>CAKAOJ020000280.1:0-745052 GCA_916701645.2 Sebastolobus alascanus
ATTTTGCAAAAAAAAGTAATAGTATAGTATGTCGACATTTTTTGCAAAAAAAAGTCATAGTATAGTATGTCGGAATTTTTTCCAAAAAAAGTCATACTATAGTATCTCGAAATTTTTGGCGAAAAAAGTCATAGTATGTTGAAATTTTTTGCAAAAAAAGTAATAGTATAGTATGTCGACATATTTTGCAAAAAAAAAGTCATAGTATAGTATGTCGAAATTTTTTTGCGAAAAAAATTCATAATATAGTATGTCGAAATTTTTGCGAAAAAAAGTAATAGTATAGTATGTCGACATATTTTGCAAAAAAAAGTCATAGTATAGTATGTCGAAATTTTTTTTCGAAAAAAAGTCATACTATACTATGTCGAAATTTTTTGCAAAAAAAAGTCATACTATAGTATGTCGAAATATTCCTGAAAATATAGTCATAGTATCAAATCAAATCAATTTTATTTGTATAGCCCAAAATCACAAATCACAAATTTGCCTCGGGGGGCTTTACAATCTGTACAGGATACAACACCCTCTGTCCTTGACAATGCAACCCTCACATCGGCTAAGGAAAAACTTAACCACAAAAAAACCCTTTTAACAGGGAGGAAAAATGGAAGAAACCTCAGGAAGAGCGGCAGAAGAGGGATCCCCCTTCCAGGATGGACAGACGTGTAATAGATGTCGTGTGTAAAGAGTAACAACATAATGAAAACACAACATAGACAATTCATGACAAAAATGAATACATATAATGTGAATATATGTGAGAAGGTGGATCCAGGAGGATGTCAAGCAGCTTCAGGCGACGCCAAACAGATAGAGCCAGAGCAACACGACCTCCTCTTGACGTCAAAACCGGTAGAGCCAGAGCAGCACGACCTCCACTCCACGGCAATCAGATAGAGCCTTACCTACGTAACCTCCTCTCAACGCCATACAGGTAGAACCTGAGCAACACAACCTCCTCTCCACGCCAGATCGATAGAGCCAGAGCAACACGACCTCCTCTCCACATCACGATAGATAGTATAGTATAGTATGTCGAAATTCTTTGCAAAAAAAAGTCATACTATAGTATGTCGAAATTTTTGCGAAAAAAAGTCACAGTATGGTATGTTGAAATTTTTTGCAAAAAAAAGTAATAGTATAGTATGGAGACATTTTGCAAAAAAAAGTCGGAGTATAGTACGTCGAAATTTTTTTGCGAAAAAAAGTCATACATGGTGTGTTGAAATTTTTTGCAAAAAAAAGTCATACTATAGTATGTCGAAATATTCCTGAAAAAATAGTCATAGTATAGTATGTCGAAATTCTTTGCAAAAAAAAGTCATACTATAGTATGTCGAATTTTTTTGCAAAAAAAAGTCAAACTATAGTATGTCGAAATTTTTGCGAAAAAAAGTCAGTGTAGTATGTCGACATTTTTTGCAAAAAAAAGTCATACTATAGTATCTCGAAATTTCTTGCAGAAAAAAAGTCATAGTATAGTATGTCGAAATTTTTTGAAAATAAAGTCATACTATAGTATGTCGAAATTTTTGCGAAAAAAAGTCATAGTATAGTATGTTGAAATTTTTTGCAAAAAAAAGTAATAGTATAGTATGTCGACATATTTTGCAAAAAAAAGTCATAGTATAGCATGTCGAAATTTTTTTGCGAAAAAAAGTCATACTATAGTAAGTCGAAATATTCCTGAAAAAAGTCATAGTATAGTATGTCGAAATTCTTTGCAAAAAAAAGTAATAGTATAGTATGTCGAATTTTTTTGCAAAAAAAAGTCATACTATAGTGTGTCGAAATTTTTGCGAAAAAAAGTCAGTGTAGTATGTTGACATTTTTTGCAAAAAAAAGTAATAGTATAGTATGTCGACATTTTTTGCAAAAAAAAGTCATACTATAGTATGTCGGAATTTTTTGCGAAAAAAAGTCATACTATAGTATCTCGAAATTTTTGGCGAAAAAAGTCATACTATAGTATGTCGAAATTTCTTTTAGTAAAAAAGTCATAGTATAGTATGTCGAAATTTTTTTGCGAAAAAAGTAATAGTATAGTATGTCGACATTTTTTGCAAAAAAAAGTCATAGTATAGTATGTCGAAATTTTTTTGCGAAAAAAAGTCATTCTTATAGTATGTCGAAATTTTTGGCAAAGAAAAGTCATGCTATAGTATGTCGAAATATTCCTGAAATTTAGTCATAGTATAGTAAGTCGAAATTCTTTGCAAAAAAGTCATACTATAATAATGTGGAATTTTTTTGCAAAAAAGTCATACTATAGCATTCCGAATTTTTTTGTAAAAAAGTCACACTATAGCATTCCGAATTTTTTTGCAAAAAAAAGTCATACTATAGTCTGTCGAAATTTTGGCGAAAAAAAGTATTAGCATAGTATGTCGAAATTTTTTGCAAAAAAAAGTCATAGTATAGTATGTCGACATTTTTTGCAAAAAAAAGTCATACTATAGTATGTCGGAATTTTTTGCGAAAAAAAGTCATACTATAGTATCTCGAAATTTTTGGCGAAAAAAGTCATACTAAAGTATGTCGAAAGTTTTGGCGAAAAAAGTCATACTATAGTATGTCGAAATTTTTTGAAAAAAAAAAAAGTCATACTATAGTATGTCGAAATTTTTTGCGAAAAAAAGTCATACTATAGTATGTCGAAATTTTTTGAAAAAAAAAAAAGTCATACTATAGTATGTCGAAATTTTTAAGAAAAAAGTCAGTGTAATATGTTGAAATTTTTGGCAAAAAAAAGTAATAGTATAATATGTCGACATTTTTTGCAAAAAATATTCACACTATAGTATGTCGGAATTTTTTGCAAAAAAAAGTCATAGTATAGTATCTCCAAATTTTTGGCGAAAAAAGTCATACTATAGTATGTTGAAATTTCTTGCAAAAAAAAGTAAAATTATAGTATGTCGAATTTTTTTGCAAAAGTCATACTATAGTATGTCGAAATTTTTGCGAAAAAAAGTCATAGTATAGTATGTTGAAATTTTTTGCAAAAAAAAGTAATAGTATAGTATGTCGACATATTTTGCAAAAAAAAAGTCATAGTATAGCATGTCGAAATTTTTTTGCGAAAAAGTCATACTATAGTATGTTGAAATTTTTTGCAAAAAAAGTCATACTATAGTATGTCGAAATATTCCTGAAAAAATAGTCATAGTATAGTATGTCGAGTTTTTTTGCAAAAAAAAGTCATACTATAGTATGTCGAAATTTTTGCAAAAAAAAGTCATAGTATAGCATGTCGAAATTTTTTTGCGAAAAAAAGTCATACTATAGTATGTCGGAATTTTTTGCGAAAAAAAGTCATACTATAGTATCTCGAAATTTTAGGCGAAAAAAATCATACTATAGTATGTCGAAATTTCTTGTAGAAAAAAAGTCATAGTATAGTATGTCGAAATTTTTTGGAAAAAAAAAAAGTCATACTATAGTATGTCGAAAATTTTGCGAAAAAAAGTCATAGTATATTATGTTGAAATTTTTTGCAAAAAAAAGTAATAGTATAGTATGTTGACATATTTTGCAAAAAAAAGTCATAGTATAGTATGTCGAAATTTGTTTTCGAAAAAAAGTCATACTATATTATGTCGAAATTTTTGCGAAAAAAAGTCAGTGTAGTATGTTGAAATTTTTTGCAAAAAAAAGTAATATAGTATGTCGACATTTTTTGCAAAAAAAAGTCATACTATAGTATGTCGGAATTTTTTGCGAAAAAAAGTCATACTATAGTATCTCGAAATTTTAGGCGAAAAAAATCATACTATAGTATGTCGAAATTTCTTGTAGAAAAAAAGTCATAGTATAGTATGTCGAAATTTTTTGGAAAAAAAAAAAGTCATACTATAGTATGTCGAAAATTTTGCGAAAAAGTCATAGTATATTCTGTTGAAATTTTTTGCAAAAAAAAGTAATAGTATAGTATGTTGACATATTTTGCAAAAAAAAGTCATAGTATAGTATGTCAAAATTTGTTTTCGAAAAAAAGTCATACTATATTATGTCGAAATTTTTGCGAAAAAAAGTCAGTGTAGTATGTTAAAATTTTTTGCAAAAAAAAGTAATAGTATAGTATGTCGACATTTTTTGCAAAAAAAAGTCATAGTATAGTATGTCGGAATTTTTTCCAAAAAAAGTCATACTATAGTATCTCGAAATTTTTGGCGAAAAAAGTCATAGTATGTTGAAATTTTTTGCAAAAAAAGTAATAGTATAGTATGTCGACATATTTTGCAAAAAAAAGTCATAGTATAGTATGTCGAAATTTTTTTGCGAAAAAAATTCATAATATAGTATGTCGAAATTTTTGCGAAAAAAAGTAATAGTATAGTATGTCGACATATTTTGCAAAAAAAAGTCATAGTATAGTATGTCGAAATTTTTTTTCGAAAAAAAGTCATACTATACTATGTCGAAATTTTTTGCAAAAAAAAGTCATACTATAGTATGTCGAAATATTCCTGAAAATATAGTCATAGTATCAAATCAAATCAATTTTATTTGTATAGCCCAAAATCACAAATCACAAATTTGCCTCGGGGGGCTTTACAATCTGTACAGGATACAACACCCTCTGTCCTTGACAATGCAACCCTCACATCGGCTAAGGAAAAACTTAACCACAAAAAAACCCTTTTAACAGGGAGGAAAAATGGAAGAAACCTCAGGAAGAGCGGCAGAAGAGGGATCCCCCTTCCAGGATGGACAGACGTGTAATAGATGTCGTGTGTAAAGAGTAACAACATAATGAAAACACAACATAGACAATTCATGACAAAAATGAATACATATAATGTGAATATATGTGAGAAGGTGGATCCAGGAGGATGTCAAGCAGCTTCAGGCGACGCCAAACAGATAGAGCCAGAGCAACACGACCTCCTCTTGACGTCAAAACCGGTAGAGCCAGAGCAGCACGACCTCCACTCCACGGCAATCAGATAGAGCCTTACCTACGTAACCTCCTCTCAACGCCATACAGGTAGAACCTGAGCAACACAACCTCCTCTCCACGCCAGATCGATAGAGCCAGAGCAACACGACCTCCTCTCCACATCACGATAGATAGTATAGTATAGTATGTCGAAATTCTTTGCAAAAAAAAGTCATACTATAGTATGTCGAAATTTTTGCGAAAAAAAGTCACAGTATGGTATGTTGAAATTTTTTGCAAAAAAAAGTAATAGTATAGTATGGAGACATTTTGCAAAAAAAAGTCATAGTATAGTACGTCGAAATTTTTTTGCGAAAAAAAGTCATACATGGTGTGTTGAAATTTTTTGCAAAAAAAAGTCATACTATAGTATGTCGAAATATTCCTGAAAAAATAGTCATAGTATAGTATGTCGAAATTCTTTGCAAAAAAAAGTCATACTATAGTATGTCGAATTTTTTTGCAAAAAAAAGTCAAACTATAGTATGTCGAAATTTTTGCGAAAAAAAGTCAGTGTAGTATGTCGACATTTTTTGCAAAAAAAAGTCATACTATAGTATCTCGAAATTTCTTGCAGAAAAAAAGTCATAGTATAGTATGTCGAAATTTTTTGAAAATAAAAAGTCATACTATAGTATGTCGAAATTTTTGCGAAAAAAAGTCATAGTATAATATGTTGAAATTTTTTGCAAAAAAAAGTAATAGTATAGTATGTCGACATATTTTGCAAAAAAAAGTCATAGTATAGCATGTCGAAATTTTTTTGCGAAAAAAAGTCATACTATAGTAAGTCGAAATATTCCTGAAAAAAGTCATAGTATAGTATGTCGAAATTCTTTGCAAAAAAAAGTAATAGTATAGTATGTCGAATTTTTTTGCAAAAAAAAGTCATACTATAGTGTGTCGAAATTTTTGCGAAAAAAAGTCAGTGTAGTATGTTGACATTTTTTGCAAAAAAAAGTAATAGTATAGTATGTCGACATTTTTTGCAAAAAAAAGTCATACTATAGTATGTCGGAATTTTTTGCGAAAAAAAGTCATACTATAGTATCTCGAAATTTTTGGCGAAAAAAGTCATACTATAGTATGTCGAAATTTCTTTTAGTAAAAAAGTCATAGTATAGTATGTCGAAATTTTTTTGCGAAAAAAGTAATAGTATAGTATGTCGACATTTTTTGCAAAAAAAAGTCATAGTATAGTATGTCGAAATTTTTTTGCGAAAAAAAGTCATTCTTATAGTATGTCGAAATTTTTGGCAAAAAAAAGTCATGCTATAGTATGTCGAAATATTCCTGAAATTTAGTCATAGTATAGTAAGTCGAAATTCTTTGCAAAAAAGTCATACTATAATAATGTGGAATTTTTTTGCAAAAAAGTCATACTATAGCATTCCGAATTTTTTTGTAAAAAAGTCACACTATAGCATTCCGAATTTTTTTGCAAAAAAAAGTCATACTATAGTCTGTCGAAATTTTGGCGAAAAAAAGTATTAGCATAGTATGTCGAAATTTTTTGCAAAAAAAAGTCATAGTATAGTATGTCGACATTTTTTGCAAAAAAAAGTCATACTATAGTATGTCGGAATTTTTTGCGAAAAAAAGTCATACTATAGTATCTCGAAATTTTTGGCGAAAAAAGTCATACTAAAGTATGTCGAAAGTTTTGGCGAAAAAAGTCATACTATATTATGTCGAAATTTTTTGAAAAAAAAAAAAGTCATACTATAGTATGTCGAAATTTTTTGCGAAAAAAAGTCATACTATAGTATGTCTAAATTTTTTGAAAAAAAAAAAAGTCATACTATAGTATGTCGAAATTTTTAAGAAAAAAGTCAGTGTAATATGTTGAAATTTTTGGCAAAAAAAAGTAATAGTATAATATGTCGACATTTTTTGCAAAAAATATTCACACTATAGTATGTCGGAATTTTTTGCAAAAAAAAGTCATAGTATAGTATCTCCAAATTTTTGGCGAAAAAAGTCATACTATAGTATGTTGAAATTTCTTGCAAAAAAAAGTAAAATTATAGTATGTCGAATTTTTTTGCAAAAGTCATACTATAGTATGTCGAAATTTTTGCGAAAAAAAGTCATAGTATAGTATGTTGAAATTTTTTGCAAAAAAAAATAATAGTATAGTATGTCGACATATTTTGCAAAAAAAAAGTCATAGTATAGCATGTCGAAATTTTTTTGCGAAAAAGTCATACTATAGTATGTTGAAATTTTTTGCAAAAAAAGTCATACTATAGTATGTCGAAATATTCCTGAAAAAATAGTCATAGTATAGTATGTCGAGTTTTTTTGCAAAAAAAAGTCATACTATAGTATGTCGACATATTTTGCAAAAAAAAGTCATAGTATAGCATGTCGAAATTTTTTTGCGAAAAAAAGTCATACTATAGTATGTCGGAATTTTTTGCGAAAAAAAGTCATACTATAGTATCTCGAAATTTTAGGCGAAAAAAATCATACTATAGTATGTCGAAATTTCTTGTAGAAAAAAAGTCATAGTATAGTATGTCGAAATTTTTTGGAAAAAAAAAAAGTCATACTATAGTATGTCGAAAATTTTGCGAAAAAAAGTCATAGTATATTATGTTGAAATTTTTTGCAAAAAAAAGTAATAGTATAGTATGTTGACATATTTTGCAAAAAAAAGTCATAGTATAGTATGTCGAAATTTGTTTTCGAAAAAAAGTCATACTATATTATGTCGAAATTTTTGCGAAAAAAAGTCAGTGTAGTATGTTGAAATTTTTTGCAAAAAAAAGTAATATAGTATGTCGACATTTTTTGCAAAAAAAAGTCATACTATAGTATGTCGGAATTTTTTGCGAAAAAAAGTCATACTATAGTATCTCGAAATTTTAGGCGAAAAAAATCATACTATAGTATGTCGAAATTTCTTGTAGAAAAAAAGTCATAGTATAGTATGTCGAAATTTTTTGGAAAAAAAAAAAGTCATACTATAGTATGTCGAAAATTTTGCGAAAAAGTCATAGTATATTCTGTTGAAATTTTTTGCAAAAAAAAGTAATAGTATAGTATGTTGACATATTTTGCAAAAAAAAGTCATAGTATAGTATGTCAAAATTTGTTTTCGAAAAAAAGTCATACTATATTATGTCGAAATTTTTGCGAAAAAAAGTCAGTGTAGTATGTTAAAATTTTTTGCAAAAAAAAGTAATAGTATAGTATGTCGACATTTTTTGCAAAAAAAAGTCATAGTATAGTATGTCGGAATTTTTTCCAAAAAAAGTCATACTATAGTATCTCGAAATTTTTGGCGAAAAAAGTCATAGTATGTTGAAATTTTTTGCAAAAAAAGTAATAGTATAGTATGTCGACATATTTTGCAAAAAAAAGTCATAGTATAGTATGTCGAAATTTTTTTGCGAAAAAAATTCATAATATAGTATGTCGAAATTTTTGCGAAAAAAAGTAATAGTATAGTATGTCGACATATTTTGCAAAAAAAAGTCATAGTATAGTATGTCGAAATTTTTTTTCGAAAAAAAGTCATACTATACTATGTCGAAATTTTTTGCAAAAAAAAGTCATACTATAGTATGTCGAAATATTCCTGAAAATATAGTCATAGTATCAAATCAAATCAATTTTTTTGAACCCCAAAAAACAAATCAAAATTTGCCCGGGGGGTTTTCAATTGTAAAATCCAAATTTCCTTGACAACAATCAATTGGAAAAACAACCCCAAAAAAATTTTTCGGGGGGGAAAAAAAAAAATCAGGAAAAACGCAAAAAGGGGGCCCCCTTCGGTGGGGGAAACTTAAAACTTTAAAGGAAAAATAAGAAACCCAAGAAACGCAAAAAGAAAACTTAAGTGAAAAATTTTAGAAGGTGGTAAGGGGTAAACTTAGGGACCCAAAAGAAACCCGAAAAGATCCTTTGATAAAAGGGGACCAGGAGCCGACCCCCACCCACCCCAACAATAGAGCCACCACGTCCTCCCCTAAAGCCAACGGTAGAAGAGCAACACAAACCCCCCTCCACGCCCAAACGATAGAGCCAACAAAAGACCTCCTCTACCCAAAGTAGAATTTAAAACAAATTTTTTCAAAAAAGTCATACAAGACGAAATTTTTCAAAAAAAGTAAGTATGTATGTTGAAATTTTTTGCAAAAAAAAATAAAATATGTATGGAAAATTTTGCAAAAAAAAATCAAGTATGTATGAAATTTTTTGCAAAAAAAGTATAATGTTGGAAATTTTTTTCAAAAAAAAGTCATATATAGTATTCGAAATTTTGAAAAAAAGTCATAATAGTATGTGAAATTTTTGCAAAAAAAAAATCATACTATAGTATGTCGAATTTTTTTTAAAAAAAAGTCAAATATAGTATGTCGAAATTTTTGCAAAAAAACATTAGTATGTCGAATTTTTTGCAAAAAAAAGTCAACTATAGTATTCGAAATTTTTGCGAAAAAAAGTCAAATTAGTATGTCGAAATTTTTTTAAAAAAAAGTCATACTATAGTATGTCGAAAATTTTTTCGAAAAAAAGTCATAGTATATATGTGAAATTTTTTGAAAAAAAAAATATATATAGTATTGTTTTTTGAAAAAAAATATTTTGCAAAAAAAAAAAGTCATAGTATAGATGTCGAAATTTTTTTGAAAAAAAAATCATACTATAGTAGTCGAAATTTTTTTGAAAAAAGTCATAGTATATATGTGAAATTTTTGAAAAAAAAGTAAAATATAGTATGTCGAATTTTTGCAAAAAAAAATCATATATAGTTGTGAAATTTTTTTTCAAAAAAAGTCAATTAGTATGTGAAATTTTTTGAAAAAAAAATATAGTATAGTTTCGAAATTTTTTGCAAAAAAAAGTATATATAGTATGTCGAATTTTTTGAAAAAAAAATCATATATAGTATTCGAAATTTTTGCAAAAAAAAATTAAAAATTTGTATGTCGAAATTTTTTTGAAAAAAAGTCATATATAGTATGTCGAAATTTTTGCGAAAAAAAATTAAAATATAGTATGTCAATTTTTTGAAAAAAAAATCATATATAGTATGTCGAAATTTTTGCGAAAAAAAATCATTATATATGTGAAATTTTTTGAAAAAAAAGTATTATAGTATGTCGAAATTTTTTTAAAAAAAGTCATAGTAAAAGTGAAATTTTTTTGCAAAAAAAGTATATATATAAGTGAAATTTTTTCAAAAAAGTATATATGTTTAATTTTTTTTAAAAAAAAATAATATAGATTTAATTTTTTTGAAAAAAAAGTATACAATTTCAAATTTTTTTTGAAAAAATTTTTTTAAAAAAATTGTTGAAATTTTTAAAAAAAAATTTGTTAGTATGTGACATTTTTTGCAAAAAAAAGTATATATAGTATGTCGAATTTTTTTCAAAAAAAGTCATACTATAGTATTCGAAAATTTTTGCGAAAAAAAATCATACTAAGTATGTCGAAATTTTTTGGGGAAAAAATCATATATAGTATGTCGAAATTTTTTTGAAAAAAAAAAAAAAAAAAGTATATATAGTATGTCGAAATTTTTTTTCAAAAAAAGTCATTATAGTATGTCGAAATTTTTTGGAAAAAAAAAAAAAGTCAAATTTTAAAAACTTATAGTAGTCGAAATTTTTGAAAAAAGTCATTATAATATGTGAAATTTTTGCAAAAAAAAATATATATAAAATTGAATTTTTTTTAAAAAATCAACTATAGATTCGAATTTTTTTTAAAAAAAATCAATATAGTTTAAATTTTTTTCAAAAAAAAATATACATAGTATGTGAAATTTTTTGCAAAAAAAGTAAATAGTATGTCGAATTTTTTAAAAAAAAATATATATGTTGCAAAAATTTTTCAAAAAAAGTCATATTAGTATTGAAAATTTTTTTTAAAAAAAAATATATAAGTATTCTTTTTGGGAAAAAAAAAATCAATTAAGTCAATTTTTTTTTAAAAAAAAAAAAATATATATGTTGGAAATTTTTTGAAAAAAAAATATATATGTAAATTTTTTGAAAAAAAAAAATATATATGTGGTTTTTTAAAAAAAAAAATCATGTATATGTTGAAATTTTTGCAAAAAAAAGTAAAAGTATAATGTCGAATTTTTTGCAAAAAAAAAAAAAAAAAAAAGTCATATATAGTTCAAATTTTTTTCGAAAAAAAATCATACTTTTAGTTAAATTTTTCAAAAAAAAAATTTAGGCGAAAAAATCATACTATAGTATGTCGAAATTTTTGGAAAAAAAGTCATAGTATAGTATGTGAAATTTTTTGAAAAAAAAGTAAAATATAGTATGTCGAAATTTTGCAAAAAAAAAATCATAGTATAATGTGAAATTTTTTGCAAAAAGTATATATAGTATGTTGAATTTTTTGCAAAAAAAAATCATATATAGTATGTCGAAAAATTTTGAAAAAAAGTCATATATATATGTCGAAAATTTTTTCAAAAAAAAATCAAATTAGTATGTGAATTTTTGCAAAAAAAAGTAATATAGTATGTCGAAATTTTTTTTCAAAAAAAGTCATACTATAGTATGTCGGAATTTTTTTCGAAAAAAAGTCATACTATAGTATTCGAAATTTTAGGCAAAAAAATCATACTATAGTATGTCGAAATTTCTTGTAAAAAAAAGTCATAGTATAGTATGTCGAAATTTTTTGGAAAAAAAAAAAATCATACTATAGTATGTCGAAAATTTTGCGAAAAAAAATCATAGTATTTTGTTGAAAATTTTTTTCAAAAAAAAGTAATAGTATAGTATGTTGACATTTTTGCAAAAAAAAGTCATAGTATAGTATGTCAAATTTTTTTCGAAAAAAATCATACTATATTTTGTCGAAATTTTTGCGAAAAAAAGTCAGTGTAGTATGTAAATTTTTTTCAAAAAAAAATAAAAATAGTATGTCGACATTTTTTTCAAAAAAAAGTCATATATAGTATGTCGGAATTTTTCAAAAAAAGTCATACTATAGTATTCGAAATTTTGGCGAAAAAAAATTCATAGTATGTGAAATTTTTTGAAAAAAAATATAGTATAGTATGTCGAAATTTTTTTTAAAAAAAAAAAAAATATATGTATGTCGTTTTGCGAAAAATTTTTAGTTTTTTGTTGAAATTTTTTGCAAAAAAAAGTAAAGTATAGTATGTTTAAATTTTTGCAAAAAAAAAGTATAGTATGTCAAAAATTTTTTTTTGAAAAAAAGTCATACTATATATGTCGAAATTTTTGCAAAAAAAGTATTTTGTATGTTAAAATTTTTTAAAAAAAAAATAGTTAATAGTACATTTTTTAAAAAAAATCAATTTTTTTTTTCCAAAAAAAACAAAAAATTCCAAATTTGGGCGGTTTTTTTAAAAAATTTTTAAAAATTTTTAAAAAAAATTGTTTGCAATTTTAAAAAAAAAAATTAAGGAAATTTTTTTAAAAAAAAAATTTTAATGGAAAAATTTTTAAAAAAAAATAGAAGAGCGAAATTTTTTCAAAAAAAGCTTATAATGTCGAAATTTTTTAAAAAAACATACAAATTGAAATTTTTGAAAAAAAAAATAAAAAAATTATATGGAAATATCCAAATGTCGGGGGTTAAACAAAAAATTTTAAAAAAAAAACCCCCCAACAATCCTCCTTTAAAAAACAAAAAAACCCTTTGGGGAAAAGAAAACCTCAACGGCAAAGGGGCTTCCACAAAAACCCCCCCAAGGGGAAAAAAGGAAAAAAATGACCAAAAAATCCCTTAGGAAAAGGAAAAAGGAAAAGTTTTAAATCACAAAAGAAAAACAAATTTTGCAAAAAAAATAAAAAGGAAATTTTAAAAATCCCGAGGATTAAATTTTCCCCCCAAAAAAAAATAGAAGAGAAAACATTTTTGCAAAAAAAAGCAAAAGATTACCCTGAAATTTTTTTCAAAAAAAAGTCAACAAATTTTGGGGGGAAAAATTTTTTCAAAAAAAAAGTATTAAAGTCGAAATTCTTTTAAAAAAAAATTTTATAGTATGTGAAATTTTTGCAAAAAAAAAATCAATATTTTGTAAATTTTCAAAAAAAAATTTTTTTTGCAAAAAAATCAAAAAAGTATTCAAATTTTTTTAAAAAAAATTTTGTAAAATTTTTTAAAAAAAAATATTAGTATGTCGAAATTTTTTGAAAAAAAAATCATATATAGTATGTCGAAATTTTTGAAAAAAAAGTCATATATAGTATGTCGAATTTTTTTAAAAAAAAGTCAATATAGTATGTGAAAATTTTTTCAAAAAAAGTCAAATTAGTATGTGAAATTTTTTCAAAAAAAGTCATATATAGTATTCGAAATTTTTCGAAAAAAAGTCATATATAGTATGTCGAAATTTTTTTTAAAAAAAAAGTCATATATAGTATGTCGAAAATTTTTTTAAAAAAAGTCATATATATATGTTTAAAATTTTTTTCAAAAAAAAGTATAGTATAGTATGTCGAAATTTTTTCAAAAAAAGTCATATATAGTTGTCGAAATTTTTGGAAAAAAAAATCATATATAGTATGTCGAAATTTTTTGAAAAAAAATCATATATAGTATGTCAAATTTTTGCAAAAAAAAGTCATATATAGTATGTCGAATTTTTTTTCAAAAAAAAATCATATATAGTATTGTTTTTAAAAAAAGTCAGTTAGTATGTCGAAATTTTTGCAAAAAAAGTCATATATAGTATGTAAATTTTTGAAAAAAAAAATATATATAGTTGGAAATTTTTTAAAAAAAATATATATAGTATTCGAAAAAAAAAAAAAAAATTTTAAAAAAAATCATATATAGTATGTTGAAATTTTTTGAAAAAAAAATTAGTTTGTATGTAATTTTTTTTCAAAAAAAGTCATATATAGATGTGAAATTTTTTGCGAAAAAAAGTCATATATAGTAGTGAAATTTTTTGAAAAAAAAATCATATATAGTATTGAAATTTTTTTAAAAAAAAGTATATATGTATTTTTTTTTGAAAAAAAAGTATATATAAATTTTTTTAAAGCAAAAAAATCAATTATATTTGAAATTTTTTGAAAAAAAAAAAAATATATAGTATTGAAAATTTTTTTCAAAAAAAAATCATATATAGTATGTGAAAATTTTTTTTGAAAAAAAGTCATATATAGTATGTCGAAATTTTTGGGAAAAAAAAATCATACTATAGTATGTCGAAATTTTTTTAAAAAAAAAAATTATATGTTGGAAATTTTTTTAAAAAAATATATATGTATTTTTTTTAAAAAAATCATATATGTTGGAAATTTTTAAAAAAAATCATTTTTATTTCGAAATTTTTTTTTAAAAAAATATGATGTTTCGAAAAAACAAAAGTATATATGTGGAAATTTTTTGAAAAAAAATATACTATTATTGAAAATTTTTAAAAAAAAAATATCATAATTTTCGAAAAATTTTTTTTAAAAAAAAAAAAAATACAAATTTTTTAAAAATTTTTTTTTTTGCAAAAAAAGTCATACTATGTTGTGAAATTTTTTGCAAAAAAAAGTTTTAAAAGTATGTCGAAATTTTTTGAAAAAAAAAATCATAGATATATGTCGAAATTTTTAAAAAAAAAAAATCATACTAAGTATGTCGAAAATTTTTTTTGAAAAAAATCATACTATAGTATTTGAAATTTTTGGGGAAAAAAGTCATATAAGTATGTCGAAATTTTTTAAAAAAAAATCATATATAGTATGTGAAAATTTTTTAAAAAAAAAAATCAATTATATGTGAAATTTTTTTCAAAAAAAAATCATATATAGTATGTCGAAATTTTTTGGGAAAAAAAAAATCATATATAGTATGTCGAAATTTTTTAAAAAAAAGTCATTAATATGTGAAATTTTTTTAAAAAAAAGTATATATATATGTCGAAATTTTTGCAAAAAAAAACAATTAGTATGTGAAATTTTTTAAAAAAAAAACAATTGAAAATTTTTTGCGAAAAAATAAAAGTATTTAAATTTTTAAAAAAAAAAAAGTCAATATAGTATGTGAAAATTTTTTTTAAAAAAAATCAATAAGTTGTCGAAAAATTTTTAAAAAAAAACATATATAGTATGTTTTTTGAAATTTTTGAAAAAAAAATATATATAGTATGTCGAAAAATTTTTTAAAAAAAAAAATATATAAGATGTCGAAAATTTTTTTTAAAAAAAAAAATATATAGTATGTGAATTTTTTTCAAAAAAAGTCATACAAATTGTCGAAAAAAAAAAAAGCAAATTAGTATGTCGAATTTTTTGAAAAAAAAATCATATATAGTATGTCGAAAATTTTAAAAAAAGTATAGTAAGTATGTCGAAAAAAAAAATTTTTTTGAAAAAAAAAAAATCATATATAGTATGTCGAAAATTTTTTCAAAAAAAGTCATACTATAGTATGTCGAAATTTTGCAAAAAAATCAATTTTGAAAAAAATATGTAAATTTTTTTAAAAAAAAATTTAAAAGTCAAATTTTTGGAAAAAAAAAAATATATATAGTATGTCGAAAATTTTTTTCAAAAAAAATCATATATATATGTGAAAATTTTTTTCAAAAAAAAGTATATATAGTATGTGAAATTTTTTCAAAAAAAGTCATATAAGTATTCGAAATTTTTCAAAAAAAATATACTATAGTATGTGAAATTTTTTCAAAAAAAGTCAATTAGTATGTGAAATTTTTTTTAAAAAAAAAAATATAGTATGTCGAAATTTTTTTTCAAAAAAAAATATATATAGTATGTCGAAATTTTTTTCAAAAAAAGTCATATATAGTATTCGAAAATTTTTTTTTAAAAAAAGTCATAGTATAGTATTTTGAAAAAAAAAAAAAAGTCATACTATAGTATGTCGAAATTTTTTGCAAAAAAAAGTCATAGTATAGTATGTCGAAATTTTTTGCAAAAAAAAGTCATAGTATAGTATGTCGAAATTCTTTGCAAAAAAAAGTCATACTATAGTATGTCGAAATTTTTTGCAAAAAAAAGTCATACTATACTATGTCGAAATATTCCCGAAAAAAAGTCACAGTATAGTATGTAGAAAAAAAGTCATAGTATAGTATGTCGAAAAAATAAAAAAGTTATAGAACAGTATGCCGAAAAAAAAGTCATAGTATAGTATTTTGAAAAAAATTAAAGTCATAGGATAGTATGTTGAAAAAAAAGTAAGTACAGTTTGTCGAAAAAATTAAAAAAGACATAATATAGTATGTTGCAAAAAATAAAAGTCATTGTATAATATTTTGAAAAAAAGTCATACTATAGTATGTCGAAAAAAAGTCATAGTATAGTATGTCGAAAAAATAAAAAAGTTATAGTACAGTATGTCGAAAAAAAAGTCATAGTATAGTATTTTGAAAAAAAAAAAAGTCATACTATAGTATGTCGAATTTTTTTGCAAAAAAAAGTCATACTATAGTATGTCGAAATTTTTGCAAAAAAAAGTCAGTGTAGTATGTCGACATTTTTTGCAAAAAAAAGTAATAGTATAGTATGTCGAAATTTTTTGCGAAAAAAAGTCATAGCATAGTATGTCGAAATTTAAAAAAAAAAAAAAAAAGTCATACTATAGTATTTCGAAATATTCCTGAAAAAATAGTCATAGTATAGTATGTCGAAATTTCATACTATTATAATATATCGAAATTTTTTGCAAAAAAGTCATACTATAGTATGTCGAAATTTTTTTGAAAATAAAAAAAGTCATACTATAGTATGTCGAAAATTTTGCGAAAAAAAGTCATAGTATAGTATGTTGAAATTTTTTGGAAAAAAAAGTCAGTACAGTTTGTCGAAAAAATTAAAAAAGACATAGTATAGTATGTTGCAAAAAATAAAAGTCACTGTATAATATTTTGAAAAAAAGTCATACTATAGTATGTCGAAAAAAAGTCATAGTATAGTATGTCGAAAAAATAAAAAAGTTATAGTACAGTATGTCGAAAAAAAGTCATAGTATAGTATTTTGAAAAAAAAAAAAAGTCATACTATAGTATGTCGAAATTTTTTGCAAAAAAAAGTCATAGTATAGTATGTCGACATTTTTTGCAAAAAAAAGTCATAGTATAGTATGTCGAAAAAATAAAAAAGTTATAGAACAGTATGTCGAAAAAAAAGTCATAGTATAGTATTTTGAAAAAATTTAGTCATAGGATAGTATGTTGAAAAAAAAGTCAGTACAGTTTGTCGAAAAAATTAAAAAAGACAGTATTATATGTTGCAAAAAATAAGTCATTTTATAATATTTTGAAAAAAAGTCATACTATAGTATGTCAAAAAAAAGTCAGTATAGTATGTCGAAAAAATAAAAAAGTTATAGTACAGTATGTCGAAAAAAAAGTCATAGTATAGTATTTTGAAAAAAAAAAAAAGTCATACTATAGTATGTCGAATTTTTTTGCAAAAAAAAGTCATACTATGGTATGTCGAAATTTTTGCGAAAAAAAGTCAGTGTAGTATGTCGACATTTTTTGCAAAAAAGTCATACTATAGTATCTCGAAATTTCTTGCAGAAAAAAAGTCATAGTATAGAATGTCGAAATTTTTTGAAAATAAAAAAAGTCATACTATAGTATGTCGAAAATTTTGCGAAAAAAAGTCATAGTATAGTATGATGAAATTTTTTGCAAAAAAAAGTCATACTATAGTATGTTGACATATTTTGCAAAAAAAAGTCATAGTATAGTATGTCGAAATTTGTTTTCGAAAAAAAGTCATACTATAGTATGTCGAATTTTTTTGCAAAAAATAGTCATAGTATAGTATGTCGAAATTTTTGCGAAAAAAAGTCAGTGTAGTATGTTGACATTTTTTGCAAAAAAAAGTCATAGTATAGTATGTCGAAATTCTTTGCAAAAAAGTCATACTATAGTATGTCGAAATTTTTTGCAAAAAAAAGTCATACTATACTATGTCGAAATATTCCCGAAAAAAAATCACAGTATAGTATGTAGAAAAAAAGTCATAGTATAGTATGTCGAAAAAATAAAAAAGTTATAGAACAGTATGTCGAAAAAAAAGTCATAGTATAGTATTTTGAAAAAAATTAAAGTCATAGGATAGTATGTTGAAAAAAAAGTCAGTACAGTTTGTCGAAAAAATTAAAAAAGACATAGTATTATATGTTGCAAAAAATAAGTCATTTTATAATATTTTGAAAAAAAGTCATACTATAGTATGTCGAAATATTCCTGAAAAAATAGTCATAGTATAGTATGTCGAAATTTTTTGCAAAAAAAAGTCATACTATAGTATGTCGAAATTTCATACTATTATAATATATCGAAATTTTTTGCAAAAAAAAGTCATACTATAGTATGTCGAAATTTTTTGCGAAAAAAAGTCATACTATATTATGCCGAAATTTTTGGCAAAAAAAAGTCATACTATAGTATGTCGTTATTTTTGGCGAAAAAAAGTCATACTAAAGTTTGTTGAAATTTTTGGCGAAAAAAGTCATACTATAGTATGTCGAAATTTCTTGCAGAAAAAAAGTCATAATATAGTATGTCGAAATTATTTGAAAAAAAAAGTCATAGTATAGTATGTCAACATTTTTTTTTAAAAAAAAGTCATACTATAGTATGTCGAAATATTCCTGAAAAAAAAGTCATAGTATCGTATGTCGAAATTTTTTGCAAAAAAAAGTCATAGTATAGTATGTCAACATTTTTTGAAAAAAAAAAAGTCATACTATAGTATGTCGAAATATTCTTGAAAAAAAAGTCATAGTATAGTATGTCGAAATTTTTTGCAAAAAAAAGTCATACTATAGTATGTCGAAATCTTTTGGAAAAAAAAGTAATAGTATAGTATGTCGACATTTTTGCAAAAAAAAAAGTCATACTATAGTATCTCGAAATTCTTTGCAAAAAAAATATATACTATAGTATCTCGAAATTTTTTGCAAAAAAAAGTCATAGTATGTCGAAATATTCCCGAAAAAAAGTCACAGTATAGTATGTAGAAAAAAAGTCATAGTATAGTATGTCGAAATTTTTTGCAAAAAAAAGTCATAGTAATGTATGTCAACATTTTTTGAAAAAAAAAAATTCATACTATAGTATGTCGAAATATTCCCGAAAAAAAGTCACAGTATAGTATGTAGAAAAAGTCATTGTATAGTATATCGAAATTTTTGCAAAAAAAAGTCATAGTATAGTATGTTGACATTTTTTGCAAAAAAAAGTAATAGTATAGTATGTCGACATTTTTTGCAAAAAAAAGTCATAGTATCGTATGTCGAAATTTCTTGCAGAAAAAAAGTCATATAGTATGTTGACATTTTTTGAAAAAAAAAGTCATACTATAGTATGTCGAAATATTCCTGAAAAAAAAGTCATACTATAGTATGTAATTTTTTTGCAAAAAAAAGTCATACTATAGTATGTTGAAATTTTTGCGAAAAAAAGTCATAGTATAGTATGTTGACATTTTTTGCAAAAAAAAGTTATGCTATCGTATGTCGAAATTTTTTTTTAAAAAAAAGTAATTGTTTAGTATGTCGAAATTTTTTGCGAAAAAAAGTCATACTATAGTATGTAGAAATTTTTTGGGAAAAAAAGTCATACTATAGTATGTCGAAATTTTTGGCAAAAAAAAGTCATACTATATCGAAATTTTTTGCGAAATAAAGTCATAGTATAGTATGTCGAAATTTAAAAAAAAAAAAAAAAAGTCATCGTATAGTATGTCGAAATTCTTTGCAAAAAAAAGTCATACTATAGTATGTCGAAATTTCATACTATTATAATATGTCGAAATTTTTTGCAAAAAAAAGTCATAGTATAGTATGTCGACATTTTTTGCAAAAAAAAGTCATAGTATAGTATGTCGAAATTCTTTACAAAAAAAAGTCATACTATCGTATGTCGAAATATTCCCGAAAAAAAGTCACAGTATAGTATGTCGAAAAAAAGTCATAGTATAGTATTTTGAAAAAAATTAAAAAGTCATAGGATAGTATGTTGAAATTTGTTTTCGAAAAAAAGTAATACTATAGTATGTCGAAATTTTTTGCAAAAAAAAGTCATACTGTAGTATGTCGAAATTTTTGCGAAAAAAAGTCATAGTGTAGTATGTTGAAATTTTTTACAAAAAAAAGTAATAGTATAGTATGTCGACATTTTTTGCAAAAAAAAGTCATACTATAGTATGTCGGAATTTTTTGCGAAAAAAAGTCATACTAGTGTCTCGAAATTTTTGGCGAAAAAAGTCATACTAAAGTATGTCGAAATTTTTGGCGAAAAAAAGTCATACTATAGTATGTCGAATTTTTTTGCAAAAAATAGTCATAGTATAGTATGTCGAAATTTTTGCGAAAAAAAGTCAGTGTAGTATGTTGACATTTTTTGCAAAAAAAAGTCATAGTATAGTATGTCGAAATTCTTTGCAAAAAAGTCATACTATAGTATGTCGAAATTTTTTGCAAAAAAAAGTCATACTATACTATGTCGAAATATTCCCGAAAAAAAATCACAGTATAGTATGTAGAAAAAAAGTCATAGTATAGTATGTCGAAAAAATAAAAAAGTTATAGAACAGTATGTCGAAAAAAAAGTCATAGTATAGTATTTTGAAAAAAATTAAAGTCATAGGATAGTATGTTGAAAAAAAAGTCAGTACAGTTTGTCGAAAAAATTAAAAAAGACATAGTATTATATGTTGCAAAAAATAAGTCATTTTATAATATTTTGAAAAAAAGTCATACTATAGTATGTCGAAATATTCCTGAAAAAATAGTCATAGTATAGTATGTCGAAATTCTTTGCAAAAAAAAGTCATACTATAGTATGTCGAAATTTCATACTATTATAATATATCGAAATTTTTTACAAAAAAAAGTCATACTATAGTATGTCGAAATTTTTTGCGAAAAAAAGTCATACTATATTATGCCGAAATTTTTGGCAAAAAAAAGTCATACTATAGTATGTCGTTATTTTTGGCGAAAAAAAGTCATACTAAAGTTTGTTGAAATTTTTGGCGAAAAAAGTCATACTATAGTATGTCGAAATTTCTTGCAGAAAAAAAGTCATACTATAGTATGTCGAAATATTCCTGAAAAAAAAGTCATAGTATCGTATGTCGAAATTTTTTGCAAAAAAAAGTCATAGTATAGTATGTCAACATTTTTTTTTTAAAAAAAAGTCATACTATAGTATGTCGAAATATTCCTGAAAAAAAAGTCATAGTATCGTATGTCGAAATTTTTTGCAAAAAAAAGTCATAGTATAGTATGTCAACATTTTTTGAAAAAAAAAAAGTCATACTATAGTATGTCGAAATATTCTTGAAAAAAAAGTCATAGTATAGTATGTCGAAATTCTTTACAAAAAAAAGTCATACTATCGTATGTCGAAATATTCCCGAAAAAAAGTCACAGTATAGTATGTCGAAAAAAAGTCATAGTATAGTATTTTGAAAAAAATTAAAAAGTCATAGGATAGTATGTTGAAATTTGTTTTCGAAAAAAAGTATATATGTCGAAATTTAAAAAAAAGTCTAGTATGAAATTTTGAAAAAAAAATATGTATAGTATGTATTTTTAAAAAAGTCATATAATATGTCGAAATTTGAAAAAAAATATATATTATTCGAAATTTTTTGCAAAAAAAAGTCTAGTATGTATTCAAATTTAAAAAAAAAGTCATATATAGTATGTCGAAATTTTGAAAAAAAAGTCATAGTATGTATGTCAATTTTTGAAAAAAATCATACTATAGTATGTCGAAATTTGAAAAAAAGTAAGTATAGTATTAAAAAAGTCATGTATAGTATTCGAAATTTTTGCAAAAAAATATATATAGTATTGAATTTTTGCAAAAAAAAGTATAGTATGTCGAATTTCCAAAAAAGTCAAGTATAGTATGAGAAAAAAAGTCATATAGTATGTGAATTTTTTGAAAAAAAAGTCATATATGTATGTCAAATTCTGAAAAAAACATACTATAGTATGTAATTCGAAAAAGTCAATATAGTAGTGAATTTGAAAAATCAATTGAAATTGAAAGTTATTTCAAAATTTTAAAAAATTTTAAAAAGTCGATTTTCAAATTCTTAGAAAAATTAAGTATTTGATTGAAAAAAAATCATATATTCGAAATTTGAAAAAAGTCATATATAGTATGTATTTAAAAAAAAGTCATCTAAGTATGTGAAATTTTTGCAAAAAAAAGTCATATATAGTATGTGAATTTCAAAATTATATATGTCGAAATTTTTTAAAAAAAAGTATGTTAGTATGTCGAATTTTTTGCAAAAAAAAGTCATATATAGTATGTGAAATTTAAAAAATCATACTATGTATGTCGAAATTTCAAAAAAAGTCAATATATCGAAAAAAGTTTCGAAATATTCCCGAAAAAAAGTCACAGTATAGTATGTCGAAAAAAAGTCATAGTATAGTATTTTGAAAAAAATTAAAAAGTCATAGGATAGTATGTTGAAATTTTTTTTCGAAAAAAAGTAATACTATAGTATGTCGAAATTTTTTGCAAAAAAAAGTCATACTGTAGTATGTCGAAATTTTTGCGAAAAAAAGTCATAGTGTAGTATGTTGAAATTTTTTACAAAAAAAAGTAATAGTATAGTATGTCGACATTTTTTGCAAAAAAAAGTCATACTATAGTATGTCGGAATTTTTTGCGAAAAAAAGTCATACTAGTGTCTCGAAATTTTTGGCGAAAAAAGTCATACTAAAGTATGTCGAAATTTTTGGCGAAAAAAAGTCATACTATAGTATGTCGAATTTTTTTGCAAAAAATAGTCATAGTATAGTATGTCGAAATTTTTGCGAAAAAAAGTCAGTGTAGTATGTTGACATTTTTTGCAAAAAAAAGTCATAGTATAGTATGTCGAAATTCTTTGCAAAAAAGTCATACTATAGTATGTCGAAATTTTTTGCAAAAAAAAGTCATACTATACTATGTTGAAAAAGATGTTACACTATAGTATGTTGAAAAAAGTCACAGTATAGTATGTCGAAAAAAAGTCATAGTATAGTATGTCGAAAAAATAAAAAAGTTATAGAACAGTATGTCGAAAAAAAAGTCATAGTATAGTATTTTGAAAAAAATTAAAGTCATAGGATAGTATGTTGAAAAAAAAGTCAGTACAGTTTGTCGAAAAAATTAAAAAAGACATAGTATTATATGTTGCAAAAAATAAGTCATTTTATAATATTTTGAAAAAAAGTCATACTATAGTATGTCGAAATATTCCTGAAAAAATAGTCATAGTATAGTATGTCGAAATTCTTTGCAAAAAAAAGTCATACTATAGTATGTCGAAATTTCATACTATTATAATATATCGAAATTTTTTACAAAAAAAAGTCATACTATAGTATGTCGAAATTTTTTGCGAAAAAAAGTCATACTATATTATGCCGAAATTTTTGGCAAAAAAAAGTCATACTATAGTATGTCGTTATTTTTGGCGAAAAAAAGTCATACTAAAGTTTGTTGAAATTTTTGGCGAAAAAAGTCATACTATAGTATGTCGAAATTTCTTGCAGAAAAAAAGTCATACTATAGTATGTCGAAATATTCCTGAAAAAAAAGTCATAGTATCGTATGTCGAAATTTTTTGCAAAAAAAAGTCATAGTATAGTATGTCAACATTTTTTTTTTAAAAAAAAGTCATACTATAGTATGTCGAAATATTCCTGAAAAAAAAGTCATAGTATCGTATGTCGAAATTTTTTGCAAAAAAAAGTCATAGTATAGTATGTCAACATTTTTTGAAAAAAAAAAAGTCATACTATAGTATGTCGAAATATTCTTGAAAAAAAAGTCATAGTATAGTATGTCGAAATTTTTTGCAAAAAAAAGTCATACTATAGTATGTCGAAATCTTTTGGAAAAAAAAGTAATAGTATAGTATGTCGACATTTTTGCAAAAAAAAAAGTCATAGTATAGTATGTCGAAATTCTTTGCAAAAAAAATATATACTATAGTATCTCGAAATTTTTTGCAAAAAAAAGTCATAGTATGTCGAAATATTCCCGCCGAAAAAAAGTCACAGTATAGTATGTAGAAAAAAAGTCATAGTATAGTATGTCGAAATTTTTTGCAAAAAAAAGTCATAGTAATGTATGTCAACATTTTTTGAAAAAAAAAAATTCATACTATAGTATGTCGAAATATTCCCGAAAAAAAGTCACAGTATAGTATGTAGAAAAAAAGTCATTGTATAGTATATCGAAATTTTTGCGAAAAAAAGTCATAGTATAGTATGTTGACATTTTTTGCAAAAAAAAGTAATAGTATAGTATGTCGACATTTTTTGCAAAAAAAAGTCATAGTATCGTATGTCGAAATTTCTTGCAGAAAAAAAGTCATATAGTATGTTGACATTTTTTGAAAAAAAAAGTCATACTATAGTATGTCGAAATATTCCTGAAAAAAAAGTCATACTATAGTATGTAATTTTTTTGCAAAAAAAAGTCATACTATAGTATGTTGAAAAAAAGTCATAGTATAGTATGTTGACATTTTTTGCAAAAAAAAGTTATGCTATCGTATGTCGAAATTTTTTTTTAAAAAAAAGTAATTGTTTAGTATGTCGAAATTTTTTGCGAAAAAAAGTCATACTATAGTATGTAGAAATTTTTTGGGAAAAAAAGTCATACTATAGTATGTCGAAATTTTTGGCAAAAAAAAGTCATACTATATCGAAATTTTTTGCGAAATAAAGTCATAGTATAGTATGTCGAAATTTAAAAAAAAAAAAAAAAAGTCATCGTATAGTATGTCGAAATTCTTTGCAAAAAAAAGTCATACTATAGTATGTCGAAATTTCATACTATTATAATATGTCGAAATTTTTTGCAAAAAAAAGTCATAGTATAGTATGTCGACATTTTTTGCAAAAAAAAGTCATAGTATAGTATGTCGAAATTCTTTACAAAAAAAAGTCATACTATCGTATGTCGAAATATTCCCGAAAAAAAGTCACAGTATAGTATGTCGAAAAAAAGTCATAGTATAGTATTTTGAAAAAAATTAAAAAGTCATAGGATAGTATGTTGAAATTTGTTTTCGAAAAAAAGTAATACTATAGTATGTCGAAATTTTTTGCAAAAAAAAGTCATACTGTAGTATGTCGAAATTTTTGCGAAAAAAAGTCATAGTGTAGTATGTTGAAATTTTTTACAAAAAAAAGTAATAGTATAGTATGTCGACATTTTTTGCAAAAAAAAGTCATACTATAGTATGTCGGAATTTTTTGCGAAAAAAAGTCATACTAGTGTCTCGAAATTTTTGGCGAAAAAAGTCATACTAAAGTATGTCGAAATTTTTGGCGAAAAAAAGTCATACTATAGTATGTCGAATTTTTTTGCAAAAAATAGTCATAGTATAGTATGTCGAAATTTTTGCGAAAAAAAGTCAGTGTAGTATGTTGACATTTTTTGCAAAAAAAAGTCATAGTATAGTATGTCGAAATTCTTTGCAAAAAAGTCATACTATAGTATGTCGAAATTTTTTGCAAAAAAAAGTCATACTATACTATGTCGAAATATTCCCGAAAAAAAATCACAGTATAGTATGTAGAAAAAAAGTCATAGTATAGTATGTCGAAAAAATAAAAAAGTTATAGAACAGTATGTCGAAAAAAAAGTCATAGTATAGTATTTTGAAAAAAATTAAAGTCATAGGATAGTATGTTGAAAAAAAAGTCAGTACAGTTTGTCGAAAAAATTAAAAAAGACATAGTATTATATGTTGCAAAAAATAAGTCATTTTATAATATTTTGAAAAAAAGTCATACTATAGTATGTCGAAATATTCCTGAAAAAATAGTCATAGTATAGTATGTCGAAATTCTTTGCAAAAAAAAGTCATACTATAGTATGTCGAAATTTCATACTATTATAATATATCGAAATTTTTTACAAAAAAAAGTCATACTATAGTATGTCGAAATTTTTTGCGAAAAAAAGTCATACTATATTATGCCGAAATTTTTGGCAAAAAAAAGTCATACTATAGTATGTCGTTATTTTTGGCGAAAAAAAGTCATACTAAAGTTTGTTGAAATTTTTGGCGAAAAAAGTCATACTATAGTATGTCGAAATTTCTTGCAGAAAAAAAGTCATACTATAGTATGTCGAAATATTCCTGAAAAAAAAGTCATAGTATCGTATGTCGAAATTTTTTGCAAAAAAAAGTCATAGTATAGTATGTCAACATTTTTTTTTTAAAAAAAAGTCATACTATAGTATGTCGAAATATTCCTGAAAAAAAAGTCATAGTATCGTATGTCGAAATTTTTTGCAAAAAAAAGTCATAGTATAGTATGTCAACATTTTTTGAAAAAAAAAAAGTCATACTATAGTATGTCGAAATATTCTTGAAAAAAAAGTCATAGTATAGTATGTCGAAATTTTTTGCAAAAAAAAGTCATACTATAGTATGTCGAAATCTTTTGGAAAAAAAAGTAATAGTATAGTATGTCGACATTTTTGCAAAAAAAAAAGTCATAGTATAGTATGTCGAAATTCTTTGCAAAAAAAATATATACTATAGTATCTCGAAATTTTTTGCAAAAAAAAGTCATAGTATGTCGAAATATTCCCGAAAAAAAGTCACAGTATAGTATGTAGAAAAAAAGTCATAGTATAGTATGTCGAAATTTTTTGCAAAAAAAAGTCATAGTAATGTATGTCAACATTTTTTGAAAAAAAAAAATTCATACTATAGTATGTCGAAATATTCCCGAAAAAAAGTCACAGTATAGTATGTAGAAAAAAAGTCATTGTATAGTATATCGAAATTTTTGCGAAAAAAAGTCATAGTATAGTATGTTGACATTTTTTGCAAAAAAAAGTAATAGTATAGTATGTCGACATTTTTTGCAAAAAAAAGTCATAGTATCGTATGTCGAAATTTCTTGCAGAAAAAAAGTCATAGTATAGTATGTTGACATTTTTTGAAAAAAAAAAAGTCATACTATAGTATGTCGAAATATTCCTCAAAAAAAAGTCATACTATAGTATGTAAATTTTTTGCAAAAAAAAGTCATACTATAGTATGTCGAAATTTTTGCGAAAAAAAGTCATAGTATAGTATGTTGAAATTTTTTGCAAAAAAAAGTTATGCTATCGTATGTCGAAATTTTTTTTTAAAAAAAAGTAATTGTTTAGTATGTCGAAATTTTTTGCGGAAAAAAGTCATACTATAGTATGTAGAAATTTTTTGGGAAAAAAAGTCATACTATAGTATGTCGAAATTTTTGGCAAAAAAAAGTCATACTATATCGAAATTTTTTGCGAAATAAAGTCATAGTATAGTATGTCGAAATTTAAAAAAAAAAAAAAAAAGTCATCGTATAGTATGTCGAAATTCTTTGCAAAAAAAAGTCATACTATAGTATGTCGAAATTTCATACTATTATAATATGTCGAAATTTTTTGCAAAAAAAAGTCATAGTATAGTATGTCGACATTTTTTGCAAAAAAAAGTCATAGTATAGTATGTCGAAATTCTTTACAAAAAAAAGTCATACTATCGTATGTCGAAATATTCCCGAAAAAAAGTCACAGTATAGTATGTCGAAAAAAAGTCATAGTATAGTATTTTGAAAAAAATTAAAAAGTCATAGGATAGTATGTTGAAATTTGTTTTCGAAAAAAAGTAATACTATAGTATGTCGAAATTTTTTGCAAAAAAAAGTCATACTGTAGTATGTCGAAATTTTTGCGAAAAAAAGTCATAGTGTAGTATGTTGAAATTTTTTACAAAAAAAAGTAATAGTATAGTATGTCGACATTTTTTGCAAAAAAAAGTCATACTATAGTATGTCGGAATTTTTTGCGAAAAAAAGTCATACTAGTGTCTCGAAATTTTTGGCGAAAAAAGTCATACTAAAGTATGTCGAAATTTTTGGCGAAAAAAAGTCATACTATAGTATGTCGAATTTTTTTGCAAAAAATAGTCATAGTATAGTATGTCGAAATTTTTGCGAAAAAAAGTCAGTGTAGTATGTTGACATTTTTTGCAAAAAAAAGTCATAGTATAGTATGTCGAAATTCTTTGCAAAAAAGTCATACTATAGTATGTCGAAATTTTTTGCAAAAAAAAGTCATACTATACTATGTCGAAATATTCCCGAAAAAAAATCACAGTATAGTATGTAGAAAAAAAGTCATAGTATAGTATGTCGAAAAAATAAAAAAGTTATAGAACAGTATGTCGAAAAAAAAGTCATAGTATAGTATTTTGAAAAAAATTAAAGTCATAGGATAGTATGTTGAAAAAAAAGTCAGTACAGTTTGTCGAAAAAATTAAAAAAGACATAGTATTATATGTTGCAAAAAATAAGTCATTTTATAATATTTTGAAAAAAAGTCATACTATAGTATGTCGAAATATTCCTGAAAAAATAGTCATAGTATAGTATGTCGAAATTCTTTGCAAAAAAAAGTCATACTATAGTATGTCGAAATTTCATACTATTATAATATATCGAAATTTTTTACAAAAAAAAGTCATACTATAGTATGTCGAAATTTTTTGCGAAAAAAAGTCATACTATATTATGCCGAAATTTTTGGCAAAAAAAAGTCATACTATAGTATGTCGTTATTTTTGGCGAAAAAAAGTCATACTAAAGTTTGTTGAAATTTTTGGCGAAAAAAGTCATACTATAGTATGTCGAAATTTCTTGCAGAAAAAAAGTCATACTATAGTATGTCGAAATATTCCTGAAAAAAAAGTCATAGTATCGTATGTCGAAATTTTTTGCAAAAAAAAGTCATAGTATAGTATGTCAACATTTTTTTTTTAAAAAAAAGTCATACTATAGTATGTCGAAATATTCCTGAAAAAAAAGTCATAGTATCGTATGTCGAAATTTTTTGCAAAAAAAAGTCATAGTATAGTATGTCAACATTTTTTGAAAAAAAAAAAGTCATACTATAGTATGTCGAAATATTCTTGAAAAAAAAGTCATAGTATAGTATGTCGAAATTTTTTGCAAAAAAAAGTCATACTATAGTATGTCGAAATCTTTTGGAAAAAAAAGTAATAGTATAGTATGTCGACATTTTTGCAAAAAAAAAAGTCATAGTATAGTATGTCGAAATTCTTTGCAAAAAAAATATATACTATAGTATCTCGAAATTTTTTGCAAAAAAAAGTCATAGTATGTCGAAATATTCCCGAAAAAAAGTCACAGTATAGTATGTAGAAAAAAAGTCATAGTATAGTATGTCGAAATTTTTTGCAAAAAAAAGTCATAGTAATGTATGTCAACATTTTTTGAAAAAAAAAAATTCATACTATAGTATGTCGAAATATTCCCGAAAAAAAGTCACAGTATAGTATGTAGAAAAAAAGTCATTGTATAGTATATCGAAATTTTTGCGAAAAAAAGTCATAGTATAGTATGTTGACATTTTTTGCAAAAAAAAGTAATAGTATAGTATGTCGACATTTTTTGCAAAAAAAAGTCATAGTATCGTATGTCGAAATTTCTTGCAGAAAAAAAGTCATATAGTATGTTGACATTTTTTGAAAAAAAAAGTCATACTATAGTATGTCGAAATATTCCTGAAAAAAAAGTCATACTATAGTATGTAATTTTTTTGCAAAAAAAAGTCATACTATAGTATGTTGAAATTTTTGCGAAAAAAAGTCATAGTATAGTATGTTGACATTTTTTGCAAAAAAAAGTTATGCTATCGTATGTCGAAATTTTTTTTTAAAAAAAAGTAATTGTTTAGTATGTCGAAATTTTTTGCGAAAAAAAGTCATACTATAGTATGTAGAAATTTTTTGGGAAAAAAAGTCATACTATAGTATGTCGAAATTTTTGGCAAAAAAAAGTCATACTATATCGAAATTTTTTGCGAAATAAAGTCATAGTATAGTATGTCGAAATTTAAAAAAAAAAAAAAAAAGTCATCGTATAGTATGTCGAAATTCTTTGCAAAAAAAAGTCATACTATAGTATGTCGAAATTTCATACTATTATAATATGTCGAAATTTTTTGCAAAAAAAAGTCATAGTATAGTATGTCGACATTTTTTGCAAAAAAAAGTCATAGTATAGTATGTCGAAATTCTTTACAAAAAAAAGTCATACTATCGTATGTCGAAATATTCCCGAAAAAAAGTCACAGTATAGTATGTCGAAAAAAAGTCATAGTATAGTATTTTGAAAAAAATTAAAAAGTCATAGGATAGTATGTTGAAATTTGTTTTCGAAAAAAAGTAATACTATAGTATGTCGAAATTTTTTGCAAAAAAAAGTCATACTGTAGTATGTCGAAATTTTTGCGAAAAAAAGTCATAGTGTAGTATGTTGAAATTTTTTACAAAAAAAAGTAATAGTATAGTATGTCGACATTTTTTGCAAAAAAAAGTCATACTATAGTATGTCGGAATTTTTTGCGAAAAAAAGTCATACTAGTGTCTCGAAATTTTTGGCGAAAAAAGTCATACTAAAGTATGTCGAAATTTTTGGCGAAAAAAGTTATACTATAGTATGTCGAAATTTCTTGCAGTAAAAAAGTCATACTATAGTATGTCGGAATTTTTTGCGAAAAAAATCATACTATAGTATCTCGAAATTTTTGGCGAAAAAAGTCATACTATAGTATGTCGAAATTTTTGGAAAAAAAAAGTCATACGATAGTATCTCGAAATTTTTGGCGAAAAAAGTCATACTAAAGTATGTCGAAATTTTTGGCGAAAAAAGTCATACTATAGTATGTCGAAATTTCTTGCAGTAAAAAAGTCATAGTATAGTATGTCGAAATTTTTTTTTTAAAAAAAGTCATACTATAGTATGTTGGAATTTTTGCGAAAAAAGTCAGTGTAGTATGTTGAAATTTTTTGCAAAAAAAAGTAATAGTATAGTATGTCGAAATTTTTTGCGAAAAAAAGTCATAGTATAGTATGTCGAAATTTAAATAAAAAAAAAAAAGTCATACTATAGTATGTCGAAATATTCCTGAAAAAATAGTCATAGTATAGTATGTCGAAATTCTTTGCAAAAAAAAGTCATACTATAGTATGTCGAAATTTCATACTATTATAATATATCGAAATTTTTTGCAAAAAAAAGTCATACTATAGTATGTCGAAATTTTTTGCGAAAAAAAGTCATACTATATTATGCCGAAATTTTTGGCAAAAAAAAGTCATACTATAGTATGTCGTTATTTTTGGCGAAAAAAAGTCATACTATAGTATGTCGAAATTTTTTGCAAAAAAAAGTCATACTATACTATGTCGAAATATTCCCAAAAAAAGTCAGTATAGTATGTAGAAAAAAAGTCATAGTATAGTATGTCGAAAAAATAAAAAAGTTATAGAACAGTATGTCGAAAAAAGTCATAGTATAGTATTTTGAAAAAAATTTAAGTCATAGGATAGTATGTTGAAAAAAAAGTCAGTACAGTTTGTCGAAAAAATTAAAAAAGACATAGTATAGTATGTTGCAAAAAATAAGTCATTGTATAATATTTTGAAAAAAAGTCATACTATAGTATGTCGAAAAAAAGTCATAGTATAGTATGTCGAAAAAATAAAAAAGTTATAGTACAGTATGTCGAAAAAAGTCATAGTATAGTATTTTGAAGAAAAAAAAAGTCATACTATAGTATGTCGAATTTTTTTGCAAAAAAAAGTCAGTGTAGTATGTCGACATTTTTTGCAAAAAAGTCATACTATAGTATCTCGAAATTTCTTGCAGAAAAAAAGTCATAGTATAGTATGTCGAAATTTTTTGAAAATAAAAAGTCATACTAGTATGTCGAAAATTTTGCGAAAAAAAGTCATAGTATAGTATGTTGAAATTTTTTGCAAAAAAAAGACATACTATAGTATGTTGACATATTTTGCAAAAAAAAGTCATAGTATAGTATGTCGAAATTTGTTTTCGAAAAAAAGTCATACTATAGTATGTCGAAATTTTTTGCAAAAAAAAGTCATACTATAGTATGTCGAAATTTTTGCGAAAAAAAGTCAGTGTAGTATGTTGAAATTTTTTACAAAAAAAAGTAATAGTATAGTATGTCGACATTTTTTGCAAAAAAGTCATACTATAGTATGTCGGAATTTTTTGCGAAAAAAGTCATACTATAATATCTCGAAATTTTTGGCGAAAAAAGTCATACTAAAGTATGTCGAAATTTTTGGCGAAAAAAGTTATACTATAGTATGTCGAAATTTCTTGCAGTAAAAAAGTCATACTATAGTATGTCGGAATTTTTTGCGAAAAGTCATACTATACTATCGAAATTTTTGGCGAAAAAAGTCATACTATAGTATGTCGAAATTTCTTGCAGAAAAAAAGTCATAGTATAGTATGTCGAAATTTTTTGAAAAAAAAAGTCATACGATAGTATCTCGAAATTTTTGGCGAAAAAAGTCATACTAAAGTATGTCGAAATTTTTGGCGAAAAAAGTCATACTATAGTATGTCGAAATTTCTTGCAGTAAAAAAGTCATAGTATAGTATGTCGAAATTTTTTTTAAAAAAAAAGTCATACTATAGTATGTTGGAATTTTTGCGAAAAAAGTCAGTGTAGTATGTTGAAATTTTTTGCAAAAAAAAGTAATAGTATAGTATGTCAATTTTTTCGAAAAAAAGTCATAGTATAGTATGTCGAAATTTAAAAAAAAAAAAAAAGTCATACTATAGTATGTCGAAATATTCCTGAAAAAATAGTCATAGTATAGTGTCGAAATTCTTTGCAAAAAAAAGTCATACTATAGTATGTCGAAATTTCATACTATTATAATATATCGAAATTTTTTGCAAAAAAAAGTCATACTATAGTATGTCGAAATTTTTTGAAAATAAAAAGTCATACTATAGTATGTCGAAAATTTTGCGAAAAAAAGTCATAGTATAGTATGTTGAAATTTTTTGCAAAAAAAAGTCAGTACAGTTTGTCGAAAAAATTAAAAAAGACATAGTATAGTATGTTGCAAAAAATAAAAGTCATTGTATAATATTTTGAAAAAAAGTCATACTATAGTATGTCGAAAAAAAGTCATAGTATAGTATGTCAAAAAAATAAAAAAGTTATAGTACAGTATGTCGAAAAAAAGTCATAGTATAGTATTTTGAAAAAAAAAAAAAAGTCATACTATAGTATGTCGAATTTTTTTGCAAAAAAAAGTCATACTATAGTATGTCGAAATTTCATACTATTATAATATAGCGAAATTTTTTGCAAAAAAAAGTCATACTATAGTATGTCGAAAATTTTGCGAAAAAAGTCATAGTATAGTATGTTGAAATTTTTTGCAAAAAAAAGTCAGTACAGTTTGTCAAAAAAATTAAAAAAGACATAGTATAGTATGTTGCAAAAAATAAAAGTCATTGTATAATATTTTGAAAAAAAGTCATACTATAGTATGTCGAAAAAAAGTCATAGTATAGTATGTCGAAAAAATAAAAAAGTTATAGTACAGTATGTCGAAAAAAAGTCATAGTATAGTATTTTGAAAAAAAAAAAAAAGTCATACTATAGTATGTCGAATTTTTTTGCAAAAAAAAGTCATACTATAGTATGTCGAAATTTTTGCGAAAAAAAGTCAGTGTAGTATGTCGACATTTTTTGCAAAAAAGTCATACTATAGTATCTCGAAATTTCTTGCAGAAAAAGTCATAGTATAGTATGTCGAAATTTTTTGAAAATAAAAAAAGTCATACTATAGTATGTCGAAAATTTTGCGAAAAAAAGTCATAGTATAATATGTTGAAATTTTTTGCAAAAAAAAGTCATACTATAGTATGTTGACATATTTTGTAAAAAAAAGTCATAGTATAGTATGTCGAAATTTGTTTTCGAAAAAAAGTCATACTATAGTATGTCGAAATTTTTGCGAAAAAAAGTAATAGTATAGTATGTCGACATTTTTTGCAAAAAAAAGTCATACTATAGTATGTCGGAATTTTTTGCGAAAAAAAGTCATACTATAGTATCTCGAAATTTTGGGCGAAAAAAGTCATACTAAAGTATGTCGAAATTTTTGGCGAAAAAAGTTATACTATTGTATGTCGAAATTTCTTGCAGTAAAAAAGTCATACTATAGTATGTCGGAATTATTTGCGAAAAAAGTCATACGATAGTATCTCGAAATTTTTGGCGAAAAAATTCATACTAAAGTATGTCGAAATTTTTGGCGAAAAAAGTCATACTATAGTATGTCGAAATTTAAAAAAAAAAAGTCATCGTATAGTATGTCGAAATTCTTTGCAAAAAAAAGTCATACTATAGTATGTCGAAATTTCATACTATTATAATATGTCGAAATTTTTTGCAAAAAAAAGTCATAGTATAGTATGTCGACATTTTTTGCAAAAAAAAGTCATAGTATAGTATGTCGAAATTCTTTGCAAAAAAAAGTCATACTATCGTATGTCGAAATATTCCCGAAAAAAAGTCACAGTATAGTATGTCGAAAAAAAGTCATAGTATAGTATTTTGAAAAAAATTAAAAAGTCATAGGATAGTATGTTGAAAAAAAAGTCAGTAGAGTTTGTCGAAAAAATTAAAAAAGGCATAGTATAGTATGTTGCAAAAAATAAGTCATTGTATAATATTTTGAAAAAAAGTCATACTATAGTATGTCGAAAAAAAGTCATAGTATAGTATGTCGAAAAAATAAAAAAGTTATAGTACAGTATGTCGAAAAAAAAGTCATAGTATAGTATTTTGAAAAAAAAAAAAGTCATACTATAGTATGTCGAATTTTTTTGCAAAAAAAAGTCATACTATAGTATGTCGAAATTTTTGCGAAAAAAAGTCAGTGTAGTATGTCGACATTTTTTGCAAAAAAGTCATACTATAGTATCTCGAAATTTCTTGCAGAAAAAAAGTCATAGTATAGTGTCGAAATTTTTTGAAAATAAAAAAAGTCATACTATAGTATGTCGAAAATTTTGCGAAAAAAAGTCAGTATAATATGTTGACATATTTTGCAAAAAAAAGTCATAGTATAGTATGTCGAAATTTGTTTTCGAAAAAAAGTCATACTATAGTATGTCGAAATTTTTTGCAAAAAAAAGTCATACTATAGTATGTTGACATATTTTGCAAAAAAAAGTCATAGTATAGTATGTCGAAATTTGTTTTCGAAAAAAAGTCATAGTATAGTATGTCGAAATTTTTGCGAAAAAAAGTAATAGTATAGTATGTCGACATTTTTTGCAAAAGAAAGTCATACTATAGTATGTTGGAATTTTTTGCGAAAAAAAGTCATACTATAGTATCTCGAAATTTTGGGCGAAAAAAGTCATACTAAAGTATGTCGATATTTTTGGCGAAAAAAGTTATACTATAGTATGTCGAAATTTCTTGCAGTAAAAAAGTCATACTATAGTATGTCGGAATTATTTGCGAAAAGTCATACTATAGTATCTCGAAATTCTTGGCGAAAAAAGTCATACTATAGTATGTCGAAATTTCTTGCAGAAAAAAAGTCATAGTATAGTATGTCGAAATTTTTTGAAAAAAAAAGTCATACGATAGTATCTCGAAATTTTTGGCGAAAAAAGTCATACTAAAGTATGTCGAAATTTTTGGCGAAAAAAGTCATACTATAGTATGTCGAAATTTCTTGCAGTAAAAAAGTCATAGTATAGTATGTCGAAATTTTTTTTTTAAAAAAAGTCATAATATAGTTTGTTGGAATTTTTGCGAAAAAAGTCAGTGTAGTATGTTGAAATTTTTTGCAAAAAAAAGTAATCGTATAGTATGTCGAAATTTTTGCGAAAAAAAGTCAGTGTAGTATGTCGACATTTTTTGCAAAAAAGTCCTACTATAGTATCTCGAAATTTCTTGCAGAAAAAAAGTCATAGTATAGTGTCGAAATTTTTTGAAAATAAAAAAAGTCATACTATAGTATGTCGAAAATTTTGCGAAAAAAAGTCAGTATAATATGTTGACATATTTTGCAAAAAAAAGTCATAGTATAGTATGTCGAAATTTGTTTTCGAAAAAAAGTCATACTATAGTATGTCGAAATTTTTTGCAAAAAAAAGTCATACTATAGTATGTTGACATATTTTGCAAAAAAAAGTCATAGTATAGTATGTCGAAATTTGTTTTCGAAAAAAAGTCATAGTATAGTATGTCGAAATTTTTGCGAAAAAAAGTAATAGTATAGTATGTCGACATTTTTTGCAAAAGAAAGTCATACTATAGTATGTTGGAATTTTTTGCGAAAAAAAGTCATACTATAGTATCTCGAAATTTTGGGCGAAAAAAGTCATACTAAAGTATGTCGAAATTTTTGGCGAAAAAAGTTATACTATAGTATGTCGAAATTTCTTGCAGTAAAAAAGTCATACTATAGTATGTCGGAATTATTTGCGAAAAAAGTCATACTATAGTATCTCGAAATTCTTGGCGAAAAAAGTCATACTATAGTATGTCGAAATTTCTTGCAGAAAAAAAGTCATAGTATAGTATGTCGAAATTTTTTGAAAAAAAAAGTCATACGATAGTATCTCGAAATTTTTGGCGAAAAAAGTCATACTAAAGTATGTCGAAATTTTTGGCGAAAAAAGTCATACTATAGTATGTCGAAATTTCTTGCAGTAAAAAAGTCATAGTATAGTATGTCGAAATTTTTTTTTTAAAAAAAGTCATAATATAGTTTGTTGGAATTTTTGCGAAAAAAGTCAGTGTAGTATGTTGAAATTTTTTGCAAAAAAAAGTAATCGTATAGTATGTCGAAATTTTTTGCGAAAAAAAGTCATAGTATAGTATGTCGAAATTTAAAAAAAAAAAAATAAAGTCATACTATAGTATGTCGAAATATTCCTGAAAAAATAGTCATAGTATAGTATATCGAAATTCTTTGCAAAAAAAAGTCATACTATAGTATGTCGAAAATTTTGCGAAAAAAAGTCATAGTATAGTATGTTGAAATTTTTTGCAAAAAAAAGTCAGTACAGTTTGTCGAAAAAATTAAAAAAGACATAGTATAGTATGTTGCAAAAAATAAAAGTCATTGTATAATATTTTGAAAAAAAGTCATACTATAGTATGTCGAAAAAAAGTCATAGTATAGTATGTCGAAAAAATAAAAAAGTTATAGTACAGTATGTCGAAAAAAAAGTCATAGTATAGTATTTTGAAAAAAAAAAAAAAAGTCATACTGTAGTATGTCGAATTTTTTTGCAAAAAAAAGTCATACTATAGTATGTCGAAATTTTTGCGAAAAAAAGTCAGTGTATGTCGACATTTTTTGCAAAAAAGTCATACTATAGTATCTCGAAATTTCTTGCAGAAAAAAAGTCATACTATAGTATCTCGAAATTTTTGGCGAAAAAAGTCATACTATAGTATGTCGAAATTTCTTTCAGAAAAAAAGTCCTAGTATAGTATGTCGAAATTTTTTGAAAAAAAAAGTCATACGATAGTATCTCGAAATTTTTGGCGAAAAAAGTCATACTAAAGTATGTCGAAATTTTTGGCGAAAAAAGTCATACTATAGTATGTCGAAATTTCTTGCAGTAAAAAAGTCATAGTATAGTATGTCGAAATTTTTTTTTAAAAAAAAGTCATACTATAGTTTGTTGGAATTTTTGCGAAAAAAGTCAGTGTAGTATGTTGAAATTTTTTGCAAAAAAAAGTAATCGTATAGTATGTCGAAATTTTTTGCGAAAAAAAGTCATAGTATAGTATGTCGAAATTTCATACTATTATAATATATCGAAATTTTTTGTAAAGAAAAAGTCATACTATAGTATGTCGAAATTTTTTGAAAATAAAAAAAGTCATACTATAGTATGTTGAAATTTTTTGCAGAAAAAAGTCATACTATAGTGTGTTGAAATTTTTTGCAAAAAAAAGTCAGTAGTTTGTCGAAAAAATTAAAAAAGACAGTATATGTTGCAAAAAATAAGTCATTGTATAATATTTTGAAAAAAAGTCATACTATAGTATGTCGAAAAAAAGTCAAAGTATAGTATGTCGAAAAAATAAAAAAGTTATAGTACAGTATGTCGAAAAAAAAGTCATAGTATAGTATTTTGAAAAAAAAAAAAAAGTCATACTGTAGTATGTCGAATTTTTTTGCAAAAAAAAGTCATACTATAGTATGTCGAAATTTTTGCGAAAAAAAGTCAGTGTATGTCGACATTTTTTGCAAAAAAGTCATACTATAGTATCTCGAAATTTCTTGCAGAAAAAAAGTCATAGTATAGTATGTCGAAATTTTTTGAAAATAAAAAAAGTCATACTATAGTATGTCGAAAATTTTGCGAAAAAAAGTCATAGAATAGTATGTTGAAATTTGTTTTCGAAAAAAAGTCATACTATAGTATGTCGAAATTTTTTGCAAAAAAAAGTCATACTATAGTATGTTGAAATTTTTTTAAAAAGTCATAGTATTGTATGTCGGAAAAAGGTCATACTATAGTATGTTGAAAAGATAAAAAAAACACATACTATAGTATGTCAAAAAAATAACAAAATGTCATAGTATAGTATGTCGAAAATATACCATAGTATAGTCTGTCAAAAAAGCCATGGTAAAGTTGGTCGATAAAATGATAAAAGACATAGAAGTATGTTGAAAAACAAAAAAAGTCATAGTATTATATGTTGAAAAAAGATCATAGTATAGTGTGTCGAAAAAATAAAAAAAAAGTCAAAGAATAGTATTTCGAAAAACAGTCATGGTATAGTGTGTTGAAAAAAGTCATAGTATAGTATATCGGGAAAAAAAGTCATAGGATAGTATGTCGAAAAAATTAAAAAGTCATAGTAGTATGTCGAAAAAAGTAATAGTATAGTATGTCAAAAAATTAAAAAAGTGATAGTATAGTATGTCGAAAAAAAGTCATAGTTAGTATGTCGGAAAAAATGAAAAAAAGGCAAAGTATAGTATGTCAAAAAAAATTCATGGAATAGTATGTTGAAAAAAAATCATAGTATAGTATTGTGAAAATATTAAAAAGTCAGAGTATAGTATGTCGAAAAAAAGTCATGGTATAGCATGTCGTAAAAAAGTCAAAGTATAGTATGTCGATAATATTAAAAAGTCATAGTAAAGTATGTCGAAAAAATAAAAAAGTTATAGTACAGTATGTCGAAAAAAAAGTCAGTACAGTTTGTCGAAAAAATTAAAAAAGACAGTATAGTATGTTGCAAAAAATAAAAGACATTGTATAATATTTTGAAAAAAAGTCATACTATAGTATGTCGAAAAAAAGTCATAGTATAGTATGTCGAAAAAATAAAAAAGTTATAGTACAGTATGTCGAAAAAAAAGTCATAGTATAGTATTTTGAAAAAAAAAAAGTCATACTATAGTATGTCGAAATTTTTTGCAAAAAAAAGTCATAGTATAGTATGTCGACATTTTTTGCAGAAAAAAAGTCATACTATAGTATCTCGAAATTTTTGGCGAAAAAAGTCATACTATAGTATGTCGAAATTTCTTTCAGAAAAAAAGTCCTAGTATAGTATGTCGAAATTTTTTGAAAAAAAAAGTCATACGATAGTATCTCGAAATTTTTGGCGAAAAAAGTCATACTAAAGTATGTCGAAATTTTTGGCGAAAAAAGTCATACTATAGTATGTCGAAATTTCTTGCAGTAAAAAAGTCATAGTATAGTATGTCGAAATTTTTTTTTAAAAAAAAGTCATACTATAGTTTGTTGGAATTTTTGCGAAAAAAGTCAGTGTAGTATGTTGAAATTTTTTGCAAAAAAAAGTAATCGTATAGTATGTCGAAATTTTTTGCGAAAAAAAGTCATAGTATAGTATGTCGAAATTTCATACTATTATAATATATCGAAATTTTTTGTAAAGAAAAAGTCATACTATAGTATGTCGAAATTTTTTGAAAATAAAAAAAGTCATACTATAGTATGTCGAAAATTTTGCGAAAAAAAGTCATAGTATAGTATGTTGAAATTTTTTGCAAAAAAAAGTCAGTAGTTTGTCGAAAAAATTAAAAAAGACAGTATATGTTGCAAAAAATAAGTCATTGTATAATATTTTGAAAAAAAGTCATACTATAGTATGTCGAAAAAAAGTCAAAGTATAGTATGTCGAAAAAATAAAAAAGTTATAGTACAGTATGTCGAAAAAAAAGTCATAGTATAGTATTTTGAAAAAAAAAAAAAAGTCATACTATAGTATGTCGAATTTTTTTGCAAAAAAAAGTCATACTATAGTATGTCGAAATTTTTGCGAAAAAAAGTCAGTGTATGTCGACATTTTTTGCAAAAAAGTCATACTATAGTATCTCGAAATTTCTTGCAGAAAAAAAGTCATAGTATAGTATGTCGAAATTTTTTGAAAATAAAAAAAGTCATACTATAGTATGTCGAAAATTTTGCGAAAAAAAGTCATAGAATAGTATGTTGAAATTTGTTTTCGAAAAAAAGTCATACTATAGTATGTCGAAATTTTTTGCAATAAAAAGTCATAGTATAGTATGTTGAAATTTTTTTAAAAAGTCATAGTATTGTATGTCGGAAAAAGGTCATACTATAGTATGTTGAAAAGATAAAAAAAACACATACTATAGTATGTCAAAAAAATAACAAAATGTCATAGTATAGTATGTCGAAAATATACCATAGTATAGTCTGTCAAAAAAGCCATGGTAAAGTTGGTCGATAAAATGATAAAAGACATAGAAGTATGTTGAAAAACAAAAAAAGTCATAGTATTATATGTTGAAAAAAGATCATAGTATAGTATGTCGAAAAAATAAAAAAAAAGTCAAAGAATTGTATTTCGAAAAACAGTCATGGTATAGTGTGTTGAAAAAAGTCATAGTATAGTATATCGGAAAAAAAAGTCATAGGATAGTATGTCGAAAAAATTAAAAAGTCATAGTAGTATGTCGAAAAAACTAATAGTATAGTATGTCGAAAAATTAAAAAAGTGATAGTATAGTATGTCGAAAAAAAGTCATAGTTAGTATGTCGGAAAAAATGAAAAAAAGGCAAAGTATAGTATGTCAAAAAAAATTCATGGAATAGTATGTTGAAAAAAAATCATAGTATAGTATTGTGAAAATATTAAAAAGTCAGAGTATAGTATGTCGAAAAAAAGTCATGGTATAGCATGTCGTAAAAAAGTCAAAGTATAGTATGTCGATAATATTAAAAAGTCATAGTAAAGTATGTCGAAAAAATAAAAAAGTTATAGTACAGTATGTCGAAAAAAAGTCAGTACAGTTTGTCGAAAAAATTAAAAAAGACAGTATAGTATGTTGCAAAAAATAAAAGACATTGTATAATATTTTGAAAAAAAGTCATACTATAGTATGTCGAAAAAAAGTCATAGTATAGTATGTCGAAAAAATAAAAAAGTTATAGTACAGTATGTCGAAAAAAAAGTCATAGTATAGTATTTTGATAAAAAATAAAAAGTCATAGTATAGTATGTTGAAATTTTTTTAAAAAGTCATAGTATTGTATGTCGAAAAAAAGTCATAGTATAGTATGTCGAAAATATTAAAAAGTCAGAGTATAGTATGTTGAAAAATAAGTCATAGTATAGTATTTAAATTTTTTTTTAAAAAGGCATAGTATAGTATGTCGAAGGAAATTAAAAAAGTCATAGTATGGGATGTCGCAAAAAAATCACCCTATAGTATGTCGAACAAATAAGAAAGTCATAGTAGTATGTCGAAAAAACAAAAAAGTCAGTATGTATGTTCAGTATGTCGAAAAAAAGTTATGGTATAGTATGTTTTAAAAATAAAAAAAAAATCATAGTACAGTATGTCCAAAAAAAAGACATAGTCATAGTATAATATGTCGAAAAAATGTAAAAGTCATAGAATAGTATGTCGAAAACAAGTAATAGTATAGTATGTCGAAAAAAAATGACAAAAAGTCATAGTACAGTATGTCGAAAAAAAAGTCTAAGTATGGTATGTTGAAAAAATAAAGAGTCATAGTATGGGATGTCGCAAAAAAAATCACAGTATAGTGTATTGAAAAAATAAAAAAGTCATAGTATAGTTTCTCGAAAAAATGAAAAAAGGCATAGTATATAGCATGTCGAAAAAATGAAAAAAGGCATAGTAAAGTATGTCGAAAAATTGAAAAAGACGTAGTATAGTATGTAAAAAAAAAAGTCAATAGTAGTTTTAAAAAAAACTTTAAAAAGTCACGACATAGTATGTCGAAAAAATTAAAATATGGTATAGTATGTTAAAAAAAGGCATTGAGTATGTTGAAAAAATAAGAAAGTCATAGTATAATATGTTGAAAAAAAGTCATAGTATAGTATGTTGCAAAAATTAGAATTCATAGCATAGTATGTCGAAAGAAAATTCATAGTATAGTGTGTTGAAAAGATTAAAATACACATAGTATAGTATGTCGAAAAAATAATAAAAGCCATAGTATAGTTTGTCGATAAAATGAAAAAAGACATAGTGTAGTATGTTGAAAAAAAAAGTCATAGTATAATATGTTGAAAAAAGTCATAGTATAGTATGTCGAAAAAATGAAAAAGTCATAGTATGGTATGTAAAAAAAAAAAAAAAAAATTCACAGTATAGTATATCAAAAAAAAAAGTCATAGTATAGTATGTCAAAAAAATAAAGAAGTCATAGTATAGTATGTCGAAAAAAAAGTCATGGAATAGTATGTTGAAAAAAAATCATAATATAGTATGTCAAAAATATTAAAAAGTCATGGCATAGTATGTCAAAAAAAAGTCACATTATAGTATGTCAAAAAAACAGTCATAGAGCATGTAGAAAAAAGTCAAATAAAATTCAAAATATAGTATGTCAAAAATATTCATAGAAAGTCGCAGTATACAGTAGTATGTCAAAGAAATTCATAAAAAAAGTCAAATCATAGTATGTCAAAAAAAAGTCATAGTATAGTATTTCGAAAAAAAGTCATCGTATAGTATGTCGAAAAAAAGTCATCGTATAGTATGTCGAAAAAAAGTCATCGTATAGTATGTCGAAAAAAAGTCATCGTATAGTATGTCGAAAAAAAGTTATCGTATACTGTGTCGAAAAAAATAAGTCATAGGATAGTATGTCAAAAAAAAAGTCAGCACAGTTTGTCTAAAAAGACAAAGTATAGTATGTTGCAAAAAATAAAAGTCATTGCATAATATGTTGAAAAAAAGTCATACTATAGTATGTCGAAAAAAGTCATAGTATAGTATGTCGAAAAAATAAAAGTTATAGTACAGTATGTCGAAAAAAAGTCATAGTATAGTATTTTGAAAAAAATTAAAAAGTCATAGTATAATATGTTGAACATTTTTTAAAGTCATAGTATTGTATCTCGAAAAAAGGTCATACTATAGTATGTTGAAAAGATAAAAAAACACATACTATAGTATGTCGAAGAAATTTAAAATATCACAGTATAGTATGTCAAAAAAATAACAAAATGTCATAGTATAGTATGTCGAAAAAATATCATAGTATAGTATGTCAAAAAAGTCATGGTATAGTTTGTCGATAAAATGATAAAAGACATAGAAGTATGTTGAAAAACAAAAAAAGTCATAGTATTATATGTTGAAAAAAGGTCATAGTATAGTATGTCGAAAAAATAAAAAAAAAGTCAAAGAATAGTATTTCGAAAAAAAGTCATGGTATAGTGTGTTGAAAAAAGTCATAGTATAGTATATCGGGAAAAAAAGTCAGTGTAGTATGTCGAAAAAATTCAAAAGTCATAGTAGTATGTCGAAAAAATTCAAAAAGTCATAGTAGTATGTCGAAAAACGTAATAGTCTAGTATGTCGGAAAAAAAAGTCATAGTTAGTATGTCGGAAAAAATGAAAAAAAGGCAAAGTATAGTATGTCAAAAAAAATTCATGGAATAGTATGTCGAAAAAAAATCATAGTATAGTATTTTGAAAATATTAAAAAGTCAGCGTATAGTATGTCGAAAAAAAGTCATGGTATAGTATGTCGTAAAAAAATCATAGTATAGTATTTTGAAAATATTAAAAAGTCAGAGTATAGTATGTTGAAAAAAAGTCATGGTATAGTATGTCGAAAAAAAATCACAGTATAGTATGTCGAAAAAAAAGTCGTAGTAGAGCATGTCGAAAAATGTCATAAAAAATTCAAAATATAGTATGTCAAAAAACATTCATTAAAAAGTCATAGTATAGTATGTCAAAAAAAGTCATAAAAATGTCATAATATAGTATGTCGAAAAAAGTCATAATGAAGCCATAGTATAGCATTTTTTAAAAATAGTAAAAAGTCCTAATATAGTATGTCAAAAACGTTTTTAAAATGTAATAGTAGTCTGTCAAAACAAGTCATAAAAAAGTCATACTATAGTATGTTGAAAAAATTAATTAAAAAAGCAATAGTATAGTTTGTCAAAAAAAGTCATACAAAATCATAATATTGTATGTCAAAAATTAATAAAATGTCATAGCATAGTATGTCAAAAATTTCAAAAAAGTTATATTATAGTATGTCTAAAAAGATCTATAAAAATTAACAGGATAGTATGTCGAAAAAATATAATTTTTTTGGCATACTATACTACGCCTTTTAAATGAAGTTTTTCATGAGATACTATACTATGATATTGTCATGGCAACCTATACTATGATATTTTTTATGGTATTCTACACTGACTTTTTTATGGTATTCTACACTATGATTTTTATGGTATTTCTCATCACATACTACTGTAAGACTTTGTATAACTACTACAACTGCAAAAACAGCTACTACTAAAGTTTCTACAAAACCACAAATTACATGTTCTTTTTTTTTTTTTTTAAATCTAGAAAAATAATCATACTATGACATTTTATGACACTTTTTCATGACATACTATATTATACATTTTTCATAGCACATTATACCATGACATTTTGTGACATACTTTATACTATGACCTATTTTATGGCATTTTTATGGCATACTTTATACTATGACATTTTATGACCCTTTTTTATGGCATACTATACTATTATTTTCGTATGGCATACTATACAATGACATATTTTATAACACTTTTTTATGACATGCTATATTATACATTTTTTATGGCATATCATACTATGACTTTTCTATGATACTATACTGTGAATTTTGCGTGGCTATTTATGGCATACTATACTATGGCATTTTTCTATTGAATTTTTATGACATATTTTATACCATGAAAATTTTTATTATATACTATACTATAACATTTTATGACACTTTTTCTGGTATATTATACTATGACATTTTTTATTTAATTTTTATGGCATACTATACAATGACTTTATGGCATTTTTTATTACTATTGTAAGACTTTTTATGACTAATACAACTGCAACAACAACAGCTACTACAACAACTACTACTGCTACAACAATTACTACAAATACTACTTCAACTATGACAACAACTACAACAACTGCAACAACTTCAACTATTATTAAAACTACTACAACAACTACTACTACTACTAGTTGATTTGATAGTTACCAAATGTTTGTCCCATGCGCTCCAGGTCTTGTCTCCTCCAAGCCCTTCAAGTTCAGCAGTCTGGACAGAAAACCGAGACTTTCACACCAACATTTACGAACACAATTACAGACACATAATCATTGAAATATAAAAATCATGTCATTTGACTGTTGCAGTTTCCAGCTGTGTACAGGTCCACCTCTCCTCACCTTGATGTCCTCCTCTCCATCCAGGCTGCTGCTCCTCCCCCAACACCTTTTGTCTTTTCTCTGAGAACCAACAAAGAAGACAAATGAGCTCCTTAAATGGGCTGTAATTTCGGCTTCAGGTATTCTAAAGTTTTGGACAACAGAGATAATGATATTCTTGGGAAGTGTAAATCATACTGAATGATGTCTGAATGTCCATGCCTAATACAGACCATATAATTTCATGAATTTTTAAGAAATTCATAATGAAGCTAAAGAGGCCACTGATTTAAAAAAAATGTTGTATGCTTTCAATATTCAACAACACAAAACACAGCTGGTAATGAGGAAAAATACCCTACCTCAGAGCTTCAGCAAAGATGAGATGTTCTCTCAGTTGATCTGTATAACGGTCCTCTTCTTCCCAGATGTCGTCCATTGAGGCCGCATATCTACAAGTGTGTGACAAATAAAAGCACTTATCTTAAAATGCAACACAACTGACAGTTAAAGTAAAAAACATACAAAAATATACACTTTTATAGAATGTATACAAAGAACTGTCAACACTGTAACAGCTTTAACAGGAAAAGCCATGGTGTAAAAAAAGAACATATTTCACCAAAATTAATATACCATCTAAATATGACAGGCTGTGTTTATACTTGTAATCGGATTTAAAGTAAAGCTATTATCATACATATTTTTCCTGCAATGAATATCCCAAAATACCTTGCAAATCTACAGTAAATTACTGTACACATCACTGTGGAGTATACAGTATTAATACTGTAAAAACAACAACAATTATTTACGGTGTTGACAATCCTTCTATTCCCTATAAGCAGTGCCTTGTGTGACAGACTTTATGGTCAAACCCTCATATGGTTGTCTTCTCAGAACATTGTAAAGCCCCAGTTCTCCCAACTTTAAATGACTTCCCTTGGGCTGCACTGAAGAACCATCATAAGACTGAGAAGCTTGGCTTTAAACTCACATTTTAATATTCCATGCTGAAAAACACATTTCACACATACAAGTTTTAAGATCTGTGGCTCAGAACTGAAGTTGAGAGCCTCTGGATAAGGCTGTAGTTGGCTCGTACATTAGTTCATAACAGCTGTCAGGTTCATTTCTGCAGTGAAGTGCTTAGGAGAAGTTTCCTTTCTTTAACACAGGCATTTATCGACAAGTCCTGCAACCAACCTCGCCTAGCTAGCCGGTGTTTCACTAGCTCCTGTGGGTTTACCCATAGAGGGTTTCTTTGATCAGTCTTTCTGAAAATCATATTCCTGGGGTTTTCTGTCAGTATTTCAAGGTAAATGAGTATCCACTGTACTGATTGAATTTGAGCACCTCATAAATTTGACAACATTGTCTTGTTGGATTCAACTACAGCTCTCATGAGGCTTTGTAGCGCTGGTGTTTGGTTTTTGAGTTCACATTACTTACTAACTTACAGTTGTCACTCACGTTACACGTAAAATTTCATCTGAATTATACCATGATGCTTATAAAACAATGTTTACTGTATACTAATACTTGTTTTGCTAAAAAATATTAAGATTGCCCATCATGGGTAAAGTCATGGGATATCTAAGCTTTCTGAGGAAATATGGGCATGGGTAACATTATCATCATATTAGGTAAATATCATATTCATTTATGTGAATGGTGGAACCAGAATTTTTTGGAAAGCCAATTAAGTGGAAACCGGTTTGTTACCATAATGGATTTATTTATTTATTTATTATGTCTTTACAGCTACTTCTCAAGGTTTTGTGCATTAAGCAATTTTTTTTTCTCCCAATCTGTCCTTTTAGTTTGTTTATTTGTTTTGCATGTCTTACTATGCAAACAATCTATGTGACAATTATTATTATTATGTTAATGATTTTGTTTTTTTTGTTTTTTGTATAGTCTATTGGAAAGCAAGTGAATTTGTTCACCCGTTTTGACTTTTATCAGGCCATTAAATAGGCGTTATCAGTCGCTATAAGCATCATAGATGTGGGTCATTAAGGGCCTACTACGTTTTAAAAGTGAAAGTGAAACTTAAAAGCAACACGTTCTAACTCGTAAAACTGAATGAACCGTTACGTTTTGAACGCAAACAACAAGGCTTCTTTAGATTTAGGCAACAAAACTACAACTTCTTTAGGTTTAGGCAACAAAACTACAACTTCTTTAGGTTTAGGCAACAAAAAAAAAAAACATTAAGTTTAGGGAAAAACATCCTTTTTTGGGTTAAAATAACTATGAACACAGACAACTACGCATTGTTGGTTTCACCCAGGATGCAAACTCCAGTCTCCTGGGTGAAAACCCTGTGTTTTTCGTCCCATCAATTGTCCTCAACCTCCACCCGTTATTGATGTACTACAGCGCCTGACTTCCACTTCTGCTCCTGTCATAATTATTATGGTCGCTGACATGTTCTTTTATACCGTCTTTCGGTGATCTACCATGTGAATATATGATAAAACCTACTAGTGGGTGTAGTAGGCCCCTATTGACCCACATCTATGTGGCTTATAGCCACTGATAACGCCTATTTAATTGCCTGACAACAGTCTAATCGGCTGATTTGATGCTTAGTCTTGAACATATATTCGCCACTGATCCCAGAAGCTTCTTTCTACTGACTAGGGAGTAGCTGACATTTCTAACCCATGTGGGTGGTTCACACCTTGATGTCACATACTGTAAGACTCATTAACACCATTACGGCAACATGGCAGTTACTTAAGATTCAGATGAGTTGAACTGTGAATTATTGGGAAAACACCTGTGAAAAGAAAAGATGCCAGAACAGGATGTGACCTCACTGACTCATGTAATATCAATGTGAACAAACCACACAGGTTAAAATGCATTTACTACTAAGCATCTTCCCATACAGTGCCTGTACTCGTACATATAGCTAAGATACATGCACACAGCACTTTCTGTTAATAGTTTGTGTGTATTCATGCTTTGCTGTAGACTGCAGATACATCGTACAGGAGTTAGTTCCCTGTGCACTTTGGGATGAGGCTTGTCAGTTGCTACCACATTTGGTTTAAGAGGTACTGCTATTAGTGCCCTGTTCTCAGCAAGGTCAGTGCCTTTACAATGGTTTCCCTCTGCACTTATAAAGATTGCTACGTTTGTCTGGTCTGTTGTGGGAGTATGGGGAGAACTGGACCCTCTCAGACCTTGTATGAGATGGAGGTAACGAAATGCAATTAAACATGTGTTGTACCATCTGCAGGTCTGGGAAAGAGCTCATATGTAGTGACCAGAAGGGTAGAATGGCATGGTGCAATACTGTGGCTGATGACTTAATTTACCGTTAACTAGCTGATAATCCTGGTTGATGTCACTATGTGTCCGTTTTATATTCAAGAGCAACTGCTGGCATTGAGAAGCTGCGGTGGCTCTTTAGAGTATTTCTCTTTCAGTGCAGTAAGTAAAGGGAGACTAGGCACATCTGTACTGTTCTGGTCTGTAAATCATTGGTTAGAGAGCCTAGAGACTATTCATGTTGTCAATGAAGCTTGCAGAAGTGAAAGGCAACAGAGAGAGAGAATCTGTCGCAAATCTCATCCTCTCCTGACACCTGTCATCATTCACTTTTTTGCAGAAGAAGAACAGTTTCATTGTGTGGACCCAGGAAGAAAATAGTATTGAATAACCCCCTTGGTCAAATATTTTTTGAGGAACTTCAGGCGGTGTGATAAATTAGGTGGCCCTGTAGATCGATAGCGCCTTTTTTTTCATAGCTCAAGATGGGATTTGTCAAATTCGGGGCTAGAGAGAAGTCCATTTAGTTCATCACACTGACTGGCTGTAATTTGTAGGTAAGAAAGAACAATATGAAGACTGTGTGTATGTGCATGTGTGGGCATGTAGCCTCTAGGGTTAAGTATTGTTTAGATTTTACCAGTTCTAATTCTGATTAGATTTAGATTATCAAATCTTGGGATTCTTTGCTTTTTGGTTAATGTAACAAATATTCCATATATTAATTCATATAGTATTATTATTTTTATGAGTCTTTTACTTCTAAATTTGCATTTTCTAGAATAACAGACAGCAAGAATAAAATCTTAATAAGTTAAGAGCAAGATAATTTATGTGATGGTTTTATGTAATGTTGACTTTGACTTATTGTTGTGACAAAACTTATTTAAGTTCACAACCATTTAATTTTCACTGGGGGCATCGCTGAAGTTAAGCTTTAATGAGATGCAGGTCACTCGCAGGCAGGTTTGTAAAAACAAATTTTCAATCCATGATAGTTTAAAAACATGTGTTAATATATAATATGCTTTTTTTTTGGCCACTTAGGGCAGCGCGTCAAGTTGTAAACACAACATTGACATATGATCACCGTATAAAGTTGATATGGCAAACATGTTGGCAAACAGTTGCCCAGCAGATATGGAGCAACATTAGCATCCATTTGGAGTCGTGTTTCTTGCCACCTGATTTGTAGGCCTAAATCCAATAGTCAGTCTCTTTGTAGCTGTGTTCTGAAATATCTGGCTCTTTAGCTGCTAAATGCTCCACTACGTTTATCAGCTAATCACCTATAGCCTACTTTGGCTGTCTGTCGTTTGGTGCTACGCAGGTAGCTGAAAATAGCTGCCTTCTGTGGCTGGAAATGAGACGGATGAGAGCAGTGAGAGTAATCCAAGTGGCAGGCCGTGCAACCAAAACGATGTGTTAAAAGATGCTGAAACACACTGTAGAACTGAGGAGAAACTGTAGAGGTGAGCTTTTTGGGTAACTAAGAGCTACCCCTTTCATATACACCGATCAGCCATAACATTAAGACCACTGAGAGGTGAAGTGAATAACATTGATTATCTCGTTACAATGGCACCTGGCAGTGTATGGCAGGGATATATTAGACAGCAAGTGAACATTTTGAACATTGAACTTTGTGTTGGAAGCAGAAAAAATGGGCAAGCGTAAGGATGTGAGCGACTTTGACAAGGGCCAAGTTGTGATGGCTCAGATATTATTTGGTGGCATTCACCTAATTTAGTAGCTAACATTGATAGAATGGTTAATGTAGTTAATAAACATAAGCAAATACTACATTATTACACAAAATTATGATTAAATCGTTGCACTTGGTTGGTTTAGTATTACTTCACATTGCATCTCTGTTCCTTAAAACTCACGCAGTCTGCAAAAAAGCCTGAAATCTTTGTGAATCTGTCTGTGGATTTGACTGCACAACCGCTGAATGTTTGTGTTTGCCGCTTGGGGGAAAGTCACCTTGGCAACTTCCCTGTACAGTAATGTCATATGCATGCTCTTTACAGCAATAATACCTAAAGAAGGAATAAAAAACCCATAAATAAGTCAAAAGTTTTAATTAAACATTATATTTGCCTAAAATAAAAAGTAATTCCTTGTAACCAGATTTTACCATCTGTACACATAAATGTTCTGAGGAACCCTGTATAACACTGTATGCAGGGGCTGCAGCTTATGTTTTAAATTGTGTGTTCTCATAAAGTATTCATGTACTCAGTTTAATGCTGGAAAATTGAAGGGGAAACAACAGGAACAACGATGCAAAATTAAGGAAGAGAGAATCTCAGCAGTATTAAATCCTAATATGTCACTTGGTTATGCAACCTATACAAGCAGAGCCCTTGATTACACAGTGTTGCTCCTGATCTCCATCTAAAGAATATTATGTCATCAATACTGGCTTATCTGGCAAATCCTTCAGTTCTTCTTACCTCTTCATCATGTTGCCCTATAGATTCTTATGTGACACGCAAACTCAAATAAAAATGGCATCCTGTCATTTGCTTTTACATGGGCACCATTCTAACGGTCCAACTTCTGGCATGCTAATGGCTGGGAGTCTTAATTAAAATGTCAAGGTGGCGTGATGTCCCATTAAGGCTCCCCTCCCCTCCCCATGCCTTTTCTGCTTCTGATCCTCCCCAGGGACCTATTAGCCCAGGCCAAAATGATTGAAGTTCAAAGAGGTGAGCCCGAAGGTTGGACGCTCATCGCTTCGCGCTTCGCCGTCATCCCAGCATCCTCCAACCCTGACCTTTAGCAAGACAGCCGTCCCCGCTAATGTGCTCGCATATCTAATGAGAGAGGGCTTTAGACGCAGACCTCCCTGTCAGCCGTGTAGGCGATAATGCCACCAACCGTTACCCACCCTCCTCTTCCAGCCCGCCTCCATCCACCTCCACACTGACTAAACAAAAAAAAAAGGCAAAGTAATTTGTCAAGCTCTCCTGTCCCTCATTGTTGGACCATCCTTTGGCGCTTTGCATCTTTTTGATTCACCTTTTCCGCTTTCTCTCTCTCCCTCCACCTCTCCAGCTGTCTGTCTCTTTTCTTTACAGTACCTGTTTTGCCTCTCCCTGTCTTCCTCCTTCCAAGGAAAGGTTATTGGAAAGGACAGGGCAGTGCCTGCTTTTCATAACAGGCTCCTGTGGCTGTCACGGAGTGGCAGGGCCATTCTAATGAGCCTCTCTCACATACGAACCTAATGGCGCTTCAACCACATAAATCAGATTGAGAGACAGTGTCAATACTATTTATGTTATTGAAACGAGCAAACCAAAGTAGGCGTCACTGGGTAATTTGGTCAGGAAGCTTAACTCACTGTCCAGGTAGAGCCGTCCCAAATGGCAGGTGTAGCTACTGTGCAGTTGCTTTACCTGAGAACTTGATTTAATGTGATCTAACTGGATCTTTACCAAACATTTGGATACTAGCGACATAACTGAACCTCCGCATTTAAGAAAGCATTAGGATGCAGCTAATGAACTTGTGTCCATATGTGTGGGAAGGTTTGGCCCAATCCCAAACTCCAACAACCTCACAAACAAACTTTGAGGCGCGTTCCCGAGGGATGTCTCGCAGACATTTTGAGCCCTTTACGCACACTTTCCTTGAGTCCGCATTTCTGCCGACTTTGCCTGAGGGAATTACCTACAATTCATAGCGTTGTGACGTTAAACACAGGGTTACCATGGTTACCAGGGGAAACCCGGAGGCGTAAAAAAGAAAGGTAAACAAAGAGCGGACAGCACATGTTCAGCCTGGCATATTAAATTTGCACAGGAACATTATCATCAAGGATTTAAGATGGTACATAAAAACACATGAAATCTGAGGAACGCAAGCATTAGACTATATTACACACCTGGTTTATTCATCAACCAGTTCTTTTAATTTTGCTTAATGAAGTTTGAAAAAAATAAGTAAATTAATTTTCTGACAGTTACCTCCAGTCTCGTGAGGCAAGAGCCTGGAAGACGTTCAAATAGGCAGTAGAAATGTGAAATAAAAACTCACAATTGGCGTCGTCAAGGTAACGTGATACGTCGCTGCAAAGTGCTGTCCCTTGTATATTTATACCATTTCAAGCCCTTGCAACCTCACACTCAACCATTTACCAGGTGACGTCAGTCACAGGGTTCAAGGCCTTGAGGGGGGGGGGGGGGGGCATTGGGATTTGGCCCATGTTTCCCTCGAGAACTGTGGTAAACAGGCCAGAGTGGTTTTGTTAATTGCTGTTCATGTGTTTGTGTGTGAGGCTTTGGACACACACGTCTTTCAACAGAGCGTCGACCGCATCTCTTCTTTTACCTACAACCCATCTCTGCCACAATGACCGCACGCCGAAAGCACACACACACACCTCTAGCTCCACGTGTCGGAAACCTTTGGGACCTCCACAACCTTCCCTCTTGACCTCCCCAGAGACAATTATCCCTACCCAGCAGCCCCCTCCTCCCCCACTTCTTAATGGCCGTGGGTGGGATGGGGTCAAGGTAATCACTGGGCCATGAATATTTGTACCCACTCACTTCATCAGCGTGAGATTACCAACAGGGAAATCAATGAGCAGTGCCCTAATGAAGGATCTACACTTGTGCCCAATGGACCTGTTAGTTTTTATCTTTTCTCCTAATATGGTATCAATGAGGTCCCCAGATACTGTGGCGCATGTATCATACAGCATGTGGCATTGGGTGTATCAGTGCACATAGTCATGCAGTGTTGGAGGAAGGCAGGCGATTCACAAACCGTGCAGAAAACTTTCTATTCAGGTTGTTTCAGTCAGTCATTCATTAGACGACACATCAAGCAGCAGGGTTACTTTCATTAGCAATCGAGCTGAACAAGTTTCCACATGCTGAGTGGGCTACGTTACATTCATGTCGTAAAATAACTATGTGTTGTGTCAATAAAAAAAATAATACAACTCTGACAATGTTATTACGGAAAAATATCAATGTTTTATAGTCGTGAGATTTGCCTTTGTTCAAATGATCTCTGCTGAAATAACCCAATAAACAATGACACTTTGTCACTGAACACAAGCTCTTGTAAACTCAAAAGAATTTGTGGGTTTTGTGGTGTTGTGCATGGAAAATATCTCATAAACAACGGCGGTACAGAAATATAGCTATACAGGAATCCCCGGATTGGGTCGGAGGCGTGATTTATATTTTCTGTTGGTTGTACATTTCCTTGGTTGGCAGACAACTGTCCTCCATCTGTACAGACACTAACTGCACTCACACATGCTGTAATGTATATGATGCACATACACAGACAGTATGTGTGCACAAAAAATACTTTTCTGGACAGAAACACACAGTCTCTGTCAGGTGCACAACACACACACACACATTCAAATACATCCGCAAACACACACAGAACTGCTTGGCCCTCGGTCTGCCGCGCTCCAGCGACCCTATCTTATTAAAGCCTGTCAGCATAGCTAGCACTATCATAAGCTTTTTATTATTGACTCGGAAAATATGATAATTTGGAAATCACAGGCCGCCTCCTAAAGACTCCACCGTCACTTTCAATTTTAGCTGCTCTCCCTTCTTTTAATGGGAATGATGAGATAGCAGGAACTTCACAAGCTTCACGAGTTACACACTTTCTCCTTTCTCCCCAGTATATTAAATTATTTATTTATTTGTGTTTTTTTTTAATTAGTATGTTATAATTGAGGTCTGTCACCTATTGCACCTTCAAAGAAAGCTAAAACAAATTTAATTAAAAGTGGTATCTCCTTTCATAGGGGAAATTGAATTATGTTTGAAGTAGGAGAGATTGCCAGCTGACAATACAGTATGTTTTCTTACTTCTTTACTTTAGTTTCCTTAAAATCCAATTCGAATCCACATATGACACCCGGTGCAGGGCCAATGTTGTTATGTGGTTGTGTATGTTAAAGAAGTATATTAATTTTTCTGCAATGTAAATTAAATTTAAAAACTGAAACTGAACACCGTATATTGCATAAATTAAAACAGGATTTCTAAAGAAGTGATTAGTTTACAGATAGTGAGTTTATAGCTGAAAGTACTGTACACCAACCAAGATGGCTAACTCATCCACCCACATATTTTCACTTCTTCTCCTATCTGCTCTTGTCTCCCTCCTCCCTCTTAGGGCTCTCAGCATTCTGGGATTACCTCTCTATCTATTCTTTGCATTCCCAGAGGCTCGCCGTGTGATCCATAATTCAACAGTGCCCCTATTTCTGGCCAAACTAGAATTTGAACTGTCCCATAATCTCCATCTGGCACTTGGAGGCTTAATCGGAGTAAACACTGTTGCTTCAATATTTTATTGACCCTCCGTCTTGATAAGACATAATTGGCATTTCTAATCTGAAGCGAGGAAATCTCGGGAACAGGTCCACAGCGCAGCTGAGTGGTGCCCCACGTGGGTGGTCAGTCCGAGGAGGTGGAGAGGGAGCGGGGAAAGAGAGATGGACCAATATACAGTGGAGTAATCCTTCTTTCAGAAAACAGTCTTGTGTTAACGGAGGCCCTGCTCCCTCCTGGAAGGTGCAACAGGAAGGTAGCCCTGAGCTGTGGTCTAAGAAAGCACTCTGGCTCTGTGATTGTGGCTATATAATCCTCTCCATTTGAAGAGGCTTGGCCTGGAGAAGCTGCTCCAAGAACAATGCTGGAGGGCAAGAAGGATTCTGAGAAAACTCTGAAAGGCAATAAATGGTGCCCTCTTATTGTAAACAAATCCAACAGTTCTCATCCCAAGTCATCACATACTGAGGCTTTGTCAGACTCCTTGGCATCACTTTACAGTCGCAGTAAACACATGCTTAACGTTGTGAATTCAAACAAAAACACTTTCTTAGGTTTAGGCAACAAAACCACTTAGCTAGGTTTAGGAAAACACAACATGGTTGCCTTAAAATTACTACGTTTGAAAAGTGATCATTATATTCTGATTATTTCAAGCATTAACTGTGTGTTTTGAGGTTTGTACTCGTAGGGTTTCATCTGGACTGAGCAGAAAAACATCTAAATCAAAACAGAACCATGTGAATTTATCTTTGAATTAAGACTTCTGGTGAATTGTAGCATTTACCTCTACTGTACTTTCCATTATGTGGGCCGCGGGAAAATGTTACAAATAGCACCTTAAATGCTGCCACGCTCGCTCAGCCAGTGATGCGATTTTGAAGGTGGCTCTCCAGCATTTCACCCCCTCCCCCCTTCACTTTGATCTTGCCTGTTATTATCATCTCACAATCCCAGTTTTGAGGGGCTGGCTTCATGGCCTTTTGCCCATCTCCCTGGCTTTTCTATAGGCAGACTCACAGGAGCAGCAATTCCTAAAACTTCTCCCTAATTGTCATGAAACTTTTAACTTTGGTTAAAGAATGATATTCTGTTAACAATCCACACACCTGCATACAATTTCACACTGACTTAAACAACAGAATGGGTTTAGTGGGAAGGGAGAGCATCTGACAGATATGTATCCATGCACATTTTGCATTGAAAACAGATTCCATTAGGGCCAAAGGTATTTCTCCCTGGGGCAGATCTTGTGAAAGTGAGAAAGATGGAAAATTGGCCAAGGCGAGCAGCTGAGAGCTAATGGATCAAAATTACCCCCGTCACAAAGTTTGGACGAGAGCTGACAAAATTGCTTTTTTTCCCGCTAACCCCTTTTCTCTCCCATCCCTCCCTTCCCCTCTTCCCCGCATCTCAATATGAAACGCAGACAGAGAAATCCATCTGTAACGCAGGCATTGTCAGCGACTCGCAATTTACACCCATCCTTCTCTGCAGCTGTTCCTGTGCTTGATGGCGTGATAAATTAATCTTTTTCCGTGCCACTGCGTCAATTCTTTTAAAAGAATACATTAAGACACGTTATTTTTTTTTTCCTGAAGTAAACATTTTTTTCTATCTCCTCTCTCAGTCACCATGACAAATCATATTCTCAGATGAAGAGAGAGAAAGCAAAGAGAAGAGAGGAGGGGAAGGAGAAATGAGAAGCCGGAGCGACAGGGATGAGGAGAAAAGAGAGATTTTAGAGAGCTGAAGCGCAGAGCTGCAGACTCAGTCAAAGCGTGTGATTTAAGTATTCGTCAACATTTCCTGAGGGCAAATATAGTGGTCATAGCTGATCAAGCATAATGTCTGACATTCATTCTCATTGCCAGAGATGACAGAATGAGCAGTGCTCAGGCTGATTCCCGCGGCAGTCCAACCCACGAAAAATCAACAGGCAACCGTCATTTGTCTCCGTTTGTCTCCGAAGCAACACAAATTGTCCATCAACTACAGCACGCATCATACCGGAATTTATATTGCACCTCCTACCCTCATACATTTTCATTGTCATAAAGATCTAAATCCCTGTTTCTGCTGCTGTTTCTGAAAGATACCACCAGCCAGCTAAGACTTGTGTTATAGATTAGGTTCTCAAATGACTATTAGCTGAAATGTATTACACAGAGACTGACAGAGAACCACCAAATATTTTTACATCTTTCTTTCATGATTAATGCTGCTGTTACGGCTGTACTCCCAGCATTTGTTTTCTTCGCCATAACAATATACAGTACGCAAACATACAGTACTATACAAGGTGCATGACATGAATATACACCAGTGATTTCCAGGGTCTGTGGAAAAATAATATACACACTAATAGGATTTTAGTACAAATTGGTGTACTGCTGATCTAATATATATTTACAATAACCAGTAAGATACCCATTTAGGCTATAAATAGAAAGCTAATTCAATGGTTAACAGTTTAATTATCCAAATAAAAATGACTTGCTCCCGCACACACTTTTCTCTGCTTTAACAGTACTTTAACAGTTTAATTAGACAACTAAAAGTAACAGATTAATGGTTGAAAGATAACAATATGCTCTACTATATAAATGTAATGGAGCCCAGGGGTTCCATTACCTGAAATGATTCATTGGGATCTATGTGGGGATGATTGACGTAAAACAGGAGGTCGCACACTTATTGATTTTGATTCTTTAGTTAGTTAAACGTGGTAACTTCCTGCTGTGGTAGTTCCAGAGACTGGCCATCCTGCCTATGTAAAAAGAAACCCCAATCAGTAGTAGTGATGTCACGTGCTGTGCCGAGGCTTCAGAGCGTGTGCCGAGATTTCCAGGAAGTTTTCTGTGAAGCGCATATCGAGGCTTGTATTGTCTTGGACCACTGACGTAAATGAAGACGCCCTAAGCCAAAAAACAGTTGAGAATAGGGCTGTGTATTGGCAAGAATCTGGCGATATGATACGTATCATGATACAGGGGTTACGATTCAATAATTTGCAATATATTGCGATACTGTAAGCAAGGCGATATATTGCGATTTTTTTTAATCTAATTTTAACAAAATGGTCATAGTAAAAAGAACAGGCCGCCATATGCATAAAGTCTGAGTAAAAAAAGTTAATTTTTTCGAGAACAGTAGGATCTGTATTTGCATGAATCACAGTCCCTGTGACATCCAACATCATAGCACTACTTTGAGAGTGCAAATATCTTTGCAAATGAAATAAAGTATTACTGAGTTAATCTTTGCATGTAAACTATTAATTAAAAATCAATAGTGTTTTTGAGAATCAATATAGTATCACAAAACATAATGTTGATTTTTTCGATATTTTCTTACACCCCTAGTTGAGAAATTATTGTTCCTGAATAAAAACAAATGAAGTCTCCCCTCTGTCATTTTCCTATAGTTACACAAGCACATTCACTGCCCTCTACCCAGTTAAACCACTGCCTCACATTCAGGTGTTGGAAATTAGCACCAGCCACCAGCTAAATGCTGGTGAAATATGCAAGTGGCTGCTAGATTTGCTTCACTCACCGGCCAAAAAAAACAATGGTAATCTGTTGAGTGGCTGCTAGATTTTGGAGTCAAAAAAGTTGATTTCCAACCCTGCATCTGGTATATATCTGCCTGTTTTACACTCTTTGACCAATAGGTGGTTTTGTGTGCACATGAAGCCCAGATGAAGACTTGCTAAATGAACCCTTTTGCAAACCAATTTGCTGGAAAGCTTCAATGCTTCATGAAGCCTCTTATCAGCATCATTAGAAGTCACATTTCAGGGCGTAGTATTTTGTGTTTGTTAACCTGTGTGGTCTACAGTTATCAAGCTAACTCAAACAGCTTATTCAAACAATGGCAGCACTCACCTCTTCCTGGTTGTCTCCTCAGTAGGGGGCGGGGCCAAAAGAGTAAGGCAGGCCCAAGCACCTCCTTAACAGCTCCAGGAGCAAACCATTAATATGAGGGGGGGAGTATAGGTACACACAATGCTGAATTCTTGTTATTATTGAGTATAGATAGCGTGTATACATAGATTGTATGTGTTATTGATTTATTAATAGGATTGGTATCTTTGTGAATATTCATTCTTTGTGTTCTATTTTGGATGGTTTTGGTTTGATGTAAATATTTATTAGTTCATATAGTGATGGTCCCTACTAAAATGTTTGTGTCCACCTAATTACCTGTAGAAGGGAGGGTATATAAAGTAGGGGTGAAGGTGTGAGTATCGCGATACTATGTTTTATGATACTGTATCGATTGTCAAAACACTGCATCGATTTTTAATTAATAGTTTACATGCAGAGATTAACTCAGTCAATATTTTATTTCATTTTCAAAGATATATGCACCCTCTCAGTGTATGTGCCCTCTCAAAGTAGTGCTATTAAGTTGGATGTTACAGGGTCTGTGATAAATTCAAATGCAGATCTAACTGTTCTGATTGCATAAAAAAGTACTTTTTTGACTCAGATTTTATGCATATTGTGGTGTGTTCTTTAAACTATGACACAGTTTTCCTAAAATTAGATTTAAAAAAAAAAAAATCGCAATATATCACCTTGCCTACAGTATCACAATATATTGAATCATAACCCCTGTATCGTGATACTATCGTATCGCCAGATTCTTGCCAATACACAGCCCTAATATAAAGCAGGTAATAGCTTTTAATAGAAGTCGGTGTTGGTTTGTACGGAAGACAATAAAAGTCACGATTGGTGCTTTGTACTTAAAGTGAAAACTTAAAGCCACCGCCGGTCAATCTAACAATAATGTTAAATAACTCCAGTTAAAAAAATCCTTTCAATAGAACATAATTATTTAGAACGTTTGAGGGAGTGGTGGTACTATAAAATTTGCCAACATCTGACTGATATCTGTTCAGGTGGGTTCAACTAGATAGAGAGTATAGAGCTTTTGAAGGTAACTTACAAGGGTTGCTACCACTCATCATTGCAGATAGTAACCCCTTGAATTACCTTCTTTCAACACGGCATTAAACCTTTAAGCTTCATATGGCAAAGGCGTGCTCCAGAGTTGGACTAACCAGGATCCACTTGGCTTTCAGCACAGCCGGAGAAGGGCTTTGAACGAGAGAGCACACAGGTGCACCTGGAGATGGATGAGAGGGGGTTGGGGGGATCAAGATCCTCCAGGGACACTGAGACCTCCAACTCTCCTCAGAGCAGCAGCCCCTGCTGGGCAAATGGATCACTCAGCCTAGCTGGTTCTCTCAAAACACCTTTAGAACACTTTAAAAAGAAAAAAAGCACCCGAGAGCACAATAAAACTACTTTAGGGGAGATTTATATTCACACAGAGACAGGTTGTGGAGGTATAGCGTTCTCTTAAATAAAGAATGCAAAGAAAAAGCTCATTTATACACCCTCACAATGTCATGCGTATAAGAAAGCTCACATATACGCATACACATTCTCATACAGTATATGTAAATGCACAATGTATGCATGCATTTGAATGGCATTAAAGTTCCATGAGCTTACAAGCAATGTTGGAATAATGTGGATTCAAATTATTTTGTTGTAAAAACATTGTTCACGGTCAGTCAGTATGGCAGGGTGAACTGTGAACAAATTTCACTGAACAGGCAAAGTGTGCACTCAGACATATACATGTCTCCTGAACGCTCCTCAGTATCAGGAATTGATATGTGTACAACATATATCACATTTATATACATATTAAATCACCTGTCATCCTCCTTCCCCTTGAAATTTAAACTCAAGCTCTCCTAAAAAGAAATTTTCCGAAAAGTATTCAAGGAACAGTGTGTAACATTTGGTGGCATATAGCGGTGAGGTTGCAGATTAGATAGAGAGATAAATGGATATATAGATAGATGTACTTTACTGATCCCAAATTGGGATTATCCAGGGAATGTACAGGAAAAGTAAATACACAGTAAATAAACATATCAACACTATATATATATATATATATATATATATATATATATTATATTGTGTATACTACACAATATAAAGAATATATTAGAATACACTATAAAGTTACCAGACTACTACAACTAACATAGAAAATATAAAATATAAACATAGAATAACATACAACTATATACATTAGCAAAGTGTGAAAATAAGAATTAAATGAGGCAGTAAACTGATGTGCAAATTCAACATGTGCAAGATTATTACAGGACTAAAACAGAATGGAGTTGATAAAGAAACTATAAAGCTGAGAGTCCTCTGTTAGACAGAGGTGAGGTGTTGTAGAGAATTATTGCTCTGGGCAGGAAAGATTTCCTGTATCGGTCCTTGTGACAGCGAAGCTGAATCAGTCTGTTAGATAAAGAGCTTCGCTGTCAGTCAGGTAGGTGTTGGAGAGGGAGGTCAGGATAAGATTGTTACTTCTCCCGTGTGCCAAGCGTGTAGAAGAACTACGTGGCCGACGTGAAAACGCAAATGGCTCTATCTAGAGCCAGTTGTTGTCAGAGTAGCGTAGGTCATTTGGAGAATAGAAGAGCCAGTGCGTAGAGTGAGTGTGTACGTGGGAAGTGAGTAGTGAAGCAAGAGAGAGAGAGCGGCACAAATGTGTGTGAGGGAACAAGTGAGCTAGTGGAGCAGAAGACAGAGTTAGTTTAGCTCTGAGAATATCAGTGAATGTACAGTAGAAGTCGCAGTTTGTGCAGAAATAAATTCTGCAGCTCCTCAAGACCAACAGAGGTTTCCTGTGTCTTGTTTCCCAGCAGCTGAGTGGAGTGACGGCGGGGGTTAACTCTGGAGAGAGTAAAGTTATCGACTCCGGACCAAACAGGAACATTTTACACAGTGTTTGGTTTGTCCAATCTGGGCTACTGTAGAAACATGGCGGCTCCGTTAAGGCTCCCTATGTAGATATAAACGGCTCATTCTAAGCTAACGAAAATACGATTCGTTTATATATTCGTATATAAAAGCATCTGCTGCAGCAGAGCCACATGTGAGGAACATGGATGGATTATAACTCATCACTTTAAGAGTAAAACCGGCACATACGTAGACAGCCTTTTATTACTGTTTTATTCCTGCAGCGCTGAGACCACACAGATTGCCAGTAACTCCTGTATCATTCGGTACTATTCTGAGATCTTAAGCCCCTCTCACCTTAGGTGCTCTGGTTATGAGAGACAATTTCCTGTGCGCCAGTTCCCATGGAGACTTGCTGCACGGAGAAGAGAAAAAGTTAAACGCTGCAGATGGTTTGGTAAGCCTGGCGAAATACACAGCTCATCATAAAACATAGAAGAAATACATCGTGTTTCTTGTGTCTGATCATTAAAACAAAAAGGAAGAGATGCCACCGTTATAAAAGACGTGTTGACTGCAAGATATTCACAGTCATGTTCATGAATTTTGCGAGGTCAGACGACTCATCTGGGACATTAGGGGGAGCACTGACTTTTCTTGCCAGGATTTCTGCGTGCGGAGTATAGTGGAAGGCCCCTGTTGTGACCAAATTAAAGGATCTTCTTTTGTTTGACAAACTCCACAGGGGAGATCAAGCGTAGGCAGAAATCCTTTTTGCCGCTGTTTCTAAGATTTCTCTCTCTTTTTTTTTTTCCACGGAAGAAAGGATGTGAGGCACTGTCAAGACGAGCCCCCTGCAAAGAAGCAATTAAAAGCTCGGCCTTGTGAAGGTCTCGCCGCAGTACAGCCAGAAAAAACAGCCTCGTGGTCGGGGCGAAATGGAAAAATGAAAAGCTTCCATCAGTTGTTTGATAACAGTAGTTTGTTACAAGTTTACCAAAACAGCAGGCGTGTGCCATAAAGGAGACTCACACATGCTTGTCAATGATAAAAATGCATAAGACCAAGCTGAAAGTCATTCCTGGCTGATGTAACATGCACACATCAGACTTTAAAAAGGCAGAAAAACACAGCTTTGATACTGTGTCAGACTGCTTTTTGGAAACAGGGAGAATAAGACAGCAATGACAAGCAAGCCAAGGTTTTAAATCCTTTCATACCTTCTAGCAACCAATTGGGTCAAGGAGTCTTTAAATGCACATAGTGTGCTACTACAGCGAATGTTTATTCTGCTTTGCCAAATTTCGGTTTAAGAGGCCTGTTGCAGTTGATTCTGTGCTACTGATGCAATCCGGGGTAAGGTTTGCTCGCCTTACATTTCAGCTTGTCAGCTCCTTTCTTTGTGTAATTGTGGTGCCTATCACGATGGGGGCCGTTTGGGTACATGTCGAGCATTTATGGTAACGATGCTAAATTGTTGTCGTGGTGAATTAGCATTATCGTGCAGTCTGTGCGTAGGGTGACATAAGAGAAACTTGTCTTCGCTTGCCGCTGCCAGTTGGCATCAAGAAATGGGGTTTTGAGACACAGAGGAGGAGTGTGGGATGGAAAGAGGATGAGAGAGATTTTCAGAGGAGAGGGGGCACGATTATCGCAGCGCTATGACTTCAGATGGATGAGGATTCACAGACACGGGAGAGTGACAGAGAGAACGATACAGGGCTGCTGCACAAGCATTACTGTATGAACGGGATTTTGAAACAAAAATTCAGAGCAAACAAAAGATTGATGAAGAATTTAACTAATAAAACATTACTAATATATATTAATGGATACATTGATGAAAATGACAATGTATATTTGTATGTATGGGGACAAAAAGCAGGTACCCACAAGGTAAATCATTACATTCTAGCATTAAGTCTTGGTATATGATCAGGTTTAGCTTTAAGGTCACGTCATGTTAAAGCGTATCTATGACGGCTATGTCCATAGGCTCTGAGGCTACACCATAGCTGACGCATGCCTTCTCAAAACTACATGTTAGTATCCAGTGTGATATCAGAACTGAATAAATTTCAATTGTGACATTCGATTAGTGAAGCCAAACCTCACGTACACATGGTTGCAGTAATGTGAGGAACCGAGCTGGCAGGCATGAGGAGTCATAAGTGGATTTTCAAAAGGAGGGTTTTACTTACCCAAAATTGAAGCAAACCACTTACAAAATAAGTAAAAAAGTTCTGGGCCCATAAAAAAGATCAACTAAACATAACTTAACTAAGGCTATATACTAATTTAACATAAACCCACACACTGAACTCAAAGGAGAACATATACTATATAATGATCACACTAGTTATGAAACAAAAGACAAACAATTCAATTCAATTCAATATATAGCGTCAAATCCTAACAGAAGTTATCTCAAGACGCTTTTCATATAGAGCAGGTCTCGACCGTACTCTATAATTTAGAGACCCAACAAGAGATCCCCCATGAGTATGCACTTGGTGCGACAATCGCAAAAAAAAAACTCCCCTTTAACAGGTAGAAACCGTTGCGCAGAACCAGGCTCTGGGTGGGCGGCCATCTACCTCGACTACCACCTAAACTACAAATGAAACCAAACAGGACAATTAATCTATCAGTTTAAATATATTTTTTGCAATTAACCAAAACAAAAGCATCAACAAACTCTTTAGAATATTTGCTCGGGCCTTACAAGATTTCCCTCCAGCAGCAGCACTGGTAAATGGTGAGAAATCGAAATTAGAAGGACTTTTCTGATGACTAAAGTGTGACTGTACAGAAGTTAACTAAATCTGTGCACTATAAACAGAAACTGATGTTCGGCCAACAATACTAAAGAAAATATGAGTACAGCGTGGGAATGACGGTTATTGACATAACTCATAGTTTTATGAGGCCAAAATGTTGTAAAACTGATGAGTATTGATTAGGAAACTGTGAGGAACATATCAACAATCCCAGATTTGTAAAGCTGAAAAAGACAAAAGAAAAAAACTAAACAGGGTTCTTGTGGTTGGAAGGGCATTCTGTCAAAGTATGTCATAAAATGTTGGTAAACATTAAACATTGGTTGGCTTATAGTTGTATTTCTTCCATGGCAATTTTGAAACTGGAGTTGTGCCTTGTGGACACACAGACCTGTGGCTGCCTCGGCTGTGTGAAACTAAATATCTGTTTTTTATTTTGAAGCCAGAGGGTATGTCGAATTGTAATACTTTTATTTTTATGTTGGGCTAATTTAACTGCAACTATTTGTCCTATTTTCAGTCCCTTTCCAAATAATTAGATTTTATTAGTATTTATGACTTGCAGGTTTTTAATATTTCAATAAGGTTTTAATAATGCCAGCTCCCCTGTCTCTGTGTAGGGTTTCCTGATAGCAGCCTGTGGGTGCACTGGGGGCAGTCTCCATTTTGCAGGTGTGTTTTGGTTTATAGTTGTAATGTATCAAATCTTAACTGGTGTATCACTCTGTGTTGCCTCATTCACCCCTTCAACATCCTGTGTTTTTAGCAGGACCAGCACATAAAATCATGTTTTATCAGATCAATATAACTGCATGTACAGTAGCAGTGCTTCAACTGGCCATTTGACTGCCATTATTCATTAAAAAGGGAATGCACCTGCAATCTGTTGATGGATGGAAATTAGCTTTTGGCTAAATCTCTGTATAATGCATCAGGTTTTAAGTATTGAAAGGTGTTTATTATACATGGTCCCTGTCAAATTAACTTGTAAATTAATAAATACTAGACCAAGACCTTGATTACAAAGCAGAGCAGCTAATATTTGCAATTAACTGCATGCAATTTACAGTACATGTATGAGAGCTTGTGATTATCTGCTGTTGAGAATTTGAACTGGAACAAAATACAGACATTTTTACTCTTTTAAAGAGGACCTATTATGCTTATTTTCAGGTGCATACTTGTATTTTGGGTTTCTACTAGAAAATGTTTACATGCTTTAATGTTCAAAAAACGCTTTACTTTTCTCATACCGACTGTGCTGCTGCACCTATTTTCACCCTCTCTCTGAAACGCACTGTGTGAGCATAATAGGTCCCCTTTAAAGATTAATTTAATTAACATCAACTTTGCATGTTATTCTCATAAGCTCTTAACTGTACCTTTCCTGGTCGGTGTGGTGGTTGCTTCCATTTCGCCAATCGAATCTCTTCTATTTTCCCTAAAATTATAGCTTATTTGTGTTCATTGTAACGTCTCACAATTATACAGTATATATACAGTCAGTTCTATATGGGAACACTTATATACACTCAAGCACAGCCTCTCATTTGTCGACTTATTGCTGCACGCAGCAGCCTATACCTTTCCTTCAGCCTGCTTTCATCCCATTCTTCTCTGTCCTACACCATAATGTCCTATTGAATTCTCAGCTCAGTTCAACATACTGTATCATATGCCTCAAAGCAAATGCTACAGAAAGGGGAACAAAATTCATATTACTTTCTGCGTTCCATGTGTCAAGCCGTTAATGGACGGTGAGTGGAAGTGAAAAGCGGGAGCATTTTCATCTTTCCTTCTCTGTCTCTTTTACACTCAGCAAGGAAGCACATGTAAATTGGCTACGAAAGGAGAGGTAGAAAACAATTATGGGAGCGACGCGCCTGAGAGAAATGAGTCTATTGCTTGACCTGTAATGAAGTGGAAAGTTGACAAGCCGGCTTTGTGTGACTCGCAGATTTGAATGCAAGGAAATGACTCTTCTGTACTGTCAACCAACAGGAAAAGATTGCCAATTATAAGTGCTGGCCTTCTACTGGCGCCTAGCAGGCATACTGATGGGCGAGGATGGACATGAATATTCAGTGGACATGAATATTAATGCTAACATTTTATAATAATGTCGCTAACAAGACCTTAACAAACTATTAGTTAATGATTAATTAAACATGAAAGACAGTCATTAATCATACTATAAATATATGAAAATGATAAGTCCATCATTAATGTGACAAGAGAGTCTTGTAAACAAAGAACATATATACTTTCCCTCATGTTAATACATGCAGAAAACATAATAATAATAATAATAATAATAACAATCATAACAATACTACTACTACTACTAATAATAATAATAATAATAAACATAATAATAATAATGAATTATACACAATATACAGTCTCCAAGTTTAATCTACACCTTCCTAAAACAAAAACTGAACATTATAACCTTCCAGCACGATCGCTTAAAAAGGTGTGTGAATGACACGATAATACGCAAGGCGAAAGCATGCAATAAGAACGTTTTGTTTGCTTGAGGCGTGTCATTTGTACGCCATATTGTCTCCACTGGCTACAATGTAAATGCATCCACGTGAATATGCTACACTCAGAGCTAGTGGCGTAGAATAAAAAGCGAGAAAGACTGCTTATGGTGGGCGGGAGGGGAGGTGATGGATCCAACAAACACACAACTTTTACCCAGGAGACCGGTGTTTTGTTTTGTAAGTTACGTTAGTGACGTGTTTTTTAGTGACGTGATGTGTTTTCCGTACTGATGTTACATTGTTTCCATGCGTAGAACTTAGTTTAAGGTCAATCATGACGTTTTTCCCTAAACCTAACTAAGTGGTTTTGTTGCCTAAACCTAAGTCAGTGGTTTGTTGCCCCCTGCTGGAACGGCACCTTCATACAAGCATGTAATATTCACGCTTTGGCGAAGTAAAACATGACACTGACACGCTATCCTCTGGTGAACAGGCGGGTCTATCGGGTTGAACCTTCATGTAAGTGGATTTATTGCGGGCCTTTTGTATTACACTGCATTAGTTTTTGCTAGGTGAACCTAATAAACTGGCAATTGAGTGTATATGCTCAGTTAAAAAAGAAATAATGCTTAAACAGAGGATGTCTGCTCAGTTAACCTGCCTGAAACATTAATGAAAGCATGTTTCTTGAAGCAGTTTCACAACAGTCACGTTCATCTACATGGTGGATTCAAACTTCTGGTTGCCTTTCAAAAAGGGAGTTAGAATCGAGTGGATGCATAGTCTTTTCCTCTCTTCCGCTGGCAGCTTGGACAGCTCCACTTTTACTCTTGAATTTCATTTCTTGTTCAGCTTATGTGCATTACCAGTCTCTATTCCCAGTATTGTAGAGAATTCATTTCTGCATTAAAGGTACAGTGTGTAGGATTTGGCAGCATCTAGTGGTGTGGTTGCAGATTGCAACCAACTGAGTATCCCTCTGCTCACTCCTCTCTTTCCAAGACTGCAGTAACTTGGGCCGCGGATGTCAAAAACCGTGGTATTGCCATCTTTACTATTATAACGCTACTTTAGGAGCAATGGAAGTCAGACGGCGGTACCACAGTTTTGCACTCTGCAGCTCACGTTACCGCAGTTTCACAAGCGCGTTGGAGAACGTAAAAACGTGAAAGCCTCTCTGTAGAGCCAGTGTTTGGTTTGTCTGTTCTAGGCTACTGTAGAAACATGGCAGAGCAACATGGTGGACTCCGTGAAGAGGACCCGCTCCATATGTAGATATGAAGGGCTCATTCTAGGCTAACGAAAACACAACGATTCTTAGTTTCAGGTGATAATACACTAATGAAAACATAGTTCTGGATATTACATTCCATTTCTGCTAATAGATCCCCCGAAATCCTACACACTCTGTTCCTTTAAAGGAATGTATTACCTGGCATACAGATGACCATTGGTCACAAACTCAGGATGGTCTGATGAAGTGATCTAGATGGCCTTAAAACTCCCGATCAAGTAGACTTTGCACCGTATCCATCCTCGTTAACAGAGCTGCTGAATATCTCTGAGTCACGCACAGCTGGTGCTACTGCAGCTCTTGGGATGTAGTGCTTGCCAGATTCAACATGAGGTCCCTTTTATTTGCCAGAAAATCTCCCCCATGGAGCCCAGATTAAATATCAATTAATAAAACCCAGGTAGGTTCCTAAAGATTGCTTATTTGTGTTGAAATATGTGCATCGCTTGAGTTTCTTAGGGGGTGTGCAGCCTAAAACTGTGTGCTCAGCTGGTTCTGTGTATTTGTGAGGGTGAGATGTAGGTGTGTGTGTGTATATCTGTATGTGTGTAGGTGTGTGTGTGTGTGTGTGTGTGTGTATGTGTGTGTGTGTGTGTGTGTGTGTGTGTGTGTGTGGGGAGGGTTGCCTTTGTGCGGCGCGCCTGTGTGTATCCAATTCCAGTGTATTTAACAAGATATCTCACTTCCTCCTTTTTTTATCTTGATTCCATTTCTTGCCAGCACTCAGGGGAGCAGAATTCATTCGCACTCGTTTTTCCTTTTTCTCTTTACTCTGCTGTGCACAAATTGTTACTCAGCCATTTCTGTGCAGCAGGAATGTTCTTCGGCGAGTGATTGTCATTCAGTTTCAAATTAGTTTGGGCTGATCTACCATGCAATAAAATCTCAACATGCCGGACAGAATGACATGCTATTCAGCATGATTGTAATAGCCTGAAGTTGAGCGGGATGTGTTGTCATTGTCTCACAGCACATTGTGTCATCAGAAAACTTACGGCATTGCGAGCTGACAGCCTTGTTTCTCCAGCATGATGTGTTTGCATATTCACAAACATTCATTATGCATTTTGGCATGTTTCTGCTTGCATATATGCTTGCTCATGTGTATATAGAGCGTATAGAGCACATACAGTATGCGCCTCGGCGTATGGCTGTGCTTGTGCCACTGTATGTCTATCTGAGTGACTGACTGACAATAGGCCCCCAGAGGATGGAGGCATGACAATCGCTCACCCTTCCAGTGTCATTCAGCATAGTACAGGAGCCATTAACTTTTAAAGCCAGGCCTTTCTAACAGCAGGCCCCATGCCATTTAGCCGCCCCTCTGCAAGACTTCAAATGGCTGTGATGGACAGGAGTCAGACCTCTGTGTCTTGGCAGGGTTGCAGGGTGGAGCACTATGCCCCTGTCCCGCGCTGTGGCACTGTTGGCACCGTTGGCACCTGGCTCTGACTGCGCGTGTGTGTGTTTGTGTGTGTGTGTGTGTGTGTGTGTGTGTGTGTGTGTGTGTGTGTGTGTGTGTGTGTGTGTGTGTGCAGTCTGTTGGACGCCGAGGTCGAGAGAATGCATCTTGATTGACAAGTCTCATCAGGGATAACTTAATGGCACCACCACCTACCAATTAGAAGTCATCAAGGTCCCCAATTGAAAGTGGTTAATAAATAATGTATAGCCACAGTAATACCACATAATCTGGATATCAGAAAGTCAAAGGTGGATGCATTATTAATGGGGCCAAATTGGACTTTAATAACTGTTCCACTGAATCCCACACCGCAGCAGAATTCACTTATGTTAATATGCCTTTATTATTAATGGGCAGCCATTTTCTAAAATGTTAACTGACTGGGGTGCTCCAGAGGCAGTTGCCAAGATTGACGAGCTCCGCGTCTGGGGAGAAAGAGGTGGGGGTAGCGGGGGCTTGCTTATTTATTTATTCACCTACCTGTAGCACGTCGGCCCACATCATTGTGTCAATAATTCCCTGGTAAAGCCATTAGGCATGATCACAGAGGCCCAATTAACTCTGCAATGTGTGAGATGACAATCGTACATCATTAGCCCTATAATGGCATGCAGTGCCACAGCCTCTTTAAAAACAAACATCAAGGCTATTACCGGGAATATATGCCGTCGTCAACGTTGCCGCTCCAACCATTCTGACTTGTGCTCAAATGCTCTGCTGGAGATGTGCGCGTCAAGTGTTATGGGGCATTACACCAAATGTGTTTCAATGAACTACTATGGGTTTTTCGGATTGAATGCATCTTCATCAAGGCATATTTGTGATGATAAAGTGTGTGGTTTCTGCATGCGATTGCTGCATAACGCAAATTAAGAGATGTACTGTGTGTGTTGGTGCTGATATGTTGTTTGGAATAAGGGGGTCTATACATTTGTAAAGTGGGAAGAGCACTACGAAATGTCCAAAAGGCTGCTCTGTCACCCTGATTTAAATTCACCCATTCCTCGGCTCAGTGGGAGCTCACTGCGACTTCTGAGACAATTTGGTGGAGGCATCTCTAAAGGGGAACCGATAGACTAGCTAATATGTTCTCTCATGGTATTTGCATAATGTCCATGGTGCATCGCCAGAGAGCTGTTCTGCTCCAGTTCCCCCTTGTAATATATCTGGCAGGGCTTCTAAAATGCAGTTGTCGCTGGCGCTGGCTTACAAATCAGACGGTGAAGCCCCATCCAGAATACCAAAGGAAACACGGTTTCAAAATATTTGTTTACCATCTGCTTTTGGACTACGTCCTGCACAAATCAACTTGATGAGATTGACTCTTGTTTTTTTTTCGTGGTGTACAAGTCCAGGATTTTTTCTTTAGTCTCGTCAAAGGTATTAAACCTAGAAGAAAAACGCTGCTGTGGTTGACAGCAGAGCATGCGGCTCTTTACTTTTGTTGGCACAGCAGATCAACATCGCCTTAAAAGCTCCCCTGCCCTCGCATTCATAGAAATGTCTGTCTTCTAAATTGGTGGCAGAGGTGGGATCCATCTGTGTGTCACTTCTGCATGAATTATATTGCAAATGTTTGTCTGGAGCTTGTTATACTTAGCAGTTTTGACATTCCTCTACACACAGATGCTACTGCCATTACTGACCTAACCACCTTTGTGTGTATGATACAGTACAGTTCCACTAGACGGATCTAAATTCACATCACGCTGCAGGTTTACATCCTGATCTTGGCCAATCTCACTTTATTTTCCTCCGTTATGCACGATTTGTATTTTCGTCCTCGTGTGAGAGTGAAAATCCAGGACACCCTGAACTTTCTGACCTAAACTCAGTTCAAATAGCTCAAAATATTCTTAAAAAAAAAAAAAAAAATAGCAGAAACGAGGTCTATCCTCATTAGTATTTTGGGCTTTCAGTGAAAAACAGAATGCCATTTTTTGTTTTGTTTCCGTTGCTTTTCCTCAGTCAAGCAGCAGGCATCAAAGAAGACTGTGTACTTCTCTAGGGACATGACTATGCTGTGATCTATACATAGATAGATACCATACCATATGATTAAGACATGGGTATATTCAGTATATTCACTTAACAGCCTTAAACTATTGCATGCATAGGATTTTCATTGTTCCTCTAAAAAAGACAGGTCACAGAGGAGAGCGAGAAGGGTCGGAGACTGATTAATGTAACGTCTCTCCTATCAAAGCCTATTTACTGCTTTTCACAAACACAGTTTTACTGGATGCTGCCCTCTCGCACTGCTAAACCCTAAAATCTTTAGTAACAACTAATGTTTGTTCGGGTTGATGAACTGCCAGTATCGATGAAATAATTGACGTAACGCTCAGTCTCCTCCTCTGTCACTCCCTCCTCATTAGTCATCTTGCCTCAACGCTCAGTTGACTTTGCGCTTCCTGTCAGCGGAGGCATCTAATCGACTAAAGCGGGTGTTTTCTGCCTCAGTAACAGGAATTTGCAAGGGTATGAGGATACGGGAGGAAGCAGTGGAATTAAATGCACTGTAGAGGGATTGAGTGTGACAAGGCTGGGTTGTGTGAGAAAATCCTGTTTTCCAACTTTCTGACATTCAGTCAATATATTGACAGCGTTTGTCACTACAGTACAGCTTTGGCGGGAGTAGCGAGATGCCATCCAACCCAGGCTGACCTGTCATGCTTCGATTCGCTGTCGCACAGGCTCTTTGCAGGTGAAAATCCCGAAGCACGGAAAACAGACAGTGAGGACAATTCTTCCCTAGCATCCAATACTGACAGCCGTCTCTTCAGGCGTCACGAACGCCTCTGTAAAAAAGTTTGTGGGGTTACTGTACAGGTTATCTATAAAATTTAGTTCACATCTAGAACACAATTATTTTTTCACTGTGTGGGAGCTGTTCCTAACATTAGCACCTCTGTCCTGCTCTTTATTGGATTTGGGGAAGGTACAGTAACAGCGACGGCAACCCCAGCCAGTGTTACCCACGATAGTATTAGGTTTGCCAAACACAGTCAGTTAGTCCTCATCCTAAAAGTCTTTGTACTTGTTTAAACAGAAAACATACTGTTCAAAAATATGAAGTATATGAGCTATTGGGAATTAGAAAATTCTAATGAAAAATTCAGCTTTAATCCATATTTGTTGGCGTTTAGCCTTTCAAAAACAACATTTTCACTGCGGTCAAAATCCTATTTGCTCTCCCGCTTGACGCACACAAAGGGAGGCCCGCACCTGTATTAACGGGGAGGTTAATTGTATAAATTACATTTATTTAACCACAATAACAAATATCTACTTTGGCTCTGACACTATTATAGTAAATTAATTAAGTCATTACAAAAAAAAAGCAAAAAGATCATATAATGTATCTGCATTCGCTTGGCAAATCCGTCAAGACGCCATCACTTTATTTAAGTTGACGAAACTGACCAGTTCTATTCATTAAAGAAAGTTGATTCGATAAAAAAAAAGGCTAACTCATTTAATACACTGAATCAATTTATTTAAATTGAGAATTTTGTTGGAGGGTTTTTTAGGGTGATGACGTTGGGGGGGACTCAACTTTTCTTGGATATAAGTAGGGGGGGGCTTCAATAAAAATAGGTTGGGAACCACTGCTCCAGTGTAGCACCTTACATGTATAATAATTTCTTATACTTTTGCAATCATCAGTTTCACAAGACCTGTAAACACTTGAGCTCAGTACCAGGTCTCTTAATTAAGATGCCACTCAATGATGCATATCTGACGTAGACAAGGTTCTGACTAATACTGTACACAAATCAGAAAGTTTACAACTCAGTTTGTAACGTGAAATTTAAACTGTATTGGCTGATTCAATTCATATAAAAAACTGCAGTGAAATAATGGGGCTATTAGGGTTCTTAATTTGTATGTGATGGATAACGAGACATTAAATTACTTCATCAAGTACTATCTAAGACTAAAACATAGGTAATTGAATCGTGGACAGTAGAAAGAGATGGAACATTTTGTAAGTTTATATTTGAAAGAGCAGAAAACGGCCTTCATGATGACTTTCACATGGGCTCTGCTCCCGCCACGGGAAATTGCTTCTTTTGGTGTGTGTGCGTCTGCGCCACACCCTTTCAAATCATAACCAAAGCTCCTAAACATGAACACACCGGGAGGTTGAAAATGTCAAATGCTCCTCTTTTCTTTCCTCCCTTGGTATTCCGTCGCTGTCTCACAACTCAACATTTTTCCGTGGCTCTTTTGTGCCCGTCCTCTCTCCCTTTCAGCGGCGATGGAGAGGGTGAGGGAGTGGTGCCAGCAATGTCACGGCTGGAGAAAGCTTATCCTGGGTAGAGGGGTCTGTGTATAGAGTCAATCAGAGCTGTACAAACCCTTGATTGCCATTGACATTTACCGGGGGCCCATTTCCAATTAATCTTCAAGGGCCTCCACCTCTTGAAGCCTGATTACGATTTCCCCCCCGACAAACTGGCTAATTTGTAATTGGCCATGTGTCTGGCAGCGGAGGCTCTCCTTTATCACTGCTAGATTGAGACGTGGGGAAAAGGGAGATAGATGAGGAAAGGATCCTCACCCTGCCTGTCTGCATCCTTAAATTGTTTTCTTAAATACAATTAAGAAAACATACAATGCATAAACTATTTTAAATTTATCATTGAAACATATAATCTAAATACAAGATACAAGTAGTTGTTTTTTTGGGTGTGTCTGTCTTTTGGTATATATATAGGCTATTTTAAGGCACTTTGTGTGTAATTTCTTGGCGGAGGTAAAGATCTTTGCACACCAAGTCCATATGTATATACATATCCGTTTTCTAAATCTGTCATCCGATAAAAATTGTTACGCACAGAACCCACAGAGCCGATGCGTTTTATTATTCTCTTTTGTTGCGAAAATTAGCAATACGAGACAAAACTGAATTAATTACATGGGTACTGTGCAATGGATAGTGATAGTCCCGAACGGGGCTAATGAATGATTGACATTAGCAAGAAGCTAACGTTTAGCTGCCTAGAGCTCAATCACTACTGTCTAATCTTTCGTACATCCTTTGTTATGCAACCATCTCCGATTCCAAGCTGTTCTAAAATCACGTTCAACGATCTATCTTTGAAGGTCCAGTGTGTAGGATCTAGCAGTATCTAGCGGTGAGGTGAGGAGATTGCAACCAACTGAAGCCTCTCCCATGAGCCAAGCGTGTTGGAGAGCTACGGTGGCAGACGTGAAAAAACGAATGGTCCTCTCTAGAGGAAGTGAGTGGTGAAGCAAGAGAGAGAGAGCGGCAGCGGCCGGTGGAGTTTGGTTTGTCCGTTCTGGGCTACTGTTGAAACATGGTGGTACAACATGGTGGACTCCGTGGAGAGGGGAACCGCTCCCTATGTAGATATATACGGCTCATTCTAAGGTAACGAAAACACAACGATTCTTATCATCAGGTGATTATACACTAAAGAAAACATACTTATTAATATTATATTCCATGTCTGCCAATAGATCCCACTAATTGTTACACACTGGTCCTTTAAATTCCGCATCTCTGTATTATTTTATTTCTTTATCGTAACATGCTTTGTGCTGGGAGACATGACTCAGTTTATCAGATGCCATTTTGGATGACAACGTTTGCACAGACGGTGGCTCTGAGTGGTCAAACAATCCTCTTTTGGCTTTTGACGGATGCAAAAAAAACGTAGAATATCGAACCTGTTCTGAAAAAGTTTTCTATTCAAAGTCTGCGCGTAAACGTGATTGACACAACGTGAGGTTGTATTTATTTTAAAACGTGTGACAATTTCGAAAAAATAAATACAGACTTGGTGTGCAAAGGCCTTTGGAATGAAGAAAGAACTGTGACATTCAAACTGTACAAGTTGTTATTCAAACTGTGTAAGTTTGTTTCATGTTGCCGCACACTGTTGTGTACAGGTTCAGCAAATGTGTCTCGGCCGTATTGTGCTGCAGCGCTGCTTGTGCGGAGCTGTTGGTGAGGCGGCATGCTGCATGTTATTTAGACCCTCGCATATAGTGAGTAGATCACATCCTGCTGCGAAGACAGACACATACATACACATGCACCGCCTGCATGCTGGGAGATACTTATTCAGACCGCGAAGACACATGATTGTTCACAGTAGCACACACACACACGCAGTACACGAGCAGGAGACAGAGGAGAATGTATGTGAATATATGTGTATATTTAGTTTCACCGCACTATTTCCAGATTCACATCCTCTAACTTCATGGATACTATTTTGTAAACATCCCCACACACGGAGCACCATCATTATCAAAGATACAGTGCGTTCACATCCTGCACCTCTTTGTGTGTAGTCGCTTACTTTCTCTCTCTGCTCGACACACTTACTCACAGTGAATAAAATGATAAAGGAACATTGTGTCCCTTGCTCATCTGTAGACAGTATCAGTCAGAAACATGTATACGCCCACAAACGCACATATAAACACCTTTTTTTTCCAGGGCTCTTTCTTTTTTTTCTGCTCCTTTCTGCTGTTTTCTCTCCTTCTGCCTCACCGCCGCTGCTGGATCATGGAGGCAGAGGGGGGGTAGTGGTGGAAGAGGGATTCCCAGACTGCCCATTCGCCCAGCCCTAGCCCCTGCACCGGCTTGATAACGCCGTCCCCGTCTCCCCCTCTCCCCCGCTGCCTCCTCGCCCTACTCCTCCCTCTGCCCCAGGCTGCTGTGCTCTGCATACCCGTGCCCACGGCAAAGCCACCCAGGAATCTTATCTCCTGCCCAGGCTCATTCCTGGCCCTGCCTGTTTGCCTGCCTGCTGCTATGCATGCCCTCCATATGTGTGTGTGCTTGTGTGTATGTGTGTGTGTGCGCTCTCCACCTGTCCATTTGCAATACTGTCTTCCTCTCTCTTTCCTCTTCTTTCTGTCTGTTTGTCTCTCCATCTGGAAGTCTACAGTCTTCCCAGAATTCCTGACGCTGATCACGTGCCACCGGGGTCCTGACCTGGTCACGTACAGCGGTCTCAGTGTGTCTTAATGTGTGCCTGTCGGACAGCCAGTTTTCCACTATGCCAGCCTGGATCCCATGGCTGTCTGTCTGTCTGTCTTTATGCTCGTCTATGTGTGTCTCCCTCTATCACTGTCTATCTACCCCTGTGTCTTTCTGCATGTTTTTCTACCTGTCATCTTTCTGTACATGCTTGGCTGTCTCTCTATCTGCCAGTCTGTTTTCCTGTCCACATCTACCAGCTTGTGTATCAATCGTTCTACCAGTCACATCCCTGTCCGTCTGTCTGCCTGGTGTGTTTCTGTTTTCCACCATGTTTATCTGCCTGTCATCTTGTCTTTCTCTCGATATGCCTGTTTACTTTTTAATGTGTGTTTTTTCTTTGTCTGCTTGCCTCATTGGTCTTATATTTATAAGCTACAGCTCTAGAGGTCTTCTGTTAGGCAGATACAGAATATAAAAAAACACCAAAGAGTATACAAAATACATAAGTTTCAAACTGCTCTAATCATTATTTTAATTATAATAACGATGGATCAAATGACTACTGTGATGTGAAAGGTGTCGCTCGTAGTTTCACGGCCTTAAAAGGCCATTGTACAGCATTTTGGGGGATCTATTAGCAGAAATGGAATATAATATTCATAATTGTGTTTTCATTAGTGTATAATCACCTGTAACTATATCTAAATAGAGAGCGGGCACTCTTCACGGAGTCCGCCATGTTGTACCGCCATGACTCTATTATGTAGTTCTCCGACATCCTTGTAAAACTGCGGTAACATGAGCCGCAGAGTGCAAAATAGTGGTAGCGCCAACCGCCTTCTGACTTTCGTTGCTCCTAAAGTAGCGTTATTATGGTAAGGATGGCCTCTGAGCGAGGCAAACGGCGTTATCACTGTTTTGCACTCGGCGGCTCATGTTACCAAAGTCTTGGAAAGGGAAGAGTGAGCGGAGGGGTACTCAGTTGGTTTCAATCTGCAACCACACCACTAGATGCCCTCTAATCCTACATACTGTACCTTTAACTTTACTGTGTTAGTTCGCTCTTGCCACTCGGATTCAGCATTGTTTCCGGATGCAGCAGGTAGCTGTTTTCAGCAAAAATGTTCAGATAAACCTACTATGTACGCTACCTGCTAGCAGCTAAAGAGCCAGATATGTTTCTCAGGAGTTGGTGTAGACCAAATCAGAGCTAAAAAGAGAGTGAATAATGGACATACATTAATCAACTCCAAATGAATGCTAATGTTGCTCCACGACTCCATGAACAATAAGCCACTGTTTAATAAAACTCCCCTACCCTGTCTGTTGGACATAGCCCCAAGCCCAATTGTTCCTAGTAAAGATATAAATTAACAGGTCACAAATATATAGTTAATTTTTTTTTAAAGTAAAAAAGTAATTTCCAAAAACAGCTGGGCACTTTAGTTTTTAGTAAACGTTACTCAAACAGGAGTAGATAGTGCATTTGTTGGGGACTATTTTCAGCTGCAGATTAATACATATTTGTTGCTCTATTAGTATTCAGGGCACCAGGTCGTTGTATATGGGATTGACTCGAAATAAACTACAGTGCCCATGTTCATGGCAACAGTGTTGCTTATTTATATATTTATGATAGTTTTGTATAACAATATAGGCTATGGCGCAAGCTACATCAGGTTAAACAGGCGATACTTGTTAGTAGGATCAGTTCAGTGTTGGTTTTATCTTTTTCACTGAATTTGTTGACAAGAAAAATATTGGATATCACCGGCCTTATCTTTTAAACAGCTACTGTTTCTTGGGACAAATCAGATCTGTTGTGTTTCTGCCTGCGTGTGTGTATGTGTGGGAGACAGTAAACCAGCGCTGACGTGGTTGGATTTCTTTGTGTGACTTTCACGCTGCACGACATGTGTACATCACCCATTATTCAATTACATCAGACGACAGAACGAAAGGCGCTCATTACCTTGAAACTCCTGGATATGACAAGAAAGAGAGAGAGACAGATGCCCCAGAGCACTCATCGTCTCAACAATTGACATGAGTAATAATCAACGTCTCCACCGACACGCCATTCAAATCTCCTCCCATCGACATCTTTGATATTGCTCGAGGCATTGTTCATTTGTTGTTCCACGCGTCCGTCATGGTACAACTAGCCCCCCCTCCCCCCCCCTCCTCCCAGCCCACATCCACCCTCCTCTAAACACACACACAAACACACACACACATGCATACACCTCTCATTCTTCCCCGTCTGTGGCTGAAATGACTATTGACGTTTGGGTTTGGATTTGAAATGTGTTGGAACAGAGAAAGGTGGCGCATGTAGTGAGGGAGGAGGGGGAGAGGGGATTAGTTTGGACATAAAACAGCTCTTCCCTAGGAGGGCAGAGCGAGGGCCATTTCACAGGGGGTAGTCCCGGATATTATGTTCATTCCCTTTCTTTGTAATTTTATTAATGGGGAGAACATTAATCCTCACTCAGCCTGAGACCACACAGTCGGCAGTGGAGCAATTTTTTGGTGGTGGGTTACAAGGATTTGTTGTTCATAGCATGAGGGGACTAGTTTTTAGTTTTCTTTAGCCGCTCTGAGTGTTTTTTCTCCGTCACACTGATGTGATGAGCCCCTCACACCAGCTTCTTTGTCTTGTTTTCCTGCTGGAGGATTGTGAGGCTGCATGTTCCCTAAAAACAGAAAATGGGGACGGAGGGAGGGGGATTACAGACACCGCTGTGGCTGTGTGTGCGTCTTTACCTTGTCCTTGTGTCTTTGTCTTTAGCTGTCTCTTTTTACCTCTACCATGATGGAGGTCAATCATATTATTTCTCAATCAAAATAGTTATCCGTAATACCCGCGCTTTCTTAGTTTCACTTCATTTAACGAGGATAATAGAGATTGATGTAAATATTCCATATGACATATCATCATTCAGCTAATGATGTTTTGTTGATTACCACATTAGCTCTCCTAATTCTACCTTCACATGAAGAATTACAGCAAACATGATGTTAATGTTGAATGTCTAATGAAAGCCTGTAGCTTCTTTAGGTCGGCCATGTTCACTGGACCGTTTTTGTTACATGGGCAATGAAAATGAGGCAGCTCACACTAAAGTCAAAGGAAATTTAGCATCAATAAATCATTACCGTGTTAATTTCGATCACCATAAATCACAGTAAACAAGCAAGTCCATCGCTGAGAACATTGGCAGACTCTACTGCAAAAGCTGTCAGAGTTTCTGACAGTGTTGGAACAAGTGAAAGTTTGATGGAAGACAACTTTCAACATGTTTAACAATGCCAGGGAACAGTGACAGGATGGGATAAGGCTTATGGAAAACACGGTCTTGTTTTTAGAAACTCAATTATCACCTCGACAATGTCCTCATTTGTTATGGTAATTACACAGTGCTAAGGTATCACAGTTGGGTGGCACAGAGGCTCAGTGGTTAGCATTATTGCCACACAGCAAGAAGGTCCTGCACTTTAGCACAACCTGCAAAGACACATAATCTCCTTGTCTCTGCATGTGTCAGTGGAGGAAAGTAACTATGTTTACTCAAGTACTGTCCTTAAGTACAATTTTGTAGTACTTGCACTTTACTTGAGTATTTCCATTCTATACTATTTTATACTTCTACTGTACTATGGAAATAATGTACTTTTTACATTATACAGCTGAAGTTACTTATTACTTTCAAAATTTTGATTTCAAAACGTGATGATTTTATATAAGGCATGCTTTAGGTTAAACTACCTAACAGTATCTAAAGTAGTTAAAAGAAACCCTACCATTATCAGTCACAACAGTAATATGCTGCTTATGAATTGATGCATCAGTATTAACAATATAATATATCAGTATATCAGTACTTTAACTTTTGATACTTTAAGCACATTCTTGCTGATATTACAAGAGGGACTTGTTTTTACATTGTGCTATTGCTACTTTTACTTAAAGGTGCTGCGTATCTAGCGGTAAGGTCACAGACGGCAACCAACAGAAGCCCTCTCCCGTGTGCCAAGCATGTAGAAGGTAGATGGTGGCCAATGCGAAAAAGTGAATGTCCCTCTCTAGAGCCAGTTGTTATAAGAGTAGCGTAGCTCATTTTGAGAAAAGCAGAGCCAGTGTGTAGAGTGTGTGTGTATGTGGGAAGTGAGTGGTGAAGCAAGAGAGCGAGAGCGGCGGTGATGGCAGCAAGTAACGTTATTGAGTCCGGCCCAAGCAGGAAAAGTTAACAGAGTTGACTGAACTGCTCATTCTAAGGTAACGAAAACACGAAAACAAAGGTAACGATTCTTATTTAAAGGTGATTATACACTAAAGAAAACATAGCTATCAATATTATATTCCATTTCTGCCAATAGATCCCCCTAATTGTTACACACTGGTCCTTTAAACGACCTAACAATATTTAATATAGTTAAAATAAGCCCTACCCTGATCAGTTGCAAAAGTAATATGCTGCTTATCCACTGATGCATCAGTATTAATAATATAATAACATACTATATAAGTACATTTTGCTGATTACATGAGTGAATTGTTTTTTCATTGTGCTACTGCTACTTTTAATTAAAAGCTCTGGTTCCTCTCACAGTGCAGAGACATGCAGGTCAGGTGAAATGTGAATGTTATAGACAAATTGCCTGTAGGTGGGTATATTTGTCTGTATATGTGTTTGAGCCCTAAAAGCTACTTTTGAGTCAACACTTGTGTTGGTTTTCGGCCCTCAGATGATACTCATTCTGCATTCTGTGTGTACAGCAAATTAATGCAAAATTAGAATTATGAAATAATCAAATTGACGTTTTATAGATATCCTGCTGACAATTAATCAAGGGTGTGTGCACGCAGCAGAGGGGTAGAAAAAATGTTGCCACAATGTCACGATAGCTTAATTCTTACAACTTGAACCAGTCGAAATACTGTTTAAAGGTACTTTGTATGTGCCACTTGTCTTTGCATTTCCAAAACCTTTTACCACACGCATGTCTTAGCCTTTTTGCTCAGGCTAGCTAACACGACACGTGGAATTCCAGGGAGAAACGGCAGCTAGAAGAAATGATAATGCTAACCTACACACAGGTACTGTAGCTATACAGGGAGGGAGCCATGCAGTTTCATTGCAGTGCAGAAAAAGCTGTGCAAAAGCACAGATCATAGAGCCTGACAAAGTGATCACCAAAGAATTGATCAGAGAGCCGTACAAATGTTCACACAATTCATTCAATTAATTCATTCCGTAGCTCGCTTATCACAATAACTACTATGTATTCTGTAAAAATGTATGTTTGTTGTTGTAAGTAAATGTATCTATGTTCTGGAGGTACGCAAAATGCACACTCTGGAAACAAATTTACCATTTTGGGACAATAAAATCTATTTTCTATTAAACAGCCATAACGCAAAGTAACAGTGTGAGCTGTCTTGACTTAAAATGAGTGTTTCTTCATCACTAGGTTCTGTGCAAAACAATCCAGCACATTCATAAAATGCAGAGGTCTGACCACATCGATGGAGCTAACTGCTAATTCTGAACTCTTAGCTAATCTGGAGGTCTCTTCATAAGATAACATACCTATTTCAACTTGTTTTTGTTCTTCCATGAGCTATATAAATAAAACTACCATAAATATATTTACACTATTTCATATACTCAAAATATTCATTCGTATTTTTGATGTTTTTACTTTTTTTTATCAGGGTTTTTTTTGGACAAAGCAAAGTCTTGTGGGCATAATTTTTCCATCTATATCCATTTGGGTTGTGCTTCTTTTTTGTTGGATATAAATGAAATGGAAGTGGAAGCATCAATTCCACAACACGCCTCAGAGACATCTGGTTCCCTGCAGGCTTTGTGTCAGAGCCGCACTTCCAGGCAGGTGCATTCCCTTTGTGTTTGAGACAGGAGAGCAGAGTACTGCGGTGTAGAGGAGATCGATCCACCCTGGGAAGTGTTGTCTCTGCCTCTGCATGACATGAGGTGCTAACATAAAGGGAGAGGTCACCCAGCGAGAGCCAGGCAGACGCACCTGTGTCCATTAGGCACGTCACGTGTGTGTAGGGTGCACTCATATACACACCTGGACACAAACTTAGACTACTGCCTATACATATATCATCATCTGAAGTCATTTGCTTTCAGAAATAGCCTCTTTTTTCTTTTCTTTACATTTTTCAAACAAAGATTTGATGATCACTCTTTTCAGATAGTGGTTATATATGTTCCTTTGTGTAGGATGAAGTTGCCTTGGAAACATCTCCTAGCAGCATCACCCCAGTCAACTTCTACCTCCTAATGATTCAACACCTCAGTAATGAGGTCGAGGTGGGTAACTAACAACAGCACCACGTCACGTTTCTCTCTTTAAGCAGTATAGGGCATATAGTGATAAGAAAATAATGTTTCTCACAAACAAAAGAAGAACTTGTCATTATACAAAGTATATCTGATATGTGAAAATGTAAATATGCAAACCACAAACCCTCATTCTTTAGGTGCACTTCCTGTGTTACAAAAAAGGAAGAAACATTTTCTTGGGATATTGTTTTAGCTTTTTACTCTACTAGTGCACTGCCCGTTTGGAACTGGCTGATTGTCTCCCAGTACAGACCTTTTCAATGCCATTCTGTTGCTAGGACTTTGGTCCAAGTTTACTTCCTGTCAGCTACTGCATTAACAAACATTGCAACAGAAAATACAAATGGGCCCATTTACAATGTTTGAGTTGTCACGTTTGAAAAGGTCTAATGCTGCTTGCAGCGTTGTTGGGGGGCGTGCCAATTCGGAAGAGCATTGGTCGATTGTTTGGCCCCAAGGAATATATAAAAAAAGGAACAGTCATTACATCATCGTGACACTGTTCTAATTTTGCAAGTACCGGCATAAATGGCCAGATTTAAAGAGGCATTTACAATTTGGCGATTAGCACCACCTCCTGACAATAATAGGAAACATTATCGAGAGATCTGGCTAACGTTGGCCCTCCTGAATATTATTAAATATCATTAACAGTTTGACATTGTTAACAAAGATGCTCTATTACAATCAAATACATGTAGAATACTACCGGCTTGGCAACAATGTGAGTTCAGTGACATAATGACCCTTCCGTCTTTTATATATCCCTTGCTTGGACCCCAGAAGTGATGCTTGCAGCGTTGTCAAGAACTCATCACTCATTGACTCCAGGGAAGTGAAGAAGAGTTTGGTTGTAACGTTAATGTGAACTGCAGTCAATGAGCCGCAGCCTGTAAAGGCCCACTGCGGACGACATGCTCGACTCTGCAGAGCCCTGAAACCCCTCCCTTGCTGCTGCACAGAGTACTGTTTGCTTGTTTATTAAAAGTTTATTAATACTGAATGTGTCACATGCCCAAATTACACCAAATGTGCAACAAAGCACTCTGTTGGGTGCCCCATCAATACACCTGCCAAGTGTGAAGTAGATCGGATGAACGGATCTCGAGATATGCGAATAACACACAGACAGACAGAGAGTCCTCGCTTTATAGTTAGATAAGTAGCTCCCATGCAGCTGATCAAACTTCTGTTCGTGCTCTAAAATGTGATTTTAGTGTCTGGACTCGGTGTAGTCCGTATATAAGTGCTACAGTTTATAAAACAGTTCTGTTAATACATTTTTCTTGTCAGCTGCATGAGTGAGTTGGGAAGAAAGATGAAGGCAACACTGAACCTGGGCCTTGTGATATGTCTTTCCCTGTGGGCTTACTATATCCAGATTAAGGGAGAGTTCACAGATAGGCGACAGGCTCCAGCACCCATATCCAATCAGACGGTTCCCTCAGGGGAACCATGTGGTGCACACATATGTGGCCACAGCCTCACAGCACGACACCACGGTGTCCTCCAGGAGTCCTCCACCAGGATCACGGGAAGCTGTGAGCGAAGAGTGCAGCACTTTTGAGTGAACGCTGGGTGATGCATTTGAAGATTAGGCAACGCATTTATGAACACTGGCAAAATATGTCATGGTTTATGTTATGTTCTCTCGCTGCAGCGCCAGTACAAGTGGGGAGACGAGGGGGGAGGAAGGGCGGGTGTGCTTGTGTGCTGTCGTCTGCCTTTTTTGAAGGCTCACACTCTTCAAGGCTCTCCTTCCTTCTGCTCAAAAGCCTTTCTGAAAGTCTATTTGTAACACTGCTTACTTCTTTCCCGCTCCCTTTATCCGGCGACACAATGTGGGTGTTGTATCCGCGTCTGTGCGCATTGTAATGAATATGTGCACGCGTGAGTGTTTGTGTGCAAAAGTGCTTTATGTGGTCCAAATGTGTGTAGCACTGCCAGCTGAAGAATGAGTCATATTTCCTCTATCAAAAGGAGACACAAACTGTATAATGTACATCCACCTCCTGACTAAGATATTTAGAAACAGCCTTCTCTTTTTCCTTTCTCAACTCCATTATGAAATTTCTCCATTGCAGCTTCATATATATATATATACACCTTTCCACGGTTTTAGGACTGCATTACATTTTATGAAAAACCTCACACAATGACACCGGGCCCTAGAAAACCAAATAACCCAGCACCACTCCCAGAGCCATCACACTTGATCCGTGTATGAATGAATCACACTACGCTACCATTTTCCTCTCATCTCCCTTCCTGCCCCCTACAGAACCGGAGCAAAGCCATAGCTCATATTTTCACTGACAAAAGAGGTGACAGTGAAAGGAAAGTGAAAAGGCTATAATAAATGCTACGGGAGAGGTACAAGGAAGGGAGTGCGGCGTTTGAAAACGGTAACCTTTTTCAGATGCTGATTTAGTATTCATTATTAATGACCTTTCCCTACCTGAACAAAAGCTGTTGCCAGGAAGCACCTTCGTGTTTGTGTCTGGGGGCAGACGCTACGGCCTTGTTCAGACTTGTTGGCTGATGGATTTTCTACACTTGGTATGCGTCTTTTCGCGCGAATACTGTTTAATTTGTCCCACCGAGTGCTGAGTAAAGAATAGTATGAACATAGTGGGCAAGGTGTTAAAGTTCAGAGAGGCATGCTAGACACAAATTAGGGGTCAGACAGGGAAGATTGGTGTTTTGGTATTTACATTGTCTGTTTGGAGAGAAGACAGGCAGTATGAGGAAGCCTCCTTTCCTCTCACTCATCTTCCATTAACCGCTTTCTATCTCATCAAAAAGCATTTTTCATGCTAATTGAACTTAAAGAGCAACGATGCGTACAGCGCAGTGTGAGCCTGTGGAATACGCATGTGTGTGTTTGTGAACAATCACCTCAAACGTGCTCATCCAGGCTCGATATTCTATTCACAGAGCCCACACACCGACAATCATTCCCACACCGTGAAAGTTACTCCTAAGCACATTGGGAACTTCACTGCCAGGCAGTGTACAGTAAAACGGATCTATCTATCTATCGCTCCACCTGTCTGTTTATCCCGCAATCCCTTCCATCATTCTGTCATCCTTTTGTCTGTCTGCCTCCATTCATCTGTCATTATCAGACAAAAAAATGTAACACATACTTCCTCTCTCCAGCCGATAAGACTCTACACATCACTCAGGAGCAAACCATGGGGGCCCCCGGAAACACACACACACGCGCACCAAACTCTGCAAGAACTCACCTCAATTACACCATTATTTCTTTTGTTGTCATTTTTTTCTGTCTAAGACTTGAAACATATTTCTGCGCGGCCTCTTTTGTCTAGCCAAATGCCAAATTATTATATTGCAATCATAGGGCCCTTCTCTGTGCCAGGGATTTAACTGCATCGTCAATATGCGCTATCACTTCCCCTTAGCAGCTATAATTAGACTGCTTACTGGGATGCTATTGTGAAGAACTTCAGCCAAAGCAAAGTCTCACAGCCGTCTGTGAGGAGAAGGCTTTGACAAAAACAATTAAAAAGACCTTGTTTTGCCATCATCGAGCAGTACATGGGGCTGCAGACTTGCCAGTACTGGTGGTTCATTGTTATTCAGTGGTTCGTCTTCAGGTGTTTTTTTCACAAAATACATGCGTAAGGAGCTCTGAGGAGTGAGTTACCACTGAAGAGGTTCAGAAAGCAGAACACTTCTAAATGGAACATATTGTACATATTGTAAGAAAATGGTAAAACTTTACTTTAAAATTATAATCCTTAAGATTTCAGTCCTGTTTGATTTTATGACAACTAAGTGTAACAATACTACATGTCCCAGAATCCTGGGAGCAGCAAACTCTCATTGAGCAGTAAGAAAGGAGTAAGAAATACAACAGAATGGCAACTGGTGTATCTGCTTACAGTGCAACCAAACAAACTCATGTTGTAGTTATGTATAGGTAGGCAATTTGAATGTTGGGCTCCGCCACTAATCATGAAAACCATTATATATAAAAGTATTTCATTTACAGAGTGTAAATACATTGAAAGGGCATTGCTGAAAAACTGCAGATCCTAAATTGTATCAAAAATAAGGTTTGATTTAATACAAAATCTTAAGGATTATTACCTTAAATCCCCTCGCATTTATAAGCAGCATACAAACATTGAATAAATGGTTTATAACACACTATACAGCCCGGTCGCACAAAAAGCTGTGTGAATGACACGATACGATGCGCAAGACGAAAGCATGTAATAAAACGCCGTTCTTCCTTTAGGCATGTTGTTTTCACACCATGTAGTCTGTACTGACCGCAATGCAGTGACGTAGAATAAAGGGGAGAAAGACGGCTAATGGCGGGTGGGAGGAGAGGTGGATGAGTCCAACAAACACAGAAGGTTCAACCAGTAGACCAGTGTACGAGTCCGGTGTTTTGTTTGGAAGTTACGATAGTGACGTTTGTCACGTTCTCCGTACTATTATGTTGTTTCCGTATGTAATATACTTATTTTAAGCCCAACCATGACAGTTTTCCTAAACTTAAGTAAGTGGTTTTGTTGCCTAAACCTAAGTGAGTGGTTTTGTTGCCCCCTGCTGGTACTGCAACTTCATACACCTTCATACATACACACTGACACGCTATCCTCTGGTGGGTCTATTACACGCTTTGGCGTGATATTGGGTTGCACTATAAGGTAGCAGATGCAAGAACATTTTTTAATGTTTATAAATGTTCAGTCTTTGTCAACAATTATAACTTCTCCTATGAAGAAATATTTTATATTATTACAACTGTGTTTTATTATACAGTATTGTCAGTCATAATGTGTTTAGACACCAGCCTCTTCTTATGGGTGCCCACAGGAGGAGTTATAGTTGTTCACAAATCCATTAATATCACATCTAACACATATGTTTTGGTCCCGTCAACAACTGCAGTGATTCTGGTCTTCAGTCTTATATACCGTTACAACCATGCCCACTGCCAGCCATATTTGGTGTGCCATCAGAGCCTTTACAATGCACAGCCCGATATGGGGATATTATTGCCTTTACAACACTCTTAGCTAGAAGAAGGCTATTAAGATCCTGGAAATCTCCAAAACCACCCTCATTTTCAATCTAGTTGAATGATATGATGTTTCTTCTAAGCTTGGAAAAAAAAATAAAATTCTCTCTCAGGGGAGCTACTGATGGTTTCTTAAAGTTATCGAGACCATTTATTGAGCATTTCAATAACCTGTCAACCATTCCTCCAGATTAAGAATCAAATCTCTGGCCTACATGTTTAATCTGTTCTTCCTAACATTATCTGTTAAGTGTGCTGGTGCCTCAGTAACCTGTCAGTTGATCCCATACTCCACTAAATCAGTGGTTCTCAATCTTTTCGAGTCGCGTCCCCCCAGAATAATCAGGTTGGTGTTCGCGACCCCCGCCCAGCGTATACAGCTGTCTCTACGGGTCTCCCCCTGCTGATTTTGAGTGATTATTGTGAATGTTCTGATTAATAAATGTAGGATAAATCATATAATGCTTTGTTTGTGATGACAGTTATGTTTAGTTTTCACAGCTAGCTCCTAGGTGTTGTCCAATGAGCTCTAGGCACTGTGGATTTTTGATGCGTTTTGTGACTTTGTCTCTCCCCCTGACCCCCCGGAAATCCACCCGTCAGAAAATCATGTGCACACACACTTTGACTCTCACAAACACACTCAATAAAATCTATTCTGGGGCAAATTCTATCACTGGTACAGGCAATGTAATGTAAAAAACATTACTCAGTCTAAAATATGTTATTTTATTTGTTATGTTATTTTATGCTTTTATCCACAACCATATGGCGACCATCTATAATTATCTCGCGACCCCGAAGATATTTATTTTTATAATTTTTTATTGCAAAGTTCACTATATTCTGACAGTAGTGCATGAGACAGATAATCTGAAAAAAATCATGTGTCTCTGTGTCCTCCGGTGCTCCTAATGGCATCTGCAAGATTTCACAGACCGGAGGAAAACAACCAATCAGAGCCGAGCTGGTGCCTGCCGTCTCTGAGGAGCTGTCAATCACTCGCGAACTCCGATCAAATGGTCAGGCAGCGCTGATCAAATATGAATCGATATTCTGTTACTGTAATGCCTATTTCTCTCCTCAAATGTTTTCAGAAACATCTTGTAGTGTACTGTTTAGCTGTAAAATGAGGAAGTTTGTGACCCGGCAGCCATGTTGAGATCAGTTGAGGAAATACCAAGCACCGCCCACCAGCCAGAGCACACTTTCTCATTTCTCATCAGCGCTGCCTAGTTTTACCGTTTGATCGGAGTTCGCGAGTGATTGACAGCTGCCTCCGTTGAATGAACAGCCAATAGGAACACTCTCTCTCTGAAATGACCTGTAATTGGCGAAAGTTACGGGCTAGATTTTTTAAAGCCTGAAAACAGAGACATGAGGAGGTGCAGAAGTCTAGTTTTCTCTCAGAACACTTGAATTACAATATGCTGAAAGTTTATTTTGGAATTTTTGCCCAATGATGCCAAAATATTCTGCCTACTGCAGGTTTAATGTTAAGTATTACCTAGAGAATCAATGATGGATTATCCATTATTGTCCTGTCTCCTGACTCTTTTGGACATGTGGATCAGCAGAGAGGCTACCAGCCCACAGTATGTAACTTATCCGTAAACCTGTCACAGCAGCATTGCTTCAGCTGTGTGTGTGTGTGTGTGTGTGTGTGTGTGTGTGCGTGCGTGCGTGCGTGCGTGCGTGCGTGCGTGCGTGCGTGCGTGCGTGCGTGCGTGCGTGCGTGCGTGCGTATTTGTGTGTGTGGTAAAGACATCCCTGCCAGTAAATAAAATCTCAGCTTGACAAGGCCGTTGGGATTTCTGGGTCACATGAACAAAGACAAGCTCATATTTGCTTTTGCGTGTGGGTTTGTTCACTTGTCTGGCACCCATCACTTTATTACAGTGATCTAGAAATATATAATACACACATACACATGAGTGAGCACATGCACACACATTCACACACTTCCGCAGTGACACAAACGCTACACCTCATCCTTACTCGAGACATTTTTTTGCCCAGGGGTATACCAGAGAACCAGGTGTTATCTCACTCCCCTGTGAGTCCCACTTTCCTCCCCAGAGCAATTAATGACACCGTGGAGTCAGAAACTCTGGCCCCAAAATGGCTGCCTATCCGGAATGGAGATGTCACGTCACCCTGACAACCAGGTCAAGCCCTCGGAGTATCATCAGTGCGAGCCAACAAAGCCAGGGGTCGGAGGTCATCTCACCTCCTGACCCCTCTGTGGAATTGATCTATTGTGGTGGAAATGGGATTTCGGTGCTGCATGATTCAGACAGCAGACAGACACTGAAGACATTTTCTGTCTTGAATGATTGACTAGATGACGCACGACGTCGGACACAACAATACGGTTTTACAGTCACAAAGGAACTGCAACAGAATTAGGTTAATTTTCTGTCATGTTTCCGAGTGTGAAAGCACGCGTGTGGGTGCATCTACGCGCCTAAAGCTGCATTTATATGTGCACGGTGCATGCCAGTGTATGTGTGATGTTGTCAAGAGGCTTGTGTTTTCAGGGCAGCGAGTCAGTCGGGGAGAGGAGCTGTCAGCGTGGCTGATCTGTGCAGCTGGCACTCGGCACAGGCAGAGACGCCCACCCATGTCAAATGTCACAGCACTAATTTCTTTCCAATGCAGCCCAGGTATAACCGCAGGGGCGAGAGACAGACACACCTCATTGCTCCACAGAATGAGATTCCCAGGAGGCTGTGCAATTCACAAATCTACAGGCTTTATTTTAATGAAATCCGTCGCGTCTTGTCATTATTGTTTTGTGCTCGGCTGTATGCTCATTTTAGGAATTTTGGGCAGCATATGTGTAATGCAACAATTTCCAGATTCTTACAGAGAAATAGGGATTGCACGCCTGTTAATATCTTGCACTGCAACACCATTTAAAACTTGGTTAAACTTGGTTTGTATAACTACTAAATCTGTTTTATTGCCTGAGTGTGATGCCTTAAATTATGTGTTAAATATATAATTTACGGACCTATACATGTGTGCTAATTTTATCAAGCACACAATACCCTACAGTGTGATCACTGTGTGGATTAAACTAAACAAAGGTTACATGTTCAGTCCACAGATCTGCTGGAAGGATGTTTGGAAAATAATGTTAATGGTTTTAATGCGTTATTGAACGCATTTGTGGCTTTTGTTTGTTTTTGCCCAAGGGGAGATAATATCCCGCCTCTCAACCCAATGTCAACAAACTTCCACTGTAAGACTGTTCATTCCACGCATGACCCAATAAAATGCATTTTGCCTCAGGAAATTAGGAAATATTCCGTCTCCCAATTACCAGCTATGTTTCTGTGGGTTTCTGCATATTTGTATGTCCTTCCTTATTAATGCCTTCACAAACAAATGATCTTATATGTAAACTAGATGGAAGTATCTGCATATAATGAATATGATAATATATTATGTGGCATATAAGTAAAATCATCAAACCACACAGATACAGTTTATGCCAAGAACACTGTGTACTTTTTATAAGTCGGCATTTGAAATTACTGCAGTATTTCTTTTTCTTGGCACATCCTTTCCAATTTCTAACAAATTGGTGCTAATCAAGTGAAAGGGGACCTTCCTGCCCTCCTCGTCCCTCTAAACTTTCTGAGCATTTAGTCATGCACATGTCGTTTCCTCATTCCTTTGCGCTCTTCCTCCTAAATTACTGGGAGGTGATATACAGCCTGGGTGTCCCAAGGCTACAGGAGATTTAGAACTTTGTCCCATCTGAAGGAGAGGTGAGAAAAGACATTACTATGCAGAATAGGTAATATTGAAAACGCCAGAGCTCTTTATGGTGCCCCATGCAGATTATCAATCTATTTGTGTAACTTGGCTACCCAGAATTTCATTTCCCTTTTCATTTATTTGCCTTGCTGCAACCGTTTACAGTGCAGAAACGGAAAATTGAAGCCATGACGAGCAAGGGGAGCAATATTCCAAGGGCAAAATAGGCCTCTTCTGCTGTATGATTGCAAAGGTTCATTTGGAGGGGGGGAGGAGGAATGAAGTGACCTCCTTTTGATGAGCTCACAGGAATATTTTGAGGAAAAACAGGGAGTCCACATATGGTTGTCTACACCTTGTCCATACTGTCTTCTTATAGGCCTTCAGCATTTTTTTTAAAGTGTTATTGAGAATTTACTGGGCATCTTGCCTTATAAAAGAGCAACACTTATCAGTATTGTCCTATATTAAATTCAGCACCATGGACAGAGGCATATGCTTGGTAGTATTGCTCTGTTAGTTTCAGCACCATGGACAGAAGCATACATTTGGTAGTATTGCTCTATTAGTTTCAAGACCATGGACAGAGGCATACGTTTGGTAGCGTTGCTCTTAGTTTCAGCACCATGGACAGAGGCCTATGTTCGGTAGCATTGCTCTTAGTTTCTGCACCATGAACAGAGGCATACGTTTGGTATTGTGATAGTTTCAGCACTGTGGACAGAGGCATACATTTGGTAGCGGTGCTCTTAATTTCAGCATCATGGACAGAGGCCTACGTTCGGTAGCATTGCTCTTAGTTTCTGCACCATGGACAGAGGCATACGTTTTGTAGCATGGTTAATTTCAGCCCCATGGACAGAGGCATGCATTTGATAGGGTTGCTCTTTTAGTTTCAGCACCAATGGTCAGAGGCACAGGTTTAGTAGCATTCATAGAAATAGAACATAGGAGTAGAACGGACATTTCCATTCAAATCAATGTAGCAGGATGGTCAGACCGGTCAGTTAACTAGCCAGCCAGTTTTCTCCAGGAGCTGCGTCAGTTCTCTTCACAGCGACCTGCGACCACACAATTTATGGCCTCACTGACATGGGTTCTGTTTTCACCATAACAACTAACAACAATCACTATTTTCTTTTGCATTAGTCAAATTACCACAGCAAACACTTCAATGACCCTTCTCCCTCAGAACCTTGTTCTGATAGTTTCAGCACCATGGAAAGAGGCATACGTTTGGTAGCATTGCTCAGTTAGTTCCAGCACCATGGACAGAGACATACGTTTGGTAGAATGGTTACTTTCAGAGGCATATCTCGGAATTCCTCTGTTTAAAATTCATTTTTTGGTCCTGTTTTACAACTGCAGTCTCATCATTAAGAGGCTGTAAATATTATCAAAGTCCAGCCTTGACTTATTTCACTAAAGAGCTTTGGAAAAGAAAATCTGATTTTGGTGGGTAATGTAGAGAGAATAAACATGAAAATTGTTTGACAGACCGGGATTGCTCTCAGCACGCCTGTGCAGTGGGCACAAATGATTTGAAGATCTACACAGTCATATTTGAGTATACCCAAACGGATTAAAATAAGTACCATTTTGGGAGCGAAAAAGACACACTGTTACACGTCTTGCTCGTTAATTGCGTGTTATTATTATCAGTCCGATGGGCTCAGTCACCGAAGCCATTTCACTCCGGGCGACACTGAAAACATTTCATAGTGGCTCACAGGTAGGTAGGTTGTGTGACGAAACAGACCGTGAGGGAACCATCGTGGCGCCATACCTTACATAATCATCACGGCAGTACCCACTGAACATAATTACAATGATTTGTGCCCTCCCATTTCACCCTTGTATTAAAAAATATTGCCGGAGGTAAGTCAGGCGTGAGCGCAGGCGAGGCTGCTGTGGTGAATGGAGTGTGGCCCCGAGGGAAAGCTTGGAGAGCAGAGCACGGTGTCATGCCAAAGAAAGCCAAGTCCCCCCCCCCCCCTCCCACCCTGCCGGGGCCCGGTCATGCCGTGAGAACGGGATGACATTACCGGGCCATTTAGCTGGCGGAGGAGCAGAAAGAGGTGAGAGAGGCGCCGAGTGTGTCGCTTTTGTTATTTAATGGTTGGCTAATGTCTAGGCGGAGGGGGGGTATGCCTCATAGCCAAAAAATGAAAACAAATAGGTCAACATTATGAGCCTTGGATGTCGCTGCTATACTATGAGGCCTTTAGGCTGCGTGGTTTGACTGGAAATACTGAAGCATAACTGGAGTAGCTAGACTACCAGTTCATTTTGCCCATCACTGCAGAATGGTTCAATGCCTGTGTACCCAACACTTTACCCTTTGGTCTAATATGAATACAACACTTTATCATTATGGGCAACCAATTTTATAGCGAAATACTCAGCATGGCCATACACATAAGTACAGTCCCTCTATTCCATTTATAGATCAAAATGTATATGGGTCTTTCTATGTGGATATTAATTAGTTTGCCTTTCTGTGAGATAACGGTGTCACATACTGAAGCACAAGAGAAAATGTGAGATATGTTTTTCCATTATGTTTCCATCTCCACTGTCAGTAATTCATTTTTCCAGGATACTTTGCTGACTGTTTAAATGACATTCATCAGACTGGATTTCAATAGAAATATCATCACTCTTATCATTTACACATTGCCATGACCTCGGGTATTGTAGCTGTCCTTTGGGAAAAAGAGATAAACACTATGAACTGACTCCCAAAGGAATAAAGCAGAATAGCCACTGATCTTCACCGAGAGGTCGTGCCAGTGCACAGGTTGAATTGAATTGGAAATATCTGATCTTGTATCCAAAAGACATTTCTGTCATTATAAATTGTACCCACTTTGAGAGTGAATCTTCAAACCTACTGTCACTCGATTTGCACCTTCTCCAGGTCACTCAATTCGGAGCTGTAAGATCACAGATTTGGGGCAAAACCGACTCCTGTCATGTGGGAGTAAGACGGTGTTCAGTGTTGGGTAATAAATATCATTCTGTCCTGGAGCATGATGCTAAAAAAAATTGAATATGATTAATCTAAGAAAGCAGGAATTTCTTTCTTTCTGTCTACCCATTCAATCAGATCAGGAATGTTAAAGTCAATGTCTATCACAGGAGTAAATGTGCTTTTAATTTATGTATAAATGTTTTAGACCTTCAACTCTGAGTGGTGTTTAATATCAACACCTAACTCACTCATACTAAGATTTTCATAAATCAAGGACAGTTTTTAATCAGATTGGCCACTTTAAATCTGATTAAAAACTGTTTGGTTGATGCCTTAAGGCCTAAAGTAAGCTTAAAATTAATTTCATGAGGAAACTTAATGAATATTGGATGTCCTTCCAAATGATCAATCAGCGTTTTTACGGAGAAATAGCTTTTCAGATATTTTGTGCATTTACAGTGTACATTATGATAATGAAATGTGTTTTTCTTTTGTCTTTGTGAGTACTCTCATCGCCTGCAGAACACCTAAAGAGTTGCCGACATCGCTGAATGTGGATTTCTGTGCATCTTGTCAATTTGTCCCACTCTGGTGTGACTTTTTTTTTTTTTTTCTCTCCTTCGATGTGCCCCCTCTCTACGCCACTCGGCGGTGCTCACAGACTTCCCCTTTCTGGAAATCAAATCATCTAAATCCACATGACTTTGGAAATGGCTAGAGGAAGCTAATAATACGTCGTCTCACCGGTGCAAAACCTGCTGTTTGCGTCTCAACAATAACGACGAGCGGTCGGAACCGTCAGAGGAATCCTGATCCATCGGTGTGCTTTAGTTCCGCCTGTGAGACTGAATGCGTTTCAGCACCACGGAGCTGTCCGCCGGCCAGCAGCGGAGCGAGGACGCAGCGATTCACTGTTGCTGCTGCTGCTGCTGCTGCCGTCGCAGATGAGGAAGGCTTTAAGATGATATCAAGTGTGATTTAAGCACAAAATCAAACCTCCTAAGAGCGACATGCAGCCGCATTTTCAATCCATCTACACAGCGAATGTTTATTTTGAATAAATGCAAAAAAATGTCAGGAGTAAATAGTTGTTAAGACAGCTGTACAGCTTATTGCGATTAAAAAGAATAGTGTGCATGTCAGTCACGAAGTAATGCATTATCTGGAGATGGTGAATGTGTAGTTATTTGCTCGGAGTAGGAGCACAAAGGACCGTATTCTCTATATTTCTCTATTTATAGACCCTCTCCCCTCGGTGGAATGTACCACTCGGTCTTCGCATCAGCAAAGGGGGGACAGGCGACGCTGGCTTTGACATATGCCGAGTTTACAGCGGCCCACGTTCGTTCAAACCTCCCCACTGCTCTGGCGGAGATTGAACCGGTCCCGTCCGTTTAAACCGAGAAGACACCCATACCGACTCCTCAATGCAAAAAAAATAAAAGGGTGCCAAGAAGCTGGGACGAGGGAACGTGGGTGTAAATAGACAGTGAACGCTCTTGGTCTCTCTCTCTCCCTCTCTCTCTCTCCCTCTCCCTCCCCCTTCTCTTTCTCTCTGTCTCTCTTTTATGAAATCAATGAACGAGTTATTGGGTAGGACATAAATATAAGGAATCAAAGCCTCCACCGGGACCAACGGCATTGCGCGCTTTTGATATGCGTCTTCGCCAAATGCTACATGTGTTTTCACATCAGTGTAAATATTGGCTTTGATAGGACGAGAGTGGAATCGGCTCTGGCACGGCTTCTTGGTCTCGGAACCAAATTTTGACCAAGACTTCCACCAGCTTTTTTATTTTTTCCAGCGTAAAAACGATTCTCCACCATCACCATCTGCTGCTGTTTTGCACCCATCCCAACTCACTGGCCGGTCCGAAGATGGCAACTTTAACCAACGGGCAGGTGGACGGCACGGTGCACGGTGTCGGTGTGGTCTCCGCCAGCACGAACGGGCTCGTGAACGGATTAAGCCACAGCCACAGCCCGGTGGGCTGCCCGGCCACCATCCCCATGAAGGACCACGATGCCATCAAACTCTTCATCGGTCAGATCCCCCGCAACCTGGACGAGAAGGACCTCCGGCCCCTCTTCGAGGAGTTCGGCAAGATCTACGAGCTCACTGTGCTGAAGGACCGCTTCACGGGCATGCACAAAGGTGGGTTGAGCCCAGATTCCCTGAGTGGTTCTACTTGTTTTTGTCAGCGTGAAATCTGTCACACATTGGTGAGAGTGAGGAGCCAAAATCATGCAGGATTTGATGGGCACGATTGTGCAATTTTCTGTAAAAGATAAAGAATGACTTTTACGCATGTTGTTGCTGGATTTGTGGCATTTATTCCCTTTCATTGCAATTCAGAGCTTCATTTTCTGTCTTATTATGGCAACTATATCCCAGCATGAGGGTGTCACGAATCGGGAGTCACGACGGCATGAATTTATGTAGGGTGATATTAGGAGGAGCAATGCTCCTATGTGGGCAGTGTGCACGGGAGTGTTCACACATCTAGTCCGGCGGTTGTAAACGTGCTTTCATTCACCACGGTGCTAAATCCAGGCCATTAACCTCACGTTTTCACGTTGCCATAGCGGGGAGGCTGTGTTTGATTGCCCGCAGCACCGCACACTCTGTTGCCCGTAACTCTCCCGCTGTGTGTGTGTGTGTGTGTGTGTGTGTGTGTGTGTGTGCGTGTGTTTGTGTGTGTGTGTGTGTGTGTGTGTTCGGGGGGTGGGGGGGGTTGGTCGTGAGGGGGGGGGGGCGGTCGCGCGTGCACGTGTGTACGCACGTGTGCAACACAAGAGGCCTATGAATATATTGTACAGCCTTTTTTTTTTTTTAAGATTTTTAAGATTGTCAGGTGTTGGTGATTTGAGTTTTACCTCCTTTAATATGAAATCTAAACTATAAAGTATGAATATAAATTGCACAGAAATATATTTTAATTGATTTTTAGACATTCTAACCCAACCAAGCTTATTTAGGTCTATTTCGATAACTGTTCCCAGTGTAACCCTGAGCAGATCCCTTTGTTACAGTAATGAATCATCATAAACTTTTGGTGTCACAATGCTACACGGCCTTTCGGTGTAACATTAACGACCAGCCTTGTAATTTTGGTGCAACAGGAATGACTGCGCTTTATCCCCGTATTTTATTTTCCTCTCTCAAGGGAAGGGTTATTCCCTGCAAATCACCACCTAACGAGAGGTCACTAATTGATCTGCTACACCTGCAGGACATCTCCCAGGGGAGCAAAGTACATTAAGAATGAGCTATCACTTTTTGGGAGCCCCCCCCCCCCCCCCCCCCCACTCCTCCCCCTTTAAAGCCCCCTCCTGCCTCATGTAAACAATGTGTGACATGCACCATGTGTCAGGAAATGATTATGATATACAAATAATTCCAGAGGGCGGAGACTGTCTGCAGGCGTGGGGGAAACCAAAGAGGTGGAGAAGGGAAGAAGAGAGGGGGGGGGGGGGGGTATCTTTTATTAATAGCCCAGCTGTAGTAGCGACTCCCTGTTGGACAGTTAATCACTGGTGGCCCCAGAACTATAGGCACGGCTGGCCAGCTGATTCTAAGAACTGTCTCCTCACCGCGATATACGGCCCTGCTTCCCGGGCCGGGCCCCCGCTTTCATTAGCGAGCCCCCGCTGCGCTCATATTTTAACTAGCTGGAGGCTCTAGCTGCTCCCTGGCTCACCAGCTCACCAGCTCACCGGCTCACCGCAACCTGCTCGAAGGCCACATTCCCTCCCAACTCTCCTCCCGAGGTTAAGATTCCCAAATTAGCGATAAAAGACAGCACGTCCCACAAATAACAGGCAAAGTGACTGACTGTGTGCATCGCCGTCATACTGGGTTTATGGAAGACTACACAGCATAACATGGATCAGGTATGGTATAGTGTAACAGCAAGAGTTTGAGACAAGAGTAAATACACTTACGAGCAAATACGCAACTATTTTTGAAGAGAAATGATACATGCATCTTGTGAAAGGCCATTTAAAGTGCTAATTTTTTGTACTTTTTCCAGTATTTTCTGTATGAGGTCTGGCTTACTGTTGCCAGCTGAAAAACCGTAACAGTGCCATTTCGGTGGTGACATGTTTTTAGTACATTTTGTACAAATGTACTTTTATGTATGAACATACATGTTACAATCTTTCACTCCCTCTCCCCTTTCAGTTTACATTTTTCAGAGTCCTACTATAGAGTAGAAAGAGTCAAACCGAGGACATGATGACCCTTTAAGGGTTGAAATGCTCCAGTAGAGTGAAGTCTATAGAACTGCCCACCAGAAAACATCTTTTCTCCTCTTCATTAACTCTGCTTGATCCCCTTCATTCTTTGCTTTCCCTCCTTCCCCTTTTGTCTTCACTTTATGTACTTCTTGCACTGATATGTTGCCTGCTCAGTGACAGTGACATCATGTTGGATAACGGCTGTGGTAACACAAAGCCTCACCTTGTAGATGATCAACTGCTGTTACAATTTTGTTCTACCTCTGTTTTTTGTTTTATTTTCCAAATGGCACATACTTGGTACAGTAACTGTCATCGCTAACAATGCAATGCCTCATCTGGGGATACTGTTGCATTCATTTAACTTTACCCAAAGAGACATGGCACTTTTACAAAGAAATAAGCGTGGTTTTCAGCGAGATAATACAGAGCTTTTTCTGCCACGGCAGGTAATAAAAGGCCCTTGTGTTGTGCTGTACATCAACAAGCCTAAAGAAACAGCCTTTGCTATGGTAATGCTACCTCTGAAGAAAGAGACCCCTATTATAGCCATTGTCAGCCGTGCCTGTGATACTATTGCCATAACCCTCCCCATAATGACTCCATGTATCACTAGTAATCTAGTCTTTAGGATTCTGTCCCCTTGGAATGGAGGGGTGGAGGGAGCGGGGGAGGAGGGGAGTGTGGGACGGGGGTCTGCAGAGGCTGGGAGCGGGCGCGGGGACACCGGCGCAGGCCTACATTCTCCCAATGATTTTATTTCTCTCCCCTCTGCGACCGAGCCATGCTAATAGAGGCCATTTATAATGGTCACCGGCTGCTGCTGCTGCTGCTACCAAGCACAACGGGGCTGAGAGGCACGGCTAGCACAAAGAGCCAGCCCTTTTCTCTTTCTCTTCTTCTCTCTCTGGCAATGCAGCATGGGAGGCGGGGGTCTATTCAGGAAGAGAAGGTGTAGATATGATTGCTAGCACTATTCATCAGCCTGATTTCATGTAATAATCACCGGGGCAATTGAGCCGCGATGATACGGGGGAAGACATTTAATAACTGAAGGTTGTTATCTATTGTTTACTGCTGTCACATCTTCAGGCGGTATTGTGTTTCCAGGCCAAACCGTTATTGTCTACATCTTCGTTTTTTCCGAGCAAATGCAAATGCAACTGTCACCGAGTTTGTTTTACTGCTGTTGTTTCGTTTGGTGGTAATTTAATGCGAGTAATATATTTGTCCTTGGCCAAACTAAATACATTAGCAACAGCCCTCGCCATAGGCTCAGACAGTTAAAGTGGTTGCGAAGCCAGGGAGTTGCTCAAAGTCAAAGCAGGTGTTGAAACTTCATTAAGAATTGGGCCAAATAGTCCATTTTGACCTGGCAAGTGATGTAAATAAAATGTCACAGGTCTTTAGTGCAGATCATCCTACTAGCTCACTGTAATAGAATAACTCTGGAGATTAATGATAATATCTTGGCTCTTAAGCTTTTCCTTAATTTAATATCAATACTTGAGAAAATGGTTTTAATATGTTTGAAATAAATACAAGTGGAGATATAGTGTGATGACCAATAGTAATCCTGTTTAAATGTACCCACACTGCAGATGGCTTATGCTACAGATGGGGGCTATAATCTATGCAGGTCATAAAGGGAGTTATGGTTCCCTCTGAACGTCTACGGTATTGATATTTCAGCCCTTTTAAGCGAATGTGTCAGGGGAGCAGGTTCAGAGCAGATCATCGTGTTTGGTGAGGCCAGGAAGTCACGATGCCAAAAACATGAAAGTCTCATGCTGTGTTTTATTGCAGGCAATTAGGTGTTACAGGTTGCCATTAGAGTGCCGTCTGCAAAAAAAAAAAGAAAAAAAAAGAGGATAAAACCAAATGTGGCTTTGAACAAAGAGAGAAAGAAGAGCGGGTGTGTTTTTTCCGTCCTGCAGGTCTGCGTTAATGCAGCATGCGTTCCGGCCGAAAAATTTCACTCCCGTTGCATCATCCTCTCTCTGTGGGATCCTTCTCTCCCCTCCTCTCGCATTTGGTTTGGGATGAGTTTGTGTGTGTGTGTGCATATATGAGTGTGTGTGTGTTCATGAGCTCCTCCTCTCCTCCCTGGCCCAGAATCCTCCACTCAGCTCAGCTCAAAATGCGCGCTCAGGCCCCACATTGTGCCCCGTTTCTATAAAGACGCGTTGCAATCGATTTTGACTGTTTTGTCGGGGAGAAAGGCAACACGTGTCACAGAGCGGGTCGCTTCTTACCACTCGAGCGCCAGTGCCACACGCCGCGCCCCCCCACCCCCCCCCCCCCCCCCCCCCCCACCCCCCACCCCCACCCCTGTCCTGGCACAGCCCAGAACTGCCAAGCAACAAGAGGGGAAACAAGAGGCGGAGCCGGAGCGGGGAGTACAGTGAGCCTAATTTGTCAGGAGGGCCGTTGTCAAGGCAGCACTGCCTCTGTTGTCCATTATTATTGGAGGGGACTGTCAGATGAGGGCCGGCTGATGGCCGAGCAGGGAGCCGGTTAGTCACAGTGAGAGATGACCGCGCCGAGCCAAAGGAGGGAGTGCTCACGGAGCTCCTGCGAGGATTAGCATGCTAACGGCAGGTTTCGGAGTCATGAGGCCTGTCAGGGAGGTGGAGCCCTCTGGCTCCTCTGACCTCGGCGGCCCTCTCATTAAAACCACTGACCTTTACATACACAGAGAGAGATAATGTAAAGGGATGGCTGCACCCATATGTTCATCTCATTTCCCTTCCAGAGGCTGGCAAATATTCAGCACTAATTGCAAGTTTGGTAAATACAAAAGTAAATATGTAATTGATATATATGAAATATATCAATACCAATAACAAAGACACGCTTTCGAAATAACTATAAATCCTACAATTAACTTGCCTCACAGAGAACTTTTTTGTGTTGACAGATCAGGAGCACATGCACGTCTACTAGTATCATACAGTAAAATGGTCTAGTCAGCATATATGAGGGTGTTACTGTAGTGTGTAGTTAAGTCATGGCTCACTGTGGACGGCGGTGCCGAACTGTGGAGAAGCACAACACTGAAGATTTGTGGCCATGGCTACAGGTCAGAGAGGCTGCTGATGTCAGCAATTTTCACACAGATAGATAGATAGATAGATAGATAGATAGATAGATAGATAGATAGATAAGATTATTTGCTAATTTCTACTATTTCCAAGTGAATTATTTTGTAATCACTCTAGGCGTGTGATGTTTCCTGTGAGACCGCTAACTCATATTTGGATATCAATATTCTGCTATACTAAAGAAGAAAGGGATTCATAACATTTGCAACAATTTCTAAGGCGTAAAACATCTCTGAAAAATTTATATGCACAGTGGAAAAGCTTTCTTGTGTTTGGACACAGTTAAACTCGTCGGCCAATAGCCCACAGCTGGGTTAAAATAACCTTAAATGTTTCATCAACATTTGGCCTTTTGTTTTCCATAAAGAGAGGCTAAACAACTCGCTCAGGCTTCCCTCCTGCTCTTGCTTTCCTGTTGCCGTGCTCATTGCCCCGGTGTACTATTCTTCCAGAGGATGAAAAAAAAAAATCCTTTTTTGACAAACGCTCCTTGGAGAGGTAAATATTTTATGTTTTCAAGGCTCTTGCATCATCTAAGTATTATTGTGCTCCGTGTTCAATTTTTAAAAAGCTGATGCTTTAGGCCTCTTCACTCTTTTAGGTACGCTTAATACCACTTCGAAGCCCCACCGTGCTTCAAATACCGGTGGCCGGTTCAGGAGCCAGGGAATGCAATACTATTGAAATATTGGAAAGTGTTACATGTTGTTTTTGAGATTTACTTTTGTTCTACTGATAATATCATTTCTAATAATAGAGCTTCCTGTTGGGAAGTGCCCTGCCTTTTTTTTTCTAGTTTGATATGATTTTTTTTTTACAAGTTTTAAAATTCATTGTAGTTCAGGATTAGCTTTGATAAGTATAATACAATGACAAATATAAACATGCTGCTTCCATAACACAACCTGTTACAGTCCCCGCATGTGATTTCTGTCTCTATACTTTACATTTTGTTCCATTTCTGGCTCTCTTATCTGTGCCACGCAATTACACGGGCACCATGCTTTACAGTATATGTAGTTGTTCAGTGTAAAAGGCTTAAACACCGTTTTCTTTGCTCACCAGTCAAAAGGTTATGAATCTCCTCTGCGTGTGAACCTGGTGGGGTTTTTTTTTTTCCTTTTAGATTAGAGCTGCAGGCTCCTTTTATCAAGCTTTGCACAGTCAGGAGGCATTATGACAGGGAATATTATAATATCCATGCCCAATATCTGTATGTGTACAGTATATGTGTGGGCTTATAAGCGCTTGTATACATTTTCTCTGTACATTTATTGTGCGTTCATCCCTTTCTGTGCATATGGATAATTATTATGTGTGTGTGATCCAACTATAAGCCTTAGCTAAAGCAGTACTTTATAGTAACTTTTAATGTTTAATTATATTTATATTTTAGGCCCAAACCCGACTCGAACCCCCAGTGTTCACATGAAAACGGGTCCAGCTGCAGCTCTCTGCTGCAGAGGCTGTCCACGAGGGAATAGCAGCATGACACAGCAGCAATATGAAGAATAGAAGCAAAGTTTGTCACAGCTAACTGTGGCAGCAGCCCATTAACGCAAGCATTCATTCTTGTTACATATTCTGCTCCAAAGGTCTTTTATTCGCCTCAAACTCCATCTAACATATTTAAATGTTCCATACCATTTCTAACATTGTCCTCAAGGTCAAGTTATGTTTTAATATCACAGGAATTATCGCCTTGCACGCAGATATTGTAATAAGCCCTCACGATTTCCCCAAACAGTGGTACTTTCAATTACCTTTTTAGCCCATACACAATTGGCTCATACACTAAACAAATCATTCGGCTTTGGAGATTTATGGTTCATAGAAAGTTGAATTGATGTTTATTCTCAACCAAATTGCTAAACATAACTCGAAGTGGCGTATCTGGGTCTGCTTGCTGGGATACTCCAAAGCAGGGATTACACAAGCCGTGTATTATTTGTCCCAGACAGAAAGCACGTCAAAGATTGTTAAGCATGTCAGGACACGCACATATTTAGCTTTCTCTGTATGCATACATACAGACCCCTGTGCTGAGCGGTGCGACGACTGCCAGGTTCGAGTGTCCCTGATTCAATTCACTTTCTTCTCATCTTCCCTTCATGCCTATTTCATGTCCCCAATTAAAAATGCACCACGTTGACTTGTAAAAGGAAGGTGGGAATGGAGGTTAGGGCTTTTCAAAGATCTCTCTCAATTATTCAAGACCAAGTTTGATTCAGAAAATGGAGGAGGATTAATAAGTCATGCAGAAGTTTTCGAAGGTTTGGGGAGCAAAATGTGTAATGCAAGATGTTCCGATGAAACTGACAGAAGCATCGACCAAAAAGAAATGTTTGTACTCGATTAGGCTTGACAAGTTTTGACTCCCAGAGTCAGCAAACTATTACTTCTCTTTAACAGATGCACGAGGGATCTGAAGTTCAGGTCAGAGAAGCTTTGCTCCATTTTATAGTTGAGAAATAGATTTAGTTTCTGAACGACAAAAGGCCACTGAACAGCTTTGAATTTGTATTTCAATTTTTGCCATTTATTTCTAGATACCCACTGGGTCCATATCATTCCATTTTCATTCCCCCAAAATGGTGCAAATCAGTGGCTTCTCCTATCAGATATTACCATTCAAATCATATTGGCACCACATTGAGGGAAAGTACATCAAGGCTTTATCCTATCCTGCTGGTTGGAGAGCAGATAGACCAAAACATATCGCTGCAGAGGGAGATGGTGCAAGAGTGCGTAAAACGACAAGGAGCTCAAGACAGAGAGAGAGCGAGCGAGCGAGGGAGAGAGGGAAGGAGAATTAGAGAGATGTTGAAACGGGGATGATGTAAGAGAATGCGTGAAAAGAGGCGAGGGAGATCCATGGAAGAGGGTTCGGGTGTGGGGGGGGAGGCACACAAAGACAGACAAAGAATATCAAGAGGCAGGGCGATATACAAGAATGAGAGCAGAGATTGTAAAGAGACGTGCCGACTAAAAATGGAGGCACAGAGAGATTGTTCAATGACAGGCACAGAGTGAGAAAAAAGGAACGAAAGGAAGAGGGAAGAAAAGACAGACAGACAGAGAGAGAAGTAGAAAGAGTGAGGGAGTCCCAGAGACAGATGTCGCCCTCGCTGGCCCCGGCAGATTGATAGCTTCTGGCCCACTTCCATGCCAGGCTTTGACCCCTCTGTCCTCTGCTGTAATTTATAGGCTGCGTTTTGCCAGATTTAAGCACTACTCTGTGGCCATCATGGCTCGAGAAGCGGGAATGACCTTCCTGGGATGGGAGCAGAATTAGACTCCTGCAGTTCCGGCCACCCCGGGGGTAAATAAGCAACGGCCCTCCGTATTAAATGGATCTCTGACAACACGTTAATTGGACAGGTTTTATTGTATATTTGTCAATCAATGGTACGTTAGCTCCTGCACTTTCTTCACACACTTCAATATGTTAATGTGACAGTATATATAGTATTTAAGGGTTTAGTGTCTTCAAGAATAGATGAGTGTGCATGTGCAAAGAAGCTCTTTGATGCATTTCAGTTTACTCTTCTCATACAACAGTTCGTATGATATCTTATGAAAAGTTACTCCTCATTTTTTGTTCATTTTGTACAAAATTTTTGTCTATTTACACTTTTCAAAATAAAACTACCTAGTTAGGTTTTGGAAAAAGTTTGACTTGGTTAAGTTTAGGCAACAACAATACTTGGTTAGGTTTAGGAAAAGAACGTGGTTCGAGTTCAAATAACTCCGGAAGTGGCGTAACTTAATTACGAAAGATACATGACAAATCAACGTTGACGTTTTGGCTACAAATACAGGTCTCCTGGGCGAAAGTCCGGTGTTTTTTGTTCCACCCAACCACACCGACCTCTTCCCTACGCAGTGTTTGTCGCTCTTTATACTTCCTGGTTCACAATTACGTGCATTACATACGAATAGATTTCGTGGAATATATACGTATTACAGTGTATTACCTTTCGTAGATGTAGCTACGAATGGTGTATGAGAATTACCAGGTTTATATAGTATTTATGTTTTAGTGTGTTTAGTGTCTGCAAGAATAAATGAGTGTGCATGTGCAAAGTAGCTCTTTGCTGCACATCAGTCACACTGCCATCAACATACAGCAGCTGAGAGGTTCTTTACATTTTGGGTGATACAAAGTCTGGACAAGCCATCGGTGTTCTGAAGTAATTTCCTTTACTTAAACAAAATAAAATAAAATAAAAATAAAAGACCCATTGTGTTGTCTTTACACTTTATATAAAACTGAATTTTTACTTTAAAAAATATTGTTGAATTGGTTAGAAAAAGGGCGGAAAAGTACATAAATCTGATTAACTGTTCATGCTCAAGGACCACCAAATCCAAACCTACTGTTTTAACTTTGGCAGAGAACTGAAGTGTTCATGTAGGACCCCGTCTATCATATTAAAAAGCTGATTGAGAAAATATGTTTTTAGGATCTTTAAGGGAGGCTCTTGCAAATAAGTGAGGAAACATAAGCGTGAATGAATGACATTCAGCTGGATTTAAGCAGGTTCGTGCTGTTTGCAGAGAAGATTATCTACCTCAAAGCAAAGGAAAACCTTCGTAGGTTTGTTGACACATGATTGAGGTGGCTAGGAGAAAAATGAATTGAAAACATAAATCAATACAAGTTAAAAAACAATATATAACAAAAACTCTTTCATTCCCACAGCAATATCTATTCTAAACAAGGCCAAATAGACTGTCACTATTTTTAATGCAGCTTTGGACACCTGCTCTTATTTATTTATTTATTCATTTATTTATTTAGTTTTTATGTTTTTCGTGTAATTGTATGTGTCTTCATGGGTGTATGTTTTTATGTAGTTTATGAGCCCCTAACCCAAGACAATTTACTATCACTATGTGACAGACACAGTTTTTTGAATGTTGAATCTTTGAATCTAACAAAATAATGGGAGCAGCAGCCAATGGCAAATGAACATAGTGTTCGAGTATTATATTTGCATCAAACAAAGAGCGCTGGTGGCTATTAAACTTAACTTGAACGTGGCGTTCACTCAGCTGATGGTGAGTGCACTCTTTATTTATATTATCTATATATATTGCAATGCCTTGTACTGTCTTTTTATAAGCAATCTTTTCTTCTTCTTCTTCTTTTTAATATCCTCAGAAGTTTATTTAAATATTTAACATTAGCTTAAACGATTATATAAATAAATGTTATTATTATGTTATTGCAACCAAATGAATGGCTTTGGAATCTCTTTTATTAAATATTAAGTATTTTTTATTCCAACCATTTTAATTTATTTTTTGAGTCTGATCAAAGACACCTCAGACCATTGTCTGCACCTTTTTGGTCCTTTAAAGTTCTCCTTCACTCAGAGGCCGAGTTGCTTATTGACTGATTAGCTGCTGCCTCCATAAATCAGGCACTAATTTTGCGCAGATTGCCGGCACAAATGAGATGAAAATCGCAGCACAAGTTTTTACTGTGGTTTCTTGTAAAGTAAATACGGCCTTGCGTGTATCCGGAGTGTGCCCTCTAGTAAACTAACTTGGCTGGCCGGCCGGTGGGCTCAGCTGGGTTTGTGCTTGGCCATTCAGAGCGTTACTTCAATGCACAAATCAGCCCAGGGAATGATCTGGACAGAAAGCCTTCAGCAAATTATTACAGATTTGCAATTTAATGGCTTCTGAGGTCTCTCCCAGCCCCACACAGGTTCCCAACGAGACAGAGCCCATTAGTTTGGTCCTTTAATCACAGAACAGGAGATGGGAATCCTGGCCAAACCTATACATACCTCGCTTCACTTGGTGTGGAATGATTTCATGGGCTTATAGATAGAGACAGAGAAGCCTGTGCGTGCGCGCTGGCGTGTGTGAGCATTGGCTAGTTGATAAGCTTTGCTTTCCCCGGAGCAACAGCAGTGTGTGTGTGTGTGTGTGTGTGTGTGTGTGTGTAGAAGAGAGAGAAAACAATGCGTTCCTCTATGGATCGTTTATCAATACCATGAGGACGCACGGGGCAGTAGCAATTAATTTGGCATAGGCTGTACCCAACGCTAACAAAAGTCCACTTCATAAATAAAAATGGAGAATTAGATTCCAATGTCATGTTCCAAAAAATGTTTTCATTAAAAGTGGCTTCAATTTAAGTAAAACGTGAAAATGTTTTACTCTGCAACATTAAAGTTATTATTTTATCAAACTAATTCAATTTAATCATCACGAGAGAAACATGACAAAGTAAATCATTTACTGAGTCTGTTCAGCAGACTGTTGCAAAAGTTTCTTATTAAAAGCTCTACTTTTATAAATATGAGTTTGTGTTCAGGTGACTCTTCCTGACCTATTGTAGACTATGAGCTGTAAAACAGTCCCTCACTTAAAGCTGCAGCAGGTAGAAATGGAGCAAATATGATTAAAAAAAGTTATTTCTATAAAATGGTCACTATGAAAAAAAATAAATAAATCATGTGCCTCTGTGTCCTCTGGTGCTCCTAATGGCATCTTAAGATTTCCCAGACCGGAGGAAAACAACCAATCAGAGCCGAGCTAGAGCCTGCCGTCTCTGAGCAGCTGTCAATCACTCACAAACTCCGATCAAACGGTCAAACTAGGCAGCGCTGATCAAATATGAATCAATATTCTGTTGCTGCAATGCCTATTTCTCGCCTCAAATGTTTTCAGAAACATCTTGTAGTGTACTGTTTAGCTGTAAAATGAGAAAGTTTGTGACCCGGCAGCCATGTTTAGATAAGTTAAGGAAATACCAAGCACCGCCCACCAGAAGGAGCAAACTTTCTAATTTTACAACTAAACAGTACACTACAAGATGTTTCTGAAACCATTTGAGAAATAGGCATTACAGTAACAGAATATTGATTCAGTAATGCCTAGTTTGACTGTTTGATCGGAGTTCGCAAGTGATTGACAGCTGCCTCCGTTGAATGAACAGCCAATAGGAACGATCTCTCTCTGAAATGACCTGTGATTGGCCAAAGTCTCCCGTCATGGGCTACATTTTTTAAAGCCTGAAAACAGCCATGAGGAGGTGCAGAAGTCTAGGTTTCTCTCCGAACACTGAACACTAAGCCTGCAATTAAAAAAAAAACATTTGCTTGTGATTTATCACTTATTCTGTATATTAATCGGCAGTACCCATGTTATGGTCCATTATGGATTTACAGTACAGTCCCGTTTATACAGGCAGAGAGAATGTATTTTAGATAATGAATAACTTTTGTGATGCAACAGACAAATGGCGAGCTTTTCACAGGGTGTTAAAGCAGGTCTTGTCCCATAGCTATAGTTGCCCTGATTAATGTGCCATCGATGCAAAATGTAAAAACTATCACTCCAATCTGCCTTTCAATGTCCCAATTTGTCGAAGAGGAAGCCAAGCTTTCTAAATGAGCTGGATAAAAGTGACTGCCAAAGGGGATGAATATATATAATTATCTGTGGCTGGAGCACCAACAAAGGGACTTTGAAAATCAACTTTGCGCGCCAACGGCTTCATTAGCTCGACGACAACAAAATGTCTCCTCGACTTGCAGGCGGAAAGACGCAGGTATACCTGCAGAGCCTCCCGTAGCCCGACCGCTATCTGTTTGGGATTAGAAGCTACTTAATGCGCTAATGTTAATATGCTAATGTGTTAATGTTATGTTTGAATTATGAGGCGATTTAAGAAATGGCTGGCTGCTGTTTTGTTGGTCGTACGCATTGACACGTTAGAAAGGACGGATAACTCTGTTTACTTTGCATATGGAAATCCCTGGATGTCTTTCATCTGTCCTTCCTATAGCGACTAGTGGTCCATGTTAGCTTTGCAAACATCTTAATTGTGTTAAATGGAGGAAAAAGGGGGGAAGATTAAAAGCCATTAATGTGTGTTGTGTGAGGGGTGTGCTATTCCCGGGACGGTGCTTTTGTTCACTTTGGCAAAGCAGACGAGAGAGTTTCACCTTGAAACTCAATGCACACCAGAAACATTGTCATTGTGTCTACCTAAAGCGCTGCTGTCTCTCGCTCGCACTGTTTTATACACTGTCAGACGCACCTCGCTTCGTCTTTGCATTTCTTTTTGTGATCGCCTCTCTCCATCCTCCTTACTCTCTTTGTACGTCTCTCACATTTTCTCTCCCGTTCTGTCTCTCTCTTGCTTTTCCCTTTGTAGCACTGTTTCTCCCCATCACTCTCTCTCTCTCTGTCTGTCTGTCTAAGCGTCAGATAAGCTCACTGGGGGAGACTTTAGAGGACTCTCCATCTGTGTATAAATAGCTCTGGATGAATTATTGAGGGACCTGGGGTTGCTAATAATCCCGCAGGACCCATCTGACAATGACACAGAAGATGGAGGGAAAACAATTACGCAGGCTTTCTCCTTCAGAAGAGTGGGAATGGGAGTGGGGGGGGGGAACTCGGCGGCCTCTGGGAGCCTCCTCGCGGGGCCCAACATCTTGGCTAATAAACCCAATTAAGTCTCCGGAATCAATCGGAGCCCCGGGGGCGTCCTCTCTCTTCCTTCCCCGGACAGCGTGCAACAACAGGAAGTGTAATGATTCATGTTCCCCCTTCTGCGTTTGGATCGTCCTCTCATCTCCATCTTGCAGGTTGGCAAGGCGGACGGGACAGGACAGGATGTCCGCCGAGGCAGGATAATAGGACAGGGAGTGGAAAGGAGAAGAGAGGCGAGGCGAGTGGAGAGGAGAGGTGCACAGAGGAATATTAATGGGAGTGTTTATCCTGTAAGTGTTTTACCGGGGGGACGAGACATGGGACCACTCCCATGACAGACTTAAAGCACTTTGTCCTCTTAGTGATACATGATTCATCTGTAGACGGATTTTTGATTAATCGGCTTTGCAAGGTCCTCGTCTGATTGTTGACACAATATGCTGCTATCTATCTACCTACCTACCTACCTATCTATCCTATCCTATCCTATAAAAATATCGTATAAAAACGTAAAGTAAAACATGAAAATGTTATTTATTTTATTCTATTGCATCTTATTTATCAGTCTAATGGTTCAGTGTCTGCAGATTCAAACCCCAACACCAGACAGGAACGATTTTGCAAAAACTCCAAGACATTAAGTAGCCAAGTTTCCATCCAAATGTTGAGCAAATTTTAATCAGATTTACAGAAAATCAGCAAATTAAATGCAAATTAATGTGTTTCTCCATCCACTACTGTTATGCGAATATTAGGAGTTGGTTCATAGAGATAAACAGTAAACAAGTGGATGCAAATACGCCTACTGACAACGTTTGTTATGTCCAACGGCAACATTTTTCATATTATCTCCTCATGCAAAATCTGCACATGTAAACTACGTTATGGTTTAGGTTAGGCAAAGATCTTGGTTATGGCAATTAGTGGTTAAGATCAGACAACCAATACACTTGCAGGTTTGTGACAAGAGGTGAACTCCGGTCTCGTGCATGAAAGCCAAGCGTGCTATGAGTGCACTACTTCCAGTGCAACTCGATATCACGCCAAAGTGTGTAATAGACCTGTCTGTCCACCAGAGGATAGCGTGTCAGTGTCACGTTTTGCCTCGCCAAGGCGTGAATATTACACGTGTGTATGAAGGTGCAGTATAGGCTGCCAGCAGGGGGCAACAAAACCACTTAGTTAAGTTTAGTAAAACATCATGGTTGGGCTTAAAATAAGTATGAAAACGAAGTACAATACGTACAGAAACAACGTAACATAAGTACGGAAAACACGTCACTAAAAAAACATGTCACGAACATAACTTACAAAAACAAAACACCGGTCTTCTGGTTGAAAGTTTTGTGTTTGTTGGATCCATCCACCTCCACTCCCGCCTCTTTCTCACTTTTTATTCTACGTCACTAGCTCTGAGCGTAGCATATTTACACGAATACGTTTACATTACAATCAGTACAGACTACATGGCGTACAAATGACACGCCAAAAGCAAGACCGGCGTTCTTATTACACGCTTTTGCCTTGCGCATTATCGTGTCATTCATGCGCCTTTTCTAGCGACCGGGCTGTCCTGTGATGGTACATTGGCATTGGATATTTATCGTCCAGTCTGAACATACTAGTAATCCTGTGATACTGGGCTGGTATATTGTGTCTCCTAAAGACCCGACGTACATGAGAGCAACCCAAATCATAGAAGAGACAAATCAAGCATTAAAGTGCTGTGCTGTCTGGATTTCAGAGCAGAGTTTTAGAGTCCCATGATGGTCTAAACACTGTTTCAGAGGTTTTTCCACTCTGCCAAGTATAAAGTTCCCAAATGAAACACTGAACAGTTATTGGGCATGAAAATGCTCAAAAAAAATATAGTCCATCTGATATCAGTCGAACATTGTTACATTAGTCAGCATCAATAGATTTCCCAGAGTGCCCGACCTGGTACGTAACGGTGCAGACCATCTTAGGAGTCACTCCACGTTTAATAATTCATATTGTGAAAAGCTAAATTTGGGTCTCCCAAACAGTTCCAGACAAAATGGCTGAGGTAGGATGAGAGTGAGATGATTCGTCTGCCTGGGTATTTGGGGACAGCTCGAGACGTTCGGTGTGTGTGTGTGTGTGTTTTGCCATCAGGGGAGCTTTTAACAAGTGTGTGTTGAAGCATCTATGTTACATGTGATTCACTTGGCGTGAGAGTTGTTGTGGAAGGTTTTTTACTTTGTGGCACGAGAGCTCAAGCGTCACAGGTTAGCCTAGTTTGTGTGTGTGTGTGTGTGTGTGTGTGTGTGTGTGTGTGTGTGTGTGTGTGTTTTCTGTCCCGACCCTCGAGGGGGTGCGGGGGGGTGATGGAGGGGTTTGGTGGGTGGTGTGGGGGGACGACACTGTCCTAATGATGCATTTTCTACGCCATTGATTCAGTGGCTCTGCTCTCCAGTAAATCCTTCACATGCAACACATTAAAGCTGGCCCTTTTTCCTCCTTCGCCAATCGATTAGCACAGCTTAGAGACGGCCACTCTGGGAAGCAGGGCGAGAGATGGGACTTGTTATCTTCAGGGAGCTCTCTCTCACACACACACACACGCACACACGCATACACGCACACACACACACACGAATAACATTTGAAGGTGCTAATTCTTTCTCACCCTTTTTATGTCATAAAAAATGTAAATCTATCTATGGTTTTAATGTGAAAGTGCATCAAAGTGTGTGAGAACATTTTTAGTTTGCATGCATTTGCTATTAATACCTGTAATCTCTGGATTACTGCATTCATTATAATACGGAGGTTGCCCACATCCAACTCTCTTGGTCTTTTTTTTGGGAGGGTTTTGTTTCTTTTTCACTGTGCGCAGATGCAGGCATGTCATTTTTTAGTTTTTATGTAGTAATTATTGATTTTCTAAGTTTTTATTGTTATAAAAGGCATTTTTTCATTCCCTCACTAGTTGTCTGCACATATTTTGGGCAACTTTTAAATAATTTATTCAGGCTATTTTTCAGTGTGTTGCAGAAAAGTAGCACTCAAACCCTCAGAGCACATTCATTTGGCATGATGATATAACAGTTTTGCAGGAAATGCCCCGTTATTAAAATTTATTTGACACCCCACAGTCAATCAGAAGTCAGTATTCGCCCAGGATACAGTATAACTTTTATTTGACGATCTTCATATCCTCATCTCCGAGAGCAATTAAGTTACAACTGGAGCCGCTATTGTCCTAAATTACTATGTCCTGAACTTTTAAAAATGGGGGAAAACTGGCACAGATGTACAGTAGTGCTGTCCCTCTGAGTTCCATCCGTCATAATGGTTATTAACTTTTGCTCTGTCTTTTCTTGCTCTCTGGTGGCACGCTCAGTGCATATTACAGATTCTTCTTGTTCCCCCCAAAGAGAGGACTAAGGGATCTGCATATAGTCGCCTATAGCAGAGCTGGGACTGCTATTACATTCCATTATAAATGAATTCACCTCCTCTTTCATAATACTGCCCCTCAGTTCTGCCTCACTCTGCTGAAATAATATCATACTCAAGACCAGCATTCATTAGTCCACGAAACAGCTCCTGAATTTTTAAGGCCTTTTTTACAGAATGAAAAAAAAAATGCTTGATGTGGTCTCTGAACAGTAATTGACGGTTTTTTTTCTGTGTTTTTTTTCCCCCCCTTGTTCACTCAGAGTACAGTAGCGTTCTCCGAGCTCATATTGTGGGCTTCAAAGTGCTTTTTTATTTAATCAGGGTTTACAGCTGCCAATTAAAGATTTTAAGATGATACGGGGAGAAAGTTGGAGCGTTCCCGCCTGGAGACCTTGGCCGTGTCCCCTAAAATAGCCTCTATCCTCTGTCTCTTTTTTCCATTGTGAGTAATGATCTGAAAGGTCAGCAAAGGTGAAGGGGATATGAGCGACTGCTGCTCACTTTATTGAATTACTATTCCTCGCAGAACCAAAAGTGCGAGGGCTTGTCTGGGGTTTTTCAGTTTGATGCCAGAGATATTCAAAGAGGACCTATTATGCTTTTGTGCTTTTTCCATTTCCTTTGGTGAGTTATATAGTATTTTGTGCATGTAAAAAGTCTGTAAAGTTACAAAGCCCAAAGTCCATGCCAAAGGGAGTTACTCTCCCCCACAGAAACACTGCTCCTGAACTGCCTGAAGCGCCTTGTTTGAAGTCCTGCCTTTCCTTCCGCAACGTGGTGATGTCACCAAGTAACACATTTGCATAATACCTGCCTAGTGGCTAGTTTGGCACGTCCTCAAACATAGTTAGTTAGAGCGGAGCTGGAGCAGAGTACGAAGAGTTTGGTTTGGTTGACCAATCACAACAGAGTGGGCCAGCTGACCAATCAGAGCAGACTGGGCTTTTCGGGAGGGTGGGGGACAGAGCTCAAACAGAGCATTTCAGGCAGAGGGTGAAACGTGGTTAGAAAGATAAAGTGTTTTTTGAACATTATAGCATGTAAACATGTTCAAAATACAAGTATGCACCTGAAAAAGAGCACAATAGGTCCTCTTTAAGTTAGACCAGTCTGCAGCTTTAATTAATTCATATGAGTATAACACAATAGGGACCTTTACCATAGATGTGTTCAACATGTGGAAAAAAATCTGCAGGAGTTTTCCAAACACAGAGATCATGTTTGCAATAGCTGTGTATATTTTATTTCCAGAAGTGGATTTTGCTGCATTGCAACTATCAACTTCCCACATTTAATTTTCTGGTGTTTTGAAGCAGATAAGCTGAATAGTAACAATCACAAGGCTCATATCGCGTGTCCCAGTTACAGCAGCACGAGGGTGACTGTATCATTCTTGAATCAAGAACTCTCTTAATAAGACAATTATTAGTATTCCTCTTTTGCAGGCAGTGGTACTCGTTTTCACCACATGACTGAAAGACCAAGGCTTTATATGCTATTTCTCTGAACACAATGAGTCAAGAATTTCCGTCTTTACTCTGACCCATTTCAAGAGTGAATTGAAGGGTGTTATCTAAGCCTTCGCACTCACAAAAATCCAGTCAGAACGTTCTTGTCTTAAGGTCAATCTTTTAAAAAGGAGGAAAAAAAACATTCTTCTGTTTATTGAGCAAAGGCCGTCCTTGGTCAACCCTTTCAGGCGGAGATAAGTGCTAACAGAACTGAGGTAGGGGGAGATGTGGAGATTTCTATTGACTGACTGAAATTGGACAGCCTCAAACAAAGTTTCATGCCAAAGCTTTTCGAGGCAGAGTTCCAGGGCTATGCAGCGTGGAGTTTCAGCCGTGCCGTGGATAAAGCTTTTTAATGCTATTGACTCTTTTTAGGCTCTCACCAAGATGTTCTGAAATATTTAAATGATCACTGGGAGTTTCTCCCCGTCTGTGGCTGGGAATAAAAGGATGGAGTGAGAGGAGGGAACTTTTTATGTCAGCCTTTTACAATCCCTGAATTAATAGGCACATGATAATTAGAGAATTCTGTGCAATAACATTGTCCCCAAGCTCTCTAGTCTTGGGTGGCGACAGGCAATGCATGCTGGTAAAAAGTAATTCATGTGTCCAGTAACGCTGAAAAGCACTAATTCAGGAATGCATTAGTAGATTTGCTTTTAATCATAATTAGTTTCAAAGGAGACGTTAAAGATTGGAGTGTCCCTCATCCAGGGCCATAGCTCCCGCTGAGGTCAGAGAGGTCATGGTCTCCCTCTATTGTTTTGGGATATTTGGGGTTTTTATTAACCTTACATTCTGTAATTACACGTAAAATTCACACAGTGGGACTAAACACTTCTAGATTTTGCTGCCGTTAGGCAAAAAATTAATTAAACTATATTAAATATGATAATGGGACATTGCCACCAAGAGTTAACGTGGGTATAAATAATATTTTCAATAGATCACATGACCACATGTATGTGAAAGGGATCGTTTGTAGTGACGAGAATTATCCCCCGACTCCACAGTTCCCCTCAGTACTGCGTAGCATTTTAACGTCTTTCGACTCATTATTGTGGTGTTACAACAACTTCACTGTTTTGGTTCACTCTCACCGCTCTCATCAGAGCTGTTTCCAGCAGCATCAGCCAGCTGGTTTTGGCGGAAAAGCATTACAAACCCACTGTGCTCTACCTGTCTATCACTAAACGGCTATGAGAGACACAGCAACAGGCTACAAGCTATTTTCAATGGAAGCCGGTGACATGAAGCTACAAACTGACGCCCGACGCTTGTCGCTGCGTGACGGGCTACAGTACAAATGAAGTTGAACTTTTTTCAGCGCTCCAATGACACAGTGAAGCGTCAACCTATCATATGTTTTTGTTTCACCTTGTTCCGTTCTGTCTACAAAAATGCCTTTAGCCAATTCCCAGTGCTATTTAACGACATAACTGTGTCAACAAGCGCTTGACTAACACTTCAACGGCGACTCAGCAACAATGTAGCTGGCCATGCTTGGCCGTTTTGTTGCTTTTGTCACACGTAGTGTGAACACAGCTTAACAGACAAAGTTAGTGACTAGCTAGAGTACAGATGCTTAAGCGCCAGAGATTTTCCTCAGAGGTTGGTGGAGACCAAAAACACAACTTAAAGGAGAGTGATTATTGAAACTCCAAATGAATACTAAAGTTTCTCTGTATCTGCTCGAGCAGCGAATATAAACAGTTATTGTAGGTTTAAGAATAAATGAAAAAAAATAATAGGTGTAAAATTCAACCTCCATGTCTGAAAAGTGAAGCCAATGCAGAAGTGCCTTAAACTTGCCTTCTTTGTAATAGCCAGCAGGGGGCGACTCCTCTGGTTGCAAAAAGAAGTCTGATTTTATAGAAGTCTATGAGACTTCTCACTTGATTTATTACCTCAGTAAACATTGTAAACATGAGTTTATGGTCTCAATCGCTAGTTTCAAGTCTTCTTCAATACAGCATGATGTTCATTTAGTAAATTATGGTCCCATTTAGAGTCAAATAGACCATAAAGCAGGGTATGCTTTAGGGCGTGGCTACCTTGTGATTGACAGGTCGCTACCAAGGCGTTGTCCTGTCTGGGAGTTGTCCGTGTTTTCGGCATAGAACTTTAACCGTTTCACAGTGTGTTTTCAGTTCATGAAAGTTAATTTTAACACTCTGGTCGCCTACAAATATCTTATTCAGCATTCGGTTGTACTTAGCTCCACCCTCTGGTGTCACTTCTGTTTGCAAAGATACAAGATGGCGACGGCCAAAATACATAACACGAGGCTCCAAAACGGCAGCCCACAAACCAATGGGTGACGTCACGGTGACCACCTCCACTTCTTATATACATTCTATGATTACGGCCCTATTGTCCAAATACTATTCCCACACAACCAAGGCTAGAATATCTGAAATTAGTCATACAGTTGGAAACCTGGCAAAATATTACAATTTTCAGCGACATCACTTCATAACTCATGAAACCTGTTTTAGCCGTAACAGAGTACATAAAAAGTCAGTTTAAATAAACAATGTTGGTTTTTAAATATATCGATCCTAAGTAGATTAGACTTAAAAAACAAATGTCATCTCTGTAGATATAAATATACTGTATATGTGTAGTTAGTTTCCCAGCAGTCAACTTGTTGGGAAACTACATGTAGCAAAGACAGCTCATTAAGTACATGTTTCCCATACTTAACAAGGTCAAAGCTCTATGTGGTCCAACACAGCTGTCGTTTAAATGAGGCCTGGTGACAGTTGGTGGATTTCACCACTGAAGCTCGTGTCTTTTCTTCTTTCCCCACCAGTAAGTATTCATAGTCTCCACCATTCCCTTGCTGCTTTCTTTCATCTTCTCCCCTTTTCTTCTCCATATTCCTCTCTCTCTCTCTCTCTCTCTGTCTCTCACTCTTTTCCCGTTTCTCTCTCTCTCTCTCTCGGTGGGTGTGTGTCCCTTTAGGGTGTCTGCAGCGGTTGAGATAAGAAGCGAGTGTAGGACACAGGGGGATGGTGTTCACAGAAGCTAGGTGATCTTATCTCCCCTCTCTCTCTCTCTCTCTCCCTCTCTCACCGAGCGGCCCTCGCTGTTCTGCTTTTCCCTCTCTGCTGTTCTCCTCCCCCTCTTTCTTTTTGCTCCCTTGCCCTTCTTCCTCTCTTCCCCCATCTCTCTCCACTCCTCTCGTCTCACACACACACATTCTCTCAGATCCCCTCTGCGCTGCTGTTGATTTGAATTTGAAGTGATGGGAAACCAAATTGGCAGCATTGACAGCAGAAACAAACAGCTTATCTCTCTCTCCTGGGCCAATATGGGTCTTAGTCAGATACTAGAGCCGCTGCCAGCATCTGACTTGTGACAATGATGATAAATTGAACGTTTGTTGACTGTCACTTTTCATGTGTGTGTGTGTGTGACTGTGTTAGCATTCGCGTGTGCATGCGTGCTTGCCCCTTACATACGTGTGTGAATATACTATAGTGGTGGAACGTAAATAAATAGAAAGCACAGTACAGCACCTAAGCACTTAAGTTTGAGGTAGTTGTACTTTACTTTTTACTTTCTGTTTCAGTTTTATGCTTCTCTATACTTCTACTTCACTACATATCAGAGGAAGATATTTTCGTTTTACTCAACATATATTTGTAAGCTATATTTGTTAATTAATTTGCAGATTAAGATTTTTTTATACAACACATATGATGATCCAACCCTATCTCCTACGAAAAAACTGCATTCTCAATTACATCTCGAGGGAAACGAGTTTTCTTCCAGATTATGGTCACAGTTTTAACGGATTTAAACACGTGGCAAAAGTTGTAAATTGAAACAAAACAACAAAAAAAAATGTATCATGTTTCGGCTTAAAATGACTACGGTTGTTACGTTGTTATGCTGCAGACGTGAATTCAAATAAGTGAACATTGACTTTTAATTTCACATGGGACAGGAACAGCGGTCTCCTGTCTGAAAGTCCTGTGTTTTTCGAATTATCTACCACCCAGACCTCCTCCTTCAGCAGACCTCCGCGGATCATCAATACAAACATATTTGTGATACGTCAAAAGCAAACGTAATCCGCGACAAAATACGTTTACCTGGAAACGTAATTCACAATGCAGTTTAGTTGTATGGGAACGTAATTTTTAGGAGACAGGACTGGATGATCATATGGAGTATGATGCTATAGATTAATATGGGGATTCCCAACCAGGGGCACTGGTACATCTGCAGCTGCTATGGAAAGATTGTGAATTTAAAGTAATTATGACTTGGTAAAAAATAAGACTAACCACATATTTGTACACACAGGACACGTCTCTCAACATTATCTACTGATATATTCAGTTTCAACATTTTGCAACTTGGCAAATATGTCAATCAGCAAAGTTTCTTCGCTAAATTAATAGAAAATGTAATCCGGGTGCCATTACATTTCTTGTAATGACTGTATTTGTAGCACATCAACGTATCCTCACACAACGGCTCATATGAATATCTTACGAAAAGTTATCCCTTTTCCTACGAATGTCCAGCAACACGTGACGCACATCCGTCTTCAGGGAACAACTTGGTTAGGATTAGGAAAAGATCGTGGTTTGGGTTAAAATAACTCCGGAAGTGGCGTAACTTAAGTATAGAAATTACGTGACAAATAAATCAATGTTGACTTCTGGTTTCACACAAGACACGAACAGCGGTCTCGTAGGCGAAAGTGCTGTTTTTTGACCCACCCATCCACCCTGACCTCTTCCCTATGCGCGTTGTGTCACTTTTTATACTTCCTGGTTCACGATTACGTGGATTACATACAAATTCATTTCGGAGGATATATACGAATTACATTAGTATTTAAATGTAATTTGTAGACAACAGGGTTGGATGAAGGGATACATGACCTCATCCGACAGGGCTGTGGGAGGAAATCGGACAAAAAAGGTTGGGAACCACTGGATTAACCTTCCCAACGGGAAATAATCTCCATACCAACTACCCACAATGCAGTTTACACACTCATGCATCAGTAATAATCAAAATTGCAATATATAATAATATAACACTGACAGATGCTGTGTTATTTTTGACGTATTTTTACATTTGGTATTGCTGAATCTGGATGCTGTGTTTGGGTGCCCACTCTCCAAACATGGCGTGTGAGTGTCAGGCGTGTGAATCAGAGGCTCGCGTGTGTTTCCTCTGGGACGGCGCCGGCATGTAGCGTTAACACGACAGGCCCGGAGAGGACGAGGAGGTAGCCAAGCTGTCAGCGGCCAGCTCCCACTCCGCCTAATGAGAGAGAGGCCCGTTAATTAAAAACACCAACAGGCGGAGCTCCCCAGCGTCTCGCCATCAGGACGACCCGGGGTTAAAGACACGGAGCCGAGAGGATGGGAGGCACGCTGCCTCTACATACAGTACATGGTGCTGCCCTCGACAATAAACAGCCCCCAGTATGCAAAACAGAACAAAGCAAAGCACAACTGGGAAGAGCTATAAGAGGAAGGGGCTTTCTTTAAACTGTTTTTTGAGGGGGAGGGGTCTGTGATAATCGTCTGCTCAGCGCTTGATGTTCCCAGAACAAACTGTGGTGCTTTTGTCTCTTTGTGCTCGTGCTAGTTGCATGGCAGCAGGGAACGGTTTGTCAATGTCTGCATGGAGACTTCTGTGATCCAAAAAATGGAGAGAAAAAAAATTACCCGAAATTGCTTTTTTTTCTTGCAGCTGTAATGTTCACTAAAGGAGCCCTTCAAATGCTCCAAATGCCTGCTAATATCATCACTGTGCAGGAACTAATTGTCCCTTGTGGATGAGTTTTGTTTCTTTCACTGAATTGAATTGAATTCAGTTTATTTATTTTTTTTCATTCAGTTAAAATTTCCAGAGTCTGAACAAATATGCAAAACACCTGCAAATATGTGAAAAATATTTGCCTCAAATTGAATCGTGTCACCGCAGCCTATTGTGCAATTGTCTTTGTAAGTGTTTTATTAAACTGTCAAACACATGAATCATTAGCCTTGATCTGCAGATTGACAGTTTGTCAGCTCTCTGACAGTGGCGTGCGCCTCGCTGTCAACAGGGGGTGGCGAGGGAACGGCTTACACGTTCCCCACGGCTCCTTCTTCTTCTTCTCCTTCCTTGCCTCCTGCGTCTCCATCTTCCTTCCACCCCCACATGTCAGCCCAGGTGCTAACAAAACCGAGGATTGTGGGTAGTCTCGGAACATATGGAGCACAGAGATGGAGAAATGAAGGGTGGAGGGAGGGAGGAGAGGAGAGGGGAATGGGGGGGGGGGGGGGGTTGAGAGAGAGAGAGAGAAGCTGTCAGGGAAATGTCTATCCCTGTCACAGCAGCCAGAAGAGTGCGATGGACGAATGGATAACTGCTATTTCAGACTGGCAGGGAGAAAGCTCAGTCAGATTTGATGTGTTTTGCAGAATGGCTCTCGCGCAACACAGAATGCACAAATCGTCGCATCTCCAAAGCCGCAATTTTTGGTCTCGCTTTCATGTCTTTTTTTTTTTTTTTCTTTGTTGCATGCGTACGGATCGCGTTTGTGTACAGAGGAATGTTCCATTTGTTCAGTTGTCGAAATGCTGTTCACTGTGCACAAAACGCGCAGGCACACACACAAACACGAGCGAATTCCCAGAGCGGCCATGTAGACAGAGTTTCAGAGCTATGGCTGCAGGCTTAGTGTGTGTGTGTGTGTGTGTGTGTGTGTGTGTGTGTGTGTGTGTGTGTGTGTGTGTGTGTGTGTGTGTGTGTGTGTGTGTGTGTGTGTGTGTGTGTGTGTGTGTTGTTTTTGGCTATTCGCTGGTGATTGGTGCAGCCCCCTCCCATGTCTCTCTCTTTCTCTGTCCCCAGTTCACATAACATAATCATCTCTCTCTCTCTCTCGCTGTATTTCAGGCTGTGCCTTCCTCACCTACTGTGCCAGAGAGTCGGCCCTGAAAGCCCAGAATGCATTGCACGAGCAGAAGACCCTGCCAGGGGTAAGTCGTACACGAGGAACGCCATGTCCACCCAGAAGCAAAATCTTACACAAACATATCTTGGATTCACTCCGACACACACAAACACAGATGCTCATTTTTAACATATAATGCCTTATATTCATTTCACATCAAAGGGGACTGACTGCCTTCGCCATGCTTGTCATGTTCTGTTTATCACTGGCTGTGCACCAGACATGAGCGCAGCCCTTCTTTCTCTTAAATATCCATCCTCTTCCCTCTGCCGCTACCCCCCCTCCCCCCCCCCCTCTCTTCACTGCCTCCCTCTCTCTTCACTTTGACAGTCACACACACACACAAACCCATAGGGAGAAGCCACACACAGCATCGCATCATAGGCATACTATTTATAGTCCTTCCTCCTGTTTGTGTAAACGAGTGTGTGTGTGTGTGTGTGTGTGTGTGTGTGTGTGTGTGTGTGTGTGTGTGCGTGCATCCATGTGTGTGGGCAAGTGTGTGAGATAGACGGAGAGGGATGAAAAGCGGGTGAGCGGGTGGATGTGGGCTATTTTGCACATTTATGTGTGCGCTCTGCAACATGAGTGTGCATCATGAGCGTACATCACGACAGCATATCTCCACAACTGATGTGTGCTGTGGATGCTCCCGCTTGCATGTACAACGCGGCTGGAAGCGTCGCATGTCTCGTTTTAACGCTCGGCTCCTATTCATGCATGCTGGGATGAGGGATTTTTGACGTTGTCGTAAAGAAGATGTAGATATTGTTAGCATGTGAGGGATTATATGCATTGTGAGCATTTTCTTTAGTGTATACACATGATTTGATGATTACATATTTGCGTGTGTCTGTAATACATTTCAGTTAGTTATGTGCCCGAGCGTGCATGCACCTGAATGCACACGCATCAACGCTTGCGCACGCACGCGCCCGCCCGTGCATTGCGTGCGTACGTGCGTGTTAGGAAGTTTTGATGCGTCTCTGTCAGGCCTGGCTCGGTTTGCTCTGTTCGTTTTTAATGACGCCTCCAGGGAAGCTGACAGTCGCCGTGTTGAGCGCACAGCCTTTGATGTGAGTGATTATGACATCACAGACGTGCAGCCGAGAAGAGCGGAGGAGTGGGGATCCGTGCTCTCAGTTTTTTTTTTTTTTTTTTCACTTCCCAGTGGCATATTATTCAGAAAGAAAGAGGGAGGGAGAGACAGAGAGAGAGAGAGAGAGTGAGGAGAGATTAAATATTTGGCCAAAACCAGAATGCGATTTTGTGTTCACACAAAATGTGCTGCCGATTGATGTTTTTGCCTTTGTTGCTATTGTTTGACACGGACCAGAAGATACGGGCACAAAAACAAGCTTTTTTTAAAGGGTTCTGTCTTTACATCTTTAAGGGAAAGAGACTGTATTTGGCTTCGCGCGCTACATAGTAATGCATCAACAACATTTAATCAGTCACTTGCAATCAACGTTGCTTTAGAGGGAAATGCTAATTGGCAATGCCTTTGCCAGCGGAGGACAGTCTCAGGTTTGCATTTGATCGATGGTGAGCGTTAAGTAAACAACGGTAATGCCATAGGACAGACCTAGATGCTCAACAAACCCTGAAGCACAGAGCATTCAGAGAGGCAGACCAGGAGACTGTCTCTCTTGTTGCTGGTGGAGGTAAAGCCGGCAAAACAGAATAAATGAGTTCATTAGAAACAGAGCGAGGACTTGGCCCTGGGAAAGGGAGCGGGACGTTTTATGGCACAAAACTACACCCTCTTTCCTTCGGGGAGGTTTTCACCTATACCTTCATCTCTCCGTCCTTCCATCCTCTATCAATCCCCCACTCGCAGGCCAACACAACCAAAACCCTGCAAATGAAATCCCTTTTTTCCCCCTTAAAGCCTCTTTCCCCTTCACTTCGCATCCTGATGCGCTTTTCATCGTCAAAGTTGCTCCCCAACCCTCACATTTAAAAAGTTTTCTGCCGTCTTTTTTCTTTTGCTGCCAGGTGAGCCGAGAGAAGAGGGGATTTGGCTTCCTTGAGGAAATGCCCTGTAAGCATGGCTGTAGGCTGTTGGTGTAGCTCAGACAAAGTACTGAGGGCTGCCTTGTGTGTGTGTGTGTGTTTGTGTGTGTGTGTGTGTGTGTGTGTGTGTGTGTGTGTGTGTGTGTGTGTGTGTGTGTGTGTGCGTAACTGAGCAGGTGCAGCGTCAGGAGAGACTTTGGGTAAACAAGCGACAAGCAAAATACCGATGTTGAAGTGACACTGACATTGAACTACTCGTGATAGATGACAAATTGTTTTCACATCCCTCATTCCATTATAGTGCTACAAACTACAGGTACACAGGATTATGCTGATGGAGAACGAGTTTCTGCTAACGTAATTAAATCAACTCTGACACAGAAACCACTGCATTCTTTGAGGACATTGGAAACATTTAAGAGGTACATTTGAATGATAAGAAACACCACAAACTCCCCGGAACCACGGATGGATCATCGAACAGACCAGGCCAGGGGCCCAGGAGCCCAAGTCGGCGATTTTTAATTTTAGGACGATTTTTTTTTACCATTTCAAGGCGCTGTACTTTAACAAACTCCTCCTACAGATTTAACCTGATCGACTTCAAATTTGGTCAGTAGTATCTTATGACTTTTGTGATGAAAAGTTGTTAAAAGCTTGAGTTTTTATGGGAGGACGTTGTCGTGGCGTGGCGGCGAAAAGGCGCCTTTCGCCAAAATACAAGAAGTTGTTGTAACTTCGGCTTACATTAACCAATCTCCTCCAAATGTCTCGTGCGTGATAAGAGTGTCGGCCGGAGGACATCCACATGCAAATTTGGGCTCCAAGTCATAGCGCCACCTACTGGCAACAGAAAGTTACAGGTTGTGTACTTTTACAACACACTCCTCACAGATTAATCAGATCCATCTCAAAATTTGTCAGAAAAGCTTTAAGAAGTTGATGATGCCTTCTTGTGAAGATTGTGAGTGCCGTGGTGGTATCTCGAATTCAATGACTCCCCATGAAACAACAGAGTATTGTAACTGGACTCCAGATGGTCAGATCTTTTCCAGTTGTTCTTAATTACTTGCCTGGTTAAACAAAGGTTAAATTAAAAATAAATTTAAGTAAAGTATGGATGTCCCAATCATGTTTTTTTTTTGCTTCTGATCCCATGAGTGAGTCCTTTAATAGCAATTAAATCAGATCTGAGGTTTATTTTTATTATATTTTTGTTTATTTTCTGCATAATACAGCTACATAAACATTTTTATTTATTTATATTTTTTTTATTTTTTTATTCTTGTCTTTTTTTTCTTACGTAAACTAATTTCAAACAATTAAAAGAAAATTAAAAAATACAGCTGCACAGTGCAGATTTTAGGTACAATGAGTATCCATTGGAATTAGTAAAAAAAAAAAAAAAAAGTGAATATAACCTGCCTACGATCGTTTTTCTATAATATTTTGAATAGTGTCCTATAGTATTTTGTATAATATCTGTGAGTGTGGATCTATTTTGGCAGGAATCTTTGAAAGGATTTAGACAGCTTCTTTACATCTCCAGCATGAACAACATACAGACACATCATGATTTCAACCAACTTCAGTACTTTACAGCTAAGTCCAAAAAAGTCAAAAAAATTAACATAGCTGGTATGATTTCTGCCTGTTTCATAACCCATAATTCCTGCAAATACACACAAATGTGAAAACATCACCGGAGAAAAAGTTTTGTTTTCTAAGTTGAAGTACAGACAAATGAGAAGGTTTTTTTTCTGAGATAGTGACGTGAGACGGGCTTAAAATGGGGCGCGTCCCAAACGCCGGGCCCTGGCTGCCATATTTGTGATCCCGCGCTCCAGTTTCAGACTCGTACTACAGCGAGAGGCATTAAAAAGCCTCTATTGATTCTGGCAAAAGTCCTCACGAGTGGGAGGGATGTGTTTCTGTACGCGCACGTGTGTATTTGTGTGTGTGTGTGTGTGTGTGTGTGTGTGTGTGTGTGTGTGTGTGTGTGTGTGTGTGTGTGTGTGTGTGTGTGTGTGTGTGTGTGTGTGTGTGAGTGTGTGTGTGTGTGTGGTTGTGTGCATGTGTGTGGGTCACAGGGTGGAGTTGCAGAGCACGAGCTAGTGAAGTGTGTGCGTACGAACCACGGGGTACAAATACCCACCAGCAAATCCTCCCTCACACATATAAATACTCACACATGCAAAAAGAAAAAAAAAAATCACTGGCATCCACTCAAACACACTGTCAGATTTACAGTATGTAATGCCTCAGCAGCGCTAACACATGCCCCCACACAGTGCACAAAAAGAGCATGCACTCTTACTTAGCACTGCGTTCCAAGTTAGAATAATGCACAGAAATACACACAAGCACGCACGGGTACAAAACACACCGCTGATCCGAAACCCGTCTCGGCAATACAACACTCCTCGTAAACACTTCCATTCAACAACATGATACTCTGATACTCATAGAGAGAGAGAGAGAGAGAGAGAGAGAGAGAGAGAGAGAGAGAGAGAGAGAGAGAGAGAGAGAGAGAAATAGGGAGAAAGTACAAGAGAGAGAGAGAGAGAGAGAAATACGGCGTCGATTGACTCGCACTGTAATAGTGAGCCAGATGAGAAAATATAGAACACTGTGAATCAATGCGTCATTTCAGAGCGCTCTCACACACAAACACACACATACATATTGGAGCACATATACACACACAGAGTTTTCAGCCCAGGGGCAAACAAACAACAGAAAAGACGGGAAAGCAAATGAATAGCAGGAGGGAGGAAAGAGGAAGGGGCTGATGAAGGAAGGTTGGAGGGAGAGTGGGTAGATGGAGGGAGTGGGAGGAGAGGTATAGGCGAGGTGCCTCCATACCGACTGATTTGTGTCTGTTTCTTTTTTCTCCCCCACCCCCCCTCCTCTCAGTTGAGATAATGCCAGGGCAAGAAATCTATGGCATTGATTGGCTGCTGCGACCCAGTTTCATGGCAGCTTTTTCTCAATAAGTCGCCCTCATTGGTCAATAACTGCCAGGCTCAACAGGTGAAGTGGGTGAAGGGGGTGTTTGGAGGGAGTGCTCCGTTATGATTTGCTTCCCCCTAAGCATGCACAAGTACAGTAGTTCACTCCTTCTTGTAGATTTAGATTAGTGGTGCAGTGTGCAGGAGGCATAGCTGCACATCCACATGAATAATGCCGCAGGCCCTGGAGCTAAAACCTCCCCTCCTTCTCCCCAAGCCATCACCTCATCAACTACCCTAATCACCCTCATCCAAAAGAAAAACCACATAACGCGCTCCAATTAATGGATCCACAGTCATTGACAGAATGCTGGAGCGACGCAAGAGCAAGCGTTAGCCCAAAACGACATAAATGCTTCACAAAGAAAACTTATTCCTGTAAACTCATAGAGCTAATGAGCAACTTATTTCAGTCTGCCTCAACAATAAAAAGAAAGAGCAGGAGGCGCTGGCAGTAGTCAGTGTAACAAAAGAATAAACAGTATCCAGCGTCCAAACCGCAGCGAAGCTTTTATGTGAGGCAGTACGCAGCCTGAATCTGGCAGGTCATAAGCCTGCAATAAAAATTCAAATGAGTCTCCCGAACAGACAGTACAGAAGCAGAAAGACCTCCTGAAAGTAGTGTTTGTAATAAATTCAGAGTTAAACACAGATTCCGCTGTTTGTTGATAAGCTCATCAAAGTCATCAAAGTTCATTAATCCTCTTTACAGAGGGCCTATATACGTTTTAATGGATCACATACACTATATGGTCCTGTCTACTTTAGGTCTGGGCTGGATTTTGTGGTTTGGGCCCCTTAGTTTAATTTAATGCTATAGTATACAAAGATATTTGAGACAATAATGTGATTCAAACTATGTAAAACGTTTTGTTTTGACATGACAATGTGGAAGAACTTGACTGGCGTGAACGGAGCCCCAACCTACCAGCACCTTTGGGATGAATAGGAACATCGATTTTGAGCCAGATGTTATCGCCCAACATCAGTGGCCAATTCCACTAATGCCGTAGCTGAATGGGAGCCAGTTTCCAAAATCTTATGGAAAGTCTTCCTAGAAGAATGGAGGCCGTCATAGCAGCAGATTAATACCCATGGCCATTTGTGTTTGATTGATTAATTGATTGTTTTGCATCCTGCACCGGTGGGCTTAAGCTGTCAATATAATCCAACCAAAGCGCATGGTCGAACAGCATCTGTAACCAGAGGTGGGACCAAGTCATTGGTTTGCAAGTTCCAAGTATGTCTCAAGTCTTTGCACTCAAGTCCCAAGTCCTAAACTTTGAGTTTCATTACCTAAACAAGTCATAATGCGCTTTCCAACACATGTAATGCCAATTCAATTACAAAAATCATGAATGCTTTTGAAAATTTGTTTAAAAAAAATGCGACTGAAGCTGGAAGTTAATAGTATTAATGTTAGTTGATTCAGGAAATGAAGGTAAACAAATTGATTCGTGGCACACTTTTTAAATAATATACTTTTTAAACTTTGGGCCTGGGGGGTAGATATCAAGTATTTTCAAGTCAAAAGGCTCAATTCAGAGTAAAGTCACAAGTCACTGGTGTTAAAAGTCCAAGTTGAGTTGCAAGTCTTTTTTGATTTAGTCAATTCAAGTCTAAAGTCATCAAATTTGTTTCACGGGTCTGACTCAAGTCCCAGTCTTATGACTTGAGTCCACACTTCTGTCTGTAAATGGTAAATGGACTTGCATTTATATAGCACCTTTCTAGTCTTCCAACCACTTAAAGCACTTTACACTACATGTCAGCATTCACCCATTCACACAAACATGGCAGAGGTGCCAACCTGCCCATCAGGATCTAATCTTAATACTCATTCACGCACTGATGGCACAATCTTCGGGAGCAATTTGGGGTTAAGTCTCTTGCTCAAGGACACTTCGACATGTGGACTGGAGGAGCCGGGGATCGAACCGCCGACCTTCCGATTGTTGGACAACCCGCTCTACTCTGAGCCATAACCGCCCCACAGTAAAAAGTTTCTGGTCTTTACAAAGCAATTAATCGAGAAAATACTTGGCAGATTAATGGATGGTTAAAAAAAGTATTACAGGAATAAAGGCCAGTATTTAGTCGTAGCCACAATAACATACATGCTGTTTAGAACACAAAGTTACTATTGGTCAGACTTCAATGTGGAGAGAAGCTCAGAATATAACAACAGAGCTGTAACCCAACAGTATCCCCAAATTCAAAAAGTGAACATTTTAAAAGGTCCACTTTATATGACAGGAATGCTGGAATGAAATGTTCAACCATCACATATGGGTGTAGCGTTCGGGTGTCCACATACTTTTGGCCGTATAGTGTCGTTTTGGTAAAACCCCTTAAAGGAGTTAAGCATGAATGGTGCCATAATTGTAACAAAGATCATTACAAGCCTACACACCATCTTTTGTCATATAAAGTCTGAATGCTCCCATTATCATTGGGCTCCAGGCCTGATGTTACAACCTCCCATTGCCAAGTGGAGTTTGAGCAGATTGTACAAATGAGAAAAAATCATCTGTCTGGAGGCAGCACTTCACTTTAGTCCAATAATCCAACTAATTTCAGAAGTGGCGCATGCTGCCCGCCGGGCCAATGGACCGATGATCCATATGTGAAATGACACACCTTTATACAATGGAGCCATACTGAAGTGCACGCAATGTCATAGCAGTAACCCAGTTTTTGATCTCACTGTTATCTCATTTAAAAGGGAGAGTTTGGAGTTGTGGCTAGGACTCCCCAGTGTAACTATTCAAAAATGAGAATTTAGCAAAATGCCCCATTATCACTCTCCATTGGGACATGTGTCGAGTGAAGTCTCGATGTATTAAAGCTTATTATAATTTCAAATCACACATATTCTCCCCTTTTAAGTAAATTTACTACAAATTGCTGCTGACAGAAAAGATGGAGTCCTCAGCCAGCAGTCCTAAAAAATGTGTGATATGCTCTCTGAAGGAATGGATTGAGCTGTCTGAGCGATTCAAAACACCTCTGGTAAGTGCCATTATTGGGTGATCCAAATGTTTTTGTGCTCGCTCTAAAAGCCTGTCCCCATTTCAGAAATTTCAGAGGTGCCATAGCTCTTTTCAGCATCTCAATCTATTGCTGGCTCGAGCTATTGTCACAGTCTGAAATCAACTTGTCCTTTCCTTGAGTTTGTATTGATCCAAAAAAAAGCAGCATAGCCTTACAGCGCACCAGTGAGTCTTCATCCTCAGCAGCCCGCTCCACTGAGCATTTACAAGTGTTAATGTCACTACTGGCACTTTAGGACTCCTCCATGTACTCGCCTGAATGGAAAGTGGCAAAAAGAAAGTAATTTCCAGGCAGAGATGATTCACTTTTGGATAAAAAATAAAAAAAAAGAAAGTTTGACACAAACTTCTCTCTGATGCCCGCATTATTGTTCAAGTGCTGAGAAATCCTCCATCCGATTGGGGTTGTTTCCTTATTGATATAAACCTGGCCGTGCCTATGGATGTTCACTGGGGAGAGGACAGAGGTACGGGCTGTTGCAGCTGGAGGTATTCCTCAAGCTTTAATAGCATCTTAACCAGTCTGCGCCTGGCCTCAGCCCTGGCCGTGCGTATATTACATTGATTTAAGTATCTCCATACGCTGGTCGTGATAGTCATTCTACCATTGTCATAGTTTTAGCTGCTACTGCTGCTGCTGCTGTATTGAGTCCGCTTGACTCCAGCTGCTTTAAAATATGATGCCAGTTAAGGGATTCAGGGATTTTTTCTGAATAGCTGTATGTCACACTGCTGTGTCTCCTTGTCTTTTTCATGCTCCTAATGTGAGACACTACATGAGAATCAAGCCAATTTTGGGCCAGATTCCCTCCTCCGGATAATGTTCAGCAAAGTCCAGATTTTTTTAATGGTCCTTAAGATTATCTTTCCAGATATTCCAGTGGTGTGAGGTATGTTAAGAGTGTTTTTTACATCCCCCGATCGGCTCTGAAGTCCATCCCGGTCGCACTGATTTCATATCGCAAATATTAAATATGTTCAATATTTACGATCGGATATCCTGTTGTGTGTGGGGAACCCCGAGGACAGCCGATGATGCAGTCACGTGGGAAAGAACGATAGCCAATTGGGAACCAAGCTGACTGGAGCAGGAAGGACAACCACCGCCGTCATGGCAGCTCATGACATTTCATTCATGAAGGATACGCTCAATTACTATTAACAAATGGTTCAACAAATTGATGTACCTTTATGAGAAGAAAACAATGCAGTGTGAGTAACAAAGACTTAAGGCTTAAGAACCCAAACAACAATACGCTCAATTACTATTAACAAATGGTTCAACAAATACTGTAGCTGTACAAGCCCCGATAACCTTCAGGAGAGGCTGCAGAAGAAAACAGATTGAAAATTACAAAGATATCCCCAACAGAGCGTAAAATTACGGGAAACACACTTGAGAAGATTCGCCTCTAAATCTCTCTCTGATTGGACAGTTGTGGACACAGACAGCGATCGAATCGCTAATTCTTCCTGACCGTCGTCCGCCATTGTTTGTTTACACTAAAGTCACACTTGATAGCGAGATTTGCGAGATTTCTGGTTTTGAGAGTCGGGACTCTTGTTGTTCATGAATGGGATGAGTTAGTGTTTCGTTGCTCGCCACACACTATAGCAACAAAACTGTTAAATTTAACATAACATGTTATGTGTGGGGTCTCTCACATTTTCAAAATCTGTTAAGATTTGAAAAATCTGCTAGTGTGGGCCAGCCTTAAGCTCTCACACACATACAACACAGTATGTCTTTCCACAACAGTAAGTGCAGTGGTGTCTGATATATTTACTGTAGCCTCTTCAGTTAATTTACCGCGGACATTAAATGTTGAGGAACAGGGAACGGATAACTGTAAACAGTAAAGGGCAACAAATCAGTCACACTTACAATATAATGTATCTATTAAAGTGGTGTTTTATTGATCATTGGAGAATATTATGGTCCAGACGGTATACCTTTTTCTTTCTGTCAGGGTGGCTCGCTTTACTCCCGTGTCTCTTCCTCAGTTGTCAGAGCGGGAAAGGGCAGAAACACCGGAGAACATCTCTCATTCAGTGGATTTATTTTTTCCTCAGGCTTTACAGGACAGCTTTTATCGTACAGCATGAAGCTCACCATACATTTTGTACTCTCATCTCCTTCTATATATTAGTCTTAAGTTCTTTCTGTTAGTTTCACTCAAACTGCTGGTGTGAAATTAAAGTTCACTGAGAATAGTCGTCTATAAGCCCTTTGGTTTAATTAGAAGTCTCTTTAAGATACTTTATTGAATCAATGAGCATTAGGTATCACTTGTTTTCCAAAATGGCTTTATAGAGTTTCAGAATAAAACTATTCAAGGGTTTCAAAATTAGTGTTAAAGTTTCTTGACTGCAATGCTGCTCCTTTGGTAGCAGTATTTTAAAGTGCTACTTTGGTGTAAAGCTAGATAACAAATAAATGATTTCGCAATGACTGCAGAGGGGGGAAAAAAATCACAAGCCCAGTTTGAACAAGGGCTTTTATAATGAGAACAACTAAAAGAAAAATTATTGTGTCAGTTCAAAGCTAAGGGCAATTATCATGCAATGCTTGCATTGCTGTTTTCTCTGTCTTCTTTCATCATAGCCCTGATGGCAGAAACTATTCAAGGAAGGTATAAGTGATAACAGAAGAGCTAACAGTGTAGCAAGGTGGAAACTTGTAGGGAATTATGAGAGACGTAGTGAGATGTAGCAGATTAGGGTTAGAAATAGTAGCCATGGCTGGTATTGGGTACTGAACGTTTTTAGAACTAGTGGTGAGCCACGTTGCAATATTAATGTTGTTTTTCTTCTTCCAAAACTTCTTCTAAAGCAGAAACTAACCCCACAGTTTTCACAAAGAGAATTTACTCTTCTACTCCTCTCATGCTCAATGCTGCCAAGAAAAACCAAAACCCATTTTAGTCTGTGACCTTCATCACCTCACCTTCACTGTAGCCGTTAGAATATATAACACAGCAATTTCAATTTCTTCGTTTGGCCATATCATCCGATATGTTCGACAGAGTGGGAAGCGGCGCTCGGAAAATCTTGTTCCGTACCCCGCCGTGGCAGCTGGCGAGCTGGTGGCCGGCAGATGTGATAATGACACAACGCACCAGCTGAGGCCGGATAGCGGGCCGCGACTCAGGCAGCTTTTAATAATTGATGGCAGCCAAGGCCCCGGATTGGCCAGTAATTGCATTACAGGTCACTTCTCAATAGCAATTTGTGAAAGTTGTGGTGATGTGTGCCGGGTGGCGATCAATAGGCACTGTCCAGAGATGCAGTCTTTCCCTCCCTCCCTCTCTCTCATGCTTTCTCTCTCTCTCTCTCTCTCTCTCTCTGTTTGTTTGTATGAAGGCAAGAAGTCTGGTGGAAACATTTTCTTTCAGTGTTCTGTGCAGCAACAACACTGTGGAGATTCTTTCACTCCAGAGATCAAAATAGCAGCTTCAATTTAAGTCACTGTGAGCACCTGCATAAACCCCTTCAACATGTAGGATATATTTTTCATTATCCTAGATCCTATCCTAGCGGTTGTAGGAGCAGTTAAGTTAAAGGAGGAACTACACCAATTTAGCTTTGCACTCCTATAATATTGACAGACTCACGTTTTTAAAAAATAGTTCTGATTGGCTCAACTGTTAAAGCCGTCAGTGAGCACAACACCAGATCTATATGAATCCCTAAAAAAAACAACTGAAAAGTGCTATGGCTCTGGAGGAGCTTTGTCAACTCTGAGAAAATAACCCCTTGTGATGTCATCAGGGATATATCAGCATGAGCTTGGATACTACAAATTTATAAAAGGAAACACTGCGTTACTAACTGGGGTTGTGTTTTGCGCACCTCCAGCCGATTTCCACTGGTCAAAATCGAAGCTAACAGTAACTGACATCATCACTCTCTCTATGTAATAGAGAGTGACATCGCTCGTAGTATATCTGGAGAATTTTTCGCGCTCCATTCGCCAGAGTTCACTCGGTTGCTGTATGTTAGTAAGAGGTGTTAGGCAAACACCTCGTAGCTTAACCAATGGCACACAAGAAATACGTGTGCAAGAGAGTTTTTTAGAAATGCTGAAGTGCCCACTAATCCGCATGCCAAATTACCTCTTTCACTGCCATTGGTAGTTGCGTGGCCTCTTATTCACGGTAGTTTGATTGATTTTTTTTTTCCCCACCCTCATTCCACAAAGACCCACCCTACTCTGCCCCTGATTGGCTAGTATTCGTTGTCTGCCTCGCATGATTTATTAAGTTCATTGCTGATGAACAAGATTGGTGGAAGGTTGGTATAGGGTTAATGATTTCAACTCAGATGTGGATGTTTTCATACGGATGGCAGCCTTCCTGTATAGTGCTCAAATACATAATTACAATGTCCTGATTATGGGAGAATTAATTTTTTGCACGTTGCCTATATGGATGGAATAAAATTACAGATCCATTGGAGAATTAAATTTGCATTTGGGGTCATAATTAAACTTAATGTTAACCTTAATGTCGATACGGCACACTGATTAACAAGAAACTTTAAAAATGGCACTTATCAAAAAGGTTGCCGATCCCTGCTTTAGCTTGACGTATACAATGGACAAAAAGTCAGAATATCTCTATCTCTTGAGAGTCCCCCGACACTTTGGAAGTGCAGCAACATATACAGTATATATGTACTGTATATACACAGCATACATGGCTGAGGCATAAGTGAGTGAAAGACAGCCTCAGGTTCAAGAGGTTAAAATTGCACAAGAGCTCAAATTCAACCTAGTCACAATGCACAGAGTGCTTTCCTTTCCAGTGTAGTACAGACTCTGAGCCCTGTGCCCCCTCTGGCTGCCCGGCTGCACTCATTCTCATGGAAGTTATTTACTGTTCCAGCCTCAGACTCCCTCCCCCTGACACACACACACACACACACACACACACACACACACACACATACAAACACACACATTCTTTCTCTTTCTCTTTTCTTGCTCCCATTGTTGATATCTCACCCGCTTTGACACGTAAACTATCACTGTGTCATCTCTCTACATCTGGTGTTCCTTCTCTCTCTCTCTCTTTCTGTCTCCCTCTCTCTTCTCCTCCCTCTGCTGTGGCATGGAGAGCAGGATAGGAGAGAAGAGCGGAGGAGACAGTAGATTTTGCATGCTCTAAATACAGCCTCTACGTGTGTGGGGTGCTGTCATCAAACGAAAGAAGGGACAGGGGATGGTTCACTTCTTTTGTGATTGTGTGTGTGTGTGTGTGTGTGTGTGTGTGTGTGTGTGTGTGTGTGTGTGTGTGTGTGTGTGTGTGTGTGCAACTGTTTGCGTATGAGACCAAGTGTGCATTAATTCTAGCTAACATCAAAGATGCTCCCTCATCCATCTCTCTGTCTTTCCCTTCCTCTCTCGCCCTCCCTCTGTCACTCTCTCTAATCCTCCTTTTAGCATCATTTTGTCCGCATTGCCTTTTTTTTTTTTTTTTTTTTTCTCTTCTCGTCGTTATGTTCTGCCTTTAGCTTGCCTGTCTGTTTTGGTGTGTCTCACCTCTCTTGCATGTGCTTGGCGGGGTGTGACAGCATTGAGAAGTCACCAAAGAGGTAAATGATGATAGGCCATCCATCATGCTTTATGGACTCTGTATGGTGCTGCCGTGGAGAGTGGCTGCACTGTGCAGTAACTCAGAACACTCTGTCCCTCCATATAACCTGGCAGGGGCTCTGCCGCTCGCCTTCGCCTCTGCTGGGCGAGTGTTTATGTGTGTGAGACACAGGAAGAGCGTCGGTCTGAGTCACCCACTTAAGTGTTTCTCTGTGTGTGTTTGTGATTCAATGTGTGTGTGAGTGTGAGGGGGGGGGGGACAGAAAGAGTGTTTGTCCACACTGCCAGACTGTGTGCAAAATGGGTTCATTATGGCCTGATATGCTACTGCTGGGAGCATCAACTGACCAGCAGACGTAACGTGCTCTGTGTGTGTGTGTGTGTGTGTGTGTGTGTGTGTGTGTGTGTGTGTGTGTGTGTGTGTGTGTGTGTGTGTGTGTGTGTGTGTGTGTGTGTGTGTGTGTGTGTGTGTGTTATGTGTGTGTGAGAGAGACAGGGACAAATAGAGAGAGTAATAGTTATAGTGAGAGAGAGAGAGAGAGAGAGAGTTTGTGTGCGTGTGTGGTGAGTTTGTGAGAAATAATCCTGGAAAAAGAATTCTTAATTTTTCTTTAATTATGAGAGCGAACAGTGTGATGTCTTTCTTAAAGGATGGGTTCCGATTTTTTTTCAAGTCTATCTTCATACAATACTCACATGGTATTACGTTGAAAGAGTTGATCAATGTAATCATCCCTCCTCTTCATACTGGCCATATAGTGATACCTTCCTAACAACACATTCTCACTCCCAACTCGTCAAATACCGACACTTGTCTTTTCATATCAAACTTCCGTCTTCACTGGAAGTTTAGGTGAAGGCAACAAAACTACTTAGGTAGAGTTAGGGAAAAGATCGTGGTAGACGTTAACTTGACTGACTAACAACTCACGTGACAAAATAAGTCAACGTAGACTTTTAGTTTCACACGGGACACAAACAGCGGACTCCTGATCGAAAGTCCTGTGTTTGTTTGACCTATCCTCCCTCCCATCCGCCCTTAGCAGACTTCTCGCAAATAATGACGCAGGTGGGTTCACATTGGAGTTAATTGAAAGCCTGGTGTGTCGCATACAGATGCTAATGGGTGGTGGCGCAAATTGAAACGTGTTCACTTTAGAGACAAATCTGAGCTTATCCCAGGGCTTCATGACTATAATTCATAAGCCTTCAAAGAGATGATAGGATAAATGACGGTGAATGGACGCAAAAAAAACAAAAGAACTTCGGTTCGTGTTGAGTTTTGAGATCAGTCAGAGGTTGAACTGTTCCAGAAACTCACACGGACACTGCCCCAACAGGCACGGTCAGTGTGTACAGCTAATGTCTGTAAAGTCAGTACATCGACTGTTTGGGGCAAGTAAATACAGACTACAAAAAACACTCTAGTGGTCAAATTTGCACTAACAACGCAAAGTGAAAACTTGTTTCATGTTAATTTTTTTAAGTTTGACAAAGCTACTAGCTCTACAGAAGCTTAAGTCCTTACATAATTCCATCTTTTTATTTCTCTGGACTGTATTTCCTCGCTAAGCCGTGGTGAGGAGGCACTTTCTGGTTGCATGTTGGTTTGTTGCAGGGACACACAACCCTGGCAACAAACTCACCCAAAACTACCAGGAGGATTGGTTGGGATTGGTTAGCTTCAGAGGAACAAAGACAGTGTAGTCATGTTAAGAAGTGGCCGATAACTCTCTCAGCACATATACTGTATGGCATGTTAGTAAAGACAGAAAAAATCGGAACCTGTCCTTTAATACAGGACTAACGTTGTTTACACAGCAACAACTGTACCAGCTGGCTTACAACCATCTCAAATCTTGACATCCTACTCACTCTCTTACAGCCTCTCTTGCAACCTTTTCCCTTTCTCTCTTCTCTCTCCATCCCTCTCTTCCATAGCCCCCTCCCTCAGGTGAGCCCTTTCACACTTTTCTTTTGTCGCCTTTCCACATGGAAGAACAATTGTTCTGACGGAGTTCACTCTGTCTCTCTCTCTCTCTTTGCCCTCCTCTCCCACACCTCCTCTCCTCGCTACCACTCTCTTAGATCCAGAGGGAATCACACTGTCTGAACCAAATGTGCCACAAACTTGTCAGATGATGTTTGTTTTCCACCCCCCACACCCCCTTCCCGTACCTCTTTTTCAGCATGCGTCTGTGTGTTTTAACTCAGTCTACATATTTGACAAAGTGCTGTGACATGCGCCGCACTCGCACGTCGACAGAATGAAAATTTGCAGCGTCATTATTGAAATAGGGATCTGCAGAGAGGGGGGGAAAGAGCGGCGGCCAGACTGAGTCACAAGGTTTGTGTGATAATAAGGTTTGTATGTTCAGACAGCTTGTTAGCATATTTGCGAAGACTATAAGTAAACAACTCTTTCCACTGAGGCTCCCTAGAAACTTTGAATAAAGGATATTTGCTGAAAACCAAAAGGTGTTTAAGGGACTGAACAGCTGCGTTCTTGCCAGAACTCCACCGAGAAACAAACTCTCTATCCAATAAACTGTAGCACACACACACACACACTAGTTCTATTTCACTGAGAACATTATTTGCCTCCTTAAAAAACTAGTACTGTACGGTGTACAGGCTGACTCAAAGAGAGATTCAACACCATTGAGGTCAACTCCCCAGCTGATTAGACTGTAGTCAGGCCATTAAATAGGCGTTATCGGTCACTATGAGCACCATAGATGTGGATCATCAAGGGCCTACTACACCCAGTAGTAGATTTTTATCATCTATTCACACGGTAGATCACTGAAAGAAGGTATAAAAGAACACAACAATGACCTCTAGCGACTAGTATTATGACAGGAGCAGAAGCGGAAGTCAGTGAAACTTCATATGGGTTAAGGTTGGGGGATATGGATGGGACACAAAACACATGGTTTTCACCAACAATATGTAGTTGTCTTTGAGTTCACAAGCGTTACATTTCGCTTTCACTTTTGAAACAGTTACTTTAAGACAAAACACAATGTTTTCTCCTTAACTTAACTAAGTGTTTTTGTTGCCTAAACCTAAAGAAGCCTTTTTGTTTGTGTTCAAAATGTTACGTTTCTTTCAGTTTAACAAAGTGTTAAGGTCTTTTGCACACTAAGTCCGTATTTTTCATATGCGTTTTTTTTAATCCGTCATCCGATAAAAATTGTTGCGCACAGAAACCTTGCACATGAAGTTCGATGCGTTTTATCATTCTATTTGTTGCAAAAATTTGCAGTACGAGACAAAACTGAACTAATTACGTGGGTGCGATGGATAGCGGTAGTCCAAAACAGGGCTAATGAATGAATGACATTAGCAAGAAGCTATTGTTTAGCTGCCTAGAGTACGATCACTACTGTCTAATCTTTCCTACATCCTTTGTTTTGCAACCATCCCCGATTCCAAGCTGTTCTGAAATCTGCAATGTGTCACTATCTATCTTTAAATTATGCATCTCAGTTTTCTTTCATTTCTTTATTGTTAAGTGCTTTGTGCTGGTAGACGATTGTTTATCATGCCATTTTGGATGATGACGTTTGCACGGACCGTGGCTCTGAGTGGGCAAACAATCCTCTTTTGCCTTTAGACAGATGTGAAAAATGCAGAAAATCTAACCTTTTCCGAAAACTTCAATGACAGACGAAAGTTTCGGAGTCGATGTGTAAATGTGATTGACACAACGTGAAGTTTTATTTATTTTTAAACGTGTGACAACTTTGGGCGAAAAATACGGACTTAGTGTGCAAAGGCCTTTAGAAAGTATAGCTTTTAAGTTTCGCTTTCACTTTTACAACGTAGTAGGCGTATTAGGCTCCTAATGACCCACATCTATGATTATAGTGACCTATAATGGCCTGATAACAGTCGAATCAAACTCCCAGTGTCCTAATTCCTGTAGGTTGTATGAGGTTAGCAGTCAGAAGGGTCAGATTTAATATTGATATTTTGGACCCTCGATCAAGCTGTTTAGCGCAGTTCAGCTTCGAGTTCAGATTCATAGTTGTCATTCCTGTTTGTCCTAACTTCAATAATTCAGTTGCTTTGATCAACCAACACTATAAATCCTCGAGGTATACAGAGAACATGGCCTTCCAAAGTCAGTCCTGCCAAGAGCTCCTATCTGTTAGAGATAACTGATCAATGGTTGACAGGACAAAAAGGATGGAAAGAAGAAGAGCAGGGCAAAAGAAACTAAGCAAGAAGGACAGTTAGAAGGATAAGTCTGCCGAGGAGCATTGTAACTCACCTCTGGCAATCCCACACTGTAAATACACCTCTAAAAACTCATCCCAAACTTTGGCAAGACGCGGCACCTGCACCGGCATCCTTTATGAATGTCACACCCCGTGAGAGGAAAATGATTACGTTGCAAAGAAGACAGGGGGGCGGAACGGGAAGGGGGGGGGAGAAAGAGAGAGAGAAGAAAAATCACTTTGATGGATTATGCCCCTCGTGGGACAACCTTGTAACGTTTTTGGACAGGTTTCTAACTCGCCCCGATTCTCTGTTACAGCGATGATTCTCTTTTTTCATCTCCTTTTGTCATCCCAGACGTGCGCTGGCTGTGACAACTGCGCCGGCGCTGATACCTACTGATACCGCTCGCAGGAACTAATTACTACCAGTGATTAAGAGAGGAGACGTGTCTTCTACCGCACATGCTGTCTTTGGGTTGGGGGGGCGCTTTTTAATTGCCTTCGCCAAATAAATGATGGCCAAAGATGCATGGACCCGGGCTTCTTAATGGAGTCTCAGAGCTTGGTGGCAAAGAGCGAAGACTTCAGGGCCATTGGCGCTCCCTGCACACAGATGGTGGCGCCTGTTCACGACCGGCGCCTGTTGTTGATCGGTGCGTTAAGGGCACCTGTGAAATTAAACAGACAAATGAATTCCCCACCGGCTGCAAAACAGAGTATTAGCATTTTGTGAGAGATGGCTAAACTGACGCATGCATTAACTGCTTTTAATGCTAAAGGGCAAAGCATTTGGAGGTAGTTAGTCGGAGGTTTTGCGCCTGTAAAGTTACTCAAGGTAAAGCTGTAGCGTCGGTGTATTCTCAGCTGCATGTTGGAGACGGGGTGCTTGTGCAGTTTTGTTAGCCCTTAAGCACATCGAGACCTAATTAACAATCATGTTCCACAGCAAGGTTGTCTTTGGCAAGGATCCAGTCCAACCAATAATTCATTTACCCAACAGTAACACATCTTCCTGGGCAGTAAAGGACTTAAAAGTTCGACATGGCTCTTGCAGGAGCACTTAGTGGTAAGCTACCTAGTGTATATTTTCTCCTTTTAATGGCTGCCGTGAGTAGCTCTCTCTGCACACTAATAATTAAAATGTCTGCTTCTTCACCTCTGTGTGTTTTTAAATTCTAATCTGTGAGATACCTGTTTATCTTTCTATTGATTTTGGAGACACCTTTGGTCGTGGAAAGTCATTGCTTTTGTGTTCTCGCACTGCGTTTCCCAGTGATCCCTTTTAAAGTGTGTCACCAGTACTCTGACTGCACTGACAGCAGCTCCCTTAAGCTAACATGAAATGAACTACTGACACTAGTGAGGCAAGCACAAAGACAGAATTTAAGATGGTGTCTGAGAGCGACCACGTCCACAGAGACACAGTAATATCTCATGCACTAACACATCAAACATGATGATGTGCTAACTATTTCATGCCATTTCTATACTGCAGACATGCTATACGGTTGCCTCAGATACTTAACCAATAAGGCATCTGCTGCTTAGTAAGTTTGCCATTGGACTTAACTGTACATTAGCACTTAGCAATACATCTAAATAACTGCATCTCATTCTAGGCACTCGTCCAAAATAATAATATAAGTCAACGTGGACTGCAGCTGATGAATGAGAGTTCAGGCGGTCCAAGGGGAAAACATCTGCATCACTCAGTCACCCTCTCGATTCTTGCATCATCTTGGAAAGGCAACGCTGATGTTGACTCTTCCTTAAACTCAAAAACAGCTTGCTTTTTGCCTCCCGCTGAGCGAATAATGGTTTTCTACACTTTAAGTGTGGGTTTCTGCAGATGCCGTTCTGCTCTTCATCCACTCGGCCTTGGTTACTGCCTCTGCTCGTATAACTACACAGTTCTTCTTTTATTTGTGCCATCACTAACTGCACACAGGAGGAGTTTTTACCAGGAAACAGCTACATTCTGTATATAAGAAGTGGATGTAGTCACCGTGACGTCACCCATTGGTTTGTGGACGGCTGTTTTGAAGCCTCGAGTTCGCCATCTTGGTTTTTGGCCGTCGCCATCTTGTTTTTTTGCAACCAGAAGTGATGAGAGGGTGGAGCTAAGTACAACCAAATGCTGAATAAGACTTTTTTTTTCATTTCATGACCTGAAAATACACTGTGAAAGGGTTAAAGTTGTAAGACGAAAACACGAACAACTCCCAGATAGGACAACGCCGTGGTAGTCAATCACAAGGTAGCCACGCCCTAAAGCATACCCTGCTTTATGGTCTATTTGACTCTAAATGGGACCATAATTTACTAAATGAACATCATGCTGTATTGAAGAAGACTTGAAACTAGCGATTGAGAAACTCATGTTTACAATGATTACTGAGGTAATAAATCAGGTGAGAAGTAGGGTCATATTCTCATAGACTTCTATACAATCAGATTTTTTTTTGCAACCAGAGGAGTCGCCCCCTACTGTCTATTAGAAAGAATGCAAGTGTAAGGCACTTCCTCATTGGGTTCACTTCTCAGAACCCACTGCTACCCACCCAGGATTGACTACTGTAAAATGCTGTCTGTTGCTAGTTGGGTGCAGTTTTAATCTATAACTACTGTGCATTTCAGCATCCTGCTACCATACCAATGAGCTACAACGCAGGAGGATGGGTGACATACATCATTCACAGATATATTTTCTTCAAGGCTTGAATGTGCTTAGCAAGCAAATGGGAAAACAGAACTGATGATGTTTTCTTAATTTAATATCCTCATCTTATTCTTATTATCATAATCATCCGATAGACGGAGGTCAGAGCATTATACTGCTTCACAGATGTTGTTCTTTCCGGCATAACTTTGATGTCCCTTTGTTGTGAGCTGTGTGCAGGCAGTCGTGCCGGTGAATCAATAGTAATTTAACAGTGAGTTACAGCTGGATATGTGCGTATACTGGACAGTGTGAGCGCAGTATGATTCTCGTGTGTTTACTCAATGAGTGCTGAGTCGACAATAATGACACAGCATTTCTTTTCTTTCTCGCTCTCCCTCTCTGGGTTTTCTCTGTTATTTTTCTTCCCTTGATCTCATTACATCATGACTCAAGGGCTGTATTCATTAAAGTTTTAAAGTACAATGCACTCCAAAGTCACTTGCGGTGAATAACGCAGACCCTGTTAAGTCTGTCTCAAGCTGCTCGCTCTCTCCATCTCAGCGCCTCCACTCCTTCCTGTCTTTTTTTTTTGTTTTTCCGTGCTATGAGCTGAGGACCTAGAAGTGCTACTTTCTTTCATTTGCTCTGCCTCGCTTTTCACCAATGAGGCGGACCGCTGAGAAAATCTGCCGCCGCACTTAGCGGCGTGCACGCTGCAGCGCTTTCAACAGGGCCCAGATGTTGAGACTGGCAGTTGACTCTTGACGACGACGCTCCTGCTCTTTAATTAAACTTTGGGAAAGTTGTGTTCATTTCCCCGCATAAGCTGTGCTGACATTGTCTTTTACATGTGGGAGTTAAAGTACGGCTCTTTGATTGTTGTTTTTTTTATACCTCGGGCCTCAAACGACAGACCTTGACTCATCATCTGCGGTTGGTTTTAGAAGATAAACTTACATAACACGGCCCTGGGAGCATGAAGATGGTGAATAAATCTCTTTAAATGGAGGCTGACATGAGTTTCTGGCTGTGTGCAGTCACAACTTGTGATCCAGCTGAGTGGGACAATTTCATACATCTTCTCCTCTGTTTTCCTACATTGCTGAAACGTAGACATTTTGGTCTATTTTTAAATTCTATGAGAACTATATGATATTCTTATGTTACTTGCATCTTCTGAAGACACAAAAGGATCAATTTCCTGACTTTCTTTCTTTGACTCCATAACTGTCATAGGGACAGGTCTGTCTTAGTAAGCATTAACAACTTCCTGGCAACTAATAAATAATAAAATTCAAAGTTTTTTTTATTTCTCTCCCAACTCTTTCAGTCCTTCTCAAAACTATTCTGTCCAATTACATTGCATCAACCGTCAGCGTCTGGAGTACAGATAGACACACATGTATCTGCTTGTTAATCATTGAGTGTCATCTTTGGGCAACACAAAATGCGTGTGCTGATGAATTATTGATATGATCCTGGAGATAACAGTTGCGCTCTAATTGCATGTCATCATTACCAGGTTGAAACCAGTCTCCATGTCCCCTTAATGTGATTACACATTCATAATTGTGCCGTTATTAGCCTAGTTTATTATTCACAACAGCAAAGCTCACTAATTGGCGTGGGTCCGCAGCATGTTGTCACTCATTCTCTTAATTAAAAGGTATGTTTTGGCCATTTTCAGTTGTGTACTTGTGAATAAAAGGCGGTTGTCCAGCTGTTTGCTGTGGGGGGCTGAATACTTAAATATCCTCTGTGGAACAAATTTTGTTGCTTTTTTTTTTGCTATTCATTTTTCTGTGGATATTCATGCTCCCCAGAGGGTGACGTGAAATCGAGCTGCAACGATTAATCGATTAGTTGTCAACTATTAAATTAATCACCAATTATTTTGATTATCGTTAAATCGGTTTGAGTATTTTTTTATGAAAAACTCTCTGATTCCAGCTTCTTAAATGTGAATATTTTCTGGTTTCTTTACTCCTCTATGACGGTAAACTGAATATCTTTGAGTTGTGGACAAAACTAGACATTTGAGGACGTCATCTCGGGCTTTGGGAAACACTGATCGCCATTTTTCGCCATTTTCTGACATTTTATAAACCAAACAACTAATCGATTAATCGAGAAAATAATCGACAGATTAAACGACAATGAAAATAATCGTTAGTTTAAGCCCTTAACAGTTTCATATCATGGGGTGTAACTGACATTGCCTCTACGGTGCTAACAAGGCATTAGATTGTAGTCTTTTCTTCTCACCTGCTGTTGTGAAATGACTTAGACTTTAATGTCCCCAAAGGGGCAATTTATGGTACACAATAAACATAATATAGACTCAATTAAAACACAGAACAACAGAGACAACAACAAAAGTCCATGATCGTGATTTATCAATAAATAAAACGTATTTTGCACGCCCCCCCAGTCTATGAGTTAACAAACCATCCTCCCGCCCCTGTGTTGCACGTCCCCCTACCACAGCTTTGGGGATGCAGATATATTATTTCTAGCTTCCATTTTCACTACTTTGGTTTCTCTGGAGCGGGTACTCCACGGTCTCATGGGAGCCTCTTTGCTATTATTTTCATATATTATAGTAATCCCATTCCCCTCGCTCTTCCCCAGTCTTTAATTCCTTTTTGTCTCCGTCAGACCTCACTCCTTTTTTTTCTACTGAAGATGTCCTCATCTTCAGCTCTCTTACCTCGCTCCAAACCCCCTCCAGCTCCTCCTCCTTCTATCTCCATCTCTCTCTCTCTCTCTCTCTCTCTCTCTCTGGCTCACTAACCACCCACCCTTCCACCCGCCTCGCCATATCTCCCCACCTTTCCCCTCACCCTCCCCACCTCCCCCTCTCTCACACTCCATCACCAGCTTCTTATCTGCCTCTCTCCCTGCATTTGCATCACCCTCACTTTTCTCTCTCCCTTCTTCAAACTCTTTGCCAACATGAATTCACTTTCTCTTTCTCTCTCTCTCTCTCTCTGCGTCCCTCCGAGGCATGTTTAATTAAGCGTAGGGCTACGTGTCAGAGAGAGAGAGGGAGAGGAAGAGGAGAAAACGGAACGCTATCTGGAGCACCAGGCTAGACTAGGCAGGGTCTCCTCCTTCTCTCCTCCTCCTCCTCTCCTATTTTGTCCTCTCCTCCTCCACCTCCCCCTCTCCCTTTGGCCAGGACCGACCGTAATTACCCTGCTCATTAGCAGAGGGAGGAGGTAGGGGGGAGAGGGGGAGCCAACAGGGGAGCGAAGGAGGACAAGAGGAGAGGAACAAAGGAGCAGAGGTGGACAGGTGAGAAGGTAAGAGGAACACCTGAGATTGTCCTTTAGGGCTGTGTGTGTGTGGAGAAACAGTCTCGGTCAGAGTAGTTAGTAGCCTGACTAGATTGGACAGGAGCGCTAACCCCCCAAAAAAGTTACTTTAAGTCAGGAGAGTTAAAGCATCTATATAGTTGCTTTTAAACCACAGACTGAGAAGTGGACGTAGTCACTGTGACGTCACCCATTGATCTGTGGACTGACATTTTGAAGCCTCGAATTCGGAATTTTGGCCTTCGCCATCTTGTTTTTTTTGCAACCAGAAGTGACACAAGAGGGTGGAGCTAAGTACAACCGATCGCTGAAAAATAACATCTTTAGGCGACCAAAATGTTACAATTAACTTTCATGAACAGAAAACACACTGTGAAACGGTTAAAGTTGTAAGATGAAAATGGGGACAACTCCCAGACCGGAAAACGCTGTGGTAGCGACCTGTCAATCACAAGGTAGCCACGCCCTAAAGCATACCCTGCTTTATGGTTCTATTTGACTCTAAATGGGACCATAATTTACTAAATGAACATCATGCTGTATTGAAGAAGACTTGAAACTAGCGATTGAGACCATAAAGTCATGTTTACAATGTTTACTTAGGTAATAAATCAAGTGAGAAGTAGGCTCATTTTATCATAGACTTCTATACAATCAGACTTCTTGTTGCACACAGAGTAGTCGCCCCCTGCTGGCTATTAGAAAGAATGCAAGTTTAAGGCACTTTAGGTTTAGACGTGGCGCGTCTGGTTGTGTGCATCTTTGGGAGTTAATGCTACGTGTCTGCAAGATACCATTAAGAACATGAACAGTGGAGCCGGTGTATGACAATACAGTAACCTGCTTGAGTGTCGCCATGTTTAGTTCTGGTAACATTGTGTAAAATAGCTACTAGCCTCTGTTCCGTTAGCTTCTGTAACTCAAAGTGTACAGAAAAGAAGCAAAGCTTCAATATCATATTATGCTAAATTTCCACGTGCCTTGCCAAAGCCTACACGTGTTACAGAGCAGAGTCCTGGCTTGTGTCAGGTGTGTTGATGCACAGACCTTACAAGCTTACTCTCTTGTTTGTCTAGGCAAGGTTCCAAGAGAGCAGATTCATCTGGCCCACATGTTGGGAGCTCTTTGGCCTCCTGTGTGCAGACTGGCTCCGATTACTGTTCTCCTTCCTTTTTAGTAAAAATTAGGAAGCACGGGAGAATTTCATTTTAGAGATGTGTTTTTTTTAAACACATCTTCGGATAGGAGACCTCAAAAATTCCCCAACGTCAGGTCTTTTGAGTTCACATGCTTCTTTGATTCACTTTCATTTGTCATTGAGGGACCATGACAGAAAAAAGAAATGTCAAATTTAAAGTATTATATGTCAAAACGTGTTCAAAGTAAGCCGAGCATAACTCAGCTGAGTCCTGTAATGCACCTCTCTTAAGAACAGTGTTCCTCTTTTCTTCTCTGCTTCCTTTTCGCCCTTTATTTCTCATTTATTACCATGCATGTATCATCTCATGTCAGCTCTCGGTGCACCTTTCTCTCTGCTTTCTGCTCCTCTTCCCCTTTCAGTCCCTTAGTTCTACCTTATGCAGGTTCAAATGAGTCTCATACTAATGGCAATGTAAAATAACATCCAGCTCTTGTTAATCCTCTACAGAGGCAACACAGAGTTGATTTCATTCCTCTAGTTGTGCACAACATGTTTCACTCCTAGAAGCTAAACTTTAGTCAACCTTGTTGATGTGGAGGAATGTTTTGTGCAACAGGGGTTTGCTTTCAAAGAAATCTTATCCATATGTAGGGAAACTATTTTTTTATCTCTCAGTTCCAGCTGTTAATATAATCTGACTCCTCACTAATTCAGCCCCCATTGTCCTCTATTCACAACTACCAACGAAATAAGAAGTGCTGCAGATGCAGACTTCTAAATAAGAAACCTCCGAACCCCAAGGTAACTACAGCCTAATGTCTTAAACATCTCATCAAAAAACTTGTAATATCAGCTCACTGCATTGTTTGTAGTCGTAAAATGGTCAGAGACTGTGTTCATTTATTATTGGATACCAATACAGAGTAAGAATTCCTGTAGTAAAGTACTGTATATCCACCTAAATACCAGTCTGAATCCCTCCAGAGGTACGCCCACAACAACAGCTAATTTGATAAAATTGTTATAGGAATTTGCAGCGCCAACATACAATATCGACTAAGCATTGTTAGCGAATCTTGCGGCCCTGTGTTGTAGAGGGACCTGGTGCCAAAATCTGGTTTTAAGACTTCCGATATACAAGTTTATATTGTGTTCGCATGGTGCACATTTCTAAATAAAGTTGTCCATGATAACTGACACACAGAAAACCTGGAGTCAGATTGTATTATTCCAGCGTATGAGTACTTGTTGGTCCCTGAGTCTCTGTGCAAATAATTAAGCTACCATGTATACTGGGGTTTCGCTGTGTGCATTGTACTTAACACTGGGAACTTGGAGGTGACAGGGAATATACACAATTCATAGCAGGCAGGAGGAACAGTATGTGGTGGCATCATTAGGGAACCAACAACATTTTTTATTTTTCCACTAGGCCTCCAAACAGGTTAACCCAGCCATATGTGACATAGCTGTGAATATCCAGAGACAAAAAGAAAGTATGACATCACGGACTAACGTCAAACTCCTCTCTATCCAAACGTATCCTCATACAACGGTTCGTATGATGTCTTACAAAAAGTTATTCCTCATTTTTCGTGCGTTTTTCCTACGAATGTCCAGAAACACGTGTCAATTTTCACTCGTTACATGCATACAGTCTTTTCAAAATAAACTTCCATCTTCACAGGAAACAACTTGGTTAGGTTTAGGATATAATCGTGGTTTTGGTTAAAATAACTACAGAAGTAGAGTAACTTAAAGGCAGGATTGACGATGTTATCCAGTATACACTATTTGTTATATTGGTTGAAATGGTCTTTACACTCCGACAGCGATTCATTACTTATGAGCTCTGAAAAAGGACAGGAAAAGAGCCATCATCTGTAGCTGCTGTAATCCTTCCCGCTTGGAAAGAACCAATCAGATGCCTCCCTGCCTCCCTGCTCGTTCTCTACCCTTGGCGTGCACCAGCCTGAACTCAAAGCGCGTCGCTGGCGCACGTTTACTGGAGAATGGAAGAGAAAACTCAGTCCTGCAGTAGCACTGCCGCGGCTACTTGTCATGAGGTAGCGTTGTTGAGTTGAGGTCCTCTCTCCGCTCTGTGTCTGTGAAGTAGTTACGATGCGGCGGTGCTCGTGCATATGTGTGGGGGGCGTTGCCTTGGAAGGAGCCCCGAGGGGAGGGGCCGGGTTTAGGCGGAGCTCCTGAGGCGATGCTACTTTCAAATTATGCTCGTTCTCCTAGGCGAAATTCCAGTGGTCAGGTCAGGTCCATGGTCCAGGTCAATGTTTGTGAGATGGTGATATACTTATATGCTGATGACTTCACTCTACACTGAACATGGAGAGATGGCTGAAGTAGAATCTAGCTTGAGCATGCGTCTCCATCGTATATAAATCAAAAGAGACAAATGGAAAAACATCTCTGTACCATCAAAGTGCAAGTCAGTGAGAGTGAGAGGGCTTTTTTTTTTAAAGCTGGATCTGCACCTCAATGGTCACCAGGTAGAGACTACTGGAGAAATGTAAACTTAACCAACTCAGTCAGGAAACTGGTAGCCTCGAGGAAAGTGTCTGCATTACTCTTCAAGAGCAGAGTCACAATCTGAAAGCACAGGACTGCAGCGTCATGGAGTGTGAATCACTCAGATTGCTGCTGCTACGAGATGACTCACCTTGTGTCTCATCACTGCCCCATTGACCTCCGAGTTATTTCCCCTCTATATGTGCCCACATGTCCACAACCCCACTTTATCATCATGTCATTTCTCAGTATTTGACCCCGTCTTAAATGCATAAAAGAGAGGTACATTTGATTGATTACATGCAAGGTGGGCTTCAGATGACGAGCAAACTGCTCTTCCAGGCCAGTGAGCTTGTTTGTTAAATAACATGCATGTCTCCAGGCACGTTTGAAACAAGGTACAAAAGCCTCAGTAAATCAGGCCCTGTGCGTCTGTTTATCAGTCAACAGTCAGTCCGGGATGGTGATTTCTGATTGGCATTTACCCTTCTAACTCAACACAAAGTTGACTGATAGTTAAACTTTAGCGGGCAGCCAGAAATAATTGTTTCACATCAATGCTGAGATCCTGTGTGAACAAACTAGATAACACTGCATTAATGTGTAGAAATAGCTCGTGTGAGAGAGAAAGTGACGTTATGGGTCGTTATATAGTTTCTGGTCCCTTGTTCACTTCAATAGTTCATTATAATCAGTATTTTCTCTTTTTTATGTGTGTTTTATATTATCCAGACATGGTATTATTGCATTTATGACCAGTGTTGAGGGGTAAAACATTACTTTTTTAGTAATAGTAGTATACTGTAACTATTTTGGTACTGAAAAAAATAATTATTTCAGTTTCATTAATACCACTTATACTTTAAATATAACGATTATCACCCCTTCTGGATGTTAAACTGAAGCTAAATAACTCTAAATTAGACGTCACCCCCACCTAATGATTTATTTTCATCATAATTAATTTTCATTCTGTCAGTTGACGTGAGCGTGCACTGAACTACTGTAGCTCGGATGAGAAATTGCAGAAAAGTTGTCTTTCTCCAGGAGGGAGTATTCCCAGCTCTTTGATTTTATCGAGCGATGGGAAGAACATAAATCTCCTGCACACTTACTTAAAGCAGAGAAAATGTAATCGGCAGTTTTTGAGGTGTAACAAAAAGGTTATATAGAGTGAGAGTAATGCAAAGCAGCGTCGTAACATTGTCACATGTGTGACATATATGTACAAACCATTGTCCCACAACTGTATTATATACTATACTTAATAGGATTACACCAGTACTTGTTTCACAGAGCTCTCAGCTATTAACCTTTCTCTCCAGGTTTCGTTTAATAAGGGCAAAGTGGGCGTCCCTCAGCAAAGACACGCCATTGTTTTCAGCCATTGTGATTTTAATTAGAGGAATTTGGCCGCAGTCGACATCATCAGATCCTCTCATTTGTACTGTAATCTGAGTGAGTTGGCCGGGGTTGACGAGCTGACGTCCAAGACTCAATCGGACTCTTTAACCCCTCTGAGTAGACAGATTTTGTTTTGTCTCACCAACTCAGGCAAACGCGTTACGCAGGAATCGTGTTTCAAAGTGCATGAAACCGGAACGACCTGACAAAACACCATTATGATTAGAAGAAAAAGTGTATATACATACAGTCAGTAATATTTAGGTGTCCCGGAGCCCCACATTTTGCCAAAAAACTCCCAAAATGTTGTGACTTAAATAAAATGTCTTCAAATTCAAAGGGTTTCCCATGCACAAAAAGTGACAGAAATACATTTTCTACAATTAAAGAGGACCTATTATGCTTTTGTGCTTTTTCTATTATTAACTATTTGAGGTCAATACCTAACCTTAACTATTCAAGATCAATACCTAACCTTAACTATTGGAGGTCAATGCCTAACCTTAACTATTCGAGATCAATGCCTAACCTTAACTTTTCGGGATCAATACCTAACCTTAACTGTTCAAGGTCAATGCCTAACCTTAACTATTCAAGGTCAATGCCTAACCTTAACCATCTCGAGTTCTAGACACAACCTTCGGGAGGGGGGGAGGTGGTTAGGAGCTCAAACAGAGTGTTTCAGTAGTAAAGTAAGCATTTTTTTAACATTACTGTTCTAGTAGAAAGCCAAAATACAAGTACAAACCTGAAAACAAGCATGATAGGTCCTCTTTAAAAGATCACATTGAGGAGACAGAACTTATACTGTATATATATATATATATATATAGACTGGTTTGTAAAGTTTAGTCCCAGTCAATCAACAGATCTCTGAGGATCTGCTCCAGTCAGTGGGTTTGAACTAAAGATAAAATGACTGTTCTCGCTGTGCGCTCTATAACAGTCATACATCCCGTCTCTTCCAGCACTTCACATGGCGGGGGGTCAGTCAGTGCCACAGGGGGGCCGCGGCGCTCTGCGCCTGGGCGTGCCATCTCAGGCGAGTGGCAGGCTTTCACCACGTGGACCACCTCCACTTTATTAGATTAGACTCTGGCCCTCCTCGGGTTTGTAATTGCATTTGCCTGATGCTGTGTATTTAAGAATAGAACGGCCTCGGTCCCTGCGGCCCTCCCCTACCTGATTTCCCAGCTGCCTCCAGGGGGAGCAGACCAGCACCAGCCCTGGGATAAGAAGTCGTCATGACAACCAGGAGGCAACTGGTGAGGGGAAAATGGAAAGACCTGCTGTCGTCTTCCCTTTCTCTCTCTGTGACTTTGCACTTTCTTTCCTATAGCGGATCTCTTCTTTGTTATAATTCTTAACGTCTGTGAGGCGATTCACTTTGGTTTCATTTCTTTGCATCCCTTGTTCTTGTTCTGAGAGGGACAACAACAAAAAAAAGCAGAAAATGTCTCTTTGTGCTGGGTCTCCCTGGGAGCGGGAAACGAAGGGCTGTCGAATGGGGACTCGTATTTCATCCTGTCCATAATTTATGGAGAGACTAGGTTTAGGAAGGGACAACATGGGGGATGCTTGTCATAAGCATCTCCCATGAGTCATAAGCAAATGGAGGGCGCGCAAATCGATGTTGACACATGTTTCTGTTAGCTGCGCGGCGCACTTGATGCCATTTTCCCATCTTAAGCATTTGCAGATAAGCTCCCATTAAGTGTCATTATGTGTCAGCGACACTTTGTAGTGGTTTGTTTGAGGCTACTCAGCTACTAGCATGCTAACTGCTATAGCCAATGTGACTAAGCAGATCTTGAAAAGCGACCACTATGCAAGGTTGGAACTTGACCTCCTCCAGCTGGCTCTGCTCTAGTGATACAGCAAGCCTTACTGTATATGTCGTGGGACAGTGACACTCTTTTGAACTGGGAGTTGCACCAGCCAGGGGTAGTACATCATAAAGCGCAAGCTGTCTGCTAATCACAAATTACAGTCGGCCTCTCCTCTAGCCCTGATCCAGCTCTCTCCACTGGGAAGCCAGGGCCAAGGAGAAGAATACTAGCTCCTGCCAAGTCCCCATCGCTCCCCACTACAAGGTGCTTATAAATCGGCATCCTCGCAGATAGGTCAAGGTTTTGATTTGGTCGTGACCTTAGTTCATAAATCTGAATGATGTAGGGGCCTTGGTTAAAAGGCTGCCGGATCAACTCTCAGATGGGGCACCCCTCCCTCGCTTTCTGTCTCTTTCTCTCCCTCTCTGACTCTCTCTCCTCCTCCATCTCGCCCAACCTCACGTCCCTTTTTTTGCAGTCCCCGCTGCAGTCTCGAGTCCCCGGAGCCTCTATAACAGGCAGGGAGAGAGAGAGAGAGAAAGATGGTGAGGGGGTGAAACAGGCAATCAATAAATCAATATGTTTTGCACCACTAAGCTGGGGTAAGCTCACTCTCTCAAAGCTGCGCGTGCACGTACGCACACACACACATTCACTTACAATCCCGGCGAGTTTCTTTCAACACACACACACAAACAAACAAATGAAGGCCCAGGACAGAATGTCCCTTGCCAAAAGACATTTTGTTGTTTTAGGGACTTTCTTTTTTCTCATTCTATTTCCTGTTTTGGATCATTAAGCCATTGATTTTTGTTTCAACGGGTAAGTGGTGGTGGGGACCCCCTGGGAGCTGGCTGAAAACCTCAACAGAGTGGCCCCAGCAGGAGTTTCTCTAGTTGTGACAGGCTGCTCCCAAGGGCCAGTGGGCCCTCTTAGCTCTGCAGGGGAGAAACTATCGCCTGAAATCAGTCATTCTGCCTCAGCATTCCCATGCACTCCCCTCCGTACGAGCATTCACTTGGATATCTGTAGATTTCTTCCTGCTAAATGTCTTTGCAACCACTGCGAGTACAAACGTGCGCATTTAGTTATAGATTTGGATTCTGGTCGTCAGAGAAATTCTTGTAGGTGTACAAATGGTCAGTACTCTTCATGGATTTTAAAGGATGTAAAATGTTGGCTGCTTCTGCTTTCCTATCACTATGTCCAATATTTTTAGGTCCGTGGGGGCGGCGAGGGTAGAGGAGAGAGCTGGAGAGATACAGTAGCAACCCTGGCAGACCAAGAATCAGTTGGCCAACAGCCAGCAAGATATTACAGTCAGATATATAGTAACACAGATGGATGCACTCAGCCTAAAGAGGCTGACATATTGGCCAGCGCTGTCATAAGAATGACATAATACCTATCCTGACAGGTAATGAAAATAAAGGCCGCTCCACCGCAGAGTTGCATAAGCACTTTAACTTTAGCTCATACAACGTAAAACATTACCCGTGACATATGGGATATCCCGAGGGAAGTTTCCAGAGTGGTTGGATGTTAAAGGTGGAGGTCTGACAATTGGAAGTGGTCCCCTAACATGCCGGAGATGTAACTCTTGATTTCAGCACTCACAACCAAAGCAGCCGATGGGTTCGACTGTGTGTCTGCTTGATATAGAGATATTATTCTGCATTTCATTAAAATGCATCGAAGTGATCCGCGCTGAATCAGTCTGCCCTCTACCTCAGAAAAACGCAGGCATACATTTCCAGCATGACAACTTTCTTTCTCAAAAGCGCAAAACTATTCAAATAAAGTTGTAATTATGCGTGTGCTTTTTCTAATGTCTCATATATCAAGCAATACTATCATGTCAGTGGTGTGAGCTGCTGACAGTTTAGATTGTTTTAAAGGAACAGTGTGTACCATTTAGTGGGATCTATTGGCAGAGGTCAAGTATGTTTTTTTGGTGTATAATCACCTGAAAATAAGAGTTGTATTTTTCTTATCTTAGAATGCGCTGTTTATATTTTCGTAAGGAGCGGGTCCTCTTCACGGAGTCCGCCATGTTTCTACAGTAGCCCAGAACAGACAAACCAAACACTATGTTAACTTTTGCTGCTTGGGCTGGAGTCGACAACGTTATTCGCTCTAGAGTGAACCCCCGTCAATCCACTCAGCCGCCGGGAAGCAAGACACGGGAAACCTCTGTTGGTCTTGAGGAGTTGCAGCATTTATTTCTGCACAAACTGCAACTTCCACTGTACATTCACTTGATATTCTCAGAGCTAAATGAACTCTTTCTTCTGCTCCACTAGCTCACTTGTTCGCTCACACATATTCGCTGCCGCTCTCTCTCTCTTGCTTCATCACTCATTTCCGACGTACACACCACACTCTGATATTCTCCAAATGACCTACGCTTGTCTTACAACAACTGGCTCTAGATAGGGCCATTCAAAATTTCACCGTAGTTCTTCAACATGCTTGGCACACGGGAGAGGTTTCAATCTGCAACCTCCCTGCTAGATGCCTCCAGATGTTACACACTGTACCTTTAAACGCAAAGGGAAGCACAAATACAAAAAAATCACTAGACCAATGTCCCCTTCCCCACTTCCTACCCCCCTGCTTCCAGTGTCCTTGCGCCGACCACATCCTTGTTCGAACTGAACCTTCATTTTGATCTCAACTACACATTTGTAAAGTTTCAAGACTGCAGCTTACGGCAAAATCACACCAGAGCAGCGGCGAAGTGCAGCCTGCGGCGAGCTGCCATGCAATGTGTATGAAAAGCTGCGGTGGCTGCTCCTGAGCTCAGCAAGCTGTGTCCATTTGATTCTGCGGTGAAGTGCGGCCAAACTAAAGTTGGGAAAAGTTGAACTTTTAGCGCCGAAGAGCAGCCAGAGAGGACCCACAGCCAATTAGTAAACAGATCCTGTGACATGTTGACTTATGTTACAAAGAATTTCGTCCCGCCTGAAACTCATGAACACACCTCCCGGCTGCAGTAAAATGTAATTATTGCAGTGAGCCGCACTTCGCTGCTGCCTGGTGTGAATCGGCGTTACACGCTTGCGACGCTATCGGGGTGACAAGTTCTGACATATAAACACTCACAAACAGACTCACAAGGTGAAAACAATACCAGCATCGCTGTCGCGGCTGGTAAAATCATCTCACTTCCTGTTCTGTATACAGTACAGTATGTAGTTCTATTTGAATGTAAAGCAATATTGGACGTACACTGTTGCATCATTATGGCAAAATAGATCCCCGAGGTGGTTGGATGGCCTACTCCAGTGTATCTTGGGTGCATTTACACGTGCACTTTTATGTGGTTAAGCTCAGTCTGGACAAAATCCAAGTTCATTTGAGTCATTTAGTGCCAGATGTAAAGGGGGTCTGTTTCACAAGATGAGATAAATATGAAAAACTGCTGTGTTTTGGCACCATTCCTGCAAAAGTACATCAAAGCATATACTTAAATTAATACCAAGGGAGCATGGCATGTGAGCAGAAGCTTCTCTGCTCAAAAACAAAGAGCTCTTCCATGCAGTGGGGGGATAGTTAAATTAACTCAGCGATGAGGAACCGTGTGGCATACGGACATTTTAAAGTGATACTGTGTCAGTTTGAGAGACAAAATAACATAATCTTCCTCTAACAAATTAAAAGCAATGAAATATCCCGTGCTCATTTCGGAACACTTGGAGATTTTGCTCCTACAGCCTTGCTTGGTCTCGCATGACCAGTGGCTAATGGCGGTTAATGCAATGTGTTATTACTCCTTTTAAAAGTTACATAGTCTGGCTTTAAAGTTTCTTTGTCACTTGTACTAATGATGCCTACAAAGACCACTTTGACCCCTTTGGTTTGACTGCATAATAAGTAAGAAAATAAACGCTACCAAAATAAACCAGGCTATGGCAAAAATGTAAAATCCTGCCATTTTCTTCCCCCACTTCTCCATTCAGATCTTCTCCCCTCCTCTTCCTGTCCCAGTCTCCCTCTGTTCGAAGGGAAAGGCAGCAGAGATACTTTATAGGTTCAATTTGAAGGAACTTTTCCTCCATTAATAATGAAATCGTATTCCCCTCTCCTCCCCTCTTTCTCACTTCCCCCAGGAACGAACCTGGTGCTGCTCCGTTGCTGCTACTTTAAAAAAAAAACTCTCTCTCACACTGAAGTTTCTCAACTCTCTCTTCTTCTTATCCTTAGCTAAACCCCCAGTTTTGCAGGAGGAAAGAAAACAGAGGGGGCTGACAAATGAAACCGATGTAAATGAAGAAAGGAAGACTGCAAAAGAAAAAGAAAATATAGAGAATGAACGTCTCATATCGTAACAATTTATTTTTCAATGCTACACATTTGCTTTCATGGTCACCAACTCGAGCTTTCTTCCCTTTTTCAGTCTTCTCTTGGCTTTTACTCGTCTGTGGAAATGCGGAGCGAGCAAGCCTTTGGCATTATTACAGGACACTGAATAGCTAAAGCCATCAGTGTGAATCTCGGGAATGAATGAGAGTAATAAAACGCAAAGACGAGAGATAGATTGACATTTTGGCCTCGGCGTCCTTGAACGCTTGACAAAGACGAAAGATACTTCCCGTCTGCCCTGAGCGTTCTTTTCTTGTTGACATTGTTTTGTTCGCATGCTTTCTGTGTGTGTGAGCGTAGGCAGGCTGGTACGGTACATGCAAACATCAGCGCTCGCATGTGCGTATGTGTACACTGCATCACGTGCATGTGCATATTTTTTTACTCTTAAGTGTGTGGGAGTGAGAGAACATTCACATCGCCCACCTGGCCCCTAGCTGGGAGCCAATAGAGCTGTCTTACTGAAAAACTCCCTGTTGTTTCTTTGGCGGAGCCTAACAGGCAGATCTGACTGTATCACTTCCTCCTTACTCCTCCTCCTTCACTCTCACTCCTCTCTTCTCCCTCGATCTGCTCTGCTCCTCTGTTCCCGACACTCATCTCTTTCTCTCTTCCTGCCTTTTCTATATTTAATCAGCCAGGGAGTGTGGAATTAGTGATTATTTGATGGAAATATGCAGGCAAGAGAAGGAGTGTGTGTGTGTGTGTGTGTGTGTGTGCTGATCTCTCATCTATCTGTCTGGATCGTCTACCCTCCTGTCATTTCAGTGCAGAGTTTGGAGCGAGCAGAGGAGTATAGAGGTTATGCATTGCATAAAAAGCCTTGCAGGGTTTTAGCTGGACAGTACAGACATGCATGGCACGTTCGTGCTACTTTGCTCTCCCTCACTCTTTGTTTCTGTTTGCTCTTACTCTTCCTTTACGCCGCTCTTGTTTCTCTCTCTCCACTGAGACTACGTCCACGGCTACAGCAAGGCCAATGCTCAGACCGTCATGAACGCTGCATGAAAAAAAGCAGTCCTATCATTCACTTCAATGAGACCGTTGCATTGAGGTACCTGCGGCGGTGCCAGTGCAAAGGGCTCCAGCAAAAAAAAAAAAAACGCAGGGTCGTCCGGCAAAAAAGTTCAACCTGGCTCAACTTTTACCACAATGCAATGCAACATCATTGGCATGACACTGTGTCGGCCCCATTCATTCCTATGAAAGTTGCTCAGTGGCGCATGAAGCCAAAATGGCTCGACTTCCGACTGGAAAAGTACCCGGATCTTACGGCGATCTTCCGCATCCATTGTGCCCATGGATCAGGCGCAGTAGCGTCCGCTCGGTCACATGGCTCGGTTACGGGGTCACAAACGTCACGATGTCGTCACGGCTTGCTAACTCCGCCTCCCAGACCTCGCTCCAGTCTCGGTCTGGGTCTCATTCACATGAACGAAGGGAGGAAGGGAAATAACTCTGAAAGAAAAGCTAGCGTCTCTGTCCAAACGTGATGAAATCCACCTGTCAGCACTTCTAAAGCTCACTAACTAACACGTTATTAGTGTTTTCACGATACAGGAATTTCTATCTTCGATACAATACCTGGAAAAATATTGATATCTGATACCATTTTCGATACCACAGGGAAAAATTGACACACCGTTGAGGGCATCAAATTTTAGATTTTTATTAAAAGATAAATAGCGGTGTGTGCTTCAACTCAACGCTGTCGGTGAGAAGAGAGAGCAGAAAGCACAGCTGGTACCCGTTTATCGATACTGCAAAAAATGAGTATTGAAACCGTTTAAAATATTCAGTATCGATATGCATCGATACTTTGATAATTTTTACAACAATACACGTTATATCTCGTTTTTTAATCCGTACAAAAACCAGTGTGAAACGAAAAGTTTCTGTGGTCTCCGCTGGTTGCCTGTCAATCTCACGTTGACTTCAAAACGCCCCCTCCGTAAAACCACAAGTTGTTGCAAAAATTGTCATTATATAAAAGAAAAAACTATAAAAAACTATTCCTTTAAATCTCTGTTCTGCCCCCCCCTCTTGCTTTCCAGGATCACCTCTACTATATTTTAACACGGCCAAACACACGACTGTTAGACCTCATTTACAGATTTTTTTTTGTTTCAGTTGACAGACAGCTGAATGAGCATATAATAGTGGTTTGATCACGGCTCACAAATTCTACTTTTAATTCCATAGAATTAAAGTAGAAATCACCCTTTTATGATTGCTGGGTGACAAAATAGTTACAAAAGGGTTACAACTTTCAAGTGTACAACTTTCCTCGCTCACATTAAAACATGCAGCCAGACATTTTGAGATGGATCCTCTCTGGAGATCATTATTGAACAGTTTTGTTTTGGGGTTTTAGTTTGGAGAGGAAAAAAACAAATTTCATATCTGGCTGACTAAGTGAGGACATAATTTCATTCTGCAGCCCTGTACCTTCTTTTCTTTCTATATACATTTTTATTTTTGTGTTTCATCACCGTCTCTCTCCCTGCCTGTTTCCAATACATTGTGAGTGACAGCTCATTACAACACCATCTCCTCACCCCTTCACCTTATGAGACAGTGTGTTTATGTGTGTGGGTGCGGCGTGCGTGTGCGAGAAAGCGCGTAGGCGTTCGTGCGTGCATTTCTGTGCGTATTTGAACATAAGAGTGGCTGCATTTCCTCGCTCAGTGCATTCATGGTGTGTTTGCCCGTGCTGCTATTTGTGTCTATATTTGCATTTGCATATGCTGTAAGGTATCTTTCATATGCACAGGCCTTTCAAGTCAGCTCTCACTCTCTTCTTCTCATACTCACACATTCACACACAGTCCAGCGATATGCAGCTCATGAATACTCCCAATTATGGGAAGCCCACTCATCGTCTCTGTACCTCAGTGATGGCTGGAGAAGAGGACAAAAGTTGTGCGGGGATGGAAGTGAAAGCAGTCTGCCCGGTTCAGAATATGACAGCTTTTGAACTTGTTTTTTTTCTCCTCTTTTTTTTTTTTTTTTTTCATTCATTAGATAAGTGAAAAGCAAAAACCCAGTGATGGCACGCCAGTACCAGCCATGATTTATGTTCACCTCTGGAAAGAGAAAAGTAGAATTTATGGCTTTCTCGTCTGGCCTAATCTTCACTATATGCTGCAAAGCCCGGGCGATGCAGTAAGCTTAGAAGGGGGGAGGGAGAGAGAGGCTGAAAATTGTCCTCTACACTTTCTCTAGTTAGCTTTCTCTTTTTTCTTTCTCTTCCTCTCACTTACTAACCAACTCTATCACATTTTGTCCTTGTCATTTTTTTTCCCTCCTCCTGCAAGCTACACAGGAGCACCCCGTACATACAGTATACACACACACACACACACACACAGCGAAGCTTTGAACACTTCTAATCACACGCATGCAGGTGCACTATGCACACAGACGCGCGCTCGCACAATAAACCGAGAGAGCTGCTCGCTCGGCCCCTCAGCGACACCTTCGCTTCTCTCTCGCACCAATTTTCTCACACTTTCTCATTCTCCGTGTCTTCTCCTCCTTTCTTTCTCTCGCTGCCTCGCTCCGCACCTCCGCCCTCAACCGCCTCCACATATAGATCCTTTCTTTTTATAGTCAAAGCTATAGTCCCCATGGCAACACCAGAGTTGTTGATTGCCAAGGTGCTGTACGTCTAATTATGTAACTATCGCAAGGGGTTGTGTTGTTTGTGTATGTGTGTGTTTGTGTGTTTGTTTCTCACGCCGGCGCTGTCCTCTATTAGCGATGCTTCTCGTTGTGATGGATCAAGCTGTGGTGCGATAATCGATCAAGGCTCACAAAAGATTGTGCTGTCTTGTGTCACAAAAATGGAATACTTGACATATTTTATGTATCATATGTGAGAAAAAAAACATGTGTGTGTGTCTCATTTGCACATGAGTGTGTGAGGGTATATATACCAAGTGCATGTCACATGCAGGTGTGAAGCTATAACAGGTTTTGACAGGGTAAAATCATTTGGGGGTGCAGATGATGTGCTTTTTTCTATCCGGTTACGGTGCGACAACAGAATTCTCAACCGTCGATTCCTATTAAAGTGTTCGCAGGAAGCGTAAATCCTGTCTGCTCTCATTCCACATCGATTCTTATCCAGGTAGAGCGCTGAGAAGATGGAGGGGAAAGGGGGTGGGGGGGGGGGGGGGAACACAGTTTTATGCATTAACTCACTGTGGGAAAAATAGTTTTCGCGCTCATTTACTCTGTTCGTCAACAAATTTGTACAGAAGAAGAAGAGGTGGAAGAGGAGCGAGGGGAAAAAAAATAATAAGATGCGGAACAAGAATAGAAAGGAAAACAGAAACTACATTTGCATTTTAACCTCTCATTCAAAACTGCTCGAAAGCCGTCCCACTACTGCCAGCGTTCAGGCTGCTTGCCAGTGGAAAGAAGGAGAAAACAGGAGGAGATAAAGAAGAGGTGGGCCGGTGTGAAATGGATCAAACAATGGATGTGAGAAAAAGCATTGCTGTTCTGCAAGCAGAAGAGAAAAAGGAGTGGGGGAGGAGGAGGAGGAGGAGGAAGAGTGGGGGTGTGTGATAACTTGCAGCTTTTAAAAATGTGTGTTTTGTAACTAGTTATTCTGACAATCAGAAAGTTGGAGAAAGTGTTTTCAGAGCTGGTTAGCATGCCAAAGAAATGCAATCAGGAAGCAAAGGAGAATAAATTGAGATCATTTTGTCACACATACTGCTCCCAAGGTCAAGATCTTCCTCGCTTTTTGATGAATCAGACTTGTGTGCGCGCGTGTGTGTGTGTGTGTGTGTGTGTGTGTGTGTGTGTGTGTGTGTGTGTGTGTGTGTGTGTGTGTGTGTGTGCCTGTCTATCCTCCTCTGTTTTCATGTTCTGTGTAAAAGCCATGTTGATGAAGGAATCCGCGATGATCAGAGGGTCGGACAGGGAGGTTTGCCTCCTTTTGTGATCTCGGCGTGTTTCCCTTTCATCTGCCTTTGTGGAGACGTAGTGATCTCGGTAGACACTGCTGGGACAGCAGCACCACAAAGCGAGCAGCAGCATATAGAAACAGGCCGACAAAGATGGCGACTGCATTTTTCATTCACACAGTTTCTCTGACAGGGATTTCAGGGTTAAGGATTGCTTTAGGATGATACTTGTGGCGTGCGAGGTCATTTAACATGCAACTTCTGCCGTTCAAATAGACCAAGAAGTGTCTTTAAACTCTCACCATCAAATCCATTTCAGCAGTACATTCGAGTGTAACGAGTCCTTAAAAATATTTTGCATGCATATTATTGTTAAGAGCCAGTTTTGGTGCAGCGCTTCATCATCTCGCAACATTTTGAACATAAGGAAATATTGATAAATGAGGGCCAATGTCTCATTTGCCATAATGCACACCGCAGCCACGCTGTTGTTCTACTAGCCACCTCGGTGCTGCGGTGTAACAGCCAAAGAAAGCACAGACTGTGCCAATTCATAATTCATCTGGATGCTTTTTTTTTTTCTTCTTATATTTATTTCGCTCCCGTCCGCTCGGCTCTGACTGCAGCGTGCCGCTCAATCCCAGCCCAAACAACTGGGCCAAGCCGTCCCGTTGTCAGAAAATACTCCTTGATCTGACGTGATACAGATTGCCCATCTCTGTTTGTCTGTAAAGATGAGAGGGGATAAAGCAGAAGAGAATGCAACAAAAGGAAAGAGATTGGGATGTTTTGCTTTATAGTCCTCTTTACCCTCGCACACAGACGTTGAGCTCTCCGCAGTATGTTTCACTTGAACATCAAAAGAGAGGTTTGGTGTTTATGTGTCAGGATGAAGAACTACAGGGGGGCAAAGGCAAAAATACTCACTCAGATGTGTAGACATTAGTGGAGATTTAACCTGATGGGAGTTAAAGTAGGATTTAACCATTCGTCAACTTTCAACACGGCTATAGACTGACCCCGAAGTTCTTGGTTGCATCCAAAATCGCACACTATGCACTACATACCCAATATGTGTACTATCGTTCAACGTACTTTAGTGTGAATGAACAGTAGTATGTGTCTATTCGGACGCACTGAGCAGTAATTCACGTGGTCACTTCCTGAGAGCCTCCTTGCCATTTGGAGACGTGTAACCATGGTAACCCATGCCAACCTCATGTGAGCAAAACGACGGTTTGTGAGAATCAAAGTCTGAATTATATATTACGCCTAGCAAACTGAAATCTTACACTTACACTTAAAGTGAAGCGTTATTGATTTTACAGAGCTGTCCGTCAACGTTGTTATGAACGTTGTCGTCTATACCGCATTACATTGTGGGATATTTATGCCGCCATAGTGTCCAGCGTTGCATAGGTTTCATACTAAGGTTTCGGACATACTAAATATCTCACATACTGGTTTAGCGTACTAAATAGCATGTTAGTGTGGAATTTCGGACGCAATATCTTCGGACATCACACTGCAGAAGATAGATTGGACTGATTCTTGAAATTAACAAACTTCAAGTATTAGTATGTAGCAGTGAGGTTGGAGATTGCAACCAACTGAAACTCTTCCCGTGTGCGAAGCGTGTTTGAGACTACGGTGGCCGACACAAAAACATGAAAACGCGAATGGCTGTATCTAGAGCCAGTGTTTGATTTGTCCGTTCTGGGCTACTGTAGAAATATGGCGGCCAGCTCCGTGGAGAGGATCCGCTCCCTATGTAGATATAAACGGCTCATTCTAAGGTAACGAAAACACAACAATTCGTATTTGAGGTGATTATACACTAATGAAAACATACTATACTATATTAATATTATATTCCATTGCTTCCAAGATATCCCCCTAATGATAACACACTAGTCCTTTAAGAAAATGCTGTCGAAAGTGTTTTTAAAAAATTCATATATATTATTAATATATAAACTTTTCATACTTTAATTTTATTTTGATGCTAATATTTTTTTACTTTTACTTAAATAAAATTTGAATAAGTATTTCTGCACTCAGGTATTGCTTCTTTTACTTAAGTAAAAGATCTGCATACTTCTTCCTCCACTCGTTACAGCAACATATTTTTAACTGCACCTCATGTCCTATTCAGCACCACTGAATAGGACATGAGCTTGCATGTCGTTAGCATCGGGTACATTTAGGAAATTCCCAACCATAATATCACATACAACAACAACTCTAGCTCTGTCTGCTCAGTGACTTGTTGGCTGGAACAAACATTTGTTACCAAGATTAGCCTGTGCACTTGCAAAGAGCATCACTGAGTATGAGATGAGGTGATGCCATTTGACTGACTGACCTGAATTCTTCTCCTGATGAACACATCTTGTGCCATGGGAAAAATAACTTTCCTCCTCACACAGGCCGATTCCAGCTCCATTAGTCACATTACGGCACTCCTCTCTGCAGTGTGCAGTGGTAATGGCGGTGGAAGGCAGTGAGCTGGCCTTTTTGCTACAGATGTTGTAAAATACTTCTGCGCCTCAAGAGGTTGCGAAAGTCAATAAAATGAAAATTTTACATGTACTGTAGGAGCTTTGATGGAAATGCAGGGAGTATTCCATGGGAGTGTAATGCTTCTGTGAATTAATGTAAAATCAATACTTTTAAAATAGGTTGTCCTCTTTGCGACCACTGGTGAAATCTATTACATGCCTGCTAAATGTTTCTAGTTTTTCAGCTAATCTCGCCACTGAGGGTTTTTTTTTTCCCCCCCTGCATAAGAGGGCCCGGTTTCCCAAAAGCATCTCAGGATTATAGCCGTATTTGTTCAGCTAATGTTTCCATTGGCATGTTTCCATCCCAAGATGAGTATTGTGCATGCTGAGATACTTTGGAAAGCAGGTCCAGGTCGCGTGCCAGTGATTCATTTGACAGAATGAGTACCGGCATTTGGTTACACTTAGACCCCGTGATGTTGCTGCTGCAGAGAATTTCAACATTTGGAGCTGCTCCCTTTCAGATACATGCTTTCATATACAACGTACTTAGGAATCAGTAAATATATGAATGAACAGAAAGCACAAAAAAAAACACCGGTAATCTTGAGAAACTATAAGAGTACGCTAGATTTTTACAATGATCCAACCGAAAAACCGAGCCCAGTGTTGCCAACTCGTTTCCAATAAAAGTAGCTAGCAGCACTAGCTCCAAAAGTCCCCAAGGGCGCTTTCACAAGCCATAGTCTGTTTGTCTAGTCCAAATCACAGTGAAATTGATACTTTTGGTTCGTTTTGTATTTAGTCTGGTTCGGTTTAACAGTGCACAAATTAAAGTGGACCAAATAAAACAATTATTTGCTGAGGGGCGTGTACGAAGGAGCGAATTTATCTTTTTCGTATTGAGAGCTGCCACTTCTAAGCAGGGAATCGCAGACTTTCACATATTGCTGTCAAACTCTGCACTGACCTACTGAATCCCTTCTCCTTCAGTTTATCTCAAATGACTTTATACTGCAAACGTCACTATTTTTGTGGACTTTATTTAGAATATTTTGTATGTTCTCTTCGGCCCAGATGTCAAGCAAACATCGGTCAGTCCTCTCCCACCCATGTTAACCTGCTGTTTACCTGCGTCCATCTCAACAAATGCCCCAACAGGCAGTCTGCGTTTTGGTTCGTTCGAAACGGTCCGAGATCACCTCTCGCAAGTGGTCTTGGACCGGTTATTTTGGTCCGCACCAGAGTATGATTAATCTGTCACAACTGCCCAAACCAACCGCACCAGAGTTCAATTAAAATGGACTAAATGTTGGCTTGTGAAAGCACCCTAAATCTAGCGAGAAAGTCGCCATGTCAGCAACACTGACCATCCCCTCATTCAGGCCTCCCTCCAAAGCCACTCCCCCAAAATTATCATTACGAACGTGAACAACGAACATGCTATTGTTGGTACCGAAAGCTGTCAAGCTAGCAGCTTGTGGAAGACTTGGTCCGAATGAAATGATTGGACGGGCTTATTACATTCATTACAGTGCTACAACAGCCGCAGATACTGGATTTTTTTCTTTCTTTTTTTTTGTCAGACCATTTGATTTATTGATTGCTGTCGGGACGTAATGAGAATTTCAGCAAACATAACAAAAAAATGTCTTTTGAAGAACACTACCAACGCTAGCTTTAATCCAAATGGGACAGAGACAGAACGGCGTAAAAGAAAAAAAGGGCCTTCAGCTGCAGAATGTAAAATAGAGCAAGTTTTCACAATAGTAGAAGAGGAGGAATATTATGAAGGCAGCCTTTCCTTGCTTCCCTGGGAGAGTTTCATGGAGTGCTTTCTCACTGTGATAATGAAATGACCTGGCCTGCACTGCTCCACTCTCTCTCTCAAAAACACATCTGCTAGACGAGGGTGAAAATGAGAAAATCCTACCTCCTCTCCCGAGTTTCGTAAAGCACACTTTCAATATTCTTTTTCACAGGCGATGATGGGGGTGTGAGTGACTGCGTGCTCTTGTGTCCCTGTGAGTGTTGTGAATTACCGCGGCTGCATGTATTAGTTTGTGTGCGTGTTTTGGATGCTGCCACCGTCCTGAGCAACTTGTAATAAACTGTGTTTGAAGCACATCTGACATAACAAGGTACTACACAGAAATTCAGCGGATAGAAATCCCATAGAGTTGTCATCGTAACAGTGTTTTTGTAACTTCATTTCTGCGGTTTGCACGCAGTGGAATCAATACAGTAAGCAGCAAAACTCAGATCAAGGACTTCAATTTTGTCCCATTTCGAGGTAGAATCCAATAAAGCAAAACTACAGCCCCGTACTGTTTTCAGCTAATCTAGTGGGCCTCGCTATCGGGCCGTACTAGACCGATTCAGAAGAATGACTCACCAGTTTGGTACAGCACAGGCTGCATGCAGACCATGTATTCCCTCAGCTTCTAGTTAGCAGGGAATCTATGGCAGCACTGAGGCAGAGCGCTGTCATTGAGTTACATAATCAACAGAGGAGTGGAGCAAAGAATATGTGTGTGTGTGTGTGTGTGTGTGTGTGTGTGTGTGTGTGTGTGTGTGCATTTGTATAGCCGCAGTTCTTTTTGAGCTGTCGATCATGTGGTACACCAAGGCCACTCTAACACGAGGCTGCTGAGGTGGACTTTCAGCAACAATGGAGCTTAAGCTCGCCTGCGTATGAGTTTGTGTGTGTGTGTATGTGTGTGTGTGTGTGTGTGTGTGTGTGTATGTGCGTGTTTCTGTGAGCATGTGTATAAGTGTTTTTAAAAGGCGTATGCGTGGATGAATAGGCGGACGCATTCACAAGGCTGAAGAGAAAAAGGCACGCTACATGCGAGGTATGCATGCTGAGAGATGAGCCAATTTACAGAACATGTGGACTCACAAGGATACATTTACATATGCATTGTGTGTCAGTGTGTGTGTGTGTGTGTGTGTGTGTGTGTGTGGGCTGACTTGTATCCTGTTGTATGTTTGCATGCATGCTTGGATGCATAGGCCTATTTTGCATGTTTGTGCATGGGCCAAGCTTGTGTGTATAAGCGTGCATGTCTCGTCATGTAAAACCTACTTGTGCCTGTTGCCATGTGTGTACATGTGTTTATATACGTCAGCATCTCGGTGTCTTTATGTGTGTAAATGTAGATTTTTCTCACAGTGGCATTAGGCTAAAGAGAGCTTCATGTATTGTCTGTGTATCGTATTGCTTCTGCTGCTCAATGATGCCATCTGGCTTCGGCTAACACCACCGCACACATCCTAGGGGAGCTATCCGTGCTAGTCAGCGTCTGGTTTTAACAACTGTTCTGGGATCGGTTGTCCGGTGGGCTGGTGCTAACTCACCCCATTATGAGCGGGATGATAAAACTGACCTTGAAGCCGTTTATGGGCGCCGGATAATGGAAACCACTGATAGAGAGCCCATGAAACTCCACTCAGCTTTCAGTGGCAAAAGGAAATAATGGTTTAACCACTTAACATTATTTTTGAACTGTATCTAGAAATGTGTGAGGGGACACTCGGCGGCTCAACTAGCGCTGACGAATGAAGTTAGTTCATAGGATTCTAGGTGATCAGAATGAATATTAAAACAAAATCAAGAATTACAGGGAAGTAAAACTTTGATTAAAGTTTTCAACTAAAATAAATGTTATGATAAAGGACTGTACGAAAACGATTAGAGGGTCAGAAAAAGGGGAGGGTATTGTAATTTAAATATTTTGGTGAGAACGTAGGAGGGTCTTTTATGTTTATCTTATCCCATATTATATTTTATTTCAGGCTTCCTAGTAAGATTTGTTATATAAAACATCAATAAGATGACTGTCATGTGTGCCATGGATTATAGAGGTGTGTTTTGTCATGTGGAGGGGACAGCGTCAATATCAAATTATATCATTAAATTATTTTGAGATTTTAGGGGTGAGGGTGTTGCAGTTTTTTCTAAAGGACTTTACACACTGTGTGACGAATAAATGACACGAAAATGCGAAATACTCACCTGCGGATATTATGTGTCTATGGCTTTTATTATGAAAGGTAAGAACAGATGGAGTGGATCTTGTATAGAGTGGTGCAGGAATGAGTCCTGAAACCCGGAAATGAGTTTTAGCACTTCCGGTTCCCTCGTCTGGAAGTCAATGGGTTTTTTGAATGGGTTTTTAGTTAGATGCCTGAAATAAGGTCTGTGGTTAACACACGCTGAAGAGATTTTAACGTTTTGTTCTACGACATAAAAAGCGTCAATAAATACCCCACTCGTGAATTTTTAAGCTTTTATGCGTGGCTAAATGAGACTACTAAACGTCATCACGCCTCGTTGTGTATACTCGCGTACATGCGACCGTGGTGTAGTTCGTTTATAGCTTAACGTTAGCTTTTTACTTCTGGTGATTGCATTGTGGTGTTCATTTGTGAAGATTATCTTGCTGAACGAAACGTGTAAGTATCATAAACGTGTGTTTGCCACAGAGCTTATTTTCCGCAATAATCCAAAACCCAATGGAAAAATCCCATTGACTTTTTAATCGAGGGAACCAGGGAGATGCTAACTTCCTGGTTGGCCTACAAAAAATGCGTCATCCCTGCAGCACTCTATACGCTGCCTTTGTCAAGGTTGAAGAAAGTTTATAAAGGATAATAAAGTAATAAAGAGTTTTTTAAAAACGCTGCCGGTGTTTAAAGGAAGAAAATATTAATAACTCTTGGGAGGGTCTTGCTTTTTTAAAACGTAAAACATAAACTCAAAATATTGGGTCCCTAAAATGTCAGTGCAGAGTGAAATTAAGACCAGTAAAATTAAGCGTAACCTCAGAGGGTCAGTGGCGTCATATAGACCGGTGCTTGCATATAAAACCAGTGGAGGTGGAACACAATTAGGTCAGATTGAGGCCAGACCATTTGTATGGGTCACGGTAAAAAAGCTCATATGTATGCAGGCTTATAGGCCCCATGGGAGCACTGGGCTGACCTTGTCCCATACTCTGATCTATGTCCTCATCTCCCCCTATGTCCTCTTTTCCTCATTCCTCCCCCCTCTTCCCTTTTCATCACCACATTTCTCTCTTCTCAAACACCCCCACTTTTACTGTTTTCCATTAGTTTCTCTTCTTTCTCGCCCTGTTTAGTTTCACCCCTACTAAAAACTCCCTCTTTCCTACCCAGCGCTGTTTTTTATTCACATCCTTCTTTCACTTTTTTTTTTACTCATTTTTAACTCCCTTTTTTTTCTCTCCATTCCCCAATTCCTTTATCCCCCCTCTCGTCCTTTTTCCATATCAACAGCCAGTCTGATAAATAATGCATCACAGCACATTAAAAACATTAGTAGGGTTCTCTTGGCTGTCAAAGACAGGGAGGAGACGAGGGAGAGGAAGGAATGGGTAACTCCGTTTTAAATAAGTGTTATGGAGAATGATGTGATTTAATATTAGCGGCAGAAAAAGCGCCACGCAGGAAAAAAGGGTGAAGGTCCGAGCGTTAATTGCGTTTGCGTCGTGACATTGTGTCCCCCCGCGCTCAAAGGTTTTCGCCTTTGGTGGATCATCTGAAAGCCCCGAGATTCATTAAGATGATGACTGTATCAGCAAAGTCTGAAGAAAAGATTTAATGACATTTAGCAAAACACTGATGCTGCATCACACAGAACCTTGACCTTTCCCTCCTCCCCTTTCATCCCCGGCTTTCTCCTCTCCTTTCCTTTCCTTTCCTCTCCTCTCCTCTGCTCTTTTCTCTCCTTTCCTCTCCTCTCCTCCTCTAATTTCCTCTCCTTTCCTCTCCTCTCCTCCTCTAATCTCCTCTCCTCTCCTCCCCAATCTCCTTTTCTCTTCCCTCCTCTCCTCTCCTCCTCTCCTCTCTCCTCCTCTAATCTCCTCTACCCTCTCCTCTCCTCTCTCTCTCCCCCCTTCCTTCCTTCCATTCCTCCTGGCAGCGTGGCGATTGGCATTATTAAAAATTGATTGGCGGCGAGCGTTTAGCAGGGTGGTGAGGCGGAGAGGGAAGGTTTGACAGGCAGGAGTGAAATGAAAGGAGGGCCTCGGCGGACACACTGTGGAAAGGTCTCACTGGGGGACAGAGTGTGTGTGTGTGTGTGTGTGTGTGTGTGTGTGTGTGTGTGTGTGTGTGTGTGTGTGTGTGTGTGTGTGTACAAGCTTGTGTGTGAGGCTAAAAGAGAGGATTGTGCAGGAACATTTTGTAGTGAGACTTAACTCATACGTACTGTTATTCTGTTGATTTTGCTGTATGTGTGAGTACATCCACCACCACCATGTTGTGTCTGAACTGTCCACACAGACCAATTCACGATAGCACCCACAGAGAGGAGACACCGCTCTGCTGCTGACCCAGAGTTACCTCTCCACCATCCTCCCTCCATCCCTCTCTCCATCGTTCCCTTCATCCCTCTGCTTATCCCCCTTTCCAACCCTTCTCTCTCCTTTCATCTCACATCAAATAATATTTCCAACCCATATTCCCAACCAGCCATTCCCCCAATGGCTATAAGTGCTACAGCTTTGGAGATTTTCAATACACTTTACCCGCAATTTGGCTGAGTGATTCTGAAAAACTTTTTTTTTTTGGCGGGGGTGGGAGAGGGGTAAAAGCATGTGCTATTACATGACGCTTACTGCTTGTCTATTTGTCCTCTCTTTCTCTGTCACAGATGAATAGACCGATCCAGGTGAAGCCAGCAGACAGCGAGAGTCGAGGAGGTATGTACGCCCTTCCTTTCCTCCCCCCCCCCCTTCCCTTGCTACCTTCCTTCCCTTTGTTCTAGCCCTACAAACATGCTGCCTGTGCGCATCAGCCTCACCATTATCTGTCCCATTAGACGAAGCCCCGTACCTCGACGCAGGCTGACAGCGCGGCCTGGCCGGACCCTCCAGTATTCAGAACACATTATGTAAACAGCGCTCTTCCTGGCTCCTTGCTCGGAGTTTCATCATATGCACTGATGCATGTACATGCAACGCACATGCACAGAAACATGCGTCACGCTCGAGGGGAAAGCAGGTCGCTTCTTTTTGTCAAACACTTTTAAAAAAAAAGTCTGCAGCGGTCCCATTTGACTCGAGTCACAAGTTCGCATCGGCCAAACGAACCGCAGATTCAATTGACAGATCCGTGTGAATGAAAGTGGATGTCTCGTCTGGTGTTTCGTGTGTGGCGTTACTGTATTGACAGCCGAGACAGCTTAAAGCACATTTTCTATGTCTAGACATGTAGTGACCTGCTCCTGACATCAATCAATGGACTGTACAAGAGAAGATTGATGCAATTTGACCGTTTTTGGCTGGACTCTTTCAAACTTTGCAGTTGTTGGCATAATTGGCACCAGAGCGATTCTTCAGTCGCAAGAAAGAGAGAAAGAGAGAGGGGGGAAAGATAGGAAATAGAGCATGCAAGGAGGTCAAGGTTGATAAGCAGAGAGAAACATAAGGACTGAGAGAAAGGTGTTAGCCTGTATAGGGGAGAAAAAAAACTTTGAGGTAAGGAGGAGAGATTGTGCGACATCCTCTTCTTCTATTTAGTTTGGTGGTGCTCTGAGTATGATTGATGGAGCAGGAGGGAGCAGAGGCAAGCACCGAGCGTGAGGGAGCAAAGTGAGGGCAATACAGGCCGTCCATACCTCTATCTGTTATTTGGGTCTACCTTTCTCTGTATGCATGTCCTCAGCCCACTTCTATGCTCCACACTTCTTTTTCTCAAGATTATTTCTGCATCTTTTCTCTTAGACTTAGATGCTTTAATCGTACAACAGCACAACACTGTGAAAATGCGCCATTACAAGTAAAAGTCCTGCATTGATGTAAAAGTACAGAAGTATCAAAAAGTAAAAGTACTTGTTCTGCAGAAAAAAGTCCCCTGTGACACTGTGTTATTATATATTACATTATTAGACTTTTAATAATGATGCATCAGTGTAACATTTTGCTGTTTTAGCTGATGGTGTTGGGGCTTCTTTTAAAAATGTCATATAAAGTTTAGTCCAGTGATTCTCAACCTAAGAATCAGACCTCCTCCTGAGGGTCACAACATAAATCTGGGGGGGGGGGGGGGGGGGGGGGCGTTGTGAGAGGATTAATGGGGGCTAGAAAGAGGAAAAAAACAAAAGAACAAAAGTTCTGCTGCACAGATTATGTTTATTTGGGATTCTTCTATAACCTTTGTGAAATAATAATGGGTAATTTGGGCCTTGAACAGTTATTTTTATTTTTATTTTTTTTTATTTTATTGTTTATTTTTGCAGGGACAGCACACAATTAAAAGTAATTGCACCAGAGTTAGCCAGTAGCTAATTTACATCTGTTGTCCCTGAACAGGTAGAAAAAAACAACCACAGAACAACAAATACACTACATGAAACAGCCATAGACTGTTTATAAGAAGTGGATGTAGTCATTGTGACATCACCCATTGGTTTGTGGACTGCCGTTTTGAAGCCTCGAGTTCGGCATTTTGGCCGTTGCCATCTTGTTTTTTTGAAACCAGAAGTGACACGAGAGGGTGGAGCTGAGTACAACCGAACGCTGAATAAGACGTTTTTTAGGCGACCAAAATGTTACAATTAACTTTCATGAACTGAAAACACAATGTGAAAGAGTTAAAAATGTAAGATGAAAACGTGGACAACTCCCATACCGGGCAACGCCGTGGTAGCGACCTGTCAATCACAAGGTAGCCACGCCCTAAAGCATGCCCTGCTTTATGGTCTGTTTGACTCTAAATAGGACCATAATGTACTAAATGAACATCATGCTGTATTGAAGAAGACTTGAAACTAGCGATTGAGACCATAAACTCATGTTTACAATGTTTACTGAGGTAATAAATCAAGTGAGAAGTAGGCTCATTTTCTCATAGACTTCTATACAATCAGACTTCTTGTTGCAACCAGAGGAGTCGCCCCCTGCTGGCTATTAGAAGGAATGTAAGTTTAAGGCACTTCTGCATTGGCTTCACTTCTCAGACCCGGAGGTAGCTGCCTGGAAACAGCGCAATACATAAAAGTCCATCAGTGTGAGATAATATAGAATCAGTATGATAAATACAATAAATACAAGGCAATCATTCGCGGTGACACTTTCGTGATGACTTAAACCAAAGCTTGAGGCTTCCACTTCCCCACTACTTTAACCGAGAAAGCAGATTGACCGAAGGCTTGACCTTTCTGAACTACTGTACCCAGTCCCCCCAATTTAAAATTCACCATCTGGGACGTTGAGACGCAAAATCACTCTTTGGTGGAACAAATACATTTGCATAAATCAAGCATATTTGAGTATTAAATACTTGACAAATCTCCCTTTAAGGTACATTTTGAAAGAAAAAAAAATTTGATTCAATTGCAATTAATCGTGATTATCTATGGACAATCATGCAATAGATCGCGATTAAACATTTTAATCGATTGACAGCCCTAGTTTTAATATAAAATATCAATCTGAAAAGTAACTATATCTGTCTAAAAATATATGTTGTGAAGTAAAAAGTACAATACTTCCCTCTGAAATGGAGTGGAGTTGAAGTGTGCAGCAGCAGAAAATGGAAATACTCAAGTAAAATACAAGTATCCTTAAAGTTACATTAGTTACGTTCCACCATTGTCTAATTGGTAATGTTAGGAAGGTAGAAATACTGTGAAAGTGTGACTGATAGTGGAAAGGAATACTACTGTTGTACAGCAAAAATAAATAATGAAATTAGATAGTAATATACTTTATGATTCCTGGTAATACTCCTGTTGCCTACTAAATATTACAGTAGTAGAGGGGCATCAGGGAGTCATTGACATATGCCAAAAGAAAGATGTAATGTTTATTGGTGCCTTCCCTGGGGAACTGTAATGAGGTGTGTACCATGAATGTGCAAGTGTGTGTGTGAGTGTGAGACGGTGGGGGGGCCAAACATTTCAAGATCTGTGTGTGCATATGTGTGTGTCCTCCACCCCTGATGTGCGCTCCACTCTTGTAAACAGTCCCCCCCCCAACCCCACCCCCAGTGCAAGGCCGGAGCGCAGATTAGTCTTGTTGACTCTGGAAGGACACGCTGTCAGGAAAAGGCAGTGGGGAGCGGACCCTAAGCATGCATGCACGCACACACACACACACACACACACACACACAGATAACCACACCTACACATAGCGTTAATTTACAGAGCGCATTCAGAGGCAATTGCACTGAGGCTCATTAATTTCCCAACATATACATCCATTTCCACAGAGCTCAGATTCTGTGCAACGTTAAAAACAGACGGCCTTGCCCACAGACACATCTGCTACTGTTGTGCGCGAACACACTTTCACCGTCTGCCTCACGATTCCCCTCAAACGCTCACTCAGTGACTCAATCACGCCGTCATGGTGAATAATGGACCTCTGTCTGGCTATATTTTATTAAAACCCATACATATAATGTGTATCTGATTATCCTGGGATTCTTTTTGACAGCATAAAAGTTTTATTTGTTGAAAAAATTAGAAAAATTTTGGTTTAGGGAGGTGTTGCTTTTCATCCACGGAGACTTTTTCAGAAAATGTTCTGAATTGCCAATTTTAACTTCAAGAAAGAAGAGGACAGCAGTTGCTATGTGCAAAAGACTGGTTGCTATGCTATGTGTCCGTAAATGAGAAATAGACCAAGAAATGTGTTAAATTAGTGCTGTGTGGCTTGATAACAGCATGAACAAGTCATTTTCCTAATGTTTTATCTGGTGTATGTCTGTACAGAAAGTGGGCATTTTATTTTGAAAGCGTTTCTGCCTCTTTCCCCATGTTTAAATGGTAGTTTGAACATCTAATAAAAAGTGTCAGCCATTTAAGAAACTAGATATTATCTTCAATTCGATACCAGGCGGAGCAGATGATTTTTTTTAAAATCGTGCTTATTCATGCTCTGTTAAAAATTGCATAAGCCTACATATACAGTATGTATAGGCCTGTATACATGTAAATGGATTAGAACAAAGGTTGCCACGCTCTAACAAAGAATTTATATATTCTTTTTACACATTTAAATTCAAAGAGTAGGGCTGCAACTTATGATTATTTTCAATGTCGATTTAATCTGTTGATCATTTTCTCGATTAATCGATTAGTTGTTTGGTCTATAAAATGTCCGAAAATGGTGAAAAATGTCGATCAGTATTTTCCCAACGCCCAAGATGACGTCCTCATAGAGGAAGAAAGAAACCAGAAAATATATTTATCAGTGCTTTCCAGAGGCCATGCTGGGGGGAAAATGTGTGCATATTACCCTCCTGTGCAACCCCACATTTATGCAATTGTCTGCTGGATTCAACATAACCTTTGACTTTATGCATATTACTTGTTATTTCTGGTAGATTATATTTATTTTTATCTAATGCGTTTCACAGTTGAACTTGCTGCCTCATTATTGTGCAGCAGGCACCGGCATCCTGTGTGTGATGCATATTTAATAATAATAACAGCCAAATGTGTTGTCACATGTAAACAGAGGAGCCCCCCGGACAGACTCGCTGTGGAACTTAACTTAGATTTGCATTAAATATTAATCATGTTCTGACCTGAGGACAGGCACACCGACGTGTCTGTCTGTCTAATACCTGTGAGAGGCACGATTCCTCACAGGGAGTACTCGGTGTACTGAAACTGGCCGATTAGCCTGATAAGTCAGACCCGTGGACTGTCACACAAGACATTGTTAGTTTCCATTAGATATCATGTCATAACCGACAAACACATCAGGTCAAAGAGCTACATAGATGCTGTGTGTAGGTGTTGTCTCTCTTCACGTGATGTATTTTCACAACTATGTAAACATAAAATATGATAGAGGACAAATGGAAGACCGGATTTACCAGTTCCCTTTGTCTCACTCATTGATCTATAACGGATTCATTTAGCATCTATAATATCTAAAGTTAATCAGAGAGAGTATTTTATTCTTCCCTCATGTTCAGATATATCAAGGTATCACTACACTTCTACTACGACATGTTGTTGGCACAAATGGGGCAACAAAACCACTCATTTAGGTTTCGGAAAAACGTCATGGTTGGTCTTAAAATAAGTACACAAACTAAGTCAAATTCGTATGGAAACAACGTAACATAAGTACGGAAAACACGTCACAAATGTCACTAAAAAACACACCACAAGCAAGAATGGCGTTCTTATTGCACGCTTTTGCTTTGAGCGTTATTGTGTCATTCACACGCTTTTTTGTGCGACAGGGCTGCATTGTTACAAGATGGTATGGAGCAAGATACTACACATAAAAGAATGGAAGATTTGTATAACCACAACATTCACTCACTGTCCTCTCATGAAGAATGGAGGATCATATTAGCCTCTTATCATACATTTTGAGCTACTCTGCAAGTGTAAGGCAAACTGGTTGGTGGCTCAGTCTGACTGTAAGTGAAATAGTAGCAAGTAACAATATTTTCTGTAGGGCTGTCCTCGACCAAAGAAATTCTTAGTCAACTAACATTCATACGACTTTGTTGACTAATCGATTAGTTGATTTAATCGACAGATCTGTAATTTCTCCACAAAGAATCCAGATAAAAGCACCACTTTAAATCTTGTGTTTACCAGAGATGTGCTCATAAGTTTCTTGGAAACAAGTCATTCAGCATGAAAAAGCATAAAAAAAAAAAACTAATCGACTAAAACCAAATCGACTAATCGACTAAGAGGAGGCAGCCCTAATTTTCTGTCACAAAGAGATTAGGCACATAATTGCAGACATAACACATTCACTGCAGACACAAGTTGAGCAAACTACTAAATAAGATGTAGGCGAGCATCGTGTTAGAAAAACGTTGAAATGCTGCACCATGAGCATCTGTGACCAGAAGTCACGCTGCTGAGGGCACGGCGCCAACCACGTTCCCACAGGACACAGAGCCTGCACAGAAAAAAGTTTTCTTGCCTTGATCATGAGTTCATCTTCCACTTCAAATTTGTGGATAATGCACATATAGCCTTTGCCATACGGCTGCTCTCTTTTTCAGTGCTTGTGCAAATACAGTACATTAGGGTATCTGGAGTGCCTATACCAACCCACAAGCTGTGAAATAAGACAACCCAGTCAGTTATTTCAGCGAGGACTGCTTAATCAGCGCCACTGAAATTTGTCAATACTGTCTACAAATTTCAAATTCACGTTGTTATGTAATATAATTATCGGCATCTGTCACTGACTTGTTATGAACACTTTAATTGTTATTCTATTGTTATTGCACTGCTGATGTTTTCCAAATGGAGCTGAGCACCTACGTATGACCATGAACCCTTTGTTTACAATAAGCACACTCGTCAAGAATTTGCGGTTAAGCAAATAGCTTCGAGCCAGAAGCTTCATTCAAACAATTGAGATCTAAAGACGTGCGAATAAATGGGTGGAGAACATATGTTACCTTGGATAACATATACAGTCTGTTGTCTTTTGCATGCGAGTAAGGACGAGTAAAAAAAAAACGCTGCTATTTCAGTCAACATAGCGTGCCTTTATGTAGAATATCAAAAGGCATCCCTGAGCCTCTGATCGTGACCTATTCCTTTTCCTTTTAGAAGACAGAAAGCTCTTTGTGGGCATGCTCAACAAGCAACAGTCAGAAGATGACGTGCGGCGCCTTTTCGAGTCCTTCGGCAGCATCGAGGAATGCACCATCCTCAGAGGTCCCGACGGAAACAGCAAAGGTGAGTTTATAGCTGTTTATGACTTTGAGCCAGCACACTCTTTTTCACAGGCTACTGCACAGAAATGATTTGGCCTTTCAAAGTTGGTGACTTTGCAAAGTTCTCCCTTTTAAAACGCTCCACGTTGAGCGATGCCAACGCGGGAATATTTCACAATCATCAGAGGAGCGGTTACATAAGAATAGTGCAGATCAGTGGTTCTTAACCTTTTTCCTTGAGGAATCCCTTTTTCTATCATTGATCTATCATAAACTGACGACCCCTGACTATTTATGGATATTTCATATTACATTGAATGCATAACAATAACAGTACAGAACAACTGCTAAATTGTACAATTAACCCAAATAGTGACCAAAATAACTGCAGGAAGTTTGTGTACAACAAGTTATTTGGATCAATTTTGAGCAGATGTGAATATTGCATCAGAGATGAGTTTTCCTGTTTATTTTTAGGAACTTTTAATACAATTTTCTGTCTGTATTAAGGATAATCTTTATTTTTAACAATCATACATACTTAGTAGGCTTCTTTTATTGACAAATTCAGTGTTTTCTTCTCCCTGACGCTTGGCCATTGTTCTATTACTCTTTGGTTGTTTTAACTGCGTACTTTTCTAGTGCAGGATGAGGCTGTTTAGCAGAGAGGGAATATAACTGGTGTTCAGCTCTTCACTGTGCCCTGATCCTGTGATATTTGTTTTTAAGGGTATATCTTGAATTATAATCCAAACTTTAAAAATAACAATTTCATTTAGTTTCCTTCACAGAAATGAATGAAATGCTGAGGTAAAAGCTATATATATATATATATACTATATATACTATATATATAGTATTAGGGCTGACCCGAATGCTTCGAAGCTTCGACCGTTGCCATGGTAATCTACCTCCAAATCACTATTCGAATGCTTCGTTTTTTGTTTTTTTATATCTATTTATCTATTTATTTATTTATCTATTTATTATAAAGTTGTCTTACACTCCTTAAAATAAAGAAAGCCTCGCGACCCCCTATGAAGCTTTGGCGACCCCTAATGGGGGTCAGGACCCCCAGGTTGGGAACCAGTGCTGTAGATTCTGTACATTTCAACAGTAAATGCCATGTGAAGGCTTTGCCACACCCGAATGAGAGATAGAAGCTCTTTACGGATGAACCCCATTAACCTCGCGAGTCAACCTACTTGGCAATGATGAAGAACCAAGTCATCCTCCTTATTAACCACCAGGCTTCATGTCATGCCAGAAAAATGTCCTTTCCAAATGTTGTCTACACAAGTTCACTGCCTGAAGTTCATCAGCGGGCTTAGCAGCCAATCAATGAGGCCCGATGATAACTAAGCCTGATGATTACAGTGGGCTTGATCATTCTGATTCCTCCGTGAAGCTCCATTAACAAGGCCTCATCAGCCAGCTTACTCGGCTAAGTGGGCTTTAGCTCAATAATTACTGGGAACTTGATCATTCAAATTCATCAACGGGGGCTTGTCAATAGTAAGCGACACCAGAACGCTGCGGCATTTTAAGCCCCATCAGAGGATCCCAAAGTTGTTAATGGTGTCAGAGTGCCATGTTTAGCCCACTTATTGAGCGCCGATGCACACTGATGCAGCCCTCCTCGGCTAAGAGGGTTTTGTTTACTAAATGTTTGTTGCTGTAACGTTGTAGGAAACTTATCCTGGGTGGAAAAAAACAGGAACGTTTGATTTGTTGTCTTGTTACTGGCAATGTTTTGCAGTGATACTGTATGATATACTTTTCAGCAAACTTTTTCTCTTTTGTCTCTCCCCTCTCTATCTCTCTCTCTCGCTTTCTCTCTCTTTAGGCTGTGCATTTGTAAAATACTCCTCTCATGCTGAAGCTCAGGCAGCCATCAGTGCGCTACACGGCAGCCAGACAATGCCTGTGAGTACATCCTAACTGTGTGTGTGAGATTTATGTGAGAGAGGTGAGTCACGTAGCGAGATGAGTCACATAGAGCTTAATTACCTTCTTAAAGTTGAGTTAAGCTACACTTTATTAATCCCAGAAAGGAAGTTTGTCCTTTGCATACGACCCGTTCTAACTATTTCAGGGCCAAATGGGTTCCGGCTACAGCTCTGACGCCATCGCCTTGGCAGGAGAGGACGTGTGAAAGATACAAGCTTATGTCATGTGTATCAGTACTCGCTAACATGTACTGCGTGGCGTGTTTGTGTGTGTATGTGTGGGTGGGTGGATGGGTCGGTGCACAGGGCGCCTCATCCAGTCTGGTGGTGAAGTTCGCCGACACGGATAAAGAGCGCACCATCCGCCGCATGCAGCAGATGGCCGGTCAGATGGGCATCTTCAACCCTATGGCCCTGCAGTTTGGAGCCTACGGAGCCTACGCTCAGGCAAGACGCCCCGCAACACGTCTTTGTTATCCACAGTTATTTATTCAGTGAACCGCTGAGATTAAATGCAGTTCTCAAGCCAAGCTCACATATGAATTTGAAATAGCAAAAATAAAGATGAGCTCCTTATTAATGTTGGTTTGGAAAATATAACACTTTTTGTGAGATTCAATACTGTTATCTAGTAGTCTCTGTTTTCCTCACTTTCCTTCTAATCCCCAACTCCCTCCTTCTTTCTCTCTTAACTCAGTAACCTCTAAGTCTTTCTCCTCTTTCATTTCATTATTCTCAACCCTCCCGATAATCCCCTCTCCTCCGCTGTGCAGGTGCAGCAGCAGGCGGCATTGATGGCGTCTGTAGGCCAGGGAGGCTACCTCAGTCCAATGGCAGCCTTCGCTGCTGCCCAGATGCAGCACATGGCCACCATCAACGGCATCCCTGGAGCACCGCTGACCCCGACGTCAGGTAACAGTGGTCAAAGACCAAAAGGTTAAAGGGCCAGAGGTGGAAAGAGTACTGGAATATTGTACTCAAGTAAAGGTATTGTTAGTTTAAATTAGGACTGTCAAAGTTAACGCGACAATAACGCGTTGTACCGGGCTCAGTTTTAAAGCTAGAGTGAAGATACTTATGTCATATGAAACTGCAAAACCTAAAGAATCCATTGGTACCAACCATGTCATACTAGCTTGTCGCGAAAGAGGTTAAATAACGCTCCAAACTTAAGCTAAATTTTGGCAAGGAAAAACTGTCATGTCCATTTTCAAAGGGGTCCCTTGACCTCTGACCTCAAGATATGTGATTGAAAATGGGTTCTATGGGTACCCACGAGTCTCCCTTTTACAGACATGCCCACTTTATGATGATCACATGCGGTTTGGGGCAAGTCAGTCAAGTCAGCACACTGACACACTGACAGCTGTTGTTGCCTGTTGGGCTTCAGTTTGCCATGTTATGAGTTGAGCATATTTTTTATGCTAAATGCAGTACCTGTGAGGGTTTCTGGACAATATTTGCCGTTGATTTGTGTTGTTAATTGATTTCTAATAATTAATATGTACATACATTTGCATAAAGCAGCATATTTGTCCACTACCATGTTGATAAGAGTATTAAATACTTGACAAATCTCCATTTACGGTACATTTTGAACAGATAAAAGATGTGTGATTAATCGTGCTTATCTATGGACAATCATGCGATTAATCACGAAAAAATATCGTAATCGATTGACAGCCCCACTTTAAATACATTTTACTCAAGTAAAAGTATGTGTGTAACAAATGTACTTAACTAAAAGTAAAAAAGTAGGTCATGATGATATATGATACTACTGTTACATCAAAGAACATCTTTAGGCTACAAAATAGATTGCATTACATGTCAGACCCCTTCTGTCCAAACCAACAGACACTCTGCAGTCTGTGCATACAACTGATTAGGGTGACCAGGTGTCCCACTTTACGAGGGACTGCACAGCATTTTCATCCCTTGTCCCACGTCCCACATATTGAGACGATGTCCCACATTTTTATTGGCTCTAGTTTTCAAAAGTCAAACCACTGCAGGACAGACACTTTTTTAAGATCTGACTTTTATCCAACGGCTGTGAAGGAAGCAGGGAAGGCTGTCATCATGGGGCTGTGTTTGCTGTCAAACTGCACACACGTGGGTCAAGTGCAGGTTGACCTTTCACCGTCATTCCAACGGGGAAAATTGCGAGTCACCGCAAAGTCACAAGCTATGCAGATTTAGGCGGAATATGATGGAAACTACCACAAAGAAAAGGAAGAGCAGCCACAACAAAGACTATGAAACTATTTATAAGTATTTATAAGCCGGTGGAAGGCGATTCTCAGAGTTTTTTGTGAAATTTGCCAATTTTGTCTCAAAAATAGATGTGCCGATCTATGGATTCATTTGGGCAAAGCATAGAGATGTTACAAGATAAGGGGCAGAATAGAAATGTTTATTATTTAAGTTAGATAGACATTATATCAAAATTGTAGACCACCTCTCAGCCTTGGTAACATGTCCCACATTGTCCCACACAAACATACTCTTTGTCCCACATTTGGTTTGTTGGGATCTGGTCACCATACCACTGATTATCAATTATAAACATACAACAGCCTTCCTCAGTGTAGCTTCACAAGAATTAATCACAAAAGGGACAAAAGTGCAGAGAAATAAACTAATAAAAATGATCAACAATAATTAAAACGAGCTATGGACACAACCTGAAACTTATTTTAGAATCAACAGGAGAATAAAACATCAACAAAGCAGACAACTTGACATGTGAACAATGATAAACTCCACTAACACACAGTTTATATCTATGACAACAACACTCTCCAGATGAGAACGTCAACAACCACTTCGTCGCCTAGCAACGTAGCTGCGTGTGCGCTGCACAGTCTCCTTTGCGGTTTGTTTTACTTTTATATCTATATATATATATATATATATATATATGGTTGTTGTACTCACCTGTTCCAGTATAACCAGTCCAGTCGGCGTTTCCGGTCCCAATGCAGCTCCTCAAATCCAAAACGTTTTGAGCTGAATGAGGATCTACCATCGCATCAGGGATTAACAGTCTCAAACAGGCTATTAAATCAGTCATTTATTAAGATAGATGCAGCATTTGTTTTAACTATGGCGAGGTATAATAATGGTAATTGTAGCCACATCCCATCTGTGATCCTAAGTTTCATTGTGCTTGAAGTGCTAGCATAAGAGTTGCCGTGAACTCGTCCCATGACTCGGTCCGTGAACGCAACATTTATAAGCGTATCATTTCCGGAGTGACGTCACCACGCTAGACCGTAGTAGACAGTGTGGAGCTGACGCCCTCCTGTGGCCGCATGAAACACCTGCAGCTTCTCCTCTGCTGCAGATGCTGATTCCTCTCTTGTCTGGTCCATTCTCTCACAGTTTATCAGGACGTTTTCATGCATTTGTTTTTCAAATAAAATATGACATTAACACGTCATTAACTACTGTTGTTTCTAATTTACAAATGCCTTTTTTTTTTAAATCACTCGATTAAAACGTTCATTAATCTCAGGTAGGAAAATTAGATGGAGAAAAAATCAAATCTAAAAAAAAGTACGAGATGCTTTTGAAAAAAAGTGGTAACAGCAATGTACAGTAATGAATAAAAAAACATTGTGTTCCTTTAATGCCTTACTGTAGCATTGCAGTGGGAAAAGGTACAAAGTGCACTGGATTTAAATGGGCATATCATTACACAGAATCTATACATGTTTCTAGATGCATTGAAGGGAGTGCAAGTGAACATAACGCACTGTGGCATAACATGCAATCATGTGAGACAAATATATAATTGGTACCCACAAAATATCATCAACACAGGATTCATTATTACATACATATATATATAAAAACACAAAGCATTCGAATACTGATTTGGAGGTCGATTACTATGGCAATGGCCGAAGCTTCGAAGCATTCGCCCTACTATTCTTATACAATATATGTGAGGTTGAGCTCTGTTGTGTCACAGTAAGGGACATATTGGGACAAGAAATCAGCCCTGACATTTAGTGTCTTCACCGGCCCACTGGACCGAACCCTCTGACATTTCCAGGAGTTACTAGGTGGCCAAGTCAGAGTAAAACTTCTCCATAATGTCTTGGGGAAAAAAAATACACTGGGATGCTTACTGTTTCTCTCTGTCTGACCCGCGGCTGCAGGTGGCAGTACTCCTCCAGGCATCAGCGCCCCCACAGTGACCAGCATCCCCTCCCCCATTAGTGTAAATGGTTTTACTGGCATGCCGCCCCCCCAGGCAAACGGGCAGCCTCCTGCAGAGGCTGTCTTCACCAACGGAATACACCATTACCCCGGTAAGTCTGATAAATTCAGGGGGCATGTATGCAAACACACAACTCAAGAGTTACAGAAAGGCTGTATAAATTATGAATACACAGTTTGTCATGTTAAACCATGACTTCAAGAGAATGGAGCTTAAACCCTCAGAGACTCTGCAGCAAACGCATCCATTGTAACGGGAAAGTGTGCATGCTGCTGGCTTACAGGCGTGAATAGCCTTGAAGCATGTTCAGGAGGCCGAGGCCAGACGAATTTAGCCCACAGACAGACAGTCAGCATGTCGAGGAGATGAGTGTTTGGCAAAGGTGCTTATGGGCTGCTGGAGCCTCAGTATGCGCTTGTGTCATGAGCCGTGGCTAGTACCTCATTGGTTTTTTGTCTGTGAAGAGGTGGAAGAAAAATCTGTCTTTTTTTTTTCTTTTTTTTACACTCTTGTCTCTCCAGTGTTGCAGGAGGTGGTTTTTAGGGAGGACTCGGAGAAAAACGGCTTGGGCGTGGCTCCGCGGAGTTGTTTTGGGGTTCAGGGTGGCTGCTTCCTCTCCTCTCTCTCTGAAGGTAGCGCTCCTCTCCCTCCTCCCCATCCTCTCTTCCCCCCTCTTCATCCCACTTCCCCATGGGCTCAAATAAGGGTCAATGAGATTTTGTGCATGTGAAATAATGTGCAGAAATAATTTCAAAGCCTGTGGTTTTATATCATTCTTTGTAAATTTGTAAAACGAGAAATTCAAGTTTGTGAAATGTTGTAGAAAAAGAGTTAAGATTCAAAGCTGAAAACTGCGCACTCCACCTTCACACACATTTACGTTACAAGAACTAATTTTGACCCGGATTTTACAGCCAAAAGCTGTGCTGAAATTCGTACTCGTAACATAAACGTGTGTGTTCATGTGTAATTTTAGTTTCACACGTGGTGTGGGAACTTTGTGTTCTGATTTTCACAGTTTTCTTCTTTGAATCTGCACTGAAGGACTTCTTTTGTCTTTGAATGTTTGTGCAACGTTGGTATAATTTGTCCACAAACTGTATTTAGACATTCACAAATATATTTTTTTCTACAATTGCAGATCTTTTCTATACATTCACAACAAAAGGCAAGTTTTTCACAGGTTTACAAAGGATGATATGCAACTACAGGCTTTAAAATCATTTCTGAACATGATTTTACAACCTTTATTTGAGCCCATACTGCTGTCCTTTCGTCTGGCTATTTGAACCGTTTTTCAGTGTTGCTGTTAGTCTTTGGTTTTTGGTGATAGTTGGGTCATCAGTGTGTGTACGTGGTGATCGGTGTGTGTGTGTGTGTATGTGTTTTCTCAGTGGTGTACTTAATGTGCATGTACTATGTGTACAGACGGGTAGTTAATAATAAGTGTGGCGCAGCGTTCGTGGTAGCTACAAGTGTGTTTAAAAAGGGGGAATTTTTTCACGTTTAATTTTTAAATAATTAACTCTATGTGAAGTTATAGCAACAGATGCATCCAGTGTTGTGAGTGTGTGTTGTAATTGTCTTGTTTTATATGTCTAACTAAAGTAGATTGTCAGAAAAATCAATAGGATTTCTTTATAATAGATACAAGTATTTTATTTCCTTTCCTGTGGTGACAGTGGAGCCGTGTGTTCTGTTTTGTTTTAACTGTGGTCCTTGAAAGTTTTACTTTTCTGCTTTTCTGGGGATAGAAAATGAGCTACTTTAGAAATGCTTTAGGTGGAGCATAAAGTAAAAAAGCCCAGCAAAAGAGAGAGTGATTCAGTTCCTCGCGCAGTGAAAGCAAAGCGAGCGGACACCTCGCTGCTCAGCTCTCTAACCTTTTCTGCTTCTCTTCTCCTGTCTCTTCCTCTCTCCATCGCCTCTCCTTCCATCCCTCCTCTCCCTCTCACCCTTGTTATATATTACTCTCGCCTTCCTCCGTGCCCTCTCCTCCATCTACATTCTCCCGCCGTCTCTCACTGCCTCACACACACACACACACACACACACACACACACACCTCCATCCATCCATGCTCCCCCTCCACCACCACCACCTCCTCCTCCTCCTTGTTCTCTCTGTGTCTCTGGTGGAGCAGCTCAAAGTCCCACTGCAGCTGATCCTCTCCAGCAGGCTTACACAGGAGTCCAGCAGTATGCAGGTCTGTCTGTCACTCTCACAGCAGCACTGATCTGTGTGTGCGTGCGTGCGTATGTGTGCGTGCGTGTGTGTGTGTGTGTGTGTGTGTGTGTGTGTGTGTGTGTGTGTGTGTGTGTGTGTGTGTGTGTGTGTGTGTGTGTGTGTGAGAGAGAGAGAGAGAAAGGAAAGGAGAACGATAAAGATTCCTTTGTTTGAATTTGAATTTTGATCATGTAACATTTAAGTGTTTCATTCTCACTACATCAATTTATCCTCTCTGTTGTGTTCAGTGTGTGTGTGTGTGTGTGTGTGTGTGTGTGTGTGTGTGTGTGTGTGTGTGTGTGTGTGTGTGTGTGAAACATGTAGACTCTATTGTCCGTTATCTGATCGATTGCCTGCTGTGCCCCTGCATATATCACATTGTTTGTATGTATCCCGGTGTGTGTGTGTGTGTGTGTGTGTGTGTGTGTGTGTGTGTGTGTGTGTGTCATGACTGTTATCTGATCCGCGCTGTGCGTGTGTGTGTCTCAGCAGCCTACCCCGCTGCATACGGCCAGATCAGCCAAGCCTTCCCCCACCCTCCACCCATCATTCCACAGCAGCAACGAGAAGGTAACACACAAACACACACTCACGGCACACCATTCACTCCGAAATATTCATACTGTACATGCTGCAAAACATTTACTCATATTTACTGTTTGTCTTTAATCCTCCTGCCAATATGATCCTGGAATAAACACCCACGTTTAAACATATCCAGGCAATTCAGGCATGATTTCACCTCTTGCCAGTCCGTCAAAAGCAAAAACACTCAGAGTAGTCACACTAACACGGAGTATAGTATCAGTCAGGATTGATTGAAGAAGACCGATCTTTATTTTTCAGCCTTTTAAAATAGAGTTTAAATGATAAAGCAAAAATAAAACCGACTATTTAGAGAGTCAGGTTATTCTGGTTATGATGCTGGTTGTAGGGTAACTAACTTCACCACCATGACCGAGTGTTTCAAACTGAGCTGTAAACCTACTCATGAACTCAATGACCTCCAGGCGTGGGACAGCCATGCTTGGGACCTTACTGCCCTCTTGTGGAAAATAAACAAAACAATGCACATCAGTTAACAGCTGTGGCATCCCAGAGGCTGCCGTTTAAGCCGTTAGTATTTGATTGGGGTAACCTGAAAGCTGTGAATGTTGAACCTGTGAGTTTTCAGTTACAGCTGAAACTGACAAATCACCCAGAATTACTGTCAACTGATGGAGGCTTGATGAGAGAAAAATGCTCTGCACTTTTCTGTTTTTTTGCAACTCCGATACCAAACTTGATTTCATTATTAATATTAGGAGAATATAGAACATCTATGACATTAAACAGGAAAACATCCTTAGCTATTAAAATAAAAATAAATAAACAGTGACTGCCTAGCTTACATTGACAGGAAGTCCTTGGTATAGGATGGCAGCATCTGAGGCTCTCACATCAGACCCTGATGAAGACTTGTTGTGTTGAAATTGGTGGGTGTTATCCATGTCTTAATATAGGATTTTTAATTCACAATCAGAGTACCTCGGATGTTTTCCAGACTGCCATCCTATACCAAGGACTTCCTGTCAAAGTAAGCTTCATTTTCATTTGACTACTTGCCCCCATCTTTGAAGAGCACCTGTTTTTTTACATTCAACATTTCCAACATCGAGTTTCCTGACCCAGAGCAGCACCCCCAATTTTTTCTTCATTATCTAATCCTTATTATTTATTAAACCTCAGCTAATGTGGGGCGTGTTTCACAAAAGTGATTTGCAAGCACTTCTTTTAAATGGTGGTATAACGCTATGACTCACAAGTGAGAGTCACTCACAAATTGCAGATGCATTTGTGAGTCCTGCGGGGCTCATGCATCAGGCTCACGCATGGGTAGCAAGTGTTTGTTTTGATTAGTGAAACTACAAAACAACAAAATTAACAGGAGAGGAAATGATCTCCTGTTGCAGATCGGAGCTTTCATGTTGCACATTTGGTGAAACTAGTACAAATTACTCATCACACTTTCCTGAAGCCCAATGTGCCATCTTTAAGTGTCTTGTGAAGAAAGGAGGTTTCACGCTCTTCAACCGTTTCACAAGGAATAGTAGGCCTGTCCGGTGCTCACAGAATAGGGAAATCTTGTAACAGCAGAGACTTCAGAGACCAGGTCCAAAGCACACTTGAGCACACGGATTTAAGGCAATCAACTTTATTAGAAGACCAACGTTTTGACCGCCAGTGCGTCTTCATCGGAGTCAAACCGATCTGAGACTCACATTCTCTTAACTAACCTCCCCTAATTGGGAACTGATTCAGCGTAGGCTGGAAAAATGGGGAGGGAACAACAAGCTGCATGTAGGCAGGGTAAACAATCATACATCATATATTAATAAAAAGAGAGAAGTAAAAAAAAAAAAATGATAAATGTGATACATGTGAATGTGAATCTGATGAAGACGCACTTGGCATCAAAACGTTGGCCTTCTAATAAAGTTGATTGCCTTAAATCCGTGTGCTCTATTGTGCTTTGGACCTGGTCTCTGAAGTCTCCCCTATTATCTTTAAATGTCTTGTTTTGTCTAACCAACAGTCCAAGTCAATTTACTATAAAAAAAAAAAAGAAAAGACCAAGAAAAGCAGGAAATGTCACAATTGAGAAACTGGACTTTTTGGCATTTTTGCTTGAAAAATCGATTATCAAATAGTTGCAGAGTCATTTACTGTCGATCGACTGATTGTTTTTGCTTGACATCCATGACATTACATAACTTTTCGAGAACTCAAATAATCAAAATAGAAATCTGAACTGTTTAAACTTGGGCGGAAAATTGTGCGTTTATATTGGAACAAAAATCACAGTAAGAAGCTGACTGGCTGTTTTCGGGGCCTTCACAAGCTACTCTATCCACTTCATCACAAAGTCTCCTCCAGCCGCGATCAAACTTTTATGCTTCCCTCTTTCCTCGTACCTCTCTCTCTGACCTTTGCCCCTTATCTCTTTTTTTCTCTTCCCGACTCTCTCTCTCTTTCTCTCTCTCTCTCTGTTTCCGTGTGCAGGACCGGAGGGTTGCAACCTGTTCATCTACCACCTCCCTCAGGAGTTTGGGGATGGAGAGCTGATGCAGATGTTCCTGCCTTTCGGTAATGTCATCTCCTCCAAAGTGTTTGTGGATCGGGCGACAAACCAAAGTAAATGCTTTGGTGGGTAAAAATGAACAAACCAAAAGATTATTGGTTATTTATTCTGATTATTCTTTTTTACTAATCACCTTCTTTACCGCAGTCAACACCCCCTTCCTAACCTCCCGACACCCCTCCCTTTAAAAAATGAAAACAAAACAGTGGAGAACTTCTCTACAGTTGTGCAAAAGCTGGTTGTTACTAAAGAGAAAGAATAGAGAATGAGTTTGGATTTTTCTATTAATCATTAAAGCTGTTTTCTTCTTATTTTGATAAATATTTCAGAGATATATATATATATATAACTGTTATAACACTTACAGTCAAGCGGATCACGATACGTGAGTTCTGTTTTAATGCCATATTTGCACAGTTGCCATTGTGCTCTTTATGACATATAATACAAATGCTGACTCTCAGTCTCTAACTTAATGTAAGCGAAAGCAATGCATGCTGAGAATATAACAGTTGCTCCGGCATGCACAGACAGAGAGAGACTGCTGTCTCACTTTGTGCCACTGACAGCACAATTTAGCCGAACGTATAATTATGTGGCAAATTAGAACTGGAGAATATTTAATGGAGAGTCCGTCAGGTGCAACCTATTTTGCAAAGTAGCTTTTGCTCATTAATACGACACAACATTAATGTGTGTTATTCGTGTTGCAATTTGGAGATGCAGGTTTTAATTTGTGATTTGATGCTTTCTCACTTTCGAGTGGAAGTTAAAAACCGAAACTCAAAAAAATAGCACAACCCACGTTGATGTTTTGGTTTTACATCCCATCACCAAGTTCATGTTGTGATTTTGGTTGCATGCTCTGTTATAATTGTGATCCATTGTTGTTGTCATACTGTATGTTAGCTATATGAATGCTTATGAAGTGCTGTATTATATAGTGTTTGTTTTATTAATGCTAACAACTAGTAGTGTTTTGATTGTTTTATGTATAGATTAAATGATTTCATTCGTACTGTAAAGTTCTACATTCGTGTAAAAGACTGCTTCATCTTATTGAAACCATCTTCATTATCCATTCTTTTGTAACCCCAAACTGTCCTCGCCTCTTCATCTAACCACATCCTCGTCTTCCTCTCCCTCTCTCTCGTGGCCTTTCCCCCAGGATTTGTGAGCTTCGACAACCCAGGTAGTGCCCAAGCTGCCATCCAATCAATGAACGGCTTCCAGATCGGCATGAAAAGACTCAAGGTGCAGCTCAAGAGGCCGAAGGATGCCAACCGCCCCTACTAGCCCCCCGCCCCAGCCAGCCGCCGACACCCTGGCGGCCGGGGCAGCCGTCGCACACAGGAAAAGACAGGTCAGACACCGATACTCTCTGAGTCCTCTGGAGACATTTGTTGTCGCTTTAGTTTGATAGGTGATTAGCTGAACCAATGCATGCACAACCGCTGCATAATATATTGACAAAAGCTCAAATGGCAAACCCATTCACTGTGCTGCCTTATGTTCTCTCAGTAACCTTTTATAAATGTCATAAAACATCTGCAGATGCCTAATAACTAGCTGATCATCTGCAAATTGCTTATAAAGAATAGTGATGAAGTTTTACAACTTTGTTGATAGTTCCCATTTGTAAATGTTAATTCCACCTACGTTATTATGACTCATTATTGTATGAGATTTTTTGTTACCAGTTATCTCATGGGCAGCAATACATGCTTAAAGAGGACCTATTATGCCAATCTTCGGGTTCATACTTGTATTTTTGGTTTCTACTAGAACATGTTTACATGCTTTAATGTTCAAAAAACGCTTTACTTTTCTCATACCGGCTGTACTGCAGCACCCTTCTTTCACCCTCTATCTGAAACGCTCTGTTTGAGCTCCTGCCCCGCCCTCTCAAAAAGCCCTGTCTGCTCTGATTGGTCAGCTGGCCCACTCTGTTGTGATTGGTCAACCGAACCAAACTCTTTGGACTCCGCTCCAGCTCCGCTCTAACTAACATTCTGTTAGAGGGCGTGCCAAACTAGCCGCTAGGCAGGTATTATCCAAATGCGTTACTTGGTGACATCACCACGTTACAGAAGAAAAGGCGGGACTTCCAGCAAGGCGATTCAGGCAGTTCAGGAGCAGTGTTTCTGTGGGGGAGAGTTACTCCCTTTGGTGTGGACTAGGGATGTTACGGTGAGGATATTTTCCCACCGGTTAATAAACTTGTGACAACACCGGTGTTGCCGATTACACCGGACATTTTACAAGAAAAGACGGCGCTCAATATATGTAGCATGCTTACTTTGATCTTTACCGTCGGATGGCTGTGTGTCTGGCCTCTCTTCACTGCGAAGGTTCAGGTTTTCACCTAAAGCTGCTGCGCCAAGCAACACCTGCTGTGAACGCTCCGTCCTCCGCACAGTGATTGCCTCATTAACATTATGGTTCCCTTATAGCATTGGGTTTCAATCCAAAGTATTGCCAAATAGGTGCTTTTGCTTTTCATTTGACACCAAATCCTCCCTATCGTCTTGTCTGACAACTCTCTCTCGTTCCGTGTGTGTGAAATCTGACTCCTGCTACTCTGAGCTGAGACTCCGTACGGAGCAGACATTTGCACTTACAGTTTGTAAAGTCCGTCGTCCGACATTCTATTGATAACACGGCGCCGATATGCCAAAATGAACTAAATGAGTTTTATTTCTATAAAAAAGCAAAAAGACAGTGGGAGCGGTGGGCAAGTAATGTAATCGGTGTGTGCCCGACCACCGTGTAACACCGGTAACACCGACTACCACGGCAAGCCTAGCTGAACTTTGGGCTTTGTAACTTTGCAGACCTTTTACATGTACAAAAAAACTTTATAATACACTAAAGGAAAGGGAAAAAAGCAGAACAGACAAAGCAGACAACATAAAAATATAATCTCTACAGTTTGCTGACTAACAGTATATTAGGAATAGAATGTTAAATATATTAGTTTATTCCCATCACTATGTCATGAAACTCTATGCCCTCAGCCGTGCAATTGATATAAATATGCCAGTCAGTTTTCATGGCTGCTTGAAACAAACAAAGCTGTAGTAGCATTTACTTATACGAGGCCTCCTCCATTTGTAGTACAGCTTTACAGTAAGTGACCCTGTATGTTACCCTGTAGGTAAAAGATAATTGGTAAATGGTTCAGTGTGTTGCACAGGGAAGGAATTGCTTCCAAGGGAGAGGCATTTATTACCCCTCAGGCGGGTAATTGTGCTGTTCCTCTTTGTCTCCTCCCTTCATCTGTGTGATGGAGAGTTTAGGCTGCGTCGTTCATTCACCACTGATGACTTCATTCAAGGGCAACTTATCACCCACTCACAAACTAACTGAACCATACCAGACGCCGGTGTCCCGAGGCAAATCACTGCAGGAAGAATAGCGCGCCGATCTCATATGAATGTGTCACAAAATATGTGGCACCATTACTTTTGATATATAAAAACGTTTTCGACAGAGCGGTAGAGAAAACGTCTCTTTTTGATTTCCGTTTCTTTTTGCCTGAGATTGACACACAGTGTTTGAAATGTCAACTGATAAACAAGCGTATTGCAATGTTTGCACTTGCATTCCCAGTTTTACTATTATTATATCTAAGTATAATAATAATGCACTATTATGGCAAAGAGTTGTCAGACTGACGAGTCCGTATTCAGACGGCAACTTAACTGCTAATGACACATGAAGTTTAAGGTGTGCCTTGATTAAAATCCCTTCATCGTTTCAAAAACAGGATTAAACGGTTTGATTTAAATAAAAAAACAAAACTTAATTGTTTTTCGCATAGGAGATTACAACAGCGTCACTGCCAGGGAGCTAAATTAATTCACTGCAGGGTGAGCACTGATTTGTTTTCAACATTGTCTCAACAACATTATCTTTGTTTATCCGTACCAGAACTTAGAGTCTTAGTGAGATGCTTTACTATAAATACATATTCCACTGCTTCATCTTACATGTAAATACAACAAGTATCAACGGTAAACGAGGACATATAAAGAATTTAAAAAAAAATCTCAATATTTCCCCGATTAACTTTTCTTTAGCTTTCTGATGTAATGTAGAAATTTGGTCTCTTATGTAATAAATGTTTGTTTAAGCCCAGAAGGACAAGCACTCTCTTGGAAATGTCTATAAAGATCCAAGTGAATAAACAAATGAGCAGAAAAAACTGTCATACAATTAGAGCAAATAATTGTTGGATACTTGCAGCTCCTTTAAACACACAACTGACGATATCAGGTGTAATTATAGCGAAAACTAACCAGAACCAGACTCTACAGCCACGGTAGCAGCTCTGAGAGGCTGCATTGCTTTAAACTAAATGCCAACGTCAGCATGCTAACATGCATACAAGGACAACGCTAAAATGCTGATGTTTAGTGGATATCATTTTTACCCAGACCATTCTCATTCCCAGGGTGTCAAATACTGACGCTTTGTCACTGCCGTCGATGTGTGATACCGCCGCAATAGGCAGCCTTTAGCGCCGGTGTGAGACGTACCAGGCTTTCCATTAACTACAATGTAAAAATCCATCCGCGGCAACTGTAAACGCTCAGGGAAAGTGCGCTGGGAGTGACTGGGATCAGTTTGGAATCCATCCATAACTTGTTGAGATACAGTTTTTCTCTAAAATCTAAAAATGTCAACCTCATGGTGGCGTTAAAAGAAAAGTCATGGGATCCCCAAAGTTGGTAGGATTCATCCTCTGGGTACCATGAATGTCCATGTCCAAACCATCTGCTGGCAATTAGGGGTGTAAGAAAATATAGGGTATCGCAATATTATGTTTTGTGATACTGTATCTAGTCTCAAAAACACTATTGATTTTTAATAAATAGTTTACATGCAAAGATTAACTCAGTCGATACTTTATTTCATTTGCAAAGAGATGCATTCTCTCAGTGTGTCCTCTCAAAGTAGTGCTATGATGTTGGATGTTACAGGGACTGTGATAAATGCAAATGCAGATCCCGCTGTTCTGATTGCATTAAAAAAGTCAACTTTATTCTCAGATTTTATGCATATGGCAGTGTGTCTTTATTCTATGACAGTTTTCCTAAAATTAGATTTTAAATATCGCAATATGCTTACGGTATCGCAATATATTGAATCGTAACCCCTATATCATGATACATATCGTATCGCCAGATTCTTGCCAGCACACAGCCCTAATAGCAATCCAATAGTTTTTGAGATATTTCAGTCTGGACCAAAGTGGTGGACCGACCAACTAACAGATCGTCAAAGCCATCCCTGGAGCCATTACGCTAGCAAATGTTCCTAAAATCAGAGCTTTACAACCTTTTAATGTGCATGAAACACCTTTTTCTTTCGTTTTCCAACATATTATTGACTCAAACTATTTCTTTTGCTTCTGCGCTTCTCAGGTTTTGTTGAGCTGAATCATATGTTGACTTCTTGCTGCCCGCCACTGAGTGCAAACTCAACATCTGGACCACTGAGGCTGCTTCAGAAACAGAGGAGAGAGAGAGAGAGAGCGATGACCGAGTCAAGGACACCTCCTTTTGGATGTACTAAAACTTTGGAACTCAGAGAGAATTTGTACCAGCCTGGTTAGCCCCAGGACCTTTTTTTCTTCTGCACACATATACACACCTCTTCTCTCCCCCCCCCCCCCACAAAAACCCTGCTTGAATGACAGCTACCTTTTTCTGGACCACAAAAACTTTTACTTGAACACTGAGAAAAAAAAAAGTAAAAGAAACTCTATCAAACCTACTTACAATGACCAACCCCACTGAACTCTTAAAGGGAATATGGATGTCAAAAGTCCAACAAGAACAAAACTTTTTAAAAACTGAATAGAAGATTGCCGTAGGAGATCTTTCTGTAAGATGGTTTGAGTTTGGGGCAATTGACTTTTGAAGACCAATTTATAAGACTTGAAACAAGAAGGGACAAGAAATTCTCGGAGAGAGAACTTACGTAGGGAATGTGATATTTTCAGGACACAAATTGGCTTCGATTTGGGATGGCCATCTTTAGCTCGGAGTGCCTGTCCGTTTCCAGGGGATACCGTTGCCAAGGAGAGCCATAGCAACGGTCTCCAGGGAGTCTTACCTGTCATTCCTTAGTTGTTTTAGGGACCAAAAGACCAAACATTTTTATTGCTGAGGACTTGTAGCTCTAATATACTCGGACCACTGCATCTCTTTCAGTCAGTGTTAACTGGTTGAGGAGTTGCACTTAAAAGAAGTGTACATTTCGAATATATACAACACATGTATATATACATATATATTGCTGATATGCTTTTTTGAATACAGGCAAAACTATTTCAGACGACCAAATGGGGTCTCTCACTTCGCTAGTTTACAATTACTCAAAATGTTTATTTTTTTCTCTTCTCATTTTGTCTCGGGAGGGATGGCGAGTGCATGGGAGGGGCTGCTCCGTATCACAGCCTTATCTTTTTTAACTTGACATCCTAACCTCATAGATAGAATAACATCAGAAACGTTTGAAATATATGAACTTGTTTATATTTGCAGTACATATATATGTATAACAAGCATTCAAGCAAATGTATTCATATATACAGGATATATGGATAAATAGATATTAATCACAAACAAATATATGTATTTATATGCACATATTTTATATATGTGTGTCTGTATATAGAACGGCTACTGACTATGTTGAGCTGTAATTTTTTGTAGATTTTAGCTGGAGTTTGAAACATTGCTCTGCTTGGGAAGAATAGCAAATCTGGCAGCTCCCAAAAACTGCAGGCATTCCTATCTCTGATATATGCTGACACACAATATATTGCTAAAAAGATAACATGTGTGAGAAAAAACACACATACGGTGTAAATATTATCTGAAAAATGCAAAAAGCCACATCTCAGTAGCAGGCTTTAAGAGAATCAGGCTAAATGATTTTAGAGGAAAAGGACAATTATCTTCGACTCTATTCCAAACATATCTTTTGAGCTTACACACACACACACACACACACACACACACACACACACACACACACACACACACACACACACACACACACACACACAACACACACACACACACACACACACACACACACACAAACACACACACACACACACACACACACACACAAACACAAACTTCTCTTTGAAACTTGAACCAAAATGAAAACGTCTCACAACCCTTGCTCTCTTTTGCATTCAGTAAAGTGCATGTAGCGTATGGGGCTGTCACCATGTCAAGGTGTGCCTTGTCACCTGCAGAATCTGCCATCAAGCACTGTGCTCTCAGAAAACAAAGACAAAAAACAACAACTAAACACACACTACAGCAAGCAGCCAACGCGCTATTATGATGTCAAAACTACAGCCAGATCCATATCATTTCTCAGCCGCGTAGAGAGCTTCAGTGCATGTCCGATATAACAAACCCATCAGACAACTGTCAATGTCTTTGAACAAAAAAAAAAAAAATGCATTTAGGATTAATAGACTCATGCGATTACACTTCAGATAAAAGCGGGCATTAGGTAACCTGTTAGCACAGGTACTAACTATCAAAGGGTGTGTGCGGGGCACCCGTGACTACGTTCCACTGGTTGGCGTCAGAACTAGGGCGAAGTTCAGGGTTGACGTGGCGTGGCTTGATATGGGAAGTGATTGAGCTCATCGGACCCGACATTAAGGTTTTAATGGTCATGAAGGTGATGTAATATTGATGAATATGTTATAATTAGAGAGCTGGCTTCCCATTGAACAGAATAAGGGAGCTTTTATTCCCATCCAGCAGTTAATGTAATACTTGACATGAAGCATATCCTTTAGAAGATGTTATATTGCCTTATGTTATACGTCCACCTCATACGATCAAATACACACATAAAAAGCATAACGAAACTGTAAAATGAAGCAATAAGAGTGAAAAGCCATTTACCCATTACAACTGCTGTATCACCGAGGCTGGTTTCATATTGCTTTAGCATACAGTTTCACAGTCTACAAAAACGGTATGAACAGCTACTATATACCTGCAAAAGGTCAACAGACTTGGATTTATTGGACCCCGCATTCAACACATATTCAGCTGGTGGAGATTACTCAATGAATATTTATATATATGAATATTTATAAGGCTATATGACACTTTGGAAGACAATGCTTCCTGTTGGGTGCTGTTACTAGTTTCTCCTATAAACTGCTCATTATGCCATTTCCCTAGTGTCTGTGTCTAACCTTTTAAGCAGATTGAATAATTTAACATTTACCTTCCAAATCCAGCGAGGCTAAAAGACGCCACTACACATCCCAGGACGCCACTGTTTGTATATGTGCCACATAACACTGCGGCGTACAGTGCAAAAGCCAGCTGACCATCATGATCATTTTTCGCTCTGACAGTATGCGCGGTTGGTTAGTACAAAACGTCTTGTACATCCACCTGAGCTGCCTTTGAGCCAACAATAACATCTGAAGCTAAATGTCATGTCTGGTGTCCCTGATCGCCACACTGTGTGCCCTCTCTGACTGCCCCTCGCTGCTCTGAGAAAATTGAAAAAAAGGTGTCGACGCGGTCTGTGCTTTTCTAACGGTTTGTTTGAGCAATCACTCATGTCTTTCACCCACAGCCCATGTTTCCATGTCGAGTGAAATGAGGGAGGGGAAGCAGAACGACCACGGGGAACTAGAACGCCAAGCACCTCTTCTTCATTTGCTCCAACTTTAAGCTGCAAGTTTACATGAGAAAAGCAAAACAAAAGTGGTTCAAAAACATCAAGAAACAGAGCAGAAGTTTGAATATAAATATATATATATAAATATATACATAAACCGATGAATATACTGTAAATTGTTTCTTTTTTTGCTCTGTTTTCCTCTGTACATAGGTTTGCATATTTTATAGGACTTTTACTTCTATCTACAAGGACTGGATAAAGTACTTTAAATACTTAAAAAAAAAAAATATATGAATGAAAACATGATAATGCTCAATAAAACCAGGTACAAAAAATTTAAAAAAAATAGTCGCTAGGATACGGTACAAACTGTAGGACCTGACCAAGGCATTTATCCAGAATACAGTCAGGGAGAGCATTGACCTCAGTTAGAGCTTAGACACACATTGACCTATTTTATAAAAAAAAAAAATACTTTGATGGGTTCTATTCATTTATCTATTTGTTTAGATATTTATTTATAAGTCATGTCTGAGATAATATGCATGCTTTCATGGCATTATTTTTCTATGAGTTGGTACGTGACCAAATAGTTTTTATATGACATGCATGGGCCACTGTTGTGGTCCACAGATGATCATTGTTCCTGTCTGCAGGACCATGCCTTCAGCACTTCTTTGATGATGGGGAAAAAATGCTCCGATTGACCAAGTGACGTCAAAGACAGATTTTTAATCATTTATTTATGTTATTTATTTATTTATTTTGTGTTAATGTATTTATTTCTTTGTGCTGTTTGAGTCAAGATCTGAGCTCTCTTAATGCCACTGATCTGCTTGCTTGTAAGTACTACTTTGTGTCACCGCATCACCACTTTCAGTATTGGCAAACTCTGAATTTAACAACTTCAAAGACTGATTTTTACATTCTCCTGTTGCTGATAAACTATCCAAAACAATGCAGTACAGTACTAAAGCCTTATGTATATTTGTAATTATAAAATTCATATTGTTCTGTTCCAAAAAAGTTAGCTTTGTTAAAAGATTGTTAAAACAAGATGCCAATTCCTCCGTCAGTTTGAGTACCATTTGCTTCCATTCTGAAACCTTTAAACAAAGTGAGAAAGGGCCAATTCCTAGTAAAACATTCCCTCATAAACCAACTGTTCAATCAGATATGTAATCACAACATAAGATATGCCTTGAGGTCACTATAAGTTGCTGCTAACATGTAAGGAGCTAATGTCTGACGAATTGCTAATCACTGATTAACTGCCTGCATAAAACGCCAGTTCTGATTTGTAAAACTTTACTCCCCTCCTCCTTTTAATCCCATCTTGCTGTTGTTTGACAGAGCTCTGATCTTGTTCAACTGATGTGTTCTACCAAGAGCAAAATTCAATGAAGACTGCACTATCTCATCAAAAACAACTGAGTTACTATCATTCCTTTCAGTGCTGTTATCAGTGGTTTTATTTCTAAAGCTCAGTAGTGTTGCTAGAATCACATTTTCCTTCATATGGTTTTCAAAGTATTCTGGAAATCTATTTCCCAATGTCAGCACATACGGAGGGTGGGGAAATGAATGTTGCATATTAAGCTTTGCCGGGTTCCTGATGAGCTAAGCTTCTGATTGGGCAGTGCGCTTTAGGCTCCCGCCCCTGTCTCTCCAGACTGCACCATTCTCTGGTCCCCTGAACTCTTTTTTTGTAATTTTAAATGAATGATGCGTCTCAGCTTAGCCCAATAATAAAGCACAGTCTAGAATAAAGTGTCTCGTGTCGTGTCATAATTACTGATCAATACGAGGTTACCCACACAAATATCCCCGTTATTCTCTCCAGGAAGGAGGTGATGGTTTGGTTCATTCATCGGTTGTCCGTCAGTTTATCTAAAAAAAAAAATTTCTTTGAAATCTAGTAGGGAGATCTGGCGTTGGGTATGAACGTGCCACGATATACCGGTGGGTATCCAGATTTTCATCTTGTAAGGATAATTCATTTTAGTCATAATAATCAAACTAACTGATTCTCAATGTACAATTGTGCATCATAAAGTTAAGTTTGCTTTAAAAGGACCAGTGTAGGATTTAGGGGGATTTATTGGCAGAAATGGAATATAATATTCATGACTATGTTTTCTTTAGTTTATAATCAGCTGAAACTAAGAATCGCTGTGTGTTCGTTTGCATAGAATGAGCCGTTCATATCTACATAAGGAGGGGGTCCTCTTCACCGAGTCCACCATGTTGCACCGCCATGTTTCTACAGTTGCCCAGAACAAACTAACCAAACACTTCTTACCTTACTCTATAACAAAGATGGCGCATTTCAATCTCCGCCAGAGATTTGAAATAGTATTCACTTCCTGTCTCCTTAGTAGGGGTTGTCATGGCGTGTTCGCCTCTCCACCCCATCCCCCTTCCTCGTTTGGAAGGGGGGTGAACTTCGTGTGAATGGATGCTAGCAGATTGGATTATATTTGCATAATATATTCATATTTTCTTTTGTTAACATTACATATTTAAACAGCTCATAGTTCACTAGGGCGTTAGCAAAGGTTGGTTGCCAGATCTTGCGAGAGTGTGTTGCAGAGACAGAGAAAGGTCTTGAACAAAGTTAAGTTTCTCCTGATTTGTCCATCTGAAAAAATTTCATTTTAGTGTCACAATGTTCTGAAGATATGTGGCTTGTGAAAAATGGGTCCAATATTTACTTTAATGACTATGGGGCGAAAGAATCAGTCATAATCTGTGTTCACGTTCACTTCTCCTATTGGAGTTAATAGACTCAGGACACGCCGCTAGTCTCTTTAAAGGGGCGGGGCTGTGGCGAAAGCCACGTGACACAGATATAGGAAACTGACTCTCAGTGCGCCATCTCCTTTCTGAAATGTCTCTGACGTTACCTGAAGGCCACCGTAGTTCTCCGACACGCTTGGAAAGGGAGGGGTATTCAGTTGGCTGCAATCTGTAACCTCACCGCTAGATGCCCCTAAATCCTACACACTGCTCCTTTAATGCTGCCAATGTCCTCAGAGATAATCGGCGTTGCTCAGTGGTAAACAGTTTTCCTGCAGTGACAACATAACATATCAATTACAAACTAGAAGCATAACCAATTCTGAATAAATATTTGTTTATTTGTATTAAAACCACAGTATAACAAGAGTACAATATGCAACATCATGATCATTCTGATTTAGGATTAAACGTATTAAAGAAAAGGCAAGACCAAACCGGTGAATATCAAGTGACTGGACCCATTTTCTTCTTTGTCAGCAAATGAAGAAAATATCCTCCAGTATTTGGCTTTCTTCCAGGTCCTGCCGGGCGCTCTGAGGATACGACCCAGCGGGGGTTAGCAGGGTTCTGCCCGCTGGTTTGGGGGCAGCGAGGCCCGGCCTACGTTGAGACATTTTGGGTCTTCGAGTGGACAGCTTGCTTAGCTCAGGCGCAGAGATGGGACTAAAGACATCCAATAACTCAACCAGAGAAAAGTCCAACCTGAAAAAATAAGTAACAATTTGGGAGGTTTTGTTGTTTCATTCAATTCAGTTTTACACATGTGACCTCAGCTCGTTTCAAAGGTTGAATTGGCACCGGCTACATTTATAATACAGAACCCAGTGGGGCTCTGAAGACAGGCAGTGTTGTAAATGAGCGCTGTTTCATTGTAACAGAGAAATGCACACAAAGAGCGCCAGTTGCAGTACGTGCCCTCAATGTTAAGCAGAGAGGGTGCAAGCCGAGGGACCGACATCAGACATGCACAAGGCCAACGTCGACTCGGAGCCCCGCCGCTTGTACAAAAATATTTGTCATTCACCTTTCACTTGTTAACACAGACCATATGAAAGCAAATCTCTCTTCGACATGTTAACAAAATCTTTCTTGCTGAAGCGTCTGCTGAACCCTAACAAGCAACGTTAACAAGTCAAAACCACTGGGGCGTCCCGGCAGAAAAACACACTTTCTTGCAGGTGCGAGAGGAAAAAGAGGGAGAGGACCCCGGTGCTTTCTCCCCTGGAATAGAAATGAGGGAGTGTGCGGCGAAATAAATAAACCAAAACGGGGGAGATTAAGCTAATAGAGATTCAATCCCTCAGTCTGGCTGGCTTGATAAATTATTCAGTGTATACACAGTCGAACAACGCCATTCCAGATACAAAACATGAATTCTTTAAAGCACGCCCCACTGATGTTGCTAACATAATTCTCTGCTCGTTTAAAGCTGCATCGATTTGCATCGCGCGGCTCCGCACACAGCTCTCCCAGGTAAGGGCGATCTTTGGCGTGTACTTGTTGATATGCATGCGGGTGGTCAGCAGACAGACACGCCGGTGGAGCTTCCAATCATTTGTGTTCCTCCACACGTAACCGTGGACCTTGATTTGTCGTGTTTTCACACTAACTTGAGGCAGCACACATCAGTCGCTGGAAAGCTTTAAAGGGCTACATTTTTGCTTTAGCAACATGAGCTAATGTATGCACATGTTTGAGCGTGAGGGAGAGAAAGTGAATGAGGGGTAAAGTCGGCTGAGGGATGATAACTGATGAAAAAAGAGACTGAAGCTCAAGTAAGTAAATCTGTCTTCCTCATTTGGGCTCCTGCCTGTCAACAGCAAAGGAGAGAGAGAGAGAGAGGGAGACAGAGAGAGAGAGAGAGAGAGAGAGAGAGAGAGAGAGAGAGACAGAGAGAGAGAGAGAGAGAGAGAGAGCGATGGTGAGTGTTTGTAAAAGAGAGACTGGAAGCGAGTGCAGCTTTGTGGATAGAGAGGAAGGCAGAAAGGGAATGTGGGGGAGGGACTTTGGCTGGGTTCCTTCTCTCGAAATGTGAGAATTTGCATTTTTATTTGTTGATTTATTTAACGGACAGGGCTCTCAAACAGCCATCCATCAACAAACGACATGTCGGTAATGAATAATGCATCACTTACCGGCGGTCACAATCTATAACAAGGGGAGCGCGGGGGGTAGGGGTACAGTTTGGGCAGGGAATGGGGGGGGGATGGCAGCGGGTGGGGTGAGGGGAGGAGGTGGCACAGAGATTGCACGAGGGCTAGAGAGAATGCCAATGGATTTCCAGAGGGGTATACAGTGCAACAAAGAACTTAATTTCTTGGCTCCAGTTTGTGTGAGGTAAAGTTGTGAATTGCTGCTCGATATTAATATCCCCCAAAGGAGTCCTGGCCAATCTATTTTACTGCGACATGCATACGGAAAAATGCACGGACAAGAGAAGCAGGAAGTTTCTGTCATTGTAAAAATAATAAAAAAAAAAAAGCTTTGGCCTGGGATGTTGGGTCATTTTGACAGCATCTAGAGACGCTGCATTACCGACATTTAAGTACTGTTAAATACTTCAGTCTTATATGTGTTTCAGTAGAACAGAAAGAAGCCTCATGGTACGTGTCCACAGCCTCCGTCCTTTCCACGCTTCCCATTCATTGTAAATGTAAGCAGCCGTGCAATGCGTTCTGAAAGCGTGGCGGCGCGATTCGAGAGACGGGGCGTCACGTTGGCCGCTCCTCATTTGCATAAAGTTGAGGTCTATGCTACTTTATGCAAATCAGGGGCGTCCGGCGCGACTCTAAGCCTCTGGAAACTCCCTAGAAACCTTTAAACTAACCGTTGTCGATCCAAAATAAAGACAGATTAAGCAACTGCATGGCATATTTCTCACATGAAATGTTTTCATAAACACATTTCGGTGAACTACTTTCGTGATATAAGAGAAGAAAGTTTCCAAACGAGCCGCTATGTTGGTTCCGGTTTGAAAGCTGGGAGCGGCAGCCCACGAGGGAAAGCGTTCGTCCAGTAAGGTGCCGAGTGCCTTGTGTCTAGTGGCAGCCCATCGAGCGTCCAATGCTGGGAACGAGGCGATCCCTCGCTATAAAAAACGCCATGTACCATTAGGGAGTATACTGTAACATATCTGCGGAAAGTTGATTCTGACAATATTTTATTGACTCTTCAATGACAAACTGAATTCTCTGTCAGGGTTCCCACTCATTTCTAGAGACCATTTTCCAGGACTTTTCCAGGACATTTTCAGTGATGATCTAGCTGGTGTGACAGACAGGGATCACACCATACACTAATATGTTCCTCTCTGTGGAAGTCGGATTTAAAAGACATGCAGTCTATGGCTATAACTTATCTATGAAATCATCTCTTAAGTGCTTAGAAATTACTCGTAAACTTCAGCAACTGAACCAAACATGCTGACCAATTTAACATTGGTCAACCGTTTTATAACAAGTTAGGAAGAAAGCAACGTTATGTGAGGTCATCCAACCTGCTGTTGCTACCATGTGACGTGACTTGGGTGACGTGTTCAAAGCGTTTCCAAAACATAACCGAGAGCAGCCTATTCAAAATACTCTCGTCCATAAACAACCATTTGAACGTTAATACCATCCGGAATTTAACTTAGCCCTTTCAGATGGCATGTAATCTGTTTTGGGGAATTTGGGCTCTGATAGAGTAGTAGTAGTTTATTCTCAGCTAAAGCAAAATAGAAGAATGTTGAAATGATTTTACTTTTCCTCTCATTTTCCTTGTGTTTTCAATGACTTGGTCAACAATTTTCCAGGTTTTCCAGGATGCGTGGGAACCCTGTCTGTATGTAAAAATCGAAAAGGTCTTATCATAACTACTCTGAAACAACAAACAGTGGTAACAAATACATTCTTTCCTTTGTCCTGTGAACACATATAGAGCCATGCCTACCTTTCTTAGTGTAATAAAAACCTTTGGGCTTCATTCTCCCAGCGCACCAATACTGTTTGTCTCTTTTCTAGCTCTGCAAGGCCAGATAAAATTTCCACAAAACTCCTCTGCCTGCCTACGCTCCCCACCACCTCCTTTCCACTCGTAACTTTCACTGCTTATTTGGCTCCTCTCTTTCATTAAAGATAGCCGTCTCGCCCCGGCGCCCCTTTTCATTTGCAGTCCAAACAGTAAGATAAAAAACCTATAATGGCCGCTGCGTATATCCCGCATGTCAATTTCCCTACCAATCAATAGCAGGCGGGCGATGGAAGGAAGGATGGAGATGAGATGGGCGGGGTGCGCTGGAACTGTCTCATTACTAACTAGCACAGGATTCATGAAAGGATTAAGGAGGTCACTTAATGTTAACCCCGGCTTCGTCTTGCAATTTGCACATCAAGATTGAATTGGTTAAGATTAGATGTCGAGATTAGATGTTGTTGCCGAGTAAAAGAAGGGGGCTCAGGTAACATGGCAAATCTTACAGTAGGATAGACTTTTCTTTACTAGTTTCATCTTGCTTATTAGCCTACCACAGCAGTGTTTTTATATTGTTTATTACATACTGACAGCAGTTTATTTCATATGATGGAAGTAGCATGCATTGTTGATGAGATTAAAAGCAACTAAAATAACATGTAGCTCCCTTTTCTAAACAATTTATTTATCTTATATAACAATAAATTATACAGATATATTTGTAGAAACCAGCTAAGAAAAAGACATGTCCAATTCAAATCAGTGAATTACCAAAGGATTACAACTATCTTAAGATATGCACATGAAATAAACATGTTGCAAGCAAACCACAAAACGTATCTGAGAGGCAGACTTCCTCATTACTGGTTGTAAAAAAAAAAAAACACTGTGTGTACTAGCAAAGAGTCCAACAATTTTAATAGGCTTTGGAGGTGTAAATGGATGGTAATAAGATCTGATGGCCAGGGTCCCCTGCTGGAATTAATGGGCATCTGCCGGAGCTCACAGTTCAAGTTGGACCGCGCACTGCTTTGTTTAAGAGTTACTCATCGGAAGTTGAAAACTTTGAGCTGTTTTGAAGAATTGTCCTTTAAGACACGGAGTTTGGAGGTTGGGGGGGGGGGGGGGGGGGGGGGGGGGGGGGGCTGTGTCTCACGGTTACCGTATCTCCTATTATCCACCACTTTCACGAAAGGAAATCTGACATTATGCAAGAACAAATTGGATCAACTTTAGGAATAACAATGTTTTTTAAAATAAAGGTCTGCAGCAGCACTGTTACAAATTGCTTCTCAGCACCTGATATTTTGCACACAGACACCGTAAGATGACACATAGTCAGGTTAATTACCATTCAGTGTAAAGGGTGCAAGAAAAAAGGTAACGAATGTCCTGTCCTTTTTAGGAAAGTCTGATGCTCGCTCTCAGTGATTCATCCCTGTCCTCCAAACTCCTCTCCCTTTCTCCCTGTCTTTCTCACCATTTCCATTTCTATCCATCTCGACCTGCTCCAACTTTCCCCGATTCCCATTTCTCACTATATCCAATGCCCTCACCCCTCACTCACCCTCAAACACACTTTTAACATCTCTCCCTCGCTCGTGCTTTCTCTGTCTCATTACTGTGGCAGAGAGAGAGAAGGGAGGGCAGTGTGTGCATCCAGAAGTCTGTTCAATTACACCTGCTGCAGGGTCCCCGCTAGGCCGACTAATGGAACGCAGCATGTCTCCTGACAGGCCGGCCACAGCGCTAGCTAGCCCGGTAAAAAGCTTCATTTAGCCTCTCACAGCTCGAAAAGTTAGCTAGACTAAGAAAATACATCATTTAGCCTCCAACGCTGCAGCAACGGCAAGCCCAGGGAAAGCTTGGAGATTCAAATTTTATACTTCCACTATATTTATGCGTTTCATGACTGTTAGTATTTCTTCACAACTAGAGGAAATAACATCAATTGCCTTAAGAGGTCAGAGAGAACAAATAAAATACTGCAGCCCGACAGCCTGCAAATAATCTTCCCAATGTGCCCCACAAGACAGGAGTAGCCTGGCCACAGAAAAGCTCACTCAGACTTTCCTCTGGTAGAAAACAGCTCTATTCAGAATTTCAAACTAGCACAGGACAAAGTGCTGCCTCGATCCTTCAAGTGCTTAACTGTGCTGTTTTTCATTGTTGTTCAATGAGTAATCCACTCTTTTGGCTAATTCTACTAAGTTAGCTATGGTCCTACTATATAGAGGTAGACCGATTAATATCGTTTTGGCAGATTAATCGATGCAGATGGGACGTTTCACAAACTATCATTATTGGCAGAACTTGGCTCCGATAGTGGCCGATGGCTGTGCAGCCTCCACCAGTCACACGGGGACGTACGTCACCGTTTTGGATGGAGGCTCCGAACACAAAGTCAAGGTAGAGGGGGAGAAAAAAGTTATCTCTCCAAAATGTAAAGCAACGCTATCAACTCTTTGTCCACGATACAAGACAGTCAGACAGGGAGGAAAAGAAATCTTTCACTGTTACTTCAATTTACCATTTTGGCATTTTCTCTTCCAAATAATCCAGCCATTTAACCATCCATTCATGAAGTCAAATCGCGATATGATCCTCCTTACCCCAAGGATATGCACAAACATTAATGGTTTGTAAGAGTGGTATTTAAAAATGTAAGGCGACGCGCAACAGGAGTAACCCTGGCCAGTCACACTGTAAGCCACAGAACAGCGCATCGCGTATTGTAAATAAATAGAACATTTTCCAGCGATGTAATCCACAAAATCACACTTCAAGATATTCATTTACTAATAATGAAATTCGGAGTGACAAAAAAATGGTTTAATAAAAACGTCGTATGCAACAGTAGCCGACTAGGCTGCTGCAGAAGTAGAGAAGATATCGGCCGATTAATCGGCTATCAGCTTTTTCCTGCACCAAACTACCGTTATTTTATCGGTCTTTAAAAATCCACTATTGCTCAACCTCTATTAGAATACATGGTAAATATCTATTAAATGCGTCATTGATGTGCAGTAAAGATGTGTTTACCTGACTTCAGGGGTCTTCTGGATCACAGACACTGAGGTGGGCTTACTCAGGCTTGTAGGGGACTTAGCAGGAGATGTGGCCACGTCCTTTCTGGACCGCGCTGAGGCCTCTGTTGAGAGATGCAAGATAGGAGTGTTATATTAGAAGCAAGAGCAGCGAGGCTTAGAGCAACGCAGGCAAGACATTTTTAAAAATTACCATGATCATATACAGGTCTTTATCTAAGTTTTGCATGCATACGAATGTACTAAAATAAATACCGTTTGAAGAAAATCCAACTCTTGACAGGCCTGAGTATGCTATGTTTTGAGCCAGGGATGTTCCTCTGTGTTAAACACATAATTGTGATTAATTGAAAATACATGCTTACCAATGCCATTCTCCAGAGGAGCGGGTACAGTTTGTGGGTGTTTTTGATGCAAGCTCTGTCCTGCAGGAGGTACCTCCGCATCTTCACACACACTGTAGACCGCAGACAATATACAGTATATTAAGTTAGCTTTCGTGTATGTGACTTGAGTATGTGTGTGTAAGGTGTGTGTGTGAGAGAGCGAGAGACAGTTTGCACATATCCTACTAAAGTATTTGCTGTGTGAGTGTCTGTCTTCCCATCTACCAGTTTACCTGGGGGGTAAAGCTTGGTGGGAGGGACCCTCCGGCTGTGGATCTCCATTTCTAGTGTTTGAGCTGCTGGGATCAGATTGAGTAGCTTGTTGAAACCTAACAAGAATATAGGAGAAGAAAATGGACTGAGGTTTTGCCATTCTGCGATGACAGATACTGAAGAAGCACAAGGACACACAAATAAGAGCCTAAACACGGACGGGTAGTTACTTCTTAGACTACTAGCGACTAACTACTAGAAGTAACTATCAACTTGGGCCTCCAAATCTTAGCTAGCAACGTTACCAGATACATTTCTCTTTGGCGTCTTCTACCTGCTGTACTCGAGGCGCGACTGACGTAGCTGCTGATTCTGTGTGTTGAGCCTCTCCTCCTGCTCAGCCAGCCGTGCCTGCAGCCTCTCTCTCTCCGTCTCCAACTGCATCTTCTGCAGCAGCAGCTGGTGCCTCTTCTCCTCCCAGTCCTCGTGACCCAGCAGAGGCCTGGTCAGGGCTTCAATGGCCTCTGAGCTAACGGCACTCCCACTGTGGAGCCTGTGTGTGAATGCACATTTCATTAGCTTAATGTCCTGACATTCTCCTTGTTTGTGTCTTGATAATAGACTTGTGCGAATTGGCGATTGGATCGTCTATCGAGAATTGAAGGGATGATCAACGATTGTTTTTTTCTACACCGATATTAAGGCGATTTTAACTTATCAGAATTAAGTTGTTATAAAATACTTTCTAGAATCTGCACCCTGCTGTGAATTTAGAGATGTTTGTGCTTGGTGTTTCCTCGACAGATCTCAACATGGCTGCCGGGTCATAACACCTCTCTCATTTTACAGCTAAACAGTACACTACAAGATGTTTCTGAAAACATTTGAGGCGAGAAATAGGCATTACAGTAACAGAATATTGATTCATATTTGATCAGTGCTGCCTAGTTTGACCGTTTGATAGGAGTTTGCGAGTGATTGACAGCTGCTCAGAGATGGCAGCTGGACGGCAGACTCCAGATCAGCTCTGACTGGAGGACATAGTGACCGTTTTATAAAAATAACTTTTTTTTTAATCATATTTGCTCCAATCTCGCCTACTGCTGCTTTAATTACAAAACCAGTTTGCAGTCTTTTTTCTATGGACACCCCGCATCTCTGTTCTCCATATGCCTGCTCACCAAAACTTTGCTCAGCGCTCCATAAGAGTAGTTATGGATATGATATGGATTGTGATATTAAAGATAAGATAATAATGTTGAACGTAACATGATGCTGTGATATTGTGGCGATCCGATCGCCTATCGGTGATCTCGACTAACCACGACTGGACATATAAAAATAGAAATTATCGCCCAACTCTACATAAAATGCACGTTGTGATGAAAACTACAGGAGACTAATGTAATCATGTGGTACGATAGATAGATAGATAGATAGATAGATAGATAGATAGATAGATAGATAGATAGATAGATAATGACTGTATAGAGTACTACTGTACCTTTCACATTCACGCTGGTTAAAGGCGTCATGGTGGCCGTTCTCTAGACGAGAGCCGCTGTCTTGACCGCTGCCTTGGGAGTGCTCACATCTGTGGTGGGACTCCCTGCTCTCCCTTTTCTGAGTCCTGTGGTGTATGATCGGCCCATCAGTTGGACTGAACTCACTAACACATGAAAGAGGGGCATGGTTGCTACGGGTTTGTGTTGCTCCTCTTCCTCGACCACCACTCCTGTGCACTTGAGGCTGTTGTGCTCGGGTAGCAGCGAGGCTGAGGTATGAGCCATCAAAGAGTGAGCCATTAGCTCTGCTAGTAGATGTTCTGCTGGGGGCTTCCTCGCTGCCGAGCACCTGGACGGAGAACAAAGAGGACAATGAATGCATTTTGGCCAATTTAGGAAGCCTCTGAAAAATAGATGGAGTATTTCAGCCAAAAACGTTAGACTGCTCCATAAAACCCTAATGTAGAGCTGGGCTACAAACCAAAATTTACCAATACTGAATAAGGAGTCACTAACCAACCTAATTAACTCGTGTTTACGTGCAGTAAAAGCTTTCCCCATGTGCTTGCGAGAGCTGTTCCACAAGAGCTCGCATTTCACTTTCCCTTTATGTGGGTTTATGTGGTGACCTGAAGCATTTTTTTTAGTCTTAAAGTCTACTTTCTTCCATTTTACGCTCGTAACTACAGTGATTGTGTGCTGGGCTCTGAGCGCTGCCAACACACGGGTGACGTACACAGCAGTACGGTGCCTGGACACATCCTGCGTAGACGCTGACGGAGGACTCAAGCTGCTGCTGCTGCTGCTGCTTTCACTCTGCAGCTTTATAGACATGGTGTTAGGGTAGGGCCGGGGTTTATATAGCAGCACAAATGCAAATCATCCTTCAAAACTGTAAACTGGACAGTGGCCACAAGATTAAGAGGACAATTTCCAACTGGGCATAACTGGCAGGTAAGCCAAGGTCAGGAACATTATGAGATAAACATAAGGAGGAAAGTCCATCTTGTAGTTGACTGGGGAAGAGACTGTGACTAATTTGCTGAGGGTCAGAGAGCAGGCAAACACACATTATTCAGAGCCACCGCGGGACAATGAGGTTGGCCAAGTCATCTATTCTTACAGGGGCTGAAGCCAGAGAGGCGTCTTCGCTTCTCAAGTGTCACCTTGAGAGAGTTTTCACTATGTCGTAGTCATATCGAATCAGCGACCGTAGTGGACTCCTGTGGTGCTTTGTTATGCATTATTATGGCACTTGGCCATGGGACAATGTGCTGTTGCATGTGTTTCCACTGGATGTTTTTTGTGCCCGAGCGCCTGACGGATGGCAAACAGGGCTGTTCTCTGTATACGGCTCACACAGGAGCAGGCCCATCACGTTACACCGCATGATGCACTCGCCACAACACGTATTTACAACCTACTATGGCTGCACGATAATGGCCAAAATGCTAATCATGATCATTCATTGATTTTAGAGACAAAATATTTTTATTGCACTTTCAGATTTAAATAAACAGAGCACTGCGTTCACTTCCATGTTGTGCTACATTCCTGCTAGTCTAAAAAATCTTGGCATCAAAATAAGACTGGTCCTTATTCACAGCGCATCTCCTAGAAGCAAATTATAAATAAAATTGTACCACGTTTTACGGAAAATTAAATCAACAGAGCACTGCTTTCACTTTCACGTTTGTGCAACTTTCCTGCTAATTAACAAATCTTTGCATCAAAATAACACTTAAAATAAGGTTTGTCTTCTTCTTCTTCCATTCTATACTGCAGCCATAAAATTCAGGAAAGTTTTTCACAGGCTGCAGCTGCAAGGTGCGCGCAGTGGCACGACAGCTCCCAAGCCAAAACAGCGCTTAATTTGATATGCATCGGAGTTTTCTATGAGCGGAGCACACATTTTAAACGTCCGGCCCAAGCAGGAAAAGCTAACAGAGTTTAGTTTGTCCGTTCTGGGCTACTGTAGAAACATGGGGGTGCAACATGGCGGACTCTGTGAAGAAGACCCGCTCCCTATGTAGATATAAACGGCTCATTCTAAGGTCACTAAAAAACACAACGATTCTTATTATCAGGTGATTATACACGAAAGAAAACATACCAATTAGTATTCTATTCCATTTATTCTAATAGATCCCCCTTATTGTTACTCACTGGTCCTTTAATTTTGGAATGCCCAAAATGTGATCGAGATTAATATTTAATTAATTGTGCAGCCAACCTACCACACACCCACTCTATCCCATACCTTACCTTGCTATGGGTTGGTGCCTGGCTGAGCTGGGCGATGGACTGGTTAAGTTTCGCCTTTTGCTGAGAAAGGTATTCTTGGTAGAGCCCAAGCAGCTCCTGGCACTCTCTGTACTGCTGCTGCAGGCCTGAAGGACCAAGGGTTAAGGAACTAACAAACAACAAGTAAACTGAACACACCAGAGAAGAACCTTTAGCACAAAACGTTCCCCTGGATTCAGCTGAGAAAACGTAAACTGTGCGGGCTTCAATATGTTCACAAACATTTTTAAGCTAATAGATTTGCAGAGTAAAAATAAAAACTCATATCTCAGAACTCAGAAATCAGAACTAAGTTATGCCTACATGACTTCTAAATGTGTGGCTCTACTGATAAGGTAACTTTGTGCACAACAGCCATTTCGGTAAGGAAAAAGGTTCTCTTATGCAACTTAAATGGAAAAAAAAGATAGCTGCTGGATTTAGATTGACAATCTGAATTAAACCTGTTTCTGCGATCAATTACACACTGGACCGGAAAAGTAGAGTGAACAGCAAAGTTGAAAACAGAGAGGGAGAAGAGGAGGCCAGCAAAATCAAAGTTGTTGTTGTGGCACGAAGCTTTCACCATCTGGGTCGGGCCAAGCTGTGTTGAGCTGAGCCGGGCAGTGCCGTGCCAGGCTATCTGCCAGACAGAGAGCTGGCAGACACAAGAAAACTAATCTGGAGCGGAACTACTGCTGCGCCTCAGGAGCCCACTAATGACAGTGGCAGCACCGCGCCACACCAGCACATACAAAGATAATGAGCACGAGAATGGAGAGACTACACGCAGACACACTCGCAATAACCAACCCTCGGTCTGACTCTCACTTCCAAGTACACACACACACACACACACTCAAACACAGCGAGACATGAGAGCACAAATTCCCCACCTGCACTGTAAACAGCCCACACACAAGCACTACAATAAAGGAAGTAGTACAGTCACACTCCCGCCCAAGCTGACCTTAAAGTGTGTTCCTCCAGGCCATATCTTTTTATGATGGAGGCCCTGCTCCCGCGGCTGATGAGTTTCTCAGCATCCGTTTGAAAAAAAAAAAAAAAAAGCCTCCATTTTAAGAGAAAATCAAAGTTCAAAGTAGAGTCTTATTGAAGGAATAGTTGGCGGAACACTCCATAAGAAAACACTTTGGTTGTTAGAAGACTTCAATCAGGCTGTGGAAATGAAAACAGAGGGGAAGAGAAGAGAGCGGGGACGGCTTTGAATTGAGGACCAGACACCAGACAAATGCAATGCAGCGGCTTCCATAAATATTAGGAAAATGTGAGGAAACACTTTGATTGAAGCCTCCGTCTAACTACCTCTACCGCCGCACTGATAATGTCCATGGAAGTAGTTCTATATGGAAAGCTGTGAGGACATCACAAGGACATCACATCATGTAAACCTGTGCTGGTAGGTCTATTTATGCAGCATGAATAAGGGTCTTGAAGGGGAGATACTGAATATGCTTATACAGCTCCGCCTCACCTCAGTCCAAGATAGAGAGTCGAAAAATGCATGCTGCTCATATTTCACCAGATTTCGCATAAAACACTATTTCCACATGATTTCTCATGCCTAAAACAAATGTTACCCAATAGACACAAATATATAGTGCTGTATGCAGGAATGCAAATCTGGCACGGTGGGGACCCACAAACCAAAACACAAGGACTGCAGCACGATAGCGTCCCAACGCCATGAATGGAGGTAACGTATGTTAATGCGTTGACAGGCTGACGCTGTCACCGGACAGCGAGCGCTAGGTAATCTGAACCGAGTGGAGCAACACTGATAAGATTCCACCTCTCTGCCCATCGCCACACTAAACATGCTTCCTCCACAGCCTTGGACGTCAGCCAATGGGGGCCAAGCACCCGGCAAGCCCCTGGTTTACATCAGAGCTGCAAAGTGCCAACAATGACTTACTCCTCCCCCCTTGCTCCAAAAATACCCAGAATCAAGGGCTTGGGCTGAAGAGGCTTCAGACGGGGGCCTGTCAAAATGATTCACTTCCCTGTCAGGCCGGGGCTCAAATGAAATAATGAAATCCACTTCAAGGTGGAACAAATTTGCACAGGAGGGGGGGGATATTTTAAAGCCTGCTTTAGCACACTGTGCCAAACAGATTGAGCCTGAGCGGGAATGTGAGAGAAACGGGGGCGGAGACTGATGTGTATGAATGTGTGCGTAAGGAGGCAATGACGGGGAATTAATAGAAGAAGACAGTTTACATAACTGCTTCGATACTACTGAATCTGGAGATGAGGCATGAGCGCACGTCACGCTATAAACCAATACGTAACGTCAGCTAAAAATTATTTTGAAAATGAAACGCATTTAAAAAAAGTCTCATCACAACTATTCTTTGTTGCCGTGATCACAACTAAAATGTAAAACCAGTATTGTAGCCACAGACTAAGTTGCTGAATCATTACACCTGACAGCTGTAGAAATGATCTTGTGTCTATGGAATATGTCAACTGCACACCTACCACGTACAGGCCCACAATTCACAAAGCCAAATATCCACATTCATTCATCCATTATCAGTAACCGCTTATCCTATTCAGGGTCGCTGGGGGGGGCAGACATTGAGTGAAGGCAGGGTACACCCTGGACAGGTCGCCAGACTATCGCAGGGCTGACACATAGAGACAGACAACCGTTCACGCTCACATTCACACCTACGGGCAATTTAGAGTCAACAATTAACCTGCATGTCTTTTGACTGTGGGAGGAAACCGGAGAACCGCTAACACGGGGAGAACATGCAAACTTCACACAGAAGGGCCCCAAGCCGGATTCAAACCTGCGACCCTCTTGCTGTGAGGTGACAATGCTAACCCCAAATATCCACATAATACATGTAAAAGGTGTGCCAACAACAACTCAATTTAATTTGGATTCTTTTAGCAAAGAGTCAATGCATTATGCATTAAAAATTAATATATAATATAATAATAATATTTACATTAAGCCCACGTTTGGCTCTATTTGATTTTATTATATTCAATTAAGCATTTAACTGATTCAGTTTACAATAATATAAACCGTATACTAAGGCACCAGCTCAAAGAATGACATTGGTTTACAAAACTAAACTGAAATGACTGCAGCTCAGTCTCAGTGTGTTTACATATTTCTAACAACCTCTTCGTGGTTTAGCTCTGCAGAATGGAGGGCTCACAAAAATGTCCAACCAGTCAAAGCGTTTACCATATTTATTGGCTGTGTCCACACTAGTCAGAAGGTAGAGCTTCAATAAAGAATCAGACTAGAATGTAATTTGTTTTTTAACACATCTAATAAATAGAGGTGTAAATCACAAGTTCAATCACGATATTATATCGATTCTTTGGACAACGATACGATATTTGCTGATATCACAAAGTCTGCCACGATACGATTTGGTTCATTTCAGGGGCCTGCGATCGATATGAAATCATATGTCCATTTAACACAATCAGTTACATTTATATAAACTCACAAAAAACAACTATAATATGATTTGGCAATTTTATTACTGAGCTCTGTAGGAAGGAGGTGCGCTCGGACGGAAATTGTGACACAGACGTGCCATGGGAATTTCTAAATAAAGGCGTATCTTAAAGATGATGATATGTATTGATGTTTTTACTTTGCTTCAATGATATTGGATCGTTGATCATTGAATTGATATATCGATCCAGATTGATGTATCGTTACACCACTACTAATAAATACCATGCACCTTACACAGCACACTTCAACCACATCACCCTTTCCTAGAATAAAGGTAAGATACACCCAGATCGTGACACTGCCCACATTAAGGAATGTTATGGGCTTAATCTGCCAAAAAACAAAGCCCTAAAAAAATCTCCAAAAACTATCTTCTGTTGCACGCTTATCACAAAAAGCACACTTGATGAGCACACCAGATTTCCACATTGTAAATGTCAGGTAAAAATGGATTTATCTCTGGCAATCCTCTATCACAACATGAAGCATTTTTCAATGACATATTCTAACAGGGCTGTTATTCCCCTCTCTCCATGGCCTCAGGATTCCCTCCAATTGTTTCAACTCAATAAATGGCATTAGCTCTAGCGCCTGCTGTGCCTTGTTCTGGATACAGCAAGTGCAGCGTGTTAGTAACGCCACCTTGACTTCTGCCCATGCCAACATGCCTTGAAGTACAAAAGGCGTCCTTCCTATCTGAAACACAAATTCAGTGCTGTGTGCCGGTCAGTTCCAAATGTCAGCCGAACACCCTAAATATCAAGGGTACTTTTTCCCTCTCATCCTCGGTGGCTTGGGGCCAAGGTATAGCCTATACATGCTTTATACCCCCGACAACCCAGAATCTTGGTTAGATAAGATAAGCTGAGGCGTAATGGAATTAGACTTGACAAGACTCTCATTCAGTGTGTTTGCCTTTGGTGTCTCCTTAACCTTTCAGAGAAGTGCCGGAACCTTCTGCCAGAGAAGAGCCTTCATGACTCCTGCATGCACTTTAAAAGACTGCGTTATCCCCCCTGAGGTGCTTGGATCTGAACACTTTTTTTCCTCTCAAATACCTTTTTAATGGAGTTTAGAAGTTTGGTGTAAATGCCAAGTCTCCGAGCCAAAGTGCCTTTAATTGAGTTGTGCTTTCCTAATTTTCCCCGCCGCCGTTGCCAATCGTGCAATTTACCAGCGGGGTCAATTACTCTTCATATTTCGCAGTGTTTTTAACCTAAATTGACTGCTGGCCATGCTCGGCTTTGACCTGAGCAGAATTGTTATGAAGACAGTAGACAGGTTGTGGGGTGCAATAAACTGCACACTACTATCGCTGTGACTCTAAGCACTAACCTCATGCTAGACCATCAAGAATCAGCTGGTGACCCACCTGATCTCATTTTGTACGGAGAGAGATTCGACAGTTAACGTTCAACATTCAGAGAGGGTTACAAAAACACATGGTGGTGAAAGCAGTAAATATCAAAATTCATCTTTGGATGATAAGATGATTTAGATGGTTCGGGCCACGGCTCCAACCTTGAAATTGATTCTGTACACAACAGCGGATAAGATACAAGCACTTGCAAAATGTATCTGCATCTGCAGCAGGCATCAAATCATTCAAATGAATCTGCTCTATCTCTCTGTCTTTTGTATCTAACTGAAGGGTCTTGGCCACAGAGTGTACATGGCCTTTTACCTAAGACAACACTGCCCCCTGCAGACTAACTTATGGAACAGCACATACAGCAATGGAACGACATAGCCTTCAATAAATCATTTGAGGAACTTTAAATACATATTAGGAATATGCAACTGTGTGCCATGGAGAACTGGCAACACGGTTTTATTCCAACCAAAAACTACTGAGGATCAGTTTACTGATTAGGTCCCCCTTTTAGGTTGAAGTTGGGATAATCTCTTTGGGATGCGTTCAATGTTACACCTTTTTGCACCTCTTTTGACATTCTGGTTAAATATTTTTTCTACAGGGATTTCTTTAAAGCATTCAAAACAAGACATTTAAGGACACCATCTTGGGCTTTGGGAAACACTGATCGATATTTTTCACCATTTTCTGACATTTTATAGACCAAAGAACTAATCGAGAAAATGATCAACAAATTAATCGACAATGAAAATAATCATTAGAGGCAGCCCTACTGGAATTCTTAGGGGACCTCTGGTTTCCTCACAACAGTGCACCACAATTTGCAGTAGCCGTAGTAGCACAGACACCACACACACACACTCCAAACAGCAATCAACACCCATGAAGCCTATTTTACATCATTAAACGTAGCCACGTTCTCTGAAGATTACTCAAAAACAATAGTGAGAAGCACCAGGAATTCAAACCAGTGTGGGTCAAGTGCATTAATTTACCGTTCTACCATCACCCATTGCTATTTGCAACAGCACATTAAATGACCTACCGTTTCATTAGAAAAAACAATATGACAAATACAACAAATCTGAGGGAATCTAACTCACTGCTGTGTTTTTGTTTGCTCAGTTATTTAGAAAGGATACTCTCCCTCTCCTGTACTATGATCTGGTTCTGCTGCTCCAGCCTCTGGATCTTGCACTCAAAGTTTTCCTGTTCATCTTTCAGACGCTGCACCGACTCTTCTTTCTCCTCGCTCACTCTGGAAGACAGGAAATAACAGTGTTACAGCATCGGTGATCTACATTATGCATCCCAAGAGAGACATGGGATGAAGAGCTAAAGGAGTACAAAGATAAACATTTCAATCAGGTATCACTTTATATTGTTCCATTCATTTGAACTTTATCACTACCCTAGAGTTCAGTGGTTTATACTGATGGCTACCTGGCGAGTTCTTCGATGAGGTTTGCAATCCGGCGCTTATCTTCAGGACAGAGGTCCTTCAAACAGACCTGGCTCTGAGTTCTACTGGTCTCAGAGATTACCTGTGAAAAAAAATATTAACAGAAACTAATAATGAAATTCTGTAATCCTCAATACATCCTCCCTTGTTTTCTATCCAGACTATCCATATGCCCTCTTCCATATTCAAACAATTCATCGTATATCCATGGAGGGAAAAGAAAAATAGTCTAGATAAAACAATGGTTTACCTGTGTCAGGGGGAGAAAAGTACCCAAGGCTGGAGAAAGGCTGGGCTCTGTAGCTGCAGCAGCACTGTGATGGACTGACACTTTTTCCTTGGTATAAACCCCAGAGCGCTCACTCTGTGAGAGGTCCTGTTTCTTGCCACCTTTCTTTAGTGTGGTCTCATTCTTGCAGTCAGAGTTACGCCTGGCTCGCATCTTGGTACCTCTTTTGCTGGATGTACTGGTGCTGCCTGATCCGAAACTGAAAGGGGTCTGAGTCTTCCCCTCTCCTTCCACTCCTGAGACAGTTTGTGTGGAAGACAGAAGAAGAGGATGCCATGTGTACATGAGCTGCATACAATTCTGTGTTCAGAAATTGTCCAAAAAAAAAATGTCACTGACACTCACCAGGAACAAACACCAAAGGCTGTTCATCATCTGACACTGTGTGAACAAGGCAAAGAGAAGACAGAGGCAGTCAAATGAAACGAAAGTTTGTAAAAAGCATGTCGAATCAATAATTCAATAATCCTATTTTGGGGCAAATAGGTCGTTAGCTGCCATCGTGTAACAAACAAAACAAAGGCTCTCTAACTAACGTTAACATTACTGCAGGTGGTCCTTGTATTATGTTGAGCATTAATACTATTATCACCGAGTTTCAATATAAAATAGGCAACGTTAACGTAACTTAAAAGAGATAAGTTAACAATAAATGAACACGTAACGTTAGCCTTCACTGTTAGTTAAGCTGTCTCACTTCCTCAGGAATAACTTTCCAGCGTTGACACACGAGTAACATATGCGACACTCTTTAGAAAACTTTTATAGCTTTAAATAAGACATGCGCGAATGGACAAGGAAGCTATTGTAGTTTAGTCAAAGTCAACCTACCGCCATTCATCCAAAATATCCCTGAATTTCCACTTTTTGTCGCCGCCGCCGCCATGTTGAAACAACCGCCACCACTCCCAGGGAGCCAAGGGTTGCTAAGGAATAGTAGCCCCGCCCTTCTCTTTCAACTCAACAGCCGATTGGCTACTCCGTCAGAAAGGCGGATTTCTATTGGCTTAAACGTGTGTCAATTCTCCTTCTTCAAAGCTGTGTTTCACTTCCTGTGTGTGTTGCTCAGCTGAGTTCTTTAGAGAGAGGTGAACGATACAGGGCAGAGAGCTGCAGAGGAGGATGCTTCCAGGGTTTGTTGTGCAAATTTGTGATTGCGATCTTCCAAATGGAAGAGACAAAAGAAAGCTTAGCGTTTAAAGGTGTTGCAGAGAGACTGACGCTTGGTATTACTCGAATACTCGGTGTGTATCTTGGTTTTTGCTCTGAGACTAGCTACTAATGCTCAGGTTAGCTAGCAAACCAACAGATTGATAATTAATTTTATGTATTTGTCCCTGTTGTGCCAGATAACATGCCTGGTGTGGTCGATGTGCGTTTTGTAGAGAGGGAGCCTGCAGAGAAGAGGAGCCTGCTGTCATGGGAACAGGTGAAAAAAAATGGACATCTAAACATAAAAATGATATCTGCTGCTTATACATTGTTATCATAATACCTGCTGTATTTCTTCCTCAGAAAAACACTTGTATTTTGCCAGAAGACCTGCGAGATTTCTATCTGACAACTGATGGATTCACACTAACCTGGAGCGTTAAACTAGACAGTAGGTGACCTCATTAGTTTTATGTTCTGTCTCACAAAAGGCTTAATTTATTTAAATTAAAGGCTGCTATTAAGATTACACGATACAGGTTAAATGCAAAGAGCTCTTTTCACCAAAAGACCTGTGATACAATCATAACTGTGTGCCTTTCAGATGAGTGCGTCCCCCTAGGATGCATGATGATCAACAGCGTGGCCAGGCTGTGCCCACTCCTCCAACCGGTATCATTATTCGCTCTACCCAATGCACCATCGCTGGCCGACCTGGACTGGGAGGAGACGGACACAGAGAGTGGTAAACCTCCTCACCTGTCAGATCCTCATGTGGGCTCAACTCAACAATTACAGCATGTCAAGTTCCATTAAGTCTGTTTGTGTGCTCAGTTGTGCAGAAAACAGGCTAATGAATGAAATGTTGATTGGAAAGTAAATATTTATTCAAGACTCATTAATGCTGTCTGCCAGGGACGGGGCACGCTCCCGCCGCTGCACCCCACTTTGATTCACGGAGCCGCATCTTCGAGCTGGATTCCTGTGGCGTGAATGGCAAAGTGTGTCTAGTCTACAAAAACTGCACTCCAGGTATTCTGTTTGTATTGCAACTTCTATGATTTCTCTAAACAACAATGTTAAGTTATTTATTTAGACATAAATATATTATCTATGTTAAAATAAATGTTGCGTCATTTAGTTGTTGGTCTTTGTATTTTCCAGGTGTGGTCGCCCAGCAGAGTGAAATTTGGTTCCTTGACCGCTCACTATGTTGGCATTTACTGACAGCAACCTTCACCTCCTACTACCGACTGATGATCACTCACCTTGGTCTGCCCGAGTGGCAGTATGCCTTCACCCCATATGGCCCGAGCCCCCAGGCCAAGGTGTCCACTCACTCTTTCTAAGACCATGTGTTGTGATTTAAATGGCAAATGCAAAACTTTCAGTAACTGCAGAACTTTCAACTAAGATTGTTTTACTTTTGTTTATTCCATTTCTTCTTTAGTCTTTTTTTTACCATGTTTAGTTGAAATGTATTCTTATTTACTTATTTTTGTAGGCCAACCAGGAAGTTAGCATCGCCCTGGTTCCCTCGACAAAAAGCCAATGGGATTTTCCATTGTGTTTTGGATTATTGCAGAAAATAAGCTCTGTGGCAAACAAACGTTCATGGCACTTACACGATTTGTTCAGCAAGATAATCTTCACAAATGAACACCACTTTTATGATTTTTGAAGCGTGAATGCAATCGCCAGAAGTAAAAAGCTAACGTTAGGCTAGTGACGAAATACACCACGGTCGCATGAGCGCGAGTATACACAACGAGGCTGTAAAGGCCAACGAGTCGGCATGATTTTGTGTAGTAGTCTCATTTAGCAAGTTGTTAGTTGATTTTAAGATTCAAAATTCACGAGTGGGATATTTACTGACGTATCTTATATTGTGGAACAAAACGTTAAATCTCTAAAGCTTGTGTTAACCACAGCCCTTACTGATTTCGAGACGATGGAACCGAAAGTGCACTCATTCCTGCACCACTCTGTTGTGTTGCAGACTTAATGTAAAATTATTAACAACATTTCAGTCATTGCAGGTGTATAAAATCCATTTTATTCATCCTGATCCTTCACAGTATACTGCAATGTTGGCTGATTAACACTTTAATAAGATGATACAACAATCAAAGTTTTAAGACACTAACACAAAGCATGAAATTGTTTTTTATACTTCAACACATTGTATGCCAAATGTTCCTGGGAATGCAGAAGTTGTGGGATTTTTTGCAGTTCCTTTGTAGTGTCCCTACTGTTATACTCACTTCCTGAAGGGGTTATTTTGTGTTACTTTTTGAGTCTACATAACTATAAACAGCATTTTAAACTATCTACCTCCTGTTCCCTCTACAGCAGTGGGCATCGCTGTACCAGCCGCTGACTTTCAGCAGTGAGCTCAGCTTGGCTGATCCTGCTGGAGATTCCCATGTCAACAAGCTGGATCCTACAAAGGCCTTCAAAGGCAGAGCCAAGACCCCCGTCCCCAAGAAGAAGCAGTCGACACAGTGCAGCTTAGGGAGCGCTGCAAAGAGCCAAGGCAGCACGGGAAGACACAGTGGGGGAAAGCGGTGAGGATGTTCCCATCCAAGGAAAACATTTCAACCAACTTTACTCTCTATACAACCAACATGGCTTAAGAGGAGCAGCCTGCGATTCCACCATTGGCTGGATTTGGCTTGTTAGCACCTCCATGAGAGCATGTTGTCTGAAATTAAGTTTGGAAAGCTGCATGTCTAAACAGATACATAACCAGCATTTTCCAACATAAGGCTAAAGTGATACCAGCTAAAGGCGGCAACGTGGCATGTAAAAGTGTTGGCCTGTCATACATTTCAAAACACAAGGAACACTATACTAATCCTGATCATTTTTTGTTTAACTTTCACTGCTAAGCGATAGAGGAATGAGACTTTCTGGAACACTGAGGCTTTCCAGCCAATGGCATCACCACTAGATGCTTCAAAGCCTCATTTAACACTGTTCACTAGTGACACCTAGTGGTAAAAATCATTAAAAGCAGCCATTTCATAAAATATGATCATGTGCTGCTTACACATGACAAATAGTCCTGACATGTAGTAACAAATAAGAACTCAATAAGTTTATATCTGTAGTTATTATCACTAGGCTCGGTTTGTCGTTGTAATTATTTCAATTTTGAATGTACAGTATCATACAACAATAATATACAGTATATATAGTATATACAATTTTAAAAGAAAAATGGGTAAAAAACAAATGTCTATGTTTATTTGACTGTGAAAACCGAAAGAAACCGTAAGAATGAAAATAATACTGTGTCGGTTTCAGTTGTGGCAGTAAAAGTGCTCGTATGACTGACGACTTGTATCTACAATATGAAATGATTACAGAAAGAAATGGATCTCATGATTCCCTGAAAATATTCGAGCCGCGATCTGAGCGTCAGTGGAAACTGCTGCATGTATTCGACAGAAGCCTCAGAGCTTCAGAATCAAACGTACGACTTAAGAGAGCATGAAAATCTTGTTACATGTTACATTATCAAAGACGGACAATAAACCGTCAAGCTATAGGTTTCAGTAAAAAGTTACTAACTGGCCATTGCATCACTGCGGTGCCTCGCTAATGCTGCTTCCCTCTGTTAACTTCACAAACATAAATAATGACGTCTGCTCTGATGACTCCATATCAATGAACTGATGTGAGGGAGGTCGTATTCCAGCATTTCAAAGATATAAAATGTGCTATAGCTTCATCCATTTAGGGCTCTTGATGCCAAAAGTACACCGCTGAGCAGACTTAATAGATATCTAGGATTAACTTTTCGGTTCAAGTACTTTGGAGCCCCGACAAAGTTAATCAAGACACATTTCCACTTTCTAGCTTTAGGCTGCTGTGCACTGGATTGTGGTGAAGTAAAGATGAATGTGTGTATTATCTTTGGTTGTGCTGCAGCTGCCCTGTCAAGCTGTGAGGAGCTAACTCCTGCTGTTCCCATTTTATTTTCCTAAAGACACATGTTTATTTAAGTGCAATGTATGGGGGCTGTTTACTTTTCTTTACATACACTGTAAGCTAAGTGATTTCCTGTTGATTGTTATGATGAATGATATTTATGGCGTCTTCCAAGGTTATATCAGCTGCTATTACCTCAATAATAAAAACATGAAATATACAAGCTATGAAGTGTGTTTTTTTCATCTTCCATTCATAAAAATGGCTCTTAAATTTCAACTTTTTGTCCTTTATGTAGTTACTATAACTAGCACTGATTGGAGCATAGATGTCAGCATCACAGTTTAAAATATCTAATCTATTTTATGTGTTGCAGAAACTGCAGTTGAGTAACGAAGGGGAAATTAATTAATTAATACATAAAACAGACTCCTTTTGAAATTGCTTGAGATATTTAAACCCTTATCTGAGCGAGTCTCTCTTATTGTGAAAGTCCTTCTTTCCTCCATCCAAGCAATTTGTTTTTTGGTCTATTTTTTTTTTTTTTAACTCTTCATCATCATGGAATGTTTCGACTGCATCCACATAGCTTTACAGGCTGTATGCTGTAAATAGTTGGGGGGTCTCAGACATACGCATTAGCACAGATGTGATCCTGTTTTTCCAGAGGGGCGGTGTCCTCCTCAAACTTCTCCACTGACCCCTCACCCTGTTCCGAGAGGGGAGGGTGGTGCATTTCCACCAACGCTCTGTAGAGCCCCGCACCCAATACTCCTCCAATGGGGGGGGCAACTAGAGGCACCCACCACCAGCCATTTCCAGACCTGCACAGATGAAGACAAATAACTGCTGTGAACTGATAAAAAAAACATATACATATATATATTTTTGCATAAATATTTAAAGGTCCCATATCATGCTAATTTTCAGGTTCATACTTGTATTTTGTGTTTCTACTATAACATGTTTACGCACTGTAATGTTAAAATACTGTCTGCCTGAATATGCCTGTATTCACCCTCTGTCTGAAACACTCCGGTGTAGCACATTTCAACTGAATTGCATTGCTAGGCAACAGCTTGTTTACATCCTGTCAGCTGATGTCATTCACATACACTGCAACCAGAAATAAACTGGGACACATTTAGAACGTTTACGCCGAATTCACACCAGGTAGAGGCGAACTGCAATAATTACATTTTTCTGCGGCCGGGAGGCGTGTTCATGTGTTTCAGGCAGGATGAAATTCTTTGTAACATAGGTCAACATGTCACAGTAGTCACAGGATCTGTTAACTGATTGGCTGCGAGTCCTCTCTGGCCGCACTTCGCTGTTTTCCCAAATTTTGTTTGGCTGCATTTCGCCGCAGACTCAAACGGCCGCAGCTCGCTGAGCTCGGGAGCGGCCGCCGCAGCTTTTCATAGACGTTGCATGGCAGCTCGCTGCAGGCCGTACTTCTCCGCAGCTCTGGTGTGAATTCGGCGTTACGTTCAAAACTGTCAAACGGCTATATATTGTATATTTGTGACATCACAAAATTACAGCAATCCCGACAACTTGTTTCGAAGGCACAGTTTCTGTATACAGGCTGTGTGTATTTCTCCATGGATTGAGCGTTTCGATACTTTCACAGTATTTATATAGCACTTAAACCTGCTTTATAATAAAAAAAAAAAAGACAAGAAAATCTCACTATTTACAATATGGGACCTTTAAATAAAGCATTTTTCCATTTGCATTGATAGAAACAACTAGTAATGCCCTCTTAATGTGTGTGGACAAACTACACAGGTCATTTAATAATTAACGTAGATGTTTCGTCCTCGACTGACCCCTAAAGTTAAAGTGACATACAGCAAATCCTCCTCTACAAGCAAATACATCCTCCTTGTGTACCTGAACACGTCGCCCCCCCAGCCTGCTATGGCAGTGAAGACCCTGGGTGCGATGTCTCTGGTGGGGTTGATAGCGTAGCCGCTGTTGCTGCCCAGAGAAATGCCAATGAGCAGCACCAGGAGACCCACTGCGACGGGCTCGCTGCCCGCCGCGGCCGGCTTGTTCTTCTGGTCGGACAGAGCCATCAAGCAAAGCAGCAGCATAGCTGTGCCAAACACCTGGCGCACACACACAAAACAAACAGCACATAGATAGCTGTGTGTCACAAAGAAAATGGACAGTGCAGAATGTGATAGTGATTCGTAGCTGTAATCCTTTAATCCGGCTTCATGGCTACCTGATCAATGAATCCAGCCAGCAAGGAGAGGTACGGTGCAGGATAGGTGGCAAAGATACCTGCTGTGGCCTTCACTCCTGTTACTGTCAGGTTTCCTCCACAATAGACATGTATGGCGTCTGCATATGGAAACAATATCAGAATACAGAAATGATTTATGGGCAAGGAGAAGTAAATGTATAAGATTCAGGTGTTAAGTGCTGAACACGCAGTGTGCCCTCACCATAATAGACAGCATAGATTGTCCCCGCCGCCAGAAATGACCCCAATAGTTGAGCAAAAACATACAGAGGCAGCATCTTCCACCCAAGGCGGCCAAACGTGCACATAGTGAATGACACTGCTGCATTCATGTGAGCCCCTGGTGGAGCAATAAAGCATGAGAAAGATGTGTCAGATGATACGTGTGATGGCTTTTAAGGAATCTTGATATTAGGGTGTACAAGGGTCAGTTCTCGTACCCGAGACCTTCCCTCCAACATGAACGCCCATAGCAACACCCAGTCCGAAACCCAGGTTGATGCTGATGTACTGTCCGAACTCTCCCTGTCCCGTCACCACCTGGGCCACAGACCCCAGGCCAAACACCTGGACACAGAGAGAAGGAATCGTGCACAGGCGAAAGAGAAGCAAACTACTGGTGGTCTTATTTAGGGACAGCATTCCAGCAAACAGGATATGGTAAATGGACTTGCATTTATATAGCGCTTTTCTTTTCAATTTGGGGTTAAGTATCACACTTCGACATGTGACTGGAGGAGCCGGGGATCGAACTACCGACCTTCCGATTGGTGGACGACCTGCTCTACCGTCTGAGCCACAGCCACCCATGTAATGTAGCAAAAAGAATGATGGACATTTAATTAATAGTCGCACCAATTGAAGGTGCAGTGTGTAGGATCTGGCGACATCTAGCGGTGAGGTTGCAGATTGCAACTAACTCCAATGTAAACCCACCCGTGGCATTATTCGACGGTCGGAGCAAGTGACGTAGTATTAATAACAGCGTGAGACTCCACTAAGGGTTATCAACTCCGGCCTAAACAGGAAAAGTTAACACAGTAGTTTGTCCATTCTGGGCTACTATAGGAACATGGCAGCCTGCTCCGTGAAGAGGCCCCCCTCCCTATGTAGATATAAACGGCTCTCTCTAAGGTAACGATAAATCATACACTAAAGAAAACATACTTATTATTATATTCCATTTCTGCCAGTAGATCCCCCTGAATGTTACACACTGGTCCTTTAAGTTAGTGTGTCAGCCAGAGTGTGAGTGAATGAGTGTTTTGTTTAGAAATGTTTACTGTGAAAGAAGCTGAACTGAACTGAACTCTTTCGTTTAAATTTTAACTCGGTGAAGGCTCGAGTGGAAAAAAAAAAGCTGACGCTGAAAAACATTCATTCAGGAAACAGGAAACATGTGCTTCCTCATACGAAAGTCGTGCGTCTTTAGGTTCAGAGTGAGTTTAGTTTTTTCTAAGTAAAACTCTCCAGGCTTCTAAGTATAGGGTTTATTGTAACAGCTGACACACAACATGTGACATTTCCAGCCCACTCCATGTGGCCAGCTGCCTGACCATTCCTCTGGTAACACTAGATAACCTGGTTCACCCTCTAAAGCCACCAATCCCCACCTACGACCCCCGTCATGTGACTGAAATGTGCTCTAGGGTGTGTGTGTTTGGCATAGGGGGCATGTTATCAGGGTCAAGAACATGGCATTAATAATTAATGGCACTTGGTTGTTACAGATAAGCATGCCACAATGTCAAAACACAGAGAAGAGCTCATATAAAGTGAAGTTGTCACCAGAATGATGGATATAAGGAGTTGGCAGTTTAAAATCACACATTAATACAACAAGCTTTTCTTACCATCATGACATATGTGCAAAGGGATTCAGCAAGTCCCACACGAACGACTTCATTCTTTAGCCAGACTCTGGGTCGAGTTACGTTGACTCTTTTCCGCTGAGAGACCCCCAGTTCTACTGACTGCATCAAGTCCTTCATCTCTTCTTCTTCTTCTTCTTCTCTCCTTTACTCCCTTTTGTTTTGGACTTTCTAATTTAGCAAAAAATAAAGATCAACTTCACACTCCGTTAAGGAATCTATGAGGTGCCTCCTCCCAAGTAAACACAGTACAGAACACAAACAAGTCTCTTTCTGGCCATTTGCCTCCTCTTTTCCTCCTCCCACTCTAACGTCTCTTCTTCTCTCTTTGTGTGCGTCTCCCTCTCGCTGTCACACATACCCATTGGGATTTGTCCACTTTTTATAGCCGCTTTGAGCCAACCCCCTCGTCACACACACACAGTCAGACCCATCCCCCAATAGCTTTGCATTAGGCTATCTGAGGATACCAATATCGAAAAATGTTAAAGATTAACCTGCTGCGCCAAATGAGAAGAAATGTTAGTTGAACCCTATAAATGACAAAAAAAAATGGTATGATACATAATATTAAATTCAACTGGTTCTCCTTGTGGATGCACATCTGTAAGGGAAGAGCTTTTACAAATATATATCCAATCTAAAATCTATTAGGGCTGCAACTAACGATTAGTTTCATTGTCGATTAATCTGTTGATTATTTTCTCGGTTAATGGATTAGTTGTTTAGTGTATAAAATTTCAGAAAATGGTGAAAAATGTTGATCAGTGTTACATTTAGGGCTGCAACTAAGGATTATTTACATTGACAATTGATCCGTTGATTAATCGATTAGTTGTTTGGTCAATAAAATGGTGAACAATGTCACCCTCAAATGTCTCGTTTTGTCCACAACTCAAAGATATTCAGTTTACTGTCACAGAGGAGTAAAGAAACCAGAAAATAATCACATTTAAGAAGCTGCAATCAGAGAATTTTGACTTCTTTTTTTTTTTCTCTTTCTCGAAATGATAAATCGATTATCAAAACAATTCGCGATTAATTTAATAGTTGACCTTTGGTTTTAGAAAGGGTCACTGATTTAGGTCACATTCAATTTACCAAAGTTTTAAAAGTACTGACATTTAGGGCTTCAACTAATGACTATTTTCATTGTCAATTAATCTGTCGATTAATCAATTAGTTGTTTGGACTGTAAAATGTCAGAAAAGGAAAAATTACATCCTCAAATGTCTTGTTTTGTCCACAACTCAAAGTATATTCAGTTAACTGTCATAGAAGAGTAAAGAAACAAGAAATTATTCACATTTAAGAAGCACACAAATTACTAAATCCGATTAATCGATTATCAAAATAGATGCCGATTAATTTAATAGTTGACAATTAATCGATTAGTCGTTGCAGCTCTAAAATCTATCATAGTCCTCCCTTATATACGACTCAGTTTATGACATGGATGTTTTGTTTCAGTTCTAATGCTTCATCAGTGAATGTAGATCCGCAAGATTCGCAGGTTTTACAATAGCAATAACTTCCTCACAAAGAATGTTCTTCTGCAAAATATGTTCCATAGATCAGTCTGTTAGCTGATTTATGTAACTCTGTAGAGATTATTTAAAATCTTGCCATTTGTATAATTGTTTCATGGACAACATACCATTCTGGTCCATATTGTTTCATTTTGACTATGTTAACTGCACCGTTGCTGCGTTAAATATGTTCACTTTAAATAACAAGAGAAGGGCAGTGGGGGAAACGATCAAAACAACAGAAAGTATTGATTCAAAAGCAGAGCTTTGTTGACGCTCAGTCACACTTATCTGGACTGCACAGTAGAAATTTACAAAAGCTGTCTGTCAAGTCCACATATGCTTATCCCATCTGAACCACTGCTCTTTTCATTTGCTAATTGATTTTATAGACTGCTGCTTTTGGAAAATCATTATCACTTGAGACTGTTCAAATAGTGCAACTAAAACATAAGAAGTTTCAAGGTGACAATAAAAACAGAAGCATGATTTGGTGTCGCAAACCTTCCGATTACATGATTCCAGTATTACTGGAGATATTTGCTACACGTTACTTACACTACTAGCGTGTTCATCAATTTTTATGGTCCCTGGAAAGATCCCTGAGTGGGTTTTTTTGTTCTGTGCAACTTGTAGCATTTCTGTACGCCCCATACTATATGCTGTCAAATGTGTGTCTAAAATTGCTTGTGTGTTATTAATTTGCATTTAATTTTGTTGTTTTTAAAAAAAAAAATTCAACATACATATTGACAAATTAATGAATGTCTGTTTTCAATGAAACAAGCTAGAGAAAGTGCTTTTTGGACTGAGAGGATTTTTTTTTTTTTTTTTTGCATTACACCCATTGACCTCTGAGACAAATTTCTAAGGCTATCTTGCCATGCCATATCCACCATCTTGCTTGTGCTGCAAACTACCAATGTGATCTTTCCACTCTGTGCAGCAGTGATGTAACTTAGCTGAGTACAGCCGACCACACCTGACACTTTGATCATGGGTGTGGTGGTCAGAGTTTCAACAGACTTCAACCTTTCATCCCACAGAGGTCAGTAAAGCAATCCTTTTCCTCCATGCAACAACTAGTGTGGACAGAGTTGCTTTTTAACTAATGTTTTCTTCCAAATTTCACCAGAGTAGGATCACTAAGATATATCACCATCATTATAACTATTAAACATTAACAAAATCTAAATAAACTCATGAACAAATAAAAAAAAAGTGTTTTATTGTTCTTTGTTGTTCTTTATTGTTAAAACCCGCCTCATAGTCAATTTTCTGTAAAATATATCGGACCCATAATGTGGATCAACGTTAATCAGCTCCCAGGTCAGTCCCTGACAGTATTTAAAAAATATTAAAAAAAAATATCAAACAAAAACACTTGGTTTGAGGCATTTAGTTAAGGTTTAGTCTTAGTTATTTTTGTTTGTTTCATACTTTTCTTATCTGTGTGAGACTTCTTATTTACAGGATAATGACTTTATGTTTTGAAACTAATTATTTTTATTCCATCCATCCATTTTCTTCCGCTTATCCGGGGCCGGATTATTTTTATTCATTTATATTTTTATCAGTTATGTTTGATTTTTATTTGATTGTTTGAAACAAAACTGGGTGATAAGTCTTTAGGCGTCTTGAGAGAACTTCTGTTATGATTTGACGCTGTATAAAAATAAAGTGAATTGAATTGAATTAGGCTTTTGGCCTCCCTTTGCATATTCTGTTACTACTGATATTGTTTTGTTAATGTTCTTTTTAATGTGCTATTAAATAAATTAAATCAAATCAATGGTTGTCGCTTACAAGGACAGATAATTGTGGCATAAATCTAAATTTAACAAGATTGCATGTTGCATTAGACCATGAAATCACCAGTTTCATCAGACATGTACATACAGGCCTAGTAATATTAATAGATTTTTTTTGCAATGCACAAGTAGAAATGATACAAGTATCACGAAGTAAAATACTCCATGATTTCACAAGTCATCAGACTAACAATTTAACTGAAATATGAAATTAAAGGGAAATAATTAAAGTAATAACCTACCTTCCACTCAATACCTGCTCAACTTGTTGGCGTGTGTTGCCCTCTAGTGGGCGAAAAGGTGCACTGCAGTTACTTAGGAACAAGACTAGAATGCACATTAAGACTCAAAAAAAAAATCATTTTATTTAAAGGTACGGATTAATTATGCGCTGAAAAAGAAAAATATACCAACTTCCTGGCACTACAAAAGATCAATTTATTTTCCCCTCTTCCCAGCTTTTGAAAAGAAAAAAAAAATATCCATTGCTGGATAATTAAAAATTTCCTGCAATTGATCAATGCCCAGAAAAGTGAAATGTATTTTGACACAGCCATACAGGAGAGTTTTGAGTCATTTTTTCCAGAGCATTGTGAAGATCATTTAAACCAGATGCGTTTTTTTATGACTGGTGGAGCTATTTTGTTCCATTTCAGTTAAAGCACAGCCCCTCTGTGCAACTGGTTGCCTATCAGCCGCTACTGGGCGACTGTTGCTGAGGATTGTAGGCACACCTACTTTAAGAAGCTGGCAGATGCTGGATTCCTCTTTCATTTCTTGTTGAGGACTAGACTAGACTAAACTCCGGCTGTGCCATGGTTTGGTTGGATATATTGTGCCACCCGGTCTGGGCGATCTCCACGGCGCTGCTGGCGCTCGTTGTGCGCCTCCAGCGCAGAGGACTCTGGGATCCACAAGCCTGCACGGTGCGGCTGAAAGGGAAGACTGCTTTAGTGACAGGAGCCAATACAGGTCGGTCTCATTCTATTATACAGGATCATGATACATACAGGGCTGCAAGAGGCATGCTGTAATGGCAACCTAACAATGTGAATGTGGCAACACTACTGTAAGTGGAATAAGGATGGCTGCTTTTTGCTTGTTTGTGGTGATTTGATATCAACTAAACCCTATCTGATACTTTCCCACTTCTAAAGCCCTGGATCAGAAGTTTCATTTAACAACAGTTTGGATTTTATAGGAAATGCCATTAGCAGGAAAGATAATGCTGACCTTTCTGTGACCATGAATGTATTAACACACTATTAACACAGTAATGATTATCCTATATTAAAAAGCCCTTGTAGTCCTTTTCTTAAACAGAATGTGAACTTTAACTTTGTGTGTAGATTTGACTCCTATTTCTCATAATGGCTGTGGATGTTTTAGCTAAGTTAAACATTGTATTCATGAGTATGAGCTGCTTCAGAGCAAGATAAAGTGATCTGTTCGTAGGCTAGTAAAGATAAGGAAAGTACAGAGTGTGACAGAAGTGCAGGGGAAACCTGCTCTGCTGTGGATGAATTTCACAGGTGTATGAATTGTTTTGGCAGCAAGAACTATCATGTTGCAGTTATATCAAGTTTCTGATTTACTCTACCAGAGTTATAATCATTACCTCACCATTTTGTGCCCCTCTCAAATAACAAGAGATAGTCTCTCTCCCATGCACTTGTTTCACTAAATGTGCTGTGTTTTCTTTCTTTCATTATGAGTATACATTATATAGGTGTATATATTTGTACTAAATTCATATTGTATGTATTTGGTGTTTTTACTGTAAGTTTTGTACGATTAGATTACATAGTAAGTATAAGTATAAGCGTCATTGTTACTGTATTATCATTGTGAAGCACTGCCCCTTTTTAAGGAGTCTGATTATGACCAATCAGGATTTCCTCTGGCCTCCCAGATGAACATTTTGGTCCCTTTGTGTCCTCCATATAATATTAACTTTGACAGGTTTTACTGGTTTCATTGTTCAGGTTTTGTTCAGATTTTAGGAAAAAGGATGCAAAGACACACACCCCCCTGTCTACATCAGTGGAGCTGAGGTGGAGGAAGTGAACAGTTTTAAGTTCCTGGGAATCAGCGTCACAAACGACATGGTCATCAAACATCGCCATCATAGTGAAACAAACTAAAAAATGACTGTATATTTTAAGGAAATTTAGGAAGGCAAAATCACCCAGCCAAGTTCCTGGTAACTTTTACAGAGGAGCAATAGAAAGTATCCTGACTGGAAACATTACAAACTGGCCCAAGACAGGAGGGCTCTGCAGCGGGTGATTAAAACCGACCAGAACATCATTGAGTTGGCACCCATCTACCGAGCATCACTGATCATATTGGTGAGGTGAGGTGCCTGCGCGGAGTCCAAACGATATTAAGAGACAATACCCGCCCCAGCAACAGCCTCTTCGCCCTGCTGCTGTCTGGCAAGCGATACAGAAGTTTCGCTGCCGTACCACCAGACTATAGAGCAGCTTCTTTTCTCATGCTGTGAGACTCAAATCCACCTCATCCTCCACCATAAAAAAATGGTGTTCTGTTTTTTGTCTCTTTTATAGCATAAAGGAACTACAAAGGCATTTCATTGTGCAACCCTGATTTACAATAAATTAACCTTGAACATGATTCATTAGCTTCAGTATAGCTCTGTAGTGAACTTAAAAGTTAAAACAGAAACTAAGCAGCTGGAAAGGAATTGTGAGTGAAATCTTGAGACATTTGTGTACTTGTGTGGCTGAAAAAGTATATCTAGACTCAAATCGACCTTATCCTCCACCATAAAAAATGGTGTTCAGTTTTTTGGCTCTTTTATAGCAAAAAGGAATTACAAAGGCATTTCATTGTGCAACCCTGTTGCACAATAAATAATAAATGAACCTTGAACCTGATTAAATTGATTCAGTATATCTGCAGTGAACTCAGAAGTTAAAACAGAAACTAAGCAGCTTGAAAGGAAGTGTGAATGAAATCTTGAGAGATTTGTGTACTTGTGTGACTGAAAAAGTTTATCTATGACCACTCACTCTCTGCCTTAGCTTTCTTCAGTTTTCAGGAGACCTGACCAAAGCAGCATCAACATGTATTTACAGAAAGGACAGAGCACTACAAAATAAAATCGAATTTGATCGCATACAGTACATGGTACCAAGTCACATATTGGTGCCGCCATTTTGGAATGAAATCTAAGTTATTTACCAGGTTTTCTAGCCTAACCCCAAACAACATTTCTCTCATGTTAAACAAGAAATTCCATTTAAAAATCCTTCCCATTCAACATGTTTAATATATCAACCAAATGATAAAGAAAAAGGGCATTGTTGCCAGATTGGGCGGTTTTCTACGGCAGCGTATTGCTGCCACACCAGAAAAAAACAAAACGGATCAGTATCACGTTACAACATGAAAAGTTTGTTGTTATGACAAGATGTTTTCTTATTATAACAAGATATTTTCACATTATTACAACATACAGTCTTATCACGTTATAATAAGAAACTTTTCTTATCATGACAAGAAACTTTTCTTGTTATAACAATATACTATTTATGTAAGGGATAATGTACAGCGAGCCGGTCAATGACCCGATAGTTGTACATTATACCGCTTATTACACGGCTACTTACTTAAGAAATCAATAATTTGACACAAAAACGGTCTGCCAGAGTCCGACATCATTACTGCGCCCATAGCAACGGTCTGCTATACATAGCAACGGTCTGCTATACATAGCAACGGTCTGCTATAAAGAAATAACAGACCACCGTGATTGACCAATCAGAATCGAGTATTCAACACAGCCTGTAATATATTGTTATAACGTGAAACGTTTCATGTTATAACAATATAAGTGATGATCATGTTATAACGTGAAACGTTTTATGTTATAATAATAAGTTATCACATTTTAACATGAAAAGTTTCACGTTCTAACAAGATTAAATAGTATATTGTTATAACAAGAAAGGTTTCTTGTTATAACTTGATACTGATCCCCTTTTTTTCTAGTGTGGCAGAGTAGTTTTCTGCTCACTTGGGTTACTTTTTAATTTAATTACAAATTTACAGTCATAACTCACTTAATGCACTTCTGAAAATGGAAGACAAAGTATCACAAATAACAGATGGGAGGCTATAACAACCAACAACAGTGAGACAATCATGTCTACACAGCTCAGTCAGATCACATCATAGAGGAACTTTTGACCAGCAAAGCTAAACTGGACCTGCAATTATCTTTTCCAAACACTGAATTCCCTGTTCACTTTCTTATCGGCCGCCCCACTCCTTCCTCTTACTTTGTGGTTTTGTGGCACACCAATCCTGCACCCGGACACCACCAAGCATCATATTGGAAGGCATGAGGACAGACAGCATGATGCGCGATCACTCTACAGAAGCTGTTTTAAAGGGTCCATTCACCAAAACTACAAAACAAGAAAAATCACATTCTCTGACCTGATTTTGAGATACACTGTAAACAGATTTCATAGGGTCTTTGACGTGATCAGGAGTTTTTCCCAATACCGTAATCATTCTGCTATCAATGCTCTCCATTCCTCTGCTGCTTCAGCCTATACCTCCCCAAATTTATCCAGACAATCCTCAGTCACATAAACCTATAGACTGAGGCTCTCTCTCTCTTTCAGGTTTGCCAACAGCAACTATTTTGGACTCTTGGACCCTATAACAGTGTCTACCTGACTCACATATAGCAAACCTAACTAAAGAAGGACATCAGTGATTGTGACGTCAGCTATTCAGGGTTTTTAAACTGCATCTCCAAGTTAGGAATCCGACAGCTGTTAAGCATTAACCGATAGATTACAGTGAGTGCGTGCAGACGGCTGGAGGTTTCTGTTTGGTTAGACAGTTCATGGACGAGAACAACTTTGATCCTTTCTACATGTCCATCTGCACGACATATTACATATATATTTAATTATTCCATTCAGGGCTGTCAAAGTTAACGCGATAATAACGTATTAATGCAAATTCATTTTAACGCCACTAATTTCTTTAATGCATTAGCGCAACTTGCAATTTTTAGGTTGTCTATTGTATATGTCTTTCAGACGTTGTAGCGTGCTCAGTTTTAAAGCTAGAGTGAAGATACTAATCATCTGAAACTAGAAATCCTAAGGAATCCATTGGTACCAACCATGTCATGCTAGCTTGTCGCGAAGGAGGTTAAATAACGCTCCAAACTAGCGCAAAATTTTGGCGAGGAAAAACTGGCATGGCCATTTTCAAAGGGGTCCCTTGACCTCTGACCTCAAGAAATGTGAATGAAAATGGGTTCTATGGGTACCCACGAGTCTCCCTTTTACAGACATGCCCACTTTATGATAATCACATGCAGTGTGAGGCAAGTCATAGTCAAGTCAGCACACTGACACACTGACAGCTGTTGTTGCCTGTTGGGCTTGAGTATGCAATGTGATGATTTGAGCAAATTTTATACGCTTAATGCAGTACCTGTGAGGGTTTCTGGACAATATTTGTCAGTCTTTTGTGTTGTTAATTGATTTCCAATAATAAATATATGCATACCTTTGCATAAAGCAAGCATATTTGTCCACTACCATGTTGATAAGAGTATTAAATACTTGACAAGGTACATTTTGAACAGATAAAAAAAATGTGCGATTAATCATGATTAAATATTTTAATCAATTGACAGCCCCAATTTCATTACATAGTTCCCAGTGTTTGAAAACGGGCTCATGTGGTCCTTCCGCATGCAGTAAAGGTGGAGATTGAAGTCAACTTAAAGCTGCATTAATAGATTCTTTCAGTGCAGCTAGTGCACAGTGTTTTTATCAGAGCTCGTTTACTGAAAACAGCTGCAGCTGTAAACACGGTTGACAGGAATGGAGCAGAAAACCAGTAGAGCAACTGCAGAGTCATGTGATCATTCTCGGTCGGTTTCTCACTACATGCGGTACCTTTCATGTTAGACTTAGTCATTTGATCCATTATTAATAGGAAAACAATGCTGCCACCCCATAAAGCACAACAGGCATTGCGTGGTGCTGGAAAACTTTAAAAGATATGTTGAAGAAGCAAATCTCAAGTCACAAATCTGTACAAAAAAAAGAAGTTACCACCTACTCTCCTACCACAGTAGGACAGACTTTTTACCATCTCAGCCTCACCTAACTTGAACCTACCATCTGCTCAGGTTAGCATGAGGTGAGCGACACCATTACAAAGCTGTCAAACAATACAGACTAACAAACAAACAAAGCAGTATAAGATTCCTCTGTTACAGCCGACAGGCTCACACACACACACCCACGAGTGCACTGATTTTAACAGAATGCAATTTAATGCAATTTAACCTCATTGCTGAAAACAGAGTCTATAGTTTAAAAGGTCACCCGCTATATCTTTGTTATCAAGTATTGCAAACAAATTTTTGCTTTCTTCCCCTCTGCCAGGGATTGGGAAGAACATCGCCATGGACTTTGCTCGTCGCGGGGCCCGTGTTATCATGGCCTGTCGAAGCGAAGCCCGGGGGACAGCAGCACTTAAAGAAATCAGAGGGAAGACAGGAAACTCTGACGTCCACCTACGTCTGGTGGACCTGTCCTCTCTGGACTCTGTCAGGGAATTTGCCAAGGGGATTCTCGAAGAGGAGAAAACTCTCCACATCCTCGTCAACAATGCTGGAGTATCAGGTGAGACATGATTAAGTTTTTCAGCTGCACTGGGCAGTTTTGTATTTAGAGAAACCATACAATATAACAATGCAATACCACAAACAATATGTTCATTCATTAGGATTTGTACTCACTCTCACTCACTCACTCCCTGGACATTTCAGTAACTAGATGTAATTTGGCTTCATTTAATCAATCAGTGAATAAACAAACAATCCACAAAAAAAACATCCAGTACCCATATGTGTCACACATCTGGAAGCAAAGAACAACACATGCCTCTATGGCGTTGGAGTCTGGAAACAAAATAGTATGGCATACTGACACCCACTGCTGTTTATTGGAAGTAATTCAACACAGACACAGCTCCAAAATCTAACCAATCCAACCTGTCATGCATCATCAGAAATGAAGCCCAGCAGAAGGGTTAGTCTCTCAGACTTGACAAAGCTCCCAGCAAAGCAACAGAAGACATTATGCAACTGTCAGCAGTGGGGTTGTATGAGGTACTTATCCATAGTCAGTGTATTACCTACGGTTGATGACAGTCGGCACGCCCCCAGCTTCGAGAAACAGACAGGAGTTACCGCATGGAAGTAAAGCAATGTACTGCTTTGGGCGGGGACGGCAGCAAAACGTACTTTAGCCACCAAAAAGAAAGGCCCAACTAAAAAAAAAAATAAAAAAATAAAAAAATAAAAAATAAAAAAAAATAAATAAATAAATATCAGTTTAAGCGTACGCTATATTTAGAATATTTTCGCCGGTTTACCTTACCGTGAGAAAGCTATACAGTCTATGTTTGACAACTGAAGCTGTTATCTATGCTCTCGCCAAAGCAACCAGACTCCATATTGAGAAAAAAAATTTGATTCAGACATTCAGAATAGTTAGATTGTGCTATTGTGTGACTTTGGTTAGTTTAGATTCACACTACTCACACAATAGCACAAACAAACTAACCGATCGAGGCAGCGGTAGACCAGCAACTCCCGTGTTATGTGAGGTAAAATCGCAAGTTATTTAAATGGAGTCTGGTGGCTTTGGTGAAAGCATGGATGGATAAAAAACAGCTTCAGGTCCTCATTGGAAATGGCTGTCTGACAGCCAGGTAAAGCAATGAAAATATTCTAAATAGAGTACACTTAAACAGATGGTGATTTGTTTTAGGTGAGCTTTTTTAGGTGGCTAAAATACATTTTGCTGCCCGCCCTGCCCACAGCATTACATGGTTCTGCTCCTACTGTTACTCCTGTCTGCTTCTCCAAAGTGGGGCGTGCCGACCGTCACTGACTATGGATAAGTACCTCATACAACCCCACTTCAAAACACCCAAGCTATCCCTTTGAGATACAGGTTAGTTGTAAAGTATAGAAGTTTAATGTGTTTGTTTTTTATTCTACTATCAGGTTTACCCAGGCAGATAACCAAAGATGGGTTTGACATTTCTTTTGCCACCAACCACCTCGGACCATTTCTCCTCACCAACCTGCTGCTGGGTAAGACTCTGCAGTCTCTCTTTACATACAGCAGGTAATGAAATGATGATTACCTGTCATCATCATGGCCTACTTAACATTTTATCTTTCATTTTCGCATCTCTCTTTCCTCTCCTCGCTCTGCGTGTCTCTGATTCACTCCAGACCTGATAAAGCGTTCAGCTCCGGCGCGGATTGTCAACCTCTCCTCAGTCAACCATAAGAAGGGTCGAGTGGACTTCTCTCATTTTCATGGCGAGAACCTCACTTATAAATTTGATTTGGTCTACAACAACACGAAGCTGCACAATGTCATCTGTACCACGGAGCTAGCACGCAGGCTGGAGGGGACAGGTAGGCTAAAAAAATTTTTTTTACGATTGTCATCCATTAGTATACAGACATACAATAGATGTTGTGTAAGAACATCTACACAAGAATAACCAACATAATAAAATCACAGTATAGACAATCCAAATGACAAAAATATACATTGAATGTATATGAAGAAAATGGATCCAGGAGGATGTCAAGCAGCTTCCAGGTGTCGCCAGACAGATAGGACCTGAGCCAAACGAGTCGACCTGCTGACTTGTTTGACTCAGATAGGAGCTCTGTACAGTGTTGCCAGATCAGATTTCCAGTTTCCGGCCATTTCACAACCTAAAACCCGCCCAATCAATAAAAAAAACATCCTAAGTCAATAAAAATAGCCTTGCCAGAAAGCTGTGTTAAACCATTAAATGCGCAATAGAAATAACATCATAAACATACAAAGCTTCTTATATACATGAAATAGCCACAGATAAAATGTTAGATGACTTGGCTATCACAACCCATAAAGAGTGAGTTAAGACAGCCAAATACACAAATTCACACGTCAGTAATGATGACGTCAAGGTAAGTAGGTCCTCCCTTATCCCGATAACGACGATTGAATACAACTCATGTCAATCAAATATTTCTCAAATTAAATGAGTGAGTGAACACAATGAATATTATATCATAGCTTCCTCCCGCAGTCCAAAGACATGCAGGTTGGGTTAATTGTTGACTTTAAATTGCCCGTAAGTGTGAATATGAGCGTGAATGGTTGTCTGTCTCTATGTGTGATAGTCTGCCGACCTGTCCAGGGTGTACCCTATTAACCCGCATTAAATGTTTTCAGAAACATCTTGTAGTGTACTGTTTAACTGTAAGATGAGAAAGTTTGTGACCCGGCAGCCATGTTGAGATCAGTTGAGGAAATACCAAGCACCGCCCACCAGCCGAAGCACAGCCAATAGGAACGCTCTCTCTCTGAATTGACCTGAGATTGGCCAAAGTCTCCCGTCATGGACTAGATTTTCCAAAGCCTGTAAACAGAGCCATAAGGAGGTGCAGAAGTCTAGTATGCTGAAAGGATATTATGGAATTTGTGCCCAATGATGCCAAAAACTTTCTGCCTACTGAAGCCTTAAGGAGATCAAAACAGGTAGGAAGGGTCGTGCCCATTTACAATTTTTTTAAGTCATCAAAAGGACCTCAAAGTCTGATCTGACAACAAAACGTTTACCTAATCGGTAACGTAGTGCATTCATACACCTTAGCTTTTACCCCAGAATTTCAACCACATATATGTAAACATGAAATTGATCATCACTTGCATAACGAGTTAGCATCTGTAGATTTTCATTTGGACTACCCAACCCAAGCTCAGGTTTTTACTTTTGACTATAGACAAAAATCACAAAACTCTCACCAATGGTTTGTAGGCAGATGGACAACAAAACTGGGTCACTCGTGTAGCAGAATCCAGGATTGAGCACCATGCTGCTTTTCCCACCTGGTATATATACTTGTGGTCCATACCAACAATGAAGAGCACATACCGACTCCCACAATCAGTTTAACTTAATGTACAATATAACCTTAATATTTACATATACAACATACAAATTAATATTACATAATACAGATTAAATAATATGCATGATAAATGGAAGAATTATCAAATGAAAGCCAACTTAACAAACAAACCCTTCTACCCCACACCCCTCTCTCTTCCCCGGCATTTGGTTCAGCCTAACAAGCTAATTGAAATCAGCTGGAAACCTGTGGCTGAGGTTTCAGGTGTGTTCCCTTGACAACCCTCCTCCGGAAGTAGGCCCTAAAGAGAGAGTTCACCAAAATAAAAGCAACCTGAGCAAACCTGAACTTCCTGTATTAGTCCATTTTCTTGAACTTAACACAGTAAATTGGCACGTGTGTGTCTTTTTGTGGTGGTTTTTGCCTCGTATAGGACTGCCATGCCCTTTCCAGCTTCTGGGTGTGGAGGCCTGTTGCAGGGTCCAAAAAAATTCTGCTGTGGTTGACTGTTAATGTCGACTGATTAATGAAATGTTTTACTAATCGTTTGTCAAATATTTGCGAATACAATGTGCCCTTCCAGTAGAGACAACGTGATGCACTGCCCTCTAGGGTGCCCTTCCAGTGGAGAAAACGTAAAGTGCCCTCTTGGGTGCCCTTCCAGTAGAGAAAACATGATGCACTGCCCTCTAGGGTGGCCTTAAAATTAAGAAAACATGATGCACTGCCCTCTAGGGTGGCCTTAAAATGAAGAAAACATGATGCACTGCCATATAGGCTTACCTATACATGCCAGAAAACTTTTTGCACGCTGGTGCCCCACCACATGCAGCTGGTGTCCTTTTCAGCAATGTAGATCTGTAGAAGAGACATCCTGGTTCCTCTTTTGAGAAAAGACAACCTGTAGAGCCAGAAAGAATAAATTCACCTTTTATATTTTCTGCTATACTAAACACTGTCTGTGAATTGTTTTATGAACTACTTGCCAAGCACAAGTTTGTTTTTGCATCTCTGTGCTTGCGAGCTCCACTCTTAGTCCCACACATACAGCAATGGTCTGATCACACCTTAGACTGCATACATTACGTGTGACAAAGTACATTTTTCAAAGAAATGAAAAGAGAAAAAGTGTTTTTTTCCTGTCCTTTAAACTTAGTCTCCATAAAGGACGCAGACGAAGGCACACAAACATTCTTGCTTTTAGCAAAGCAGCTGATTTTTTGTGTCTGTGTGTGTGTTTATGTGCGTGTAGGTGTCACCGCCAACTCTGTCCACCCTGGTATTGTCTTGACAGAAGTGCTGAGACACTATCCATTCATGATTCGCTGTCTTTTCAACCTCATTGGATTTTTCTTTTTCAAGGTGAGTAGCCCATTGATGCATGTTATTGCAGAGTCACTTTCCAGATAATCTCTCCGTTGTCATGTCTTGCAATTGTTCAGGTTGGATGTGATTGTTGTTGTTGTTGTTGTTGTTCAGGAATGTCCTCCTGTTATATAAATGCACTCTCAACCAGTTTGCAGCGAGTGAAAGACTGGTTTGGCAGAATCATTATTGTGAATATTTGTGAAGTCACCCGTCACACTGATAGTCTGCCTGCTGAGCTTGCTCATTGAGACGGGTGCCAGGTTCAGGTATTTCTGCTCTTCCCTCAACTGGGGAGAATTGCTCCATGACAAACAGAGCAATTTAGTATTAAATAAATACACTTCATTAAAGGCATGCGGTTCTGTTGAGAGAGTTGACAGTTGAGAACTGAAAACTGTACTTGTACTTGTACTATGTGCAATGACAATAAAGTTGAATCTAATCTAATCTAATCTAAAAAAAAAAGAAGCAATATATCATTTGGCCCTAACCTTGATTACAAGTCAGGATGTTTGCTTGTGAGCATGTATGAATAAGTGTCTATGTACGTGTGTGGGCATGTTGCAACAGCTGGCTGAAATTGTGTCTAATAGGCCTCTTTTTCATGGAAGACACAGTAGGAAATGTTTACAGATGTAAATAATGAAATTAATGATGGCTGAATTTCATTTAGCTGCTTTGATTTGGGATTCCTGGTGTCGTGCACGCTGACTCACTGTCACTTTCACACTTGAATAGAACAGAGTCATTGTTTGTGTTATTAGGGCTGTCAAAGTTAACACGATAATAACACGAAACCTCAGGAATCCACTAGCTTGTCGGGAAGGTGGTGAAATAACGCTCCAAACGTACGCTAAATTTTGGCGAGGAAAAACTGGCATTGGCATTTTCAAAGTTGTTCCTTTGACCTCTGACCTCAAGATATGTGAATGAAAATGGGTTCTATGGGTACCCATGAGTCTGCCCTTTACAGACATGCCCACTTTATGATAATCACATGCAGTTTTGGGGCAAGTCATAGTCAAGTCAGCACACTGACAGCTGTTGTTGCCTGTTGGGCTTGAGTTTGCCATGTTATGATTAGAGCATATTTTTTATGCTAAATGCAGTACCTGTGAGGGTTTCTGGTCATTATTTGTCATTGTTTTGTGTTGTTAATTGATTTCCAATAATAAATATATACATAAGTTCGCATAAAGCAGCATATTTGCCCACTCCCATGTTGATAAGAGTATTAAATTCTTGAGGAATCTCCCTTTAAGGTACATTTTGAACAAATAAATAAAAAAAGTGTGAGTAATTGGCGATGAATCGCGATTAAATATTTGAATCGACTGAAAGCCCGAGTTATTACCTGTGCTTTTCCAACTATGACAAGTCAAAATGTGTGCTGTGAGAAAGGCTTGTTGTCTGCAGTAAAGATCTGGGTCTCATTTATAACCGTTGCGTATGCACAAAACGGGGCCTGAAATGTGCGTACGCCACTTCCCACGCAACAGTTGTGATCTATAAAAACAAACTTGACGGGAGAATGTGCGCACCTGTACGGAAACTTTGACCCATGCGTGCGCACATTATGGAGGCACCGAGGTAGGGGAAACTGGCCACGCAGAAGGTGAGGCGGTGAATTGAAACCAGATTGTAGAAATTAAACATTTAACGTCACTTCATATCACACGTTACTTATAGATCCACTTTATCATAGATATTTAAACCAGCAGTGTGCTAGTGAGCCATACTTAACCCATAAGCACCTTACAAATGTTAAATATATCAGCCAACTCAAATCTCAAAGCAAATTCCGCTCAATATCTCATCAGCGCTGTCTCACCACCACGTCCCCCCCCCCCACCACCTCCGGAGCGCAAAGGAGCGGGCCGAACTACCGACACTCAGCTGTGGAGCAACGTAGCTGTTGAAATCATGATCATCGGAGATATCAAAGTATGATAGTAATTTTTATAAAGTTGTTGTGTGTAAAATCGCTGCAGTGAACATGATATGACTTATTCATTTATTTATGGTTTATTAGATAGGGAGAGATACAGTATACATTGACAAAAGGATAGCAAAGCTGTCCGATGTAACTATCAGACTGTCTCCAGTGCGCCACCGCGGTGCGCCACACACACTCAGCTCCCTCCAGTCACCTCCACCCAGCACATCTTCACCACCTGCACATACAGTATGGATGGAGTAAATTAGCAAAGTGCGGAAATAAAGCCAGTGACAGCTCTCGCACAATCGTTACTCTCCATATCGTCATATCATTATCAGTCCTAATCATAATACAGGCCAAGTTCGCCATAAAAACTTAAATAAATACATTGTGTTCACCTATCAAACTTCCTTTTTAAATGATATCCAGGTGGGGGGATATTACTGATTGTCGCGATTATTTTGACAAGTTGTGAATCGATCAGTCTGATTGCTGTAAACATATAAACACTGCCGTGAGACTTGTAACATGCTGCATGGTGGATGCACTGTCACTGTGAGGACTACGTGAATGAAATAATTAGGAGGGAACGAGTGTTCATGGACCTCCTCACCCACAAGAACCTCGATCTCTGTATCGGAAAAAACTCCTTTTTTTGATCTTCCTCTCGGTAGTCGCCGTGATTTACCGTAAAGATCCACTGATCAACAGGCTCATTTACATGCAGAAACATTCATGAGGTGCTTTGCATTGACCATTTATGGCTGAATGTGGGCGTGTCGAGGGCGGGATAGGAGGCTGATCCACCTGCGCACATTCCCAGGTGGAATGTGGGAACATTGCCTGCAGGTGTGCGTACGCACAGTTTTATAAGTCTGATTTTTTTTTGGCGCACGCCATTTTAGGCTTTTGTGCGCACGTACATTTTTAGTATGGATCCTACGCACAGTTTTATAAATGAGACCCCTGTTCTTTTAATGATTAGCTTTGACAGCAGTGGCGGCGCCAGAGATTTACTTTTGCTGGTGCTATGGGGTTGCTCGACTCTTCAGAGAAGGTGCTCTGAAAATCGGGGATTTCATGTCGGTCATATCGGAACACCCCAGGCCCACGTAAACACACGTGCGTACACGCGCACGCGCGCAGTACCCGTTCCGCTGAATATAAAACTTCACACAACTATGCTACGGACATGCCGTGTACACAAGCAGCAGCAGCAAACAACAGCACGCAACAGAGAGCAATAGACACGTATTTGTGCACATTTCAGCCTCACATGCTGAGATCACAAAATCACGCAGCCAGTTACCAACACTTAGTCTAATGAATCAGCAGTATTCCTAATGTTATATGAAGGAGCATCACATAGAGGTAACTATAAGGAGCCAGAATGTGTGCTTCTTCAACCACCAAATTAATTAAATTTATAATAGACAACAGAGGGAAAAATCATGCACTTACCATTAAACGTCTTCACAACGCTGCGCCCATTGGGCGAAACAGATCACCTGTTTGGCTTTATGTTTTTAGTCTAAAAATAAACTTTTTAAAAAAGTATTTATTTACTAATGGTTCAAATTATAATTAAGACTATTCAGACATAAAACAAGACTCGGTCAAAACCGAGTATATGGCTGGACCGTATGGTCAAGTCTGTGAATTTGTATTTATACAAGGTGAAAAGGTATTAGCATGACCTACAGTATGTAAGGTTAAAAGTATTTCAGTTTTTTATGAAAGCATGTGTATCAAAAGTCTGTGCATCATATAAGTGGTGTGTAACAATATATACAAACGTTGTGAAAGTTTCTCACTGTTGAGATATTCCCGCTGTCATCACTGACGTTGTTGCTGCTGTATTTATTCCTAGATGGAGTATTAATGGAGCAGCTTGTTATCATAACCTGCCACTGATCGATCCGAACTCCATTCAGAAAACAAGCATTTTAAAAGTTGTTTGCCTGTCGTCATGGTAACAGACCCGACAAAGCATGAATTCAGACTTTTTACTAATCAGCATCATTATGTAGTTATTTCGGCAGACTTTGATCTGGTTACAACAACGTCGCTGCCGTATTTATGCCTAGATGACGTTATGTTGAGTGTTGATTGAGTAGCTGGTGTTATCATAGCCTGGCATTGATCGATCCGAACTCCGTTCAGAATACAAGCATTTTAAAAGTTGTTTGCTTGTTGTGTTGCGGACAGACTTGACAAAGAATGAATTCAGACTTTTTACAAATCGACATCATTATGTTGTTATTTCGGCATTATTTTGATCTATTTATTGCAATTAAATCACAGCACAGTCTGTTTATTTTGGGTTCATACCGCAGTAGTGACGTGTGGCTGCTAGATAGTCAGTTCATGGAGGAAATGGAGGAAAGCGAGGAGAAAATTTGCGAACATAACGTAACTTAAACGAACAAAAACAATAACACATGCACAACAACAGCACTATGTCATGTTACATTGAACCGCTGACACGCTCCCCAGAAAACGTAAACACAGAACTGTTCTCCGCCTTTTCATTTTGAAAGAGCAACGACCAATGAGGAAACTCCAGCAGTCAGCCGACCAATCCTGTAACTTCATCACTCAGTCAGGGATAGACTTTTGCGTTTGTAGGGCTGGCCCTCTGCGGTCCAGCCAAAAAATATATTAACCACAGAAATTTCTTGGGGGTGCTGAAGGGGTGCTATGGCTATCCCAGGGGTAGCTACAGCACCACCAAGCCCCTCCCTGGCGCCGCCCATGCCTGGAGCCAGAACGTTGTGTTCCTTCTCAATGTGCAAACCAGATGACAATTGCTAGAAACTCCAGGAAAACAAGATTTCAAAAACAAGGTATTTCCAAATGCTTCACAGCCCATTAATGATGGCAATTTGCTACTAAATATAGAACTTTGTAGAAGCAATCAATGTTCTGAGGAACAGACTTTGTCCCAGACTTCCAGTTAACCAAATGCAGAAAAGTCAGTCATCACTAAGAACTGACGGTTTAAACAGTCATCGTGATGATTAAACAGTTATCATGAGGTTTTAGCGCTTGTGTAAGTGTTAGCTTGTGTTTACACCCACATCAGATGAACAGTGTAAGAACTCTTAACCTTTTACTCATATTTTAATTTGAATCACTTTAAGGAGACACACGGATTTTGACAAGCTAAAGGATAAAGCTAATATTCTTTTTGTTGTCATTGTTAACAAATCCCATGAAAAGACCAAAACCAATGAATGACCCTTCGTTAAGCCCATCCTCCTTTGTTACTGCTGCACAAACTTTCCAATCCAGCATGTATGCAGATTACAATGATAAAGATGAGTCGCCTGCACCTTGTTATTGCGGTGGATGTAAATAAATGAAAGAGTCAGTCTAGGAACACAGCAACATCCCTACAAAGTCAGACAGGGCAAGAAACTCACTGAGTACTGCAACCTGAGATCATAGAGGTTTAAATGAATCCACGGTTTAGCCATAGGCTATTTAGCTAACCAATTTTAATTTGGAGGGCATCCAAACTGTTGCTAATAATCATTACACAGCGATAAGCACAGTAGATCAAAGTTGAACTAAGAAGTTGGCTGACGAGGTTCGTTTTAAAACGTCAAAATGTGTCCGGTTGTAAAATGTCTAACTGACTGCAGTGTATCCTCAGCAGACCCGTATTTTGTGTGTGTTTATCCAAAATGCTTTTGTTCTCTGGAATTCACACTGTGTCAAATGTAACCAGGGCTGCACACATACACACAGCTTTCACATCTGGGATCTATCACCAGTTTTTGTGTCTTTTCTTTCTCAGATTTCAAACTCTTGCACTTATCCTCCAGATGTTCATCTGTGATGTGTAGCTGTAGGGGCAGACTATGCTTAAAGAGGACCTATTGTGCTCATTTTGAGGTGCATATCGTATTTTGCGTTTTCTACTTGAACATGTTTACATGCTTTAATGTTAAAAAAACGCTTTACTTTTCTCATACTGGCTGTGCTGCAGCACCACTTTTCCCCCTCGGTCTGAACTCTTCGGACTCCGCTCCAGCTCCGCTCTAACTAGCTTTGTTTGAGGGCGTGCCAAACTGGTCACTACATGCACGGTAAATGGATGGTAAATCTGGCATTTATACAGCGCCTTTCTAGTCTTCCGACCACTCAACCTACCTACATGTCTGCATTCACACATTCACACACACACACATTCATACACAGACGGTGTCACCGATGGCACAGCCTTCGGTAGCAATTTGGGGTTCAATATCTTGCTCGAGGACACGTCGACATGTGGACTGGAGGAGCCGGGGATCGAAACCACCGACGTTCCGATTGGTGGCCGACCCGCTCTACCTGTGAGCCACAGCCTTCCCTTATGCAAATGTGTTACTTGGCGACATCACCACGTTACGGATGAAAAGGCGGGACTTCAAGCGAGGTGTTTCAGGCAGTTCAGGAGCAGTGTTTCTGTGGGGGAGAGTAACTCCCTTTGGTGTAGACTTTGGGCTTTGAAACTTTGCAGATCTTTTACATGCACAAAAAAAACTATATAACACACTAAAGGAAGGGGAAAAGGCATTAAAGCATAATAGGTCCTCTTTAACATCAGGGCAGGGATTACACTAACTTCCCAGTTGCATACTTGCACCTGCGTAGATATCCATCTTTCATTTTAGTTGACGGCACTCTCTTCACCGTTCTTGTCTTCCTCTCAGTCTCCAGAGGAGGGTGCCGTGAGCCCAACCTACTGTGCCGTCGCAGAGGAAATGGAGGGGATAACTGGGAAGTATTGTGACAGCGACTGCTGCCTGGTTCTCCCCGCCCCTCTAGCTCGAGACGCTGCCCTGGCGGTCAAGGACTTTGAGCTCTGCGAGAGGCTGACATCGAAGCTCTGAAACAACTATTAGGCAAATGGAGGCTTGATAACAGAAAAGGGGTGAAATTCCACCCTCGTATTATTACTGCACTTATTGAGTGAACAATAATTTGTCTTTAAAATCATCAGGTGGAGTTTCAGAATATATTTTTATCAGTAATTTGAAGGGACATTAACTGTTTTTAAGAGAAGTACAAATGAAGCATATCTTATATTATAATAGTTGTAAAATATACAAAGTTTTTCACTTGCATTAGTGTGAATAACACTGGTTAATCACTTACTTTTCATATAAGGAATCCTGTGAAAACGGTGAATATGTCAAGAAAGTCACATGACTTTCATTCAGGTATGTGAACGAGTGAAATGAAAGACTTCCCTGAGACATGCTGACACCGTGTGGCCAACTCTTACTGACATGCATCCTCAGAAATGACAACAGAGGTTCCAATAAGTGACACGATCATTTCCCTTTATTGACTGATTCATTAAAACACAATAAAACATTTGAGCATTCACTGCCTTTTGAAGAATTTGTACAGCGTTCCTCCCCCGGTGTCTTCGTCCTCGCTATTTGGCTGCAGAGACGGAGATAGCGGGAGAACAGTGTGGTCACCAAAGAGGGTTTTAATCACAACGATATCACTTGTTAAGTGTGTGTCTGCTAATCATCTTTGGATAATAAAATAAGATTCAAGGTCATGTTGTGTTTTCTTTTAACAAATATGTCAGACTACGTCTCAAACACTTGTACCTTTCTGACTATCCTCCACTATTTCATGGATGATCTCTTCGAGCACCGGAGCCACGTGGTCTAACTGTTCGGGTGAGACACGGACAGCGATCTCCACTGTTTTATCCTGGTGGACAAACGAAAGAAGTGTTAATAACTTGTACTCAATGACACAATTCTTTGGTGAAAACAGCAACGGTATTGGGGGTGAAGGTGGTGTGCGTGCTCACAGGATTTCCACATTGTTCCACCTGAGGAAGCTGTTGGACTGTAACCTCTTCAAAATGACCGTCCTCCGATCGTGGCTCCACGTCCTTCCTACCTTCTCTCTCCTACAGCAAACACAAATTTACTCAAAAAATGAAAAACTACTGCAATACAGAATGGACTTCTATAACCTATAACCCAAATAAGTATGAAGAGCCACAATACCTGTCTTATCAATAACTCATTTGTTTCCTACGCCACAGACAGTTTATCAGTTTCTTAATATACTGATTCGACACTGCGAGCAACCTCCACTTGACCTTTTTTTTGTAACTTTATCATTCAAACTAAAACACCAAACTGAAAAACTCATGAGATCATCTTTTCTGTTGGTTAAAATGGACAAAATTAGTCAATATTGATGTGTTTTTTTTTTGCTACTAGGGCTGCAACAAACATTTGTTTTTTAATTATTTATGAATCTGCCAGTTATTCTCTCAATTAATTGATTAATCCTGTGGTAATAAAATGTAAAAAAATGCAAAAAAATGTCTATTAAAATGTTCTACTTGTCATCAAATTGTTTGTCTTGTCCAACCAACACAACACAAACCTAATGATGTTCAATTTACTATAGCAAAAGACAACTGAGAAGCTCGAACAAAGGCTTTCAAAATGGCACAATTATTTGATTATCAAAATATTTTTCTAATTCAGATCTACAAACTGTATATTATGTAATACCACGTTACATAATCAAACTGATGCTCATCCAGAGAAACCACAGGACAATATAATGTAAGACAAAGCTCTAATGAGAGTTCAGTGTAAGTATGACTGCATTGAAGAGACATCAGACATTACTATTAAACTTCTGCTCGCTGTCCAATCATCCAACTCGAGCTGCCTACCTTCATCAGCCTCATCTCCTTTGGACTGAAGAAGGTGATGTGTCCATCCGTCCTCTCGGCCAGCAGCACCAACAGGCACGCCAGCACCAAGCAACCAGCCACTGCTCCGCGCATGCTCATTCTGCTCCGTCCTGGACAACATACACACACACACGCACATATACACGTACTGTACATAGGCATACATGCAGTAACAGTATAGGTTCAAGTACAGTACAGTCAGGGGTGAGTGGCACTGAGGCCAGGCCACTTACAGAAATTAGGGAAGGCTTTTTTAGCAGTGGGAAAGAGAGGAAAATAGGTCAACATACAGTATTTGACATGAGGTGCAGTGTGTGCGTGTAGAAATAGTAAGTGAGTTTAGAGTAAGAAGGACACGGGGGATCCCATGTCATTATGCAAGGGAGACGTTGACAAATAGATAGTAGATAGGGAGAGAGGGAGAGAGGGAGGAGGAGGAGGAGGCGGAAGCTTGGAAGTAACAAACAACAAACTGCTAAGAGATAAGAGGCCGGAGTGGACCACCCATACTTACAACAGCAAGACAGCTCTGTGAACAAATGTTAGAGAATGAAGACAGGAAAGAGTCGCAGAGAGCGTGGGGGGATAGCCCCGAGAGACAGAGAAGCAGAAGAAGCCATATGTTACTCACGTGCTGTGTCAGCTTTGGTCAGTTGTTTAAGGAAGTGTGCTTTAAGATGAGCAGAACTCCACCGGTCTGAACTGCAGCTTGTCCAAGTCAGCCTTTATATCGAGCCCTCTCCTGGTCCCTAAGCTTTTTACTGTCCTCCCTCACATCCGCTCCTCAACAGGCTCCTTCAAGCACTCTCGCCAATGCTCCTGGAAACACACATATTACTCAGGAATCTGGCTTTTTTTTTTTTTTATTAGGGCAGTACACTCACCATGCTGTATGTATTTAGGACTTTGACCAGATTGACAAAATGACACATTGATGAGCACGAACAAGTACTCAGATTTATACACAAGGCAAAAACATTGACCAAAAGTAAATTCACCAAAAGTTAGCATTAGATAATGCCTCATTTGAATATTTAAACATTAACTTTCAGAAAACTTGTAATACTAAAAATAATTGTCTTAATGCAAGTAATTAACTGGGGAAGTTCCATGGTGATATTTATAAGTTAAACATTTTTACCCTGTATACCGAACATGACAAGTAAATAGTAACTAAAGTTATCAAATAAACGTAGTGGATTCAAATGTACAATATTTGCCTTTGAAATGTAAAGAAGCTGTAAATGGCAATTCTCAAGTAAAGTAAATGTACGTCAAAATAGTGCTCAAGTACAGTACTTGACTACTTACTACTTAGTTACTTTCCACCACAATATTATGGGGAGGTTTGTGTGAGCTACAGGACACACACAGTTTGTTCTACACATACCGAATAAGTCTGATGTGATAGTGAATTATCTGTGGATGAACAAATAAATCACTTTTCAGTCTCATATATTCATACTTCTCTCACATGACATTTGCAGTAATTTAACCTTCAAACAAACTCAAGAAGAACAAAAATCAAGAAGATAAAACTACTTAGTTCATAACTTATCTTAAAACAGACTAACTGAGAGGCAAAGTTAAATATGTATGTGACTTTCATTTGTGTCTCCAATTTAAATACTGAAAAATATCATTGTGATTCATATACTGGGACTTTAATTGTGTGTGAAGCAGCCAGGAGACGATCTGTCCAAAGAGGTCTGTCATAAATTCTCTGCTCTAAACTAATATCCAACACAATGCGACGTTTACGACCTGCCAGGAATTTATACTTGTGTACAAACAGACCCGCATGCATCTGTTCCTTGGAAACCTCCTGACCCTAAAGAGCTTTAACAATGCTTTTTCCTACATGACACTTAACCGTTTTCCTACATGATGGAGAAATGTTATTGCAGGCTGGGTTTATTCTGTTGTCAGAACACTCTGCAGGAGTGGACTATTAAAAATATTGCCACCGTTGTATCTGGTTTATTGCAATTCAAGGACACGAGCACAGCTTTGTATCTCTTCTGTAGCACCACAATGACGCACAAGCTCTTGTTACATTTTTCCATCACCGAACGTTCAGCTCTTGATATAATGTGTTCTTATGTTCATGGGATTCACTTGTACTTTATTAAATCAGCACTTTAACCTTATAGTCAGTGTTTCATTTCAAACCCTTTATCTGTTGGAGTACAGAGACAAAAATCAATGCAAATGTCTCACTTACTACTTACTGGCTACAAAGACAATAATTTTTAGTATAACTCTTTGTTAAGTTTTTTTCTTTTCATGGGATGTGTTGATTTACGACAGTAAGAAAAATATAGCATATTGCCAGACTTCTTTCCTTTAAAGGGAAACTCCAATACAAATGCAGTACTCAGTTAGTAAAGCCTGATATAGTTTATTCCTCATAAATGGAGCTGAAACAACAGGTCAATTAATTCATTAGTCGATCGATGGAAAATTAATCTGCAACTATTTTGATAATTGATTAAATGTTCAAGTAGTTCTTTAAATCGAAAACACCAAAAATGAATTGGTTGAACTTCAAAATTGTGAATATTCACTGGTTTTCTTAGTCTGCAATGATTGTTTTATAACTTTTTAAAATCATATTTGCTCCATTTCCACCCACTGCAGCTTTAAGGGGGACAACAACATTATCAACCTGACTAGAGCTTTAATCAGACAGAATAAGTGAAAACACCTGTGGGTGTGCTCACCTTTAAAGATTTACAGGACAACTTCAGTAGATACAAATGGACTTTTGGGCATGGTGGTAGAGTGGAAGGAAAATAGGAAGGTATTGCTGGTTTAGGTGTTTTTATAGGATTTGTTAACAATGAGAAAAATATTAATTACCACGAGACTTACCGTTTAATATTTAATTTTACTTCAATATTGGAAGGCGACTTTCTGCTCTGTAACCAGTAGGCGGAGCCTTGTCAGGTCTCGCGGTGTTTGACTAATGTCGCGATATCTGAATCATGTGGTATACTCCTGAAACGTGTGATAGAGCCGTCTTTTCCCTTTGGTGACGGAGCAGAGCAGACACACTGCGTGCTGCTGCAGCAGAAATTTACTAACCATGGTAAGATAAGTAATGCTGGGTGTTTGGTGATTGCTTAGTTTGTCCTTGTAAGATACAGCTGAAGGCTTTTTAAAAATGACCGAAGCTTTAAGAACAGAAATGTCTATTTTTATAGGTTTACTACTTTGCAGCTGAAGGCCTTGCAACGTAGCAGTTAGCCTCCCATGTTGCTAACATTAGCCAGGATGTTTATCTTAAATTTAAGCTACTTAGGCAGCTACTACAAACCTGATATATATTTATCAGTCGCAGTCATAGAGGTGAAACCCAATGATTTTACAGCAGTATGTTATTATAGTGTTCCTGGGCTAACGTTAGCTGGGCTGTTAGCATGAGTTAGCCTCATGTCGCTGTTCCGCACGGGCCCAGGTCAACACGTGGGCTCATGACGACAACGTGGCTGCGTTTAAAAAGTTCTCGCAAAGTATCAGGGCCGCTAAGCTGAAGTCAGAATCATAGTTTATTAATAATTATTGCATTTAAATGTTATACTCTATGCTTGACACGTGTTAACTTTAGCTATGGTGCTACGAAGAATAACTAGATTACAAGATTCCTTTATTGTCACTACACAGAGTACAGCGACATTTGAAGCAGTCCTGATGCTGCAATCACGCATAACATACAGTATAAAAGAAGTTTAACCTAAACTACTATAAAATAAGTAAATGTATATCTAAAAGAAAAGTGTATATATATATCTAACTCGAAATGTTTGCCTATGATACAATAAAACTGGTACCACGTGGAGACTGGATGCACACTTTAACATTGTACATTAAACATTGTTTGTTTTAGTAATGTTACCATTTGTCCATAGTTGTATGTTTTCTCGCTTCTTAATCCAGTTCCTTACCTTTCGCAGGTGCTGTTGCACGTGTTGTACGAGCATGCGTCGGGCTACGCGCTGTTCGCAGTGAAAGAGGTGGAGGAGATCGGGATGCTGCTGCCTCAGGTGGGATCTTAAGTCCTTTCTGCTTTCTGCTGCTGCTTTTATCTGTTTTCCCGGATGGAGCAATTAGTTAATTGACGTTAAATGCGTGCGTTTGCAGGTGGAGGAGAGCGTGCTGAGCATCGGAAAGTTCAACGGCATGGTGAGCCTGGCTGCCTTCTTCCCCTTCAAGTCGGCCCAGGCCGCTCTGGAGAACATGAACGCCATTTCTGAAGGCAAGATTATTTCCTGCATTGTGTTTGTTTGTGTGTGTGTGTTGGTGTGCTCAGTTGTAATGATGTTCAATATCTGTCAATCCACTGAGTCTCTGTGCTGACAACCCAATGTAACCCTGAACAACTGAGGAAAGCCTTTTGAAATGCAGCCGTGTTTGAATATGCTGACCTGACAACTGTGACATTTTTTTTTAAATTTTATTTCAGAGCCAGAAAAATGTTGGTGTGTATCTTTTATATTTAAAAAAAAAAAAAAAGTTTAATCAATAAATGTACCTCTAACTTCACACATTAGCAGTAGCCCAGGCAAAATTCGAGATGATACCATTTCCCATCCAAGATGGCTGATCCACATTATTTGCAGTTTTGTTGTACATATTTTGCCTGATTGTACTACTGCACAAGAGAATAAGCCTGGGCAACATCATTTTAAAAACAATCAACCAGTTGAAAGATTAGTCCAGTAGAGATAAACCGGGCCTATTTTGATTTATTACACTTATTCCAGTGTGCCGAATGCAGTGTGAATGTGGATCTTCACACTAAAGCTTAGCAGGCCGCATTGTATATTCAGAAGTCACATTAGTCAGTGTCGCATCTTTAAAATGGCTTTGCTGTAGAATCTAAGCTTAATTTCAACCAAGTGCATACAGATCGATGAGTAATCTCCCCTCCTTCACTTGCAGGTGTGGTTCACGCTGACCTGAAGTTGTTCCTGGAGACAAACCTGCCCCTCTCTGGGAAGAAGAAAGCCACGTTGGGGGTTTCAGATGCCAAGATTGGAGCCGCTTTACAAGAAGAATTTACCATTTCCATCCAGACTGGAGGGGTGGTGGCAGAGATAGCCAGAGGTGAGGAGACCTTTTGGATCTGATTTATTTACCCTGTTTTTTGTAGGCTGTTGGCAACAAGTAGAGTTCCTAGGACTGGAACATAGTGCTAACATTTTAAGAGTCCTAGTATTTTAACAATAATGTGGCCTGTTGTGATGAAACGTTGTGACCCTGAAACTCATGAAGGTTCATACTGAAAATCTGAACAGCTGCTAGTCACATGCTGTTCTGCTACTGATCCACTAAACTCAGACAAACCTCTTCTATCTGCTATCTGTCCTGTCAGGTGTGCGTCTGCACTTCCACTCCCTAGTGAAGGGCCTGACTGCCCAGGCCGCCTCCAAGGCACAGCTGGGTCTGGGCCACAGCTACTCCAGAGCTAAAGTCAAGTTCAACGTCAACCGGGTCGACAACATGATCATCCAGTCCATCGCTCTGTTGGATCAGCTGGACAAAGACATCAACACATTCTCCATGCGTGTCCGGTAATTTTCCCTCCATCACACCACTAAGACAGAAGAGACATTAGTCACATGTGCAGTCACTCTCCAAGCACGCCATGGATGTAATGTTGTGAAGTTTGTAGCTTGTGCTTCTGACATTACACGGCGGCTTCACAAGTGTTTACTTTTCTATCACTGTCGTGTGTCTGCAGTGAGTGGTACGGCTACCACTTCCCAGAGCTGATCAAGATCGTGTCAGACAACTCGACGTACTGCCGCATGGCTCAGCTCATCGGAAACAGGAAGGAGTTGTCGGAGGAGAGTCTGGAGAGTCTAGAGGAAGTGGTGATGGACGCCGGCAAGGCTCAGGCCATCCTGGACGCATCCCGTTCCTCCATGGGTCAGTAAACAATCTTTTTCATTCTTTAGACATTAAAATACTATCTTACCACTTCTGTGCACAACACCTGCTCATTTGCACACTCGCATTTTTTTAAAAGCACATTTATGCCTTGAAACTGCACCGTGCCCCTTATTTGCCCACCCTGGACCAATACTTGTCCTTGGTGACCAACACAGAGGGGCAGAGTAGCTCTCTCATAAACCTGTGGGGAAGGCACAATTCTTCGCTGCGGATCCTGTCGGGAGAAACAACCACACATTGTAGTTGAGATTATCAATGTAAAATAGTTAAAGCTGCGCAAAGTGGGTGAGTAGTAGAATTCCTCTGCTCAACACCTTCGCCCGATCTGTTCTCTTCTCCAGGTATGGACATCTCTCCCATCGACCTGATCAACATAGAGAGATTCTCTAATCGTGTTGTGTCTCTGGCGGCCTATCGGTTGGAGCTGCAGGAGTACCTCCGCTGCAAGATGAGCCAGGTGGCTCCAAATCTAGCGGCCTTAATTGGAGAAGTGGTAAGTTTAATCTTTTTTTTCTTCTTTTTTTTTTAAATATATATATACATATACATTACTCTGGGACCAATGATGTTATACCAAAATCTGTCAATCCGCTGAATCTATGTGTTGAAAAACATCTCCGGTTCTGATGGTCCAATACATTCGTAAGTGGTAGCCCTCCTAGAGCTCTCTTTGTCAGTGAGACTGACGCCATTTTCTTTTCTTCAGGTGGGAGCACGTCTGATCTCCCATGCCGGCAGTCTGACCAACCTGGCCAAGTACCCGGCCTCCACCGTCCAGATCCTTGGAGCAGAGAAGGCCCTGTTCAGGTACTGGGGCGCCCCCTCCCTGCTGGGGAAACGAGTGGCTGCGGTGATGGCAGGGCTGGGCAGGAGCAGAGCAGGGTGACTGGAGGAGACTGAACTCTGAGGTCTCCTCCGGAGTGATCCCTCTCGCCCAAATGCACCCCCACAGTCTGAGCAGCCACTCACAGCACTGAGGTAGAAAATCTGACAAATTAGTTAATACACCATCTCATAAGTGTGGCATAACTTTAAGGCCATCAGTGTTTATATGCACTCTAGTGGTCTGCCAATATTTTGAGGTCATTTAACTTCAGGAATGTCCATGTTATTAGAAATGTGGTGTTCTTTTTGCATAGACGCAAAGCACCTCATCCAAGTGGCTTGGACATTTTGCATGTAGTAGTTTCTCCACTAGGGGGTGGTGCGGGCTGTTCAGTCATTGTTAGACCAGTTCTACATGCATCACTTCAAAGTATCGGTGGTGCAGATGTAATTGTTGCCCAAGGCGTAGACTTCCACATGTGCCTATTTGATAACATTTGATTAAACCGTTGGTCCTGAATGTGAAGTCAGCTGTATTCTCACACAGAGCCCTGAAGACTAAAGGCAACACCCCCAAGTACGGGCTCATCTTCCACTCCACCTTCATCGGACGCGCCGCTGCCAAGAACAAAGGCCGCATCTCCAGGTACCTGGCCAACAAGTGCACCATCGCCTCACGCATCGACTGTTTCTCTGGTGAGTAAAAATGAGTGGAATAATGCGTTGGCTTCACAATCCATGCGGCACAATTGCGATGATGCTCATATTTTTCGTCAACAGTATTCATCCCTCGGGTTGGTGGTGACAAGCTAATTCCTGAGCAAAGCCACGGGGCATTTCAAACTACTGTAATCCTCTACAGGCTTTGTGATTGATTTTGACATTTTTCTTGCAGAGGTACCTACGAGTGTGTATGGTGACAAGCTGCGCGAACAGGTGGAAGAGCGCTTGTCTTTCTACGAGACGGGCGACGTGCCACGGAAGAATGTGGACGTCATGAAGGAGGCGGTGAAAGAGGTGAGCTCGGGAAATAAAGCCGCTGTACTCAACACGACGCAGATCAATTGTTAAAATGAATTTGTTGTCAGGGTTTTTCGAATATGTTAAGTTCAGAGTCTGTCAATGCTGTGAATGATGATAAGTCTTTGCCTGACTTCACCGTGAGGGTACAAACTGATTTAATGAGCCTGATGCAGCATTATGATTCTTGAGAGAAACTTGATGGTTTCACCCTGATTGTAATTCCATCTTTTTTTTCCCTCTCGTCTTAGGCCACTGATGTTGCAACCGAGATCAAGCGGAAACTGGAGAAAAAGGAAAAGAAACGCAGGAAGCGTGAAAAGAAGTTGCAAGACGGTGACACAAACGGTGAAGCTGAGGTGAGGATTGATTATAGTATCTAGCCACGCGTGTTTGATTTGAGATTTGACCCACACACATGGTCTTGTCTCAGTGTACGACATGCTATATCAGCCTGACTCCGAACCATTGGCTGGTCCAAAACAATGGACTTGATCACTGAAGTGAGTCAGACATTAGAGCCACTTAAAGGGTATATTATACATTTAAGGTTAGCTTGGAGAATCAAATCAATGTTGTCTCTTACCTTTCTTTCATTCCTTGCAGGCCGAGAACGGAGAAGCAGACACCCCTGTGGTGAAGAAGAAAAAGAAGAAGCAAGCGGCCGAGGAGATGGAGGTCGAGGCGGAGACCTCCGCTGCAGAGAACGGAGCAGAGGATACCCCAGCGAAGAAGAAAAAGAAACGAAAATCCGAGGAGGTCGAGGTCCAGGCAGAGGAGGCCGATAATGCAGCAGAGGAAACGGACACTCCTGCCAAGAAGAAAAAGAAACGAAAGACTGAGACCATTGAGCCAGAGCCAGCAGAAGAGACCCCAGAAACACCGGTGTCTGAGAAGAAAAAGAAAAAGAAGAAAAAAGATTAGTAGATTAGAGAATGTGGTGAAAGACTTTATACATGTGTACAGTTTATTTTTTATTCATTTTACTCTTTGATCTGAAGCTAGTTTATGTTCGCAGCTTTATGTTCTGTCTTTTTTTGGGCAACCTCAAAGTAGGTTTTACTGCAATGAAATGCTTAATAATTGTGCCTTGAAGTCAGTGACATTTACTTGTACTTCTGTAAATAACTTTATCCATTAAACTTTTTGTCAAAAACAATTTGTCTCTTATGTTTTGCAGGTTCAAGGTTCACTTGTTTTTGGATCACCAGTAATGTTTCTTGTGGACTGTCAGTGTGAGGGTGTAGTCTTGTGTGATCATAATGGTCTATTAGTGACAGTTCTATTGCTAGGGCAGTTTTTATGTAATTTTTAGGACTCATCTTGTCATACAATTTGACTAGTGCATCAGCACTTTCTGAACTATCATAGTATGTCAGAATACTGAACAGAACATTTTTGTAATAAGATGATATAAGTAATGTATATAAATTAGTTCCCCCAAAAATTACATGAGGTGAGTAGTTAGTATTTTTGTTTTTAGTATTTTTGTGTAAGAAGAAATTGCTCATATAGGCTACATAGTCACATGTAGGGTGACGAACATCCGTTAAGCACAGGTGTGCTAATCACATTAATGATGATTAATGGCTCTGCTCTCATAAACCACGTCATGTACCAGCATCCGGGAACTTGCGAACCTAAATGCAATGCAGCAAATATTAATTACTGTTATTAGCTAAACTTGTGTTTGTCAGGTTGAGAACATGTCTGTAACTGAAACTGCTCCTCCCATGTTCAATGCAGTAATCAATGCAAGTCTTAACACCTGTGTGGCCCTCAGGAGGCGTTCAATGTCGCTCGTATAACTCGATTGTGTAGCTGCTGTAAACTGACTTACAGTTCGTGGAACTGGAGACAGGTGACTACACACATGTAATAAGTATTAAAAAAAAATAAAAAATAAATGCAAATATCATGACAGAGTATTCCAATGACAGGAAAATACCTGCTGGTCACAAATTGACACCAACAGTAAAAGATTAGCTACAGATTAAAATTATTTTAACAATCCACAGCCTCAAAACTAACCGTTCTACTCACCTCATAGAGTCCAGTATATAAAAATCACAGCTCAGCAGGTGAAGAGCTGTGTATAATGATAAAAAAAAAGGCATCCACATACTCCAATAAATTAATATTGTAACATTATAAATCTCAACAAAAAGGAAAGAGTACAGGCTTCACACAGTTTATATATTGCAGTATTATTGGATTGGATTGCAGTAATGCTTTTGTTGTTTTGGCTCGCTCCGTGTAGCTGATATCTAACGAATGGTGAAAATAGTATGTTCTCTATAAACGGAATATGGTCCTGCTGTGTTAGGTTTCATGTGTTCGTTATTGGTACGTGTAATTATATCTTTGACACCTGAAGTTACACTGATACTGGTGCCTGAACCTGCACAACTTGTTGACTGGCCTTAAGAGTACTTGGTGTACTTTGGCACAAGCCCAAAAGTACTGACGTCCATGATGCCTGTGTACTGAAAAATGTTTGGCACGGTGACATCCTTTGGTCGTTTAGTAGGTCTATATCAAATATTATACCTTGACTATCCTGCATTGTAACACTGGGAAAACTAATGGATTAGTATGATGCTGCGTGTGGGTCTTTATCCAGAAAAACAATGTGGTTGGTAAATACTGATGCCAGACCCATAAAAACTGTTCAGAACTTTTAATTTGGACAACAAGGATTAAACCAATGTTAAAATGACATCAAATCCAAGGCCTGGCCGGTAAAACCAGCCAACTAGTAAGAGTTGAGGAATGAGAGACAGATGGAGGGAAACGGGGCAAAAAGAAAAGTCAAGCTATCAACTCAAGTCACCCTCAATATATGGATTCACAGATGCGGGAGACCAAAGTTACAAAAACGTATTTCTTCTAAAATAAAAAAAGGCCTTTGCCGTGAAAATGATGTGTAGAATCTATGTACATCATTCTCGATTCATGTATGCATACAAAAAAATCCACATCACAAGATGCTTGTGTTCAAGTATATTCACCAACTTCATCTCCATGATTTAGCATTCTCATCTTTCCACATTGTTTTTTTGAAATAAAATGTCCTTCAAAATAAAAACAAAATGCAGAAAACCACATTTTATGTCCTACCAATACATATATACTGTATAAATACATACATAAATATATTTTACATACAACAGCCATAAATTTGAAAAGGGGATATACAGAGCAAAGGGGAGGGGGGGTGGTAGTGTGTGTGTTTTAGCTTGTGTTGTAAAATGGTTTGTCCCTCTATTATCTCGTCAGTCAGATTACGCAGGTGCGGTGCTGTGTGTTGGTGTCTGAGTCCATACACACACGCGCGCGCACGCGTCGTGGATGTAGCCACCTCAGTTGGCCCAGTAGGGGGAGCTGCCGTAGCTCGACTTGTTGACTTGGCTCTTCTGCTGCAGGCTGCTGGACTGGCCACGCTGGCTCGGACCACCCTGAACGTGGAGAGACGCGCGTGTAAGCATCTGAGAAACTCTCGCCGGTAAAAACAACAAAATATCTGCGGGCGTTACCTGTCCATCCTGAGCTAGATGGTGGTGCAGCAGCTGCGAGTGTGGTTGCTGGTGAGGCAGGATGTGGAGGAATGGGGCCGGTGCATAGCCTCCAGGAGCTGCTCCAGGGTTCAGAGGCCCTGGACCCCCCAGTGCTGATGGCAGACTGAAGGGAGGAGGGGTCCCCGCATGGAAACCCTGCTTATCAAAAGACTGCAGACGGAAGATGTGGGACAAATTTAACTTGATTATTGATTGGTATAAACTCTTAACTACACAGACATCAGGCTGGCTGGGGAGTTGAGATGTTTGAGGCTCACCTGGGTCTTATTGTAAACACTTCCACTGATGTCTGGCACACCCGAGTTACTGGACGTCACTGAGACGCCTAGCAGAAAGACAGCAACAACATTTACACATTGTAATTCCAAACAACTTCCAAAATCCAGATTAACATATTAGGGCCTGTGTTCATATAGCGATTTTTTGCTGAGCGGCAGCGTCTTTTTTCAATTGTTCCCAATGAGGAGAGAGCGGCTGCATGCGGCCACCTAGAGAAAAAGCGCCGCACCCAGCGTGTTTTTTCTGAGCGCTCCGCCTTTTTTGTGCGGCCGTTCCGAGCGCTTCTAGTTGAAAATCTCGGAACTTTTCAGAAAAGCTCTGGTGACGTCGCCATTGCTCCTTTTCAGGCAACTAATCATCCGACGGGACTCGTCACCACAATTACCAAGGAAATTGAGGAGAAGCTTGTTTTGGCCGTGTCGGTCTATCCAGAGCTTTACGATCAGACAGACATTATCACGACTAAGACTAAAAAGCCCATTTGTGCGAACAGATCGGCCGGACACTGAATGTTGCTGGCGAGTTGTGCTTTTATCACCATAAGCGTTGTAAGATTGTTAGCTGTACAGTCAACCCTCTGTTAACGTAGCGTTGAGTTAAATTACTTCTTCCTCTGGTTGGGGCTCATGGTGAAAAAACAATGTCAAACAAATAGATAGTAGCCCAAATGGATAATAAAATGCAAATGGGTGATGCTAGTGTATCATACAATGGTGGGTAGGGTGGCGATATGTTGTCAAGATATTGTTGAAACAAAAAAAATGCTTGGAGCGCTCTTTTGATGAAACGCTGGGATGAAGCACTCCGCAGTGCTGCCAGACAAAGACACTATATGGACACAGGCCCTTAGAAACAGTGAGTGTTTTTTCTTCTTACCTTTCCCGGGCCCAGAAGCAGCAGATTTGGCTTGTGCCTGTGAGGAGGAGTTGTATCCTTTACTGTAGTCCACTCCTGCTGGCCCCGCTGTCAGCTCCTCATACCCTGCACAGGAAAACAAAGTTCAGTGTTCAAACGATACATACTACTTACTGTGCAAGAAAATCCACACAATATAATGATTTTGGGAACAACTTAACCCAGAATCAAATTAATTTACCCAAACTGCAAACATCATTTTTTAATGTATATTAATTTGTGTGCTAACTAACCTGAGCTGAAGGCGTGCTGGCCGTAACCGCTGGGCTGCTGCTGTGTCTGCTGCTGGAAGGGGCTGGCCGAGGGGTTTCCCAGACCAAGCCCCATACTGTGCTGCTTGGCCGAGGCTGGTCCCGGGCCGCCGGGAGGAACAAACATGGTGTGGCCATACTGGAAGGCAGCAGCACTGGGTACGGCGCCGGGCATCCCGGCGTAGTAAGGCAGGCCTGTGTAGCTGTAGCCCGGAGGCAGAAAGGCCTGCTGACTGCTGTGGTGCTGCGGCTGGCCCTGGGGCTGAGGCTGGGCCTGAGGAGGCTGAGGCTGGGCCTGGTTCTGTCCTTGGCTCTGGCCCTGGGGGGGCTGCTGGGCCGCCAGGCTCGTCGGGGGTGCCGGGGAGGTGGAGTCATTCCTGCCAAACTTTGTGACTTCACCTGACAAAACAGTGGAGATGTCAGGTGAGAACAAACACGGGATTTTTGGATTTTAGGACGAGGTCAGCAAAGGGTGAAGGTGCTTTACCTGAGTAGGGGTTGTTGGCTAGGCTCCCGTCTCTACCAGAGAGAGTCGCTGCGGGGCCAGGGAATGTGATTCCATAGTAATCCTGCAAAGAGGGCTAAAAGGGACAGGAGAGGATCAGGAGAGGAGCCACACAACAACCAAACAAGATAAACAACTTGAGTGAGTGCTAGAGAAGAAGTGAGCGTGGTGATGAGGCTTACCATTGGCAGTCTGGACTGGAGCATATGGAGGTCTTCGTAACCATAGATCTGCTATGAAACACAGGACAGGTACAGTCAGCTAGAAAAACTGCAAGATGTGTCTAAATAGAAACGTATGTAGTACAGTAACTGAATTCTCTTAAGAAAACAAAGACTAGGGATGTCACGAGTGCTGATACTTCGGTACCAAGTCAGTGCCAAAATTCTGAAAACATGGCGGTACTTGTTTTTCTACAATACCATCAGGGCTCGAAACTAAAGACGTACTGGAGACGATAGAAAATGTTTTCGAGACAAAGTAAACTCATTATCGACGCGTGCTGGGGACGCACTATTTTTTCTTCCGATAATGCTGCATTGTGAACACCAAATCTGTGTCGAAATCGGCAGGACAAGAGCTAGTTAACGTTAGCTGTTAGTTCCGTGCAGGACTGTGCTGTTTCTGCGTTACTAGCTCTTGTCCTGCCGATTTCAACACGGGAGGCGCCATTGATTTACATTATGATGTTCACAGATTTTAAAGAAAAACAAGTACACTGCACTACACTGACTCTAGATCCAGAGGGGCTACTTACTGGGTATGCTGGCAGCAGCCCCCCTGGGCCCATGATATACTGGTTGGGCAGTAGAGGAGGAACTCCCTGGGACAAGTTAGGAGGAGCTTTACCTGTCAACACAATGACACAACAACCATCACTTTCAAATACTTTACTTTCATGTGAAGAAACAGCAACAACTCCCAACTACTTGGGCTTATATCATCATGGTAGTACAACAATGAGTGAAAACAACCCATCACACATTAACATTCCCCGTGTCTGGAGTGTGTGTGTGTGTGTGTACCAGCGGAGGAGGAGAGCAGTGTGGTCCTCGGTGCAGAGAGGTTGGACGTGGCAGTAGCTCCATTGGAGCCAAGTCCCAGCGCTGTGCTGGCGGCAATGGCAGCAGAGTGAAGTGCGCTGGCGCCGACGATACCACCGACCGTACTGCTCATGTTGTTGCCCATGTGGGGCATGTGGGCCAGGTGGCTGATGCCGCTGCTACTGTTGCTGCTGTTGTGGGTCGAGTGGAGCGCCGAGGGCTGCGATGACGTGTAGGAGCCGGTGGAAGGAGCCAGAGAGTTCACGTTGCTGTTGTCAACACTGGTGTACTGAGGACAGAGAGGAAGGGGGACATCGGTTACATTTTGAAATAATTATATTTTTCAGATTTAATTTGGCAATGCAAGTACACGGCCCTCGTTGAAGACCCTAAACAATGAGTGAATCTTTGGCTGTGACTTTGATTTTAGTTGGCATTCAGTGTCTTGTATCAACATGGTGGCATGTAAAGCTGGGTATCATTTTGAAAATTACGATGCCAGTACCAACACCAGTACCCTTAAAGTGATACCGATACCAATAGAGTACTTCATTCGATACCCATCATGTGAATGAAAGCTGTGTGTGTCCCACTGGCTAGCTAATCACTGCCGCACTGCACAGCGCTCATACAGCGCTCATACAGCGGTTACCGTTATCAACGCCGTCCACTGACCCACGGTGGGGGGACCGCAAAAGTGTAATGCCCACCCTCCGGTCCCCCCCAGGTTAAAACTGTTAGCTCTCTCAGCACTGTTTCTGTTGTTAGCGCTGTTCGTGCTTTTAGCACCGTTAGCTGCTAGCCGACGGCTCAGACATCTCTGTGTTCAGAGCCGTGTGCAGGCAGGCAATCCCGGCTGTGTGGGTTGTAGCTGCTGCGGTAGTGGGCCAATCACGTCCCATTAAATCAAAGAACAGTTGCAATGATTGGCTGCGAGCAAAACCATACAAATAGCCTTTTTTTTTTTTTTAAATCTGGGCACAAAAGGATTGATTGCAGGTATCGTTTGACTGGTGAAGTTTTGATACTACTTGGTACTGGGTTATTTGGGTCGATACCTTTAGGGTATTAAATACCGATACCCAGCCCTAGTAGCATGTAATGGAATACTGATAATACTGAAACCAAGCAGCTTTATGTGGCATGTAACAGAGTCAGCTGTTTGGTGACATATCATTACACAGGATGAGTCATAACACAGAAGGTTTTAGAAATCCTGCTTGTGGAAGACGAGACCGGTACTTACAGTGAGAGAACTGGAGCCCAGAACTGACACTGAGGAATGACTGCTGACATGGCTGTAGAGTGGAAACATATGATCAGTGTACTGTTGTGGCACTAAAAAAAAAACACGTCATAATATTTTAGTTTGTATACCGCTACTGTCCTCAATTCAATTAATTCACTTGAATTATTTTTGGATGCAAGAGACAATTATTAACATTACGAAAGTATCACTGTATCATGGTCACCAAACATGGTCAGAAAGGTAGTAAAATCAACTTCGCAATGAATTTCAACATTCCTATTTTGCCTTGTCAAAGCTGTGTGTGTTTGTCACCTGTTGAGTGAGTTGAGCTGGCTGGCTGAGGGCAGCTCCTGTGCCAGGTTGGAGAGCGTGGAGGAGCTGTGTGCAGGCATGGTGGAGGGTAAGTGGGAGGAAGGTGCTGAGGCACCGTTGGCGCTGATGTTCATAGACGGCGACTCTGGCTTCGGTGTGGAGGACGCTGATGAAGCTGAGAGGAGTAGGAAAGAAAAGGGTCTTTATTTGTAATAGACTCAAAATAGCATAGCCCTAGAAAGATGGCTCTTGTTGGTAGACATTGACAACAGAAAGTATACACTGAACAACTAAATCAGTAGTAGGTAACTCACTGTCTAGAGCAGCAGAGGTCCTTACACCATTCAGACCATTCTGGTGAGAAGAAAAAAGCAGCTCAGTGTCAGCGTGTTATAACAGATCCAGACCGCTACCATATCTATGTAGCAAACTAACACAGTACGAACAAGACATCACTGAATTCAGCGAAACTTGAATTACATACGAGATGACCGCATAAAAATCAAAACCTAAACAATTCATGCTATTCCTATCATGTTTGATAATTGTCTTAAGGCACTATGGGCCAATCTTCTGGTCAGGAATTGGCATTTTTATGATATTTCATATTTATTGGAGTCACTTCCACTTCCTAATGTTGCTTAGCCACACAGTTCGCCAAATTGTTTTGACAAATAACTTAATTATGTGCTCAAATTTCAAAAAGGAAGGTTGTTGCTAAAACGTGAATATGAGATATGACTATAGCAGAAGCTGCAGGTGCACTCATGCTGAGTGGCAAACCGATAAACATTGTTTTGAGCTGGCTAGTCAACTTATGGCGGTACAGCTCCTCGGTGCAGCAGCAGCCCAGACGGCCATCTCACCAGGAGGAGACGGTAAAGAAGAGAGCGAGTGAGAGAGAATCGGTGTGCTGTGCTAATTCTTGTCTCATTTCTGGCCTGATATACAATAAATCAATCAAATTCAGTGCCATATAGCTAGCTGTTTTCCAAGCTACTGTAGCTGGTTTCATCTAAACTGGGTTGAAAAACGATGCAATTTGATTTCCATGGGAACGAATTACGTTTGACTATTAACCACACCCCCATTCTCTGTTTGGGGGCTCACTCTCGTGGGACCCGTTGACCTGCAACCTGCAAATATGTCAGTGTCACGCTGTTTATACAAGACGCAGAAATGCGAGGAAGATTTAATATTTCTCATGTCTATCAGCTACAAATGTTAAAAGCCCTAAAAAGGCAGGATGAGCTTTTCTGTCGGCTATTTCTACTCACCATGACTGGCCCCGTGGCCTCTTTGCTCTGGGAAAAGGCCAGTCGTGAGTGAGGGGGCATGGTCCCATCGTAACTTCCCCCCACCGAGGAGAAGTGAGAGGAGGAGGGTACGGAGGAGGAGGTGTTGGAAGCCGTGGAAGAAATGGAGGGTGGGTTGGAGGAGCTGCCAGTCCCTAATGAGGAAGGAGTGAGGCTGGGCAACGGCACCGAGGAGTGATACACTGGCTCTGATGAGGAGAGGGGCATAGGCAGGGCGACGGAGAGAGGGCTGCCCAGCGACTCACTGCAAGACAGCACGGAGGGAAGAACAAGTTGTTAGATATATTAGAACAAGTTATTATTATATAGTTTTTGTAATAATATACACTAAAGAGATGGAACTATTCAGTCAGCAGTGACAGTACCTGAGCGGTTTGGAGTACAGGCTCGTCTGGCTCTGTGTCCCTGGTCCCGGTGCAGGCAGTGCTGGGGCAGGGGCCGGTGTGGACTCCCTGGATGCCGCACTCACGCAATTGTCCACAACTCCGAACTCCGGCATTGCCGACTCCGAGCCAAAGTCTAGAGCTCCGAACTGGAGGTTTAGCCCGGGGACGTCAGCCGAGCCTGGCATCTCTACCGCTGTGGAGGGGATCTGCCAGGACGGAGGGAACACAGTCAGCTCTCAGGACCACGATTTTAAGTTCAAATAACTACTTGTATTTGGATGTTTATAAAAAGGTTTGCTAAAATATGTGCACTGTTGCCTTGACAGTCAATATGCCCTGGAGCTGAATTCAAGAGTAGCCTAGGGATGGGCGATATTGAAATTCCCTTACTGACGATATTGCTTTAAGAAAAAAACTAAACAATATACAATATTATCGTCCATAAAAAAGAGAGATGCACGTACATATAATTAGGCCTATCTATGGACTGGAGACAGATTCATTGCAATACCCATAAGAGGCCACAATGTATAGACAGTTAGCGCTATTTTACACAAGGACATGCTGAGATCAATAAATCAGATCAATCAGCTGGTGACTAGTAACTGCCCTCGTACAGTCTCACCACCGTTTATATTTTAACTTTGATTGAGGGCTGACTGCTCACCGTGGGAGGAGTTTTGGTCCTGCTGCTCTCTGTGGAGGGAGTGGATGGCAGACTTGCGTATAATGGATGATGAGTTTTAAGATGGGAGCGGAGATTTGTGGCGTTTCCATCTTTAGTCCCGACTGGTTTATCGCACAGTTTACAAATCACTTCGTTCACGTTATCTGGCTCTCCTTCTTCGTTTGGTTTAAAACCAAAGAATCGCCAACGACCCCCCCCTTCTCCCCCTCAAACAAAAAGCGTGCAGGAGACCAGAGAGAAAGACATTGTGTGTTCAGCCTTCAGTACTTTTGTAGCTTCTAACTGAATCTCCCACTTCACCGTTTGTACTTTCACATATCTGCTTTATTTTACCGTTTCGCTTTTCAGCTGCATAGGAGTCGTGATAAGTTGCTGCTGATGAAAACCCTACATTTCCTGATTTTTATTGTGAAGAATATAGGAAAAGAAATGTGTTTATCACTGTTTTACAGTCCTTTGAGTAGCGGGTAACTGTTGTAATGGAGACGTAAATCTCTTCCGTGCTTGGCTGACGCGCCGAGTCATGTATGGTAAAATCCTACAAGACACAGGAACTTGGTTTGTGTCTTGTGGTGGCATTTATTCACCGACAGCCTGAACTGTATAAACACTGCTACGCTCACAGCTAGTTACAGCTGACTTAATTTCACCATCACTCCGTCACACACGCTCCCTCTCTCTCTCTCTGTCTGTCTGTCTGTCTGTCTGTCTGTCTGTCTCTCTCTTGACCGCAAACACAAACACTTGCTAACGTTAAGCACACAACCTATGCACTGAGTTATTCCTTAAAGGAGTTCGCTACCTGCATAACACATTTTAGCTTAAAAAACATCTTAAAAATACATAATTCCCCGATGCTTTGCCCCGGCGGGGAGTCACCTCAGGCCCGCCAGGCTTGCAATACACTGGCGGAATCCCTGCATTCAACATAATTGAATATCATTCTGTTATCGTGGACACGTGAGGACCGTTATAGTCACCAACCAATATCGTGTCTAACGATAATCTCATAATATCGCCCAAGCCTAGAGTAGCCACATGTGCATCGGATTGTAATCGCATCTTTCTGTCCATCAACACCGACCCCCTACCTTCGTTGTTGGAGGTATCCTTCGTTTCTGGCCTTTGAGCTGTGCCCGCTGCTGCTGTGGTGTACCGCCGCCCTGAGGGTCCAGCCCTGCGCCGGGGGCAGGAGGTTTAGCACCAACAGCGGCCATCACCGGGCCCGCCTGTGCTGGCGTGCTGGTGTGGTGGGGAGCAGGCGAGGCTGAAGCGGGGGGCGCTTGTTGTTGCGATGGAGGACTGGGTTGACGTGCCAGAGGCAAGGAGGGGCCGGTGTGCCTCTGAACCAGCTGGCTCAGCACAAGAGAAGGCTCTGGCTGCAGGCCAAACTCACCTGCAGACAGACACAGGTGAGGATTTTGATTAGGTAAGCATGCCTATTTTAATACATGTGGCAAAAAACAGAAAACTTGCGCATGGCTGCACAATGACCCACTTGAACACTTACGGCTGAACTGCGAGGACAGCGAGGTGGCGTTGGATTCGGAAGCCTTTATGTCCCAGCTAGATGAGGAAGGTGGAGGTACGGGTGCTCCCAGGCCTGGCAGTCGGCCAATGGAGGTGTTGCTTCCTTGGGTGCTGGCGGGAGGCGCGGCCTGGGATGAGGGTAGCGGACCCAAGCCAGGACCCTTCAGCTGTTCCAGTATCTGAGCTCCAGCGCTGGGCTGAGTCCTTTTGGCCTGGCCCAAGTCCCCAAAACCAGCTCCCAGAACTGACGACTGGCACAGACAGGAGGAGAAAGTGTAATTCAGTCATTGTTTCTGTGTTTATTTACATGTGATGAATGAAGGAATGTGTATTAAAAAAGGGTTCAGAGTATCAAAAGCAACTTTTTTTTTTTTGTACCAGAGCAGCATGAGCATAGCTTGTGCTACTGGTGGCGTTGCGGCTGGGTGGCGGCGGCTGTTGTTGCTGCTGTGGTGGCTGGTGGTGGTGATGGTGGGAGTTGGTGAAGACCAGACTCTGAGAGGAAGAGGACGAAGGTGGTTCTCTTCCTCCAACCGCAGGCTTCTGCAGCAGAGAGGCGAGGTCCAGACTGACACAGAAACAGTTTAAGTCAATTAGGAAAAAGCTTGCAGGACACCAAGTCAAAGGTTGCCGATGTAATGTGTTGGCATGGAGTAAAATTATTCCTTCATTGCTGACAGACTTTTAGAATAGAGGGAACTGAAACTACCGTTGTGAAATGAATAAGAGATCAGGGGCTAATGTACGATGCTATTATTGAGCCAGTTACTTACCTTTGCCCAGGTGTGATGTGATTCTCAGCAGCAGGTGCACATGAGGAGGTGAACACTTTGGTCTCCGCGAGCTGCAGGAACAAACAAGAACGCAGCAGACAGAAGTGTTTTAAATATACACCAAAACATTTTATTGTGATTGACAGACTTCTCCTGTAATTGTGTCAACTCACACTAACATCCTCACTCCAGTCCTCAGATGCCCAGTCTTCCAAGGTTCCCCTCCAGGTAACTAGAGAGCAACCAATGATGAGCCATAAAGTTAAAATACAGGTGGGATAAGTAGGTAAACATGATGCAGGATGCCTGTAGTAGGGCTGGGCGATTAATCCAAATTTGTTTTCAATTATGATTTTGGCTTTCAACGATTATTAAAGCCGCATTCCGTTTCGCAATGATGCTCTCGTTTTGTCTTGTGTTATAAATCCAGCGCACCCCTTTCCTTTACAGCAGTGCGCCTTCGCCCCGCTCGGCAAGTCAGGGACGGCCACTCAGTGTGGGAGCAACCATGGGGTCGTCCCTGCATGCTGGCTGGTCCTCGCCGGGCGCATTTCCTCCACGGTGGGCAGCGACCGCCTCTACTGTAGGTCAGCTTGGAAAGGCCCGGGGTGAAGGTGGCTCGCGGCTCTCGCGGCTCATACAACCAATGTGTTTATGATTAAATTGTTTACTAGAGCACAAAGTTCTTCATGGATCTAGCCTCTTAATTTTGTGCACCAGATTGATGCATTGAACTTTAAAATGTACAAAATGTTCTTTCTAAATGCATGATGTTTGCAAAGTCAATGAGATCATGATAAATAATAATCATGATCTCAATATTGATCAAAATAATCATTCTTGTGATTTTTGCCATAATCGAGCAGCCCTAGCCTGTAGCGCATATATATTTGCATAAAAGTTACACAGTACTGTCTGCTCAATACACTGAATGTATTTGTTCACCACAGAACTGCTGTTGAAGATGAACAACTCACCTGTTCCATCTGTGCTGTTGTTGGCAACCGTGTCCCACACCTCATTTTGTGTGTTCCCTGACCCTGACCCAGCCTCTGAGGTATAGTCCGCTGGATTGAAGGTCCTGGGGAAGGGTCAAGGAGAGGTATATTTAGTTACACAGAAATAAACTGACGGGGCAGGGAGCGGTTGACAGATTTAGGTAATTGTTTTCCTACTAAACAGTGTCTGGAGTAATAATGTTTATTATTCACACTATTCATTGGGCAAAGCTCCCATTAGAAGAGGGACGAGTTATTGCTTTCTGGCCTTTGGGTTTCTGGTGCTGTGTAGAGGCTGAGGTGAGATATGTTTATTGTTATTTTATTCAGATACCACATCTCAATGGGACTGGTGACTAAAGAATCTTTTAGAAGCAAACAAAAGAGTAGTTGCAAGAAAAGAATGCACCACTTCCACACCAAATCCAAACAAAGTTAAATTTCCTGGCCTGAAAAACCCTCTTGTATCAATTAATTTACACCTAAAAACCCTGTGAGTGTGTGAGTGTGTGAGTGTGTGTGTTGCCACCCTACCCCATGCCCTGGGCTGAGAACCGGCTCCCTGGTGGTCCTCGGCCTCTGCCTCGACCTCCAGATCCTGCAGAACATTCACACTAAAGGTCAACAACATCCACTCCAGTGTTGGAGCGTACTGACAAGTGCTCTAATGTGAATCTGTTCACCTCGGCCTCCACCTCTGGCCCTCCGACCTCGATCTGAACCTCTGTCCACTGGTGGTGGTGCCACCTCCACGCCATTCTCCTCTGGACGCGCTGTACGTGTGAAAACACATGTGCACGTAAAAAATGAGAAAAGACACCACATTATTAACAGTATTACGTAATGATACTGAGAAGCTGCAGGAGAGACAGGAGACTCTGAACTAGATTTAAATTAATGTGAAGTTTGGACTCAGTACCCTGTCGGCTGCGACTGGCCCCCCTGCCCTTGCGGTTGGCAGCAGCACGGCCCTTGCTCGCCTCCCTCTCTCCTTTCTTCTCCCTGTTTTCCTTGTTCTCCTTGCTGTCTGATGGACCCTCCTTCACCAGGGGCTTTTTCTTCCCTACCGTCTCCCATGAGGTCTAAACACAGAACAGGAACAACAGGACAGAGAGGAAGAAAAATACAGAAAGAATGAATTAAAATTGTAGCACAAAATATGTAGTTCACATTTTCCTTTTTGCACACTTTTATTGTAATTTTCTTCTATTCTATATTTATGTTTCTTGATATTTTTTTTTTACTTACTTTTATTTTAATGACATTTTCTCTTATTATTACATTTTATGTTGTGCACCAATTCACCAAAGCAAATTCCTTGTACGTGAAAACCTACTTGGCAATAAGCCGAAATCTGATTCTAGCTTAAAACACTTAAAAACTATAGCCAGCAGTTAAACAAGATATCAACACTGACAATATGCTTCAGTGAGCAAAGTAGGCCGTTTGCCTCCGTTTCACTGACATTTCGCAGTTATATCATGTCGAAGTAGCCTCTGGCATTCTGTGGTTGGTTGAACATTGCATTAGAACTTGTGTATTTTGTTCAAGGGGATAAAGAGACACTACAGGACACGATATAAACATTTCTGTTAACAGTTACAGAAAAGCTGTGATACCGGCTATTTTTTGACCAACTTATGTACTGAAGTGTGCACTGTGCAGCTGTGTTATGTAAGAAAAACAAATATCAGATGAGGATTTATAATTGGTAGAGATTCAATATTTAACACCTCAGAATGAAACTGAGGGTAAAACATACAGTCACTACAATTTGTGTTTTCATTATTTAATGGGCCACTCTTCTCTTGTGCTACACCTACTCGTGCAGCAGAAGAAAACTCAGCGGCCATTCCTTTTGTTTATGGCAGTTAAGATCTAGAAGATTACAGTAGAAGCAGGTTTAATCAGAGGGTTGCAGTATATACCATATACACTAACAGTAGAGACTTCCAAGGAAACGGAGAAAACCAGCTATTTGCTATTTTTGGATTTTCCACGAAACCAAAACAAACAAGCAGGTAGCTGTCTGGCTGGCTGCCCTGCCCTACAGCCTCTCCTCGCCATCTGTGCCGGCTGGTATTCTTCAGATATGTCGGGACACTCAGACTCGCAACACACAGGCAGAACAACACTTAGTGTTTGCCAGACATTTGGTAGCCCGTTTGATTTTGCTCTCTGAGCAGATGAGGGAAAATTGTGTATAAATTATGTGCTGCTTTCATGCTAAAAGTCCCTGATGTTAGAAAGACCAAACTTGCTTACAGTCACTGTGACAAAGGACAGCTCAGAGACTGATTCTACTGGATTCATTTTCACCAGCATATACAGAACAACCTAATGTTTTCCGCAACATTTGCTCATCTTCTCAGCGTGTTACATAACTTGAAATCTAGTAGTGGTGTGCCAGAATGCTTAACTTAAGAAAGAGGGGCAAAGAGAGATATAAAATATATTTTTTCCATTTTTGTCATTGTGTTGACCATGGAACTGCAGCCTTTAGACGCCGTCTACACAGGATGTGTTTCAGCTGCGTTTTTCAGTCATCCGTCTTTCACGCCTCTGACAGAACAGATATGAATCTATTTTAATCAATACAGCTGTCTTCACAGGCCGCGCGATGGCTTGCATTTCGCTTTACATGCGTTTTAAAAGCGAAACTACTAGACAGCTAAAGGTCACTAAGCCTGCACTTTTGCAAGTTTGGGTTGAAGTACTTGTTGCTCTGAAAACACTTCCAGATGAATTTTAAAGCAGCTTCGGAGAAACAACAAAAAAAAAAAACAGACTCGTGACAAATCGTCCACATTCTAATCTGGATAACTCTGTTATCCACGTACGAAGAACGGGGCCCTGGTCTGAGATCTGTTGTGTAGTTTGTGCACTCTCAAGTCAACATGTCAACAATCTGAGACAAGAAATGTCTTATGGTGTGAGCAGCACATCAACTCAGAGATTTCCAAAGTCTTGCAGCACGAGGTTTAAGCTGTGGCAGTGAGAACAGCATGCACCATATTAAGATCATGAAACCAGCTGAGATAAATTGTATTGTATTCAGCCATCATTAAGGTTATTAATTACGCTCGGAAGTCAAATTGATTTGTGCTAGCACAAGTACAATTTGGAGCTGAGAGCTGCTGCATACTCTGCCTTCCAAGCAAAAGAAATCTATTCACTAGGGCTGTCCCAAATACCATGTTTTAGGCACACACTTCCACACACAACAAAGAGCAATATCCATCTGAGAATAACTAATAATTATTAATGTTGAATATGAATAATGAATAATGTTGTGGGATTATTCCTTATTTCATGGGCTATTTGGGGATTTATACATTATTATTACATTCTTATATATATATATACATTTTTTTTTTTATTCAAAAACTAAGCATTCGAATACTGATTTGGAGGTCGAATACCATGGCAACGGTCGAAGCATTCGGGTCTGCCCTACTATTCACAATATCTGAAATTGCAAATTCATATAATTGAAAACAACGATGGCTAAGAAATGAATCTTAAAATGAGACTAAATGAGACTAAATGAGACACGATGTCATTTACCATGTCCGAGGTACTCTCCAGGAGAAAGTTGATGGCTCTGCTAACATCCTCGTTGCAGTCGTGGAGCGCTACCATGCACTCATCCTGGTTCTTCCCAGTCACCTCCATCAACTGGGGAAAAAAAAAAACACACGTCATATTAGAAATGTCCAGTAGTCAACAACAAGGTGTACCAATGACAAAATGCACCAGTTTCGCACCACATAACAGTACAAGTCACGGCAAGACAAGGCGTCACTCATAGCATCAAATATTAGTACTGGAGTCATGGAAGAAAGACAGCTTGCCCTGACTCAGCCTAGTCGAGCAACCCTGTCTCCCACGAAATTACATTCCCATACAACTAAACTGCATTCTCAATTATGTTTGGAAGGAAACGTATTTTGTTGCGGATTACGGTCGCAGTTTTAAAGAATTTCAAACGTGGTTAATGTTATAAATTCAAACAAAGTACACAAAAACGCAACAAAACTACTTAGTTATGTTTAGGCAACAAAACGACTGGGTTAGGTTTAGTAAAAAAAACAGCATGGTTTGGCTTAAAATGACTATGTTTCACACGGGACACAAACAACGGACTCCTGGGGGAAAGTACAGTGTTTGTTTGACCCATCCGCCACCACCACCCTTCCCGCTCACTTGTATTGGATTTTCTCGCTTGTTATACTCGCTATTATACCTATAATGTTATTCTTCAATGTAACTTTCATTCACGGTGGCTTGATATACTACGTCACCTGCTCTGTGCGTCGCTCGTTGTACTACGTCACTTGCTGCGGCCGTCCGTAGACTTGCAAATGTATTTGTGATAAATCGAAGACAAACGTAATCCGCGACAAAATGTGTTTCCTTCCAAACGTAATTGAGAATGCAGTTTAGTTGTATGGGAGTGTGAGTAAAGTGTTCCTCACCTGATTAACTTTGTCCTCAAAGTCAGCATCATTCTTGTCATAGATCACCTGGGCAAGCCGGATCTGCTCAGCAGTTGCCTGCAACACAGAGACCAATGGGTAAAATGTTGGTTAATGGTAGAAAAAAAGGGAAGAACAAAGTAGATCCACTCCATGGCCACTTTATTAGGTACACCTGTAGAATCCAATGCAATTCAAAACAACAGCTCAGCCATAACTTCTACCTTTACAAACATAATAATGTTCAGTTTTGATTGACACGTCAGAGAGGTATTAATTCAACTATGTGGTTACTAAGCAAGTGTCTACTATTGTCATTATTAAATGTAATGTACCATCGTGGCTGCAATAACTCAATATTGACCAAGGAGGTCTCCTTGCATAATGTGTGCACTGTGGTTTTGTTGGCAAGGGTAGTCTGTGTGCACACTGGTGTTTTGTCTCAAAATGTCTGTGGCTTAAAGAGTCGTGTACTTTGCTTTCATTCAGTTTCTTCATGTTCATGTGGTTGCGGCGGCTCACCTGTATCTGTTTCTGTGGTTGTGATGTGTGAGTGGCAGCAGGCAGCGCTTTTTCCCGAGGGCCCCGGGCCTTGTCGCTGCCCAGCGAGCTCATCATATACAGTATATACAAAACTCTGTATGTACAAAATAGAAAAATCTGCAAAAAAGGAAACAAGAAACGCGGACGGATGAAGTGAAATCAACAAACAGTTTTTAACCCCAACAGATTATGTCCAAAACACAAACACATTCAGTTAATTTACAATGTTTTTACCGCAGAGCCTCAATAATTTCTCTTGTGCGAGTGAATAGAAGGAAATAAGCCAGAAATATGTGTTGTGAGCATAGCTAAAGCCTCATTGCGCAATCATGAATGCTGCCCCTATGAAGGCTGCAAGACACACAGTTGGGCCGGTGACACAACAGCTTTGCTGAAAATCTAGGTCAAGGAGGGAGAGCGACCCAGTGTCCTCTTACAAACAGCACAGACCACATAGTGTGGAGCAGAACAAACACTACACACCCTGGCCCCACATCCCCTCTACATGCTAGAGAAACTAAGGTTATATCCTTACACACACACACACACACACACACTAAAGTACTGCAGTAAAATACTGAATTCTTCACTGTTTGTATTTCACAATAAGTCCTGTACAAGTTGCAGTACCTTGCTGCAAATTGAGTGCAATACCTCATAACCAAACACTAATAGTTTTCAGTAGCAAATATTAAACACTTCTACATGCAAAGTAGGGCTTTATCCACCTGCAAATACATGGAAAATGTAGGTGATTGCTCAATACCACGTAAAGAGAAATACCCTGTAGTGCAATTTGAGTGGCAATTTTTTGACAATGGTGTCCATTACTAGGATAATAACTACAGGTATCCCCAGTGACCCATTTGTTTTATGTCAGAGAACAATAGCAATCCAGCTTACAGTGCCCGAGTGACGTTGGGCGAACGCACTGCTGCCATTGGCTGCTGGTGTGAACAAAGCTAATGCAAAAAAGGACGAACTGGCTTTAAATGTAATTTCAGTGGAAAAATCAAGATATATTTTTTATAACTGAGAAACCTAGAACAGCAGCTGCGATTTGGTTTTTAATTCATTAAATATTAACATATTACAAGTATGAGTCTCAACGTCAATCCTGAGATAAACAATAACAAAACATCATTCAGCAGATCTCAATTTGTTCCATCACATTTATTTTGACATACCAATTAACAAATAAAACACCAGTTAAGTTACACCTACGTGTTTACGTGTATTAACATTTAGCTTGTTAAAGCTAACTAATTAACAATTAGCTACAGCTTATTTTTTGGTAGTAAAGAAGGCGGAGCGTTGTTTTGAAGCCTATGCTAACGTTAGCATGTTGCTTTTAGCTTTACTTATTACTCGAGTCTAAACATATGGGGACTATTCGGTAACGTTAACGTTGCGTGTCTATCTTGTAAAAACAAACCACATTCTCCTAGCGTCGTTTTTCGACTCGACACTGACCGACTCGGTGCTGTTGGTACTGGGGCTCCCTTTGTCCTCGCTAGCATGTTAGCTGCTAACACGCTAATGCTGTTACCATAGAAGCAGCAGCAGCGGGGATGAAGCTAACGGTGCTATTTTAAATCTGGTTCGTCTAACTGTCTTAAAACGGATTTATAGACCCGCTCGGGTACCTAGCAATACTGGCAGTTACATTCCGCGTTTCCTTGACATCTAAAACAAACAGGCTAGCCAGCTACCCAACATAGCTGTATTAAATGTAAAAGGAGAAAAAAAGGGCCTCTCAAGCGGGGGACAATCCCATCCCGACATTGCTCGCCGGGAAACAAGACAACAGAAAAAATTTACGAAAGACATCCCCTCACAACCCCGCGAGCGAGCGAAACAACGAAGCCAGCGACCGACTACTTCGGCGGAAAACGAGCTTCTTAAGTGTTCGGTTTGAAACGCGTTGGAATACAGAATGTTGAACTTGGAAAAACATTCGAAAAATAGTGTTCTTTTATTACCTGCTAACACGCTTCACTCGGCCAGCAGCAGACAAGGTGGTCACGTGACGCGCGGTGCCGCGGTGGTGGTGGTGGATGCTCCCCTCTCCTCTCCTCTCCTCTCCGGGTCCCGACTAACTTCATTATTACTCAACACTGTCAAACACACGTCCTTCAAACTGCCTCTACTTTTATGTCTTAATATTTTTTTCTTTTTTCTTTAGGGTTTTCCTCTGTGCTTATTGAAGATGCACACAGGTACATCATTTCAAGGTTCTCTATTTGTCAATTTAAAGATTTAATAGCTCGTTTTTTTTCCAGATGTTTATATCTTACAATATCCTCAGATTCAGTCATTTGTAAAAAACATTCATGAGACATGTATAAAAAAAACAGGGCATCACCAAGTAGACAGATCAAGGTTCTCTATTTGTCATTTAAAGATTTAATAGCTTGTTTTTTTCCCCAGATGTTTATATCTTACAATATCCTCAGATTCAGTCATTTGTAAAAAACATTCATGAGGCATGTATAAAAAAAACAGGGCATCACCAAGTAGACAGATCAAGGTTCTCTATTTGTCATTTGTCAATTCCAGCAAAGCAGTCAATGGAAATCTTTGTTCTCAAGTTTAACTTCAACAATGCTCTTAAAATATGTTTATATTAAAGAGGGGAAATCAGCAAATATGATAATGTAAGGCATAAAAATATTGCAGTTAAAATATAGGGCTTAAACATAAACTTAAGTGAATATAAAATAGTAGGCCTAATGTAAATTTATGATTTTGTTGAAGACAGTATTTCAGATGGGAAAACTGAATGTCAACAGGATTTAGTATGTATATGTATAGAGAAGCAATAAAAAAATATGTATATGAATACATACAGTATATCTATATATATCTACATCTATATATGAATATATACAGTATATATATATATATATATATAGTATATATAGTTATACTGCTTTCTATACAGAGTTTAGATACTGACATCATATGAAACTAGAAACCCTAAGGAATCCATTGGTACCAACCATGTCATACTAGCTTGTTGCAAAGGAGGCTAAATAACGCTCCAAACTTGTGCTACATTTTGGCGAGGAAAAACTGGTACGGCCATTTTCAAAGGGGCCCCTTGACCGCTGACCTCAAGGTATGTGAAGAAAAATGGGTTCTATGGGTCTCCTTTACAGACATGCCCACTTTATGATAATCCCATTATATATATTTTTGTATGCTAAATGCAGTACCTGTGAGGTTTCTGGACAATATTTGTCATTGTTTTGTGTTGTTAATTGATTTCTAATAATAAACATTTGCATAAAGCAGCATATTTGCCCACTCCCATGTTGATAAGAGTATTAAATACTTGACAAATCTCCCTTTAAGGTACATTTTGAACAGATAAAAAATGTGCGATTAATCATGGACAATCGTGCAATCGCGATTAAATATTTTAATCAATTGACAGCCCTAATATATATGTATATATATATATGTATATGTATATATACATATATATATATATATGTATGTATATGTATATGTATATGTATATGTATATATATATATATATATATATATATATATATATATATATATACATACACGGTTGAGGGCGGTGCAACTACCATACCAGGCGATGATTCAGCCGGTCAAGATACTCTTGACGGTGCACCTGTAGAAGTTAAAGAGTATCCTGGAGTCCATGTTGAACTTCCTCAGCCTGCAGAGGAAGAAGAGCCAATGTCTTGTCTAAATAAGCAGTGAAATATTTTAATTCAAGAGGAAATCTTTAAATTGGATAAATGATGTCAAGCATGAAAAAAAAAAAAGAAACATTACATCAATATACATTTTATTTTTATTATTTACTCTTTTTTAAAGATTTAATAGCTTGTTTTTTTTCCAGATGTTTATATCTTACAATATCCTCAGATTCAGTCATTTGTAAAAACATTCATGAGGCATGTATAAAAAAAACAGGGCATCACCAAGTAGACAGATCAATCCACACACTTCCTCAGACATATACATAAAAATGTATGCAATTGTCCCTATGTATTTTACACATACATATACACATTTATATATAAAATACACTTTAAAAGTGTCGGTTATTTGTTCAATTTGTGGTCTTAATTGGGGTTTCTCTTTTCAATATGTCATTATCATGAAAACTGGAGAAAAGTTCCATGTAGAAAAGGAAAACTATGATCGCCTGTGGCAGTCTTTCACAGAAAGACCCGAGGAAGGCAAAAACGTAACTCAAGCCTACCCTGCCTCTACCAAACAAGGAAAAAGAGCAGAATCGCTCACTCCTTGCTACAAAAAAAGAGGAAAAAATAAAGTCTTACAACTGTGACAACAAATGTGTGTGTCTGCAGCATCTAACTCAAGGGTAGAGTCCAAAACTTATCATTAGTTCTCCTTGCATCCTTCTTGCTGGATGGTTGAGAAGATAAAAGTGAGCTACTATAGATCTTCTCCCAGAAGAGGGGGTGGGGGGGGGGGGGGGGGGGGGGGTGGGGGGGGGGGTTAACCCATTAAAGGCTCCTATCTCTATCAATCATCATATTTGATTTGCTACCAAAACTTAGAATCTTATGATAACTTCTCTAGTAGCACCAGAACGGTTACAGGATTTGAACACCACTAATGGACAAATCTGCTGAAAGCGTTCTGGTCAAAGAGAACGGGGACATAAGCAAAGAGACGATATATCCTTCAAAAGAAGCAGATATAGACACCCCTGACCAACTGAATAAAGGTGACGGGGAAAGGGGAAAATAAATACAAATAAAGCAAATTAGAATATCAGCAGGGGGTATGCCTGTCAAATCACACACAGTCAAAAAAATAAAATACGCTTTTGTTGGGATTAATTCAAAGCAGAACAAACACTGCATTTAGCAATCTTAATGTTTCTCCTTTACATCATCTCGGTGAGAGAAAAATATGAACACAAAGTCCCATTTTTGATTGGCTTCTTAAGTTTTTTTTTTTTTACTTCTGCCGGGAGAAGAGAGAAGTTCTTTGTGATTGTTGTGGGACAGGACGGGCTGTTCCAACACGTTAATATTCTCCATCAAACGTCAAACTGCACTCCGGTTCAGTCCTTCAAAATGAATCGTCTCTTCGCTCCTTCTTCCTCTCCCCCTCTCTTTTATTGCCGTCCATTTCAGTGAGAGAACGAAAAGGAACTTTTGGGTGAAAATTTCCACAGGTATTTCACAAAGACAACCGTCTTTTTTTTATCACAGAGGAAGCAGCGGTAAACACTATCCTTACATACAAAAACGAGCCAGCAAAAGACCATAGCCTAATCCCTGCGGGTTGGATGTTTTAAATGATGAGAACGTGTATTTACCTTATTCTTAAAACTCTTCCGAGTTCCTCAGTGGCAGACTTCGCAGCTCTTGAAAATTACTAGTTATTTATTTGTACATTTTCATATAAAAAAAAAAAAACTGAGTAGCTGAGGTGGAAGGAGCAAAGGAATAATAGGAGGAGAAAGGGATCGAGTGATGGTGGACACAAACATACACAACAACAATATTCAAAGCCTTGATACGGTGGGGGCAAGATCATGCTCCTGAGTCCACGTGTGAGCAAAACAGAGTGACAATTCAATGAGCAAGGAGGGATACCAGAGACGGTGATGCCAACGGAGTTCGAAGAGGGAGAGGGATGGAGGGACTGGTTAGGGGAAAAGATCTGGACGAGGATGTAGTGATAGAGCGATGGAGGAGACGAAGAGGCTAGCTCCACAGTCCCGCGTAGTTGCCGTGCAGGCCGGAACAGAGCGGTCCGCCCGCTACAAACAGCTTGGTGCCGGAGTCGTCGTAGCAGTGGGTGTACACCGCGTTGGGGAAGGAATGAATGTCCGAGAAGTAACTCCTCCACGTCTCGTCGTGATTCTGAGAGTCGGAGAGCAGGAGAGGGAGGTTATGGGTGAGGAGAGGAGGAAGGAGAAGTTGTGAAAATGCAAATAATCTATGACGACAATGTTATAACATTTGTGTCAAGCCAACTCCAGTTCAGCACTTAGACCCTGATCAGACGGAGCGTGTTTTGTAGGAGGAAAACGCGAGGCGCACCGCACTGCGTTTTTGATTCCTGATCAGACACCGTTTTTTTGCAGTTTGCTGCATCGTTGTATTTTATATTGTTGCTAAGCAACCAACAAAACAAGTGCTAACATTACCTTAATACAAACCATGAACTGTACGCGACCCAAATATTTAATAGTGCTGTTTAAATGAATGAAAACAACTTCCACAAAATCCAAAGAACCGCACCAATCTGCCTCCTTCTGTTTTCTGTTCAGATCATGTTAACTACGGTCGGCAAAGTCATATAGCTCCAGGTATCCAGCAAAAGTCACCACAATGAGAAAAAAACTGCAATGACGTCGGGCGCTTTTCTGCTCTTGAAGTTGAATTTTTATCAACTCAAGGCGTTCAGGGCGCTCCTGTATAAACGCGAGGCGCACAGCAACGCAAAAGCAGGGCGCAAAACGCTTCACTCTCACTGAAAACAATTAGAAAAAGCCGCCCCAGGCTGCTAAAACGCGCTCTCTCTGATCAGGGCCTTAATCTTTAAAGAAAAGAGTTCTTTATTGAAGACAAATAGGCAAAAAAAATTGTGTACCAGCCAGCCTTTTCCTGTAGAGAGTTTGAGGATGCCATCTCCTGGGCACTTCCGGTACCCTGCGGCTGGATTCAAAGAGTTCTCCAGGAATCTCTGGGCCCGGATGTCGTAGAAGAGAAGGGAACCCTGTCCGGTGCCCACTGTCACAATGTGCTCGTAGAAACTCACTGAACGGATTCCTGAACAGACAGAGGTGTCTTGAATGCAAAGCAATGCAAAAGTTAACAGCAGTATTTAATAAGGAAACATCTTCATGATAGTAGTTTAGGGAGGTCAGCTGCTCTTCTTTACTGTAGCTTCACTTACCGCTTCCTCTCTCTCTGGAATTGACGGACTTGATGCTGTTCGTCGGCTGCCGGGGATCCAGAAAGGAAACGTGGGCCTGAGAACCCACAGCGTACACCGACCAGTCCTGTCCATACGCCAGACACACATTCTCTTTGCAGTGAGGCAGCTTGGTGGACAGTATCTAGAGGGGAAACACCAACCGAGTAAGTTTGATGTCAAGAACAGTTCTTTCTTCGTCGTATACTTGGAACACAAGTAGTGCGAGTATGCATGGCTGTGAAGTTCCAATAAATAATAAAAGTGTAAGAAAATATAATATTAGAGGAATACTGATCTCATATTAAACTGAACTGGCGTTGTAAAAATGTTAAATCAGCAATCTGTAGTCACGCTGTTCTCTTATTAGCTGAATGTATCACCCTAGTATGAAGTATGCGGAGAAAATGCATCACATGATTATTAGTCAAACTATGTTATGCGATTTACCTTGCACAAGTTGTGCTCAGCTTTCCAGAGGTGGAAATAGCCATCCAAAGACACAGCACCCAGCTCCTGGAAAAGGGAAAAAGCACATGGAAAGACAGAAGTAAATAAGTGATGCTGAGGTGTGTGGAGGCAGAAACAATGGGTACTGCCAATCAACTTTTTCATTTTGATTTGAAACTTTTGATACTTTTCCCCTGTAGGCTTGGATCGTAGAGGCTTAGATTTCTCTGGTGACCCACTTTCATAGCATAAAGAAATGCATAAAAACATCCACTCTTGTAGCATAATTCACTCCTCTGCTGTCCATCTGTATGCTCAGTATCTAACTATAAAGCGAGGAATCTCTGTATATGTATGACTGTGTCCTTCGCATATCTCGAGAACCGTTCATCCGATCCACTTCACACTTTGCGGGTGTATTGCTGGGGACCACAGAACGTGCAGAGTCAGCGTATTGTGCAGCAGCAGGGGGCGGGTATTCAGGGCTTTACAGAGGGCCTTTACAGGCTTCGGCTCATTGACTGCAGTTCACTTTAGGGTTAGACGATTGGACGAATATATCGGCTATCAGAGTACATCGCCGGTTGTGTTTTTTTGGAGCGATTTTCTGGGCGATGTCTGTCATTTTATTTTGCTAATTTAATAGTTTGCCTCCAAAGGACGAGAGACGTTCAGCCGCTGCTCTGCAGGCAGAGAGAGAGAGATAGAGCTGGACAAAACAACGTGCTGAGTCGGCATATTTTCACATCTAACTGTGTATTAAGGGTTTATTTTGACCAAACCAGAGTTGGTGATTGTTGGAAAGACTAACCAAGATGGTTTTGGTGAGCCTTATTTTGTTTCCGTCGATTTTTAATGTGTTTTTTCGATGCTCCGACGCTAGAAGGGGGAAGTGTGCGCCGTGCCGCACACATACACACCTGCGCGAATATATCGCCAATCGCCTGTTGTTGGGCTGACGATGGTAGGTTGGAAAATTGAAACACATCACCCAACCCTAGTTCACTTTTGCTGCTGGATATACTAACGTTACAACCCAACTCTTCTTCACTTCCCTGGAGTCAACGAGCGATGAGCGGTTCTCGACAACGCTGCACGCAGCACTTCCAGGGGGTCGAGCAATCGGCCCGCTCCGAACGGGCGCTGCACTAGTATTTCAAACACTCCTTTATTCATGTTATAAAATATGGTTAATACTCAGCCTCCGTTTGGTGCTAGCTCAGTGAGGTGCTTCAACTGTCGCACATGACTACGTTTGCTTAACTTGGTGCGTGTAACGGTTCACTGCACGAGTGATGAGTGGAAGAAGTGTGTGGAGCTAACAGCAGGATGTGTTACGACTTCAGACAAAGCTCAACCCATTCTTGTATAAACATATAGGGTGTCAATTAATCATTAACACACATGAATATTTTATGCTTATAAAATGACATATAGCTCAAAGTTCCTGGGCTCAAATGATCTCTTTCTCATATCCTGTGTTTTCCTAAAAACTGGCGCTGAGTAAATGATGCATCGTAAGAAATATTTCACTGATAGCACAATCACGTGGTTTCCATTTGCGTCAGGATGAGCCTTACCTTATGGTTGTTGTTGAAGGCCAGGGCACGGACTTTACAGTTGTACGGGTTGGTGTACTCCTTCGGGATGTCCTTGAGGGCGCGGTGGGAGATGTGGGCGTATGACGGCACTGTCTCCTCATTCTGACTGCGCTCGGCCTGGCTCATTACTTCCTCCGTCACCTCCCACAGACCCATGGAGCCGTCTCTGGACCCTAGCAATTTCAACACATAAGACATATCTTGATGACTACCTAGAGTATATGTTTGTACTCGCTGCATACAAAAGTGACAAATAAACATCAGATTGTAATCAGGGAATGTAGAAGACATTGACTTGTGCAGGCATGTAATGCTCACACAGCAGTGTTCAGCATTCATACAACTCAGCTCATGCAGACAACTCACCAGAAACCGCCATGTTGTCACTGATCCACGCGATGGAGAAGATCCAGTCATTGTGACCTTCCTGAAAAACAAATGGCTACTATGTAAAAGCAAAACAAGTAGTCTTGCACAACCTCGTAGGGCTGTCCTCGACCAAAGAAATTCTTAGTCCACTAACACTCATTCGATTTTGTCGACTAATCGATTAGTTGATTTAATCGACAGATCTGTAAAACTCAGTTTCTCCACAAAGAATTCCACAACAGTACCACTTTAAATCTTCTGTTTACCAGAGATGTGCTCATAAGTTTCTTGGAAATAAGAAATTCAGCATGAAAAAAGCATTAAAAAAATGACTAATCGACTACAGAAATCTTAGTCCACTAAGACCAAAACGACAGATTAGTCGACTAATCGACTATGAGGGGGCAGCCCTATGACCTTGTGTGCTTCGGGTTGAATTACTAAATAGAGCGGCTGGGAAATATTAACAAAATATATATCATGCAGAGCTGGGCGACATGGAGAAAATCAAATATCACAATATTTTTTACCAAATACCTCGATATCCATATTGCGACGATATTGTAGGGTTGACTATTGGTGCTTTCACAAAATTTTTACACAATGAGATTTTTGATAAATGATCACCAGTAATGTGGATATAATGACTAAGTGGGAAAAGGCAAATAATAGAACAGCTAGAAGAGTCTGATAAGTTCAGAAAATTACATCACTTTACTGTAATGCAGCCCCTTGAAAGCAGGAAAAGACAACATGTCATATTACATTATTACGATAACCATTAGCACATTAGGAAGACAATATCCTGTCTCATATCACTATATCGACATATTGCCCAGCACTAATATCATGGTAATAAAATTGCAGTATTTCACTCCTCTCTGGTTGAAGGTATGCCAATCAGGGAATCAATCACTAGTGCTCTGTGATCTTATCATGGAATGTGCTGAACAAGTGGAACATTTTTCACACATCACAAAAACCATTAGGATTCATCCTCTGGGGACCATAGAATTCTGGGTAATCATTCCAATAGTTGTGGAGATATTTTACTCATGGACCAACCAACATTGTCATCTCAAGAGCCGCTTCGCTGGTTAGGCTAAAAACCACCTGGAGTGGTAACAACATACTAACAAACATCTGACAATATATAAGAAATTAATGGATAATCGATGCTTAGAAGACTCAAACATTGTCAAAGAGTGACAGTTCAATATAGTTTGAAAGAATCAAAACAAAAATGAATTACAGCAGGATTGATCGGCAACCATAAGCCACGACTGGATGTCAGTAAACCCAAACAGATCCAAACCACTTACATCTCCCACACAGACGGGGTCCAGCGTGGGCAGCTGGTAGATGGCCAGGCTGTTGGGGTTGTCTCCTCCGGTGGCCAGCAGCGTTCTGGAGGGGTTGAGTTCGATAGCGTGGATCCCGCAGCCCTGCTGGTCCAGCCGGGCACGAGAGCCTCCCGTGGGGTGGTAATGCCGCCCCGCCACCACTGCACCCACCTCCCCAGAGCCTCCACCGCGGCACTCCCTGTCCTTAAGCATGGGAATGCGTGTTATCTGCCCCGTCAGGACATCGGCTACAAAAAGCTGCAGGTAAAAGGACGAAACACATGTGGTTAGAATATCAGATTCAGGAGGGAAAAAAAACAAAGAAACAACCTGATTACGTGATAGTACTCTAACATTAACACCAAGTGTTTGAAATATATGGGAATGCCCAACCAAAAAAATGCAGGTTAGCTACAAAATGTCATCTCACCGTGTTACACTTGGTCCCACACACCACCTGCCTGTGGTTGAGCCACTGTGAAGCAAACACCTTGTTGAGGCGCCCCAGGGAGAACTCCCTCTCCTTTAGGATGCCAGGGAGCCGGCCGGCTGCAAAGCCCCGGAGGCTCCGCTGGAGCCGCAGCTCGTGCTGCTGCTGAGGTCTGAACTCCCGCCCCCGGAGGGCGCATACTACCGAGCGCCGACTGCACCACCACTGCTGGGCATGACGTGATGAACAAGAAACACGGCTCCGCTTGTGTGGCGGTTGACACCATCCCAGCTGAGGAAGGAGAGGGGGAAAAAAGGTAAATTTTCAGATGTTTTTTGAGGGAAAAGCATGACTTTTGTCAAGTCCAACATGTTTCAGAGACTGTTTTACTTCCAATTGCGGAAAAGTTAGCCTTACAATTAAGTTAATTAATGATATAAAAAATTAAATAAGTCTTCAAATAATATGATCTAATTGCTTAAGATATTTTTTTTTAATTTTTCATCTTTCTTAATCCCCATTTCAATATCACACACTGTCTGTGCCGATCCATCCCCTTCCCCCAGAGGACTGCGGACACATATCTACAGCTCGTTGGTAGAGATTTAAGTGGATCATTGGAGTATTACAGCAGAAGCACAGACATCCACACAGTCATTGACGCTACATCTGGGAAGGGTCAATACAGGCCTAGTGTACACAAGATGTCTGGATTTGATCTTGCTCAGGTAAGCCAATATTATTGGCTGTCTATAATGGAGGTTCTTCAGACTACACCTATTGATAGGCAGTAGACCCCGTAAGACCTACTGATTGCATTATCACTGGTCAGGAACACAACAAAATCTCTTTCACACACACACACAAACTAGGGATGCACGATATGTGGTAAATATGTGTTGACGTGGTTTAATCTCGCGATAACGATATTATTTGCGATACACAGATATTAAGGTGCACTCAGTTCTGCCTTTCTGCTGCTTTCGGTATACTGCTAAAATACAACAAATTGCTTGTTGAATTTTTAAAAAATTAAAGGAAATTATTTCCAACATTCTTTTATTGAACAAATTGAACTGAACACATAGGAAACCAATTATAAAAGAATGATAGTTACATTAGTGCGATATCAGTCTTTCACGATGTGTTTATCGTGCAAGTTGACATCACGATGATAATAAAAAAAAAAAAATATTGTGCAGCCCTAACACAAACGCTTGCTTAGAAGTGTATAGGCCAAGTCACATCAGATACATCAGTCACATTTTTGTCTGACCATTCATTTAAAATTTGCAGCACTAAGTAGCTTGTTGCTAAGACTTTTATGGGCATATAAAAATCAAACTTGGTCTGTGCAGTTGAAGCGCTCCTATTTACACTTCACAATTTACAACCTTGAGTCACGACACAGCTTTTAAAAATGATATTCCACTTTATTGTGTTGGTTTATCATTTTGCTTTAGTTATATAGGGATATTTAAGCACACAGCATAAACTAGTGGTAAAATAATATAATCTGGGAATCCGAATGCAAATGAAAGAGGTAACACAGAAACTGGCAGAACAGCTCGTCATAATCACATGAAGACATCATCAGATGGTTGAAAACAGTCAGGGGTCCATGAGCAATATTCCCCTTTACAAAGGTATACACCAGTTGCTAATCATTGTTTTGTGAGCATCTCGTACTTAATAGAAATACTGTACTAAGAAGCTGTTATATTTTTGTCCTAAATCGTTTGATTGCTCACACAGAAACTATCAGAGGCATCATCTGAATTTAAGGTTCTTTAAGGTTTAAGGTTCTTTATTTGTCACATGTCAATTCCAGCAAAGCGGTCATTGGCAATGAAAATCTTTGGTCTCAAGTTCCTTCAACAATGCTCCTAAAATATGTATATATAAAAGGGAAAATCACACAAGTAAATGTAAAAGCAAAATGATAATGTAGTTTATAAAATGGTGCAGTTAAAATCCATATAAACATAAGTAAATATAAGATAGTAATGTAAATGTAAATTTGTAATTTTGTTGACAGTATTTCAGATGGGAAAACTGAATGTAAAGTGGATGTAGTATGTATACGCATGATGAGAAGTAATATATGTAAACAGGAATGTAGTATGTAATAATGAGAAGTACTACAACATATATAAAGTATACACAGAGATGTAGACAGGAATGTAGTATGTAATAATGAGAAGTACTAAAAAATACATATACAGAGGTGTAGACAGGAATGCAGTATGTAATAATGAGAAGTACTACAAAATATATATAGAGGTGTAGACAGGAATGTAGTATGTAATAATGGGAACTACTAAAAATATATATACACAGAGGTGTAGACAGGAATATAGTATGTATGAAGAAGTAATAAATATGTACAGTTATATATACACAGAGGTGTAACAGTTTGTAAAACAGTAAAGTGATTTGACATCAAAATAAAATTACAAATGTTACTGATAATTATTAATTGTTTAACTGACCTAATTATTGCTACCCATTATAAGTTGGGGCCTGGGCCCAGAGGATAACAACACAAGAAGGTATTTATATTCCCTGGACCTCAAAGGAATCGGTCGTGCTATATGCCATTGTTTTTTTTTTCTTATAATCTTTAATAGTTGTGTCTGATGTGAGTGATTAATAGACTAAAAATATGTCTGTTGATATGGATGTGGTTTAATTCTACTGGTGAATGATTGTGGCCCCAGAGACATGCCTTGTCACTGTGAACGCACAATGCAGTAAAGGCAGATCGTACAGTATCTTTAATGTAAAGCTAGTAATAATGACAACCAATTTCAAAGTCTATGTAGTGGTGTCAACATCTGGTCAGATTGTACAGAGAAGATGTGCTGATGATGAATGTTGTCTCTTAATTCAGCAGAGGTCCATTATCTTGGACAAACCGATCTACGGTTGATCTGTGTGTATGTGTGTAAGTTATGTAAGTTAGCTACGCTGGCTGTTAGTTGACGTTTCTGATAACCTTAGCTGCGTAGCCACAGCTAACGTTATGCCTCATAATTAAATACTGCAAGACAAATTCAGTTTTCAGTGACGACTAACGCTAATTTGGATGGTGACTAGAAAATGACAAGTGATGAACCCAACCGAACAAGGCACTGTCAATGTTATTTACCTATAAAAAATGCTATGTAATCGCGATGACAATTAAATAATAATAACCTAAGGTAGCTAGTCTAGCTGACAACGGATTCCCGTTGGATGCTAACATTAGCGGATATTGACTTTCAAATAGAAATATGATTATTTAATCAACACCACCGTTGTGATTGTGTGGTGCGTGTTATATCCATATAGTTTAATATATTGTAGTGGTTAATGTGTTATCATCAATAGTCTGCCCTATGCATTGGCTTAGACCAGCTAACTAAACCTGTGCTAGCCCAGTGCTAGTTAGCACGCTAGCGCTAACTGAGCTAACGTTAAGCTAACACGGATCCGCACCGGTTTGTTTCCGCTCACCTGTTGTTGCTCCTTGGGCTCTCCTGCCTTCCTTTTCCTGCTAACTGTTTTTCTCGCCATAATCTGATACACACAGCTCCCTCACCCACATGGAGGGTAAAAGCGACGCTGGACACTGGATCATATAATGGCGATATGCTATTTGTTGTTCCTCGGCCCTTCGCTGGCTGCGTCCCGACGACGAGCAAAGGGCGATCACATACGGGAGAGAGGTTGGTTAGCCCGCTGGTTTAAGATTTCCGCTGACCTACTATCGTTAGCTAGCCTCCCTAGGCTCCCAACTAATAGTACGCTACGGTCGTACTCCCTTTTTTCAGTTTCGACAAACGTCGCTAGCTACTGCCAGAGGGTTACACAGTCTCCTTTTCCCTGCCAAGTCGCGTCAGCAACGGCGAAAGCATTGAGCAGCGCGCAGCCGCACTCAAATTAAACATCAACAAAAACAAGGTCGTACGCGAACGCGAGCGTCATTGCGTGCTCGTTCACGCCAGCTGCGTGAGATCACCGATCAGATGATTCTGTTTTCTCTCCGTTTTAAAGACGTATTCTTTTGTTTCAGTGGCACAATTTATACTACAATTTAACTTCTTCTTCTTGTGTATATATTATATTGTATATTTGTAGATTTCAATTTTTTATTCTTATTTTATTCTAACACTTAATTATCCTACAAATCCCTAGTGTAAACCTCATACACCTGGCAATAAACGAGTTTCTGATTCTGATTCTGAACTTATATTATTAATAAGTAAGTTTAATGTGCAAAAATGTGAATTATTTTATTTTTTATTATTAGCTGAATTTAAGGCAATGTTTAAATCAAATCATAAGCAGGTCACAACTTTGTGCTGTAAAAATTTAGTTTTATTATATGACTGTCAGATTAACAAAAATAATTTAAATATTTATATTCTAGTGTAATTTTATTGGGCTGTATTCTGTCTGTTATTTATGACACATCCCCTGGTATGTTTATAAGTGTTTGTGTGAACATTTGAGGACTTCTAGTAGCCGTCCAGACAACCTCACGCTAAAGGGAAGATATCATACATCCTAATATTATAAATTCTCCAGAGAAGTTGGCTTCCTGGATTTTTCCGAAGGTGGCCATTATTTGCATGAGCACACAGACATGGCTGACATGGAAATCTGAAATCATACAGACGACTGGGCATAGTGCCCAGGACCTTAACTCAGAGCTGTTTACAGACATTATAGGTGACTTTTGTTTCTTAACCCTGGTGAGCTCAGGCAGACCAAATATGGCCTCTATTCTGATGCATAATTGTCTTTTTTTCTGCTGACTACTAGGCCACACAGTTAGATGTTTCCAGTTGCCACTGACAATACCTGGATGGACATGCATCTGTATTGTTGCTGCAAACTGAACTGAGAGAATAAAAATGCACTTGCTGTAGAAGAGAAAAAAACGAGGAGCAGGAGACTTGTACTTCCTCACCAGCGTCATGTCAACACATCTGATATGTTGAGGAAATAACCAATGTTAAATTAAGGTCAAAAAGCAACAACAGCAACGATCAACAGTCTCACCACTGAAAAGATGTGCACATTTAATCGTGAGAATTTTTCCAAATCATTTAAGAGAAAATTGAACATTTTGCAAATCACATTTCAGGAGCTTGGGAAAGAACACTCAACTCAGCCACCTCTTATTATGTCATTAGATTCATTAGCGCCCCGTATTCAGTTATGCTGTGACTCAGAGGTGGATCTGATATATAAACCCTTAAACATGATGCCCTAATTAATGAGAACCTTTCATCCCCACACAACTGGGAGATCGTAACAGAAACGGGAGGAGGCATTGATGGAGGAGGTCCAGAACCTGCAATACTGCATTCACTCCAACTTGTGTGGTCGTCAGAGGAGAGGCAAGTGGACATGAACTTGCTTTATGTATGATTAAGGAAACCACACTTGAGTTACGTACTGTAAGGCGACAATAATACCACTTGTGTGTTTGTCTGTAAAGTAACTGTACCTTTCTTCTTTATCACAGTAAATCAAAAAGGAAGACAATTACAAACAGAATTGAGTGAAAACACTTATTTGTTCATCTCAACCACATATCAGACAAAACGCTGGCTTGAATAAGGATATTAGGTCTAACATAACACTGGTATGTTTGTTTTCGGGATGCTTGCAAGTTTGGTTTTGGTTTATTTACTGCAGACGTGCTCATTGGTCCGGTTTGAGTGGTACTGTATATTCTGCAGACACTAGGTAGTGAATGTTTTCTATTAAACAAGTAATATTATGTCTGTATTGGAAATAAACCACACTATAAATACATTTGTCAAACCAGGGGTTGTTCGAAAATAGATTGCTGGTCAGAAAAATGTATTTTTGGAATTGTGAAACATAAGACAAAGTACTGGACCTGCCCCAAGCAAAGTGCCAGGTCTCCAAATCACATTTTGCTAACTTTAAGCCCTTAATCTGCCGCCATGCTTCTCACAATCCTCACCAGTACCACAGGTGCTCAAGATTATGGACATTTCTGCCATCTTTGCCTTTGGTGCAACTGAGCGGACATGCTTTTTAAAAACATATGTAGCATGGAACTCAAGACACATATTAGAAAAATAAATGGCCTTCTTTTAAACAATTACACCCAATCAACATGTGGGGAAATGCTTTTGACATGTTGTGACTGAAACTTTTGTTAATTTCCCCATTTAAGACCGTGGAGATGGCAACAAACCTATAATGAAGATGAACAGTCGTTTCATGTTACACGTGACAAAAGAAAGTGGACAAGTCAACAAACCAAAGTCATGTTTGATTAGATTCTGTGGCATGAAATCCAATTACAGAGAATAAATGATGCAATCACTGAAATCAAACCTTTTATAGTTACAAACAAATTTCTAGCAAGGCTTGAAGACCATTCCTTTTCTCCCGACGATTACTTGAGGCTCAAAGTGCCGACAGTCACACAATATGAAATGTCTCTATTGCACTGTGATGTGGCTGCAAAAACAGCCCTCACTTACATTTTTTTTTGTTTTTGTTTTTAACCACTCACTCTTTTCCAGTCTGCAAACAGAAGTCCATGACAGTTAAACGCGTCATCGCTTTTGTCAGTTAACATATCTTACATAGTCATATCAAACTCTTTATTTTTAAATGAAAGTATCAGTGTACTATTTTAAATAAGATGATCATTATGAAACACGTGTGTGCCTGTGCAGTATGTGACACATCAGTGCCAGTGGGTTATGGGATGTTTCTTATTATTTCCTACAGAGGATATTTCCCCATTTCTCCACCACTCGTTTAACAGGTCATTCCAGTGCAGGTTGAAGAGCGTACTGGGGAAGTAGTATCTCTTATGTTCTGAGTTATAGTGACTATTATGCAGCTCCTAAAACAGAAATCAAAGAGATTGAATCTTCTGTCATGAAAAAGTGCCCAAATGAACAGAAAAACAGACATGAATGAATGAATGAATGAAAGAATAAAGTAGAACAGAACTAGGTGCAGGGCACCAGAGCAGAGAGGGCACTTCTTGAGTCGGTTGTCTGTCTGAGGACTGGGCTTTTTTTTTTCTTCTTCTTTTTGACTTTTAATGTTAGTTGGTTCAGTTTGATAGAGAGCCTCCTCGAGGCCCCCCCGATCCCCGCCACCATTTACTAGGTCTGCACAGAGCAGTGGAAGATGGCAGCTTAGTCGTTTGGGGAGTTTCAAGAGTTCAAACTGGTTTTACTGTGATGCACTCAGAGCCGGTCATCAGCTCCCCATTCGGTCTTGCAGCTTTGCCTGCAGTCGGTCTCTTCCAAGTGGAAGCAAATCATCTTCCAGTTTCTCCTTTTCAACTCAAGTCATTCTTCCCACCATTGAATACCCTCGCAGTACAAAATCCTGGAACCTAAGCCCAGCATTTCTTAGAAAAAAAACACCACCATGAAGTTACACTTTGACCCCCTCCACTCTAGGCACACAGTCTTTAAGAAGTGCTGAGACACAATACGTTTTAGCACAGAGAGAAATACAACTGTCTCCCAGCTGTCCCTTCCACAGCCAGGGCAAGGGCGGGGCATGGTGTGATAGGGCAGGCAGAAGGAAAGGGGCTGTGTTGGGTAGTAGCGGGAGGCAAGCCCTGGGCCGGGCTTTGGTCGGCTGGTTAGCTTGGCTCAGCTGGCTGCAGCCCGAGCCATCAGGTCCTCTAGAGCCTTGTCCTGATCGTTGTTGTGGACCAGCAGCACCTCTTTGATGGCGTCCCGCTGAAATCCCATTTCGCCAAATCTTGACATTAGTTCAAGGAACTGCAAGGCCTGGGAAGGAAACCAAAACAAAAAAACTACGATAGATTATATAATGTATTAAAGGGACCGTATGGAAGTTTTTACTCGTATAAACATTATTTAGGTTAGATTGCAACAATGTGTGACATTCACACATTGTTGTAATCTAACCTAGAAAATGAGACCTTCCACGATTTTCTGGGTTTCCTCTATCAGCCTGTAGACTGCTTTTAATGTGGAGAGCCCGGGCCGTTTTTTTTCCGGGAAAATCCAACAGATGTGATGTCATGCACGCTCGCAATTGCCTTTCTATTCAGCTCCACTACAGGGCTAACAGTGTGCAACCATAGCTAACGTTCGGTTAGAAACGGAGTCCGCTAACGACAACAAACGACCAGCCCCCACCACAACTCAGACTCCAACACGAACTCCACGGAAGCACAAAAAAACAAAGTTATATTTAGTGAAGCCCGACTCTAAACACTATCTTAATTGTCAAAAGATAGGGTGATGCAGCGGTATGGCTCGTATTTCAAAGACTAAACACTGTTACATGTTCTTTAGGTGTACAGTTAGCTAATAGCAAATTGCACAAACCTTTTCCTCTGAGCATTGGTACATCTCTAAACATTCCTCCACTGCACTTGCATCGAAGCCCCGCTCACACAGACGCCCATGGACAAACAGGTAGTCCAGTACCTTAGACAAACAATAAGTACATGTTTATTATGTGCCTGCTTTGAACATCACGTTGTTAATGAGGCTTAAAGTATGCATTACATAAAAGAAAAATAAAAGACCAATATGAGTTTTTTTTTAATTTTTGAGAAAACAATACAATATTATATTGTGGATTGAAATGAATTAATGTTAATTTTCTGTAGGGTTCATTTATGGTTCTCTTTATGCTGAATGTGCCTGGCATCTTATAAGTTTGTGATGCCCAATGCTAGTTCATCATTTAAAATACCATACATACAGTACCAACCCAATAGAACCTGTTATATTTTGCTTTTATTTTTTCCCACATCTACTGCTACAGTATAGATACCATTATCTTGTGACCATGGTTGGATAGGCCATATTTTTTGTTATTCGCTTTCCAGATCACAGAAGCAGATCTATTGCCGTAACTTTTGAGACAACAGAATGTGTGATAAAACAACTTTATTATATTTAAGGCTATACTGTATGTACAGTTGTCCTGCATTGATGCTTCACTGAACACAATTACACAAGCACACAAACAATGAACAGAGAATAGGCTAGGAATCCAGATTGCTGCGCATTGGGGCGAGAGGGAGTCGCACCTGTTCCACGTTCTGCCCTTGTCTCTGCATGGCCCGTAGGACTCCCTCATAAGAGTAGCCCATGCCCACCAGGGTTTCCACACACTGGCGCTCGTTGGGGGTCATGCTGAGCAGGGCTCCGCCACACGGCAGACCGGCGGATCCTGACCCTGGGTTAGCCTGGAGTAAAAACACAAATAAATATCAGTGAGGTTCCTGGGATTCCTTATTTACCATCAACATCACTATATAACACACAAACTATGCAGACTAGTAGGGCCTGATCACACAAAGCGCGTTTCAGCAGCCTGGGGCAGCTCTTTTGTAATTGTTTTCAATGACAGTGAAGCGTTTTCGTGCTGCTTTTGCGTTGCTGAACGCCTCGCATTTTTACAGGAGCACCCTGAAAAAAATTCAACTCCAGGCGGAAATACGCCATTGCAGTTTTTTCTCATTGTTGTGACTTTTGCCGGAATTCCTGGAGCTATCTGACTTTACCAACAGCAGTTACCATGATCTGAACAGAAAACAACAGGAGGCAAATTAGTGCAGTACTTGAGATGTTGGGTAAGTTGTTTTCATTCATTTAAACTGTACAATTAACTATTTGGGTAGCATACAGTTCATGGTTTGTATTAAGGTACCGTCAGCACTCATTTTGTGGTTGCTTAGCAAAACTATTTGAAAGAAAGACGCAGCAAACTGCAAAAAACGCTCTGTCTGATCGGGTAACAAAAAGGCAGTGCGGTGTGCCTCGCGTTTTCCTCCTGCAAAACGCGCTCTGTCAGATCAGGGCCTTAGTCAAGTATACAGTATGTAATCTCATGCTCACTGGTTTTGGTGTGCCACTCTTTGTGTGGCTGGTTGGCTCAGGAGCAACAATAACTTGGGTCTTGGGTATGGTCGGTGGGCTGCCATTGGGTAGGTTCCGTCGGGGAGCAGGGACGGGTGCAGGGAGTTGGCTGTACCTCACTGGCTCTGAGTCACAAGAATCAGAGAGCTTGGGAAAAGTGAGCGAGCGGATGTTACAGGGCCGATCATCCGTCTCAAACCCTGTTCTCCCGGGGTGTCCGACTCTGTCCATGTCCAGCAAGGCAACCAACCCATTGGGTTTATGGGTAAAGCCAGGTTTAGCTGTGAGGCCGGTGTTTGTGCTGGGAGGAGACGGGCTGTTTCCACGTGACCCTATCTGGGAAACCTCTGGTGGGGATATAGAGGGGGGAGGTTGAGGTTGGGGCTGGGGCTGGCTCTGGAGGATGTTCCTGAGCTCCTCCCTATCGTCCAAAGTTTTGAGCTCCAGCTTGTCAAAGGGGTCCTCTTCCCGCTCAAAGTCAGCTAGGTTGAGGCTGTGCAGCTGGGGAGTGACAGGTGGGATTTTCCTAGGGCCAAGGCTTGGGGCAGGCAGTGGAGTGAGGATGGCGTTATGGCTCAGCCCCGCCAGGACGGGGTTCAACGCCGGTGGTAGAAGGTCCTGGTCCTCTGCGGCAGACCGGGGTTTCTTCCCTCCTCCGCCGCCGTCAATGTCCTGGGCCTGTGCCAAGCTCTCCCTGCTCTGTGCCTCCCGCTTGGCTGCTGCCTCTTCTGCTCTGGCTTCTGCTGCTCTGGCCTCAGCCAGCTCAACCCCCCAGCGCACACTACGCGTCTCCAAAGAAAAGTCATACTGTTGAGACCGCAGTAAGAGGAAGAGAGGAAAATGGGCAAAGAGGGCACGTAAAGTGAAAGAAAAAACAAGAATAATTATGAGTATAAGAACCACATGACATTTCAACTCAAGCTTAACAGATACAACATCAAAAAGAACTTATACAACATAAATTGAATAAACTCATAGATGAGGTTGCTGTAATTTGTAAACAATAATAATGCACTTTTTAAGGAGGTATGCTCAATGCCTAGCATCCACTGAAATAACTTCTGGCACTAAATTGTCACTCTATTGACAGCATGTAATTTACTGCACCTCTCCATCTAAATTACTAGAAATTTGTGCCTACTCTCTGGTCTCCAGCATGACCAAAAACATAACGCTGATACTGCAGGACAGAGGACAGACCCTATAATGATCAGTGACATAATATTGTAGGTCAGCACAGTTAAGGCCTGCTGAGGATGCCGCGGAGATGCATGTAAGTGCAGTGTAGCACAGCTACTAAAATCAACATATTTTCCTGTGCCTAACCTGTGAGTCCAGCATCAAAGAGCCACAGTCTGGGAGACAGAAACCGACAGGCAGCCCCACTTTGGCTGGGCAGCGGAATTTGTCGTTGATCTTGAAGGGAACGTCATCAAGGTAGCTGACGGGTCCTGTGTACAAAAAAAACAACAAAGTAAGCATATATTACAAGATTAGACACTGGAAGTACAGACACCAGCAGACCATGAACCTACACTTAACTCACAACTCAAAACATCAGTGTAGTCAAACAGTGAAACAACAAAGTATTAAAAATAGGTCCTCACTCACCATTGTTGTATGCATCTGATCCAGACTTCCTCGCAGCCATTTAGAGACTCTGAAATCAAACATAACGTGAGAACGCCAGGAGTGGAGAGTGCCACGTTTTTTTTAAATGTCAAAGAGAGTTAATATTTACATGGCATATGTCAATGAATCTCAAAAACAAAACACACAAAAAGGTGCAACAGTGTGAAATCTGACAGAGTGTTTCTGATATTTACAGAACGTCTTTCACTGAGCTCAGAAATCGGTCCTACAGACCCGTTTTAATCAAAGCATATGAGCGATGACACTTTAATCACATGGCAGGGCAAATCATTTTTTCCATTCAAATTCAAATTATTCACTATCACATTGGCTTTGTGCTTTCCACTGCTTTGCATCTCAAGTCACATATTCCCATTATTTGGTCATGCCCTGCAACAATGGCTGACATTATCAACACAGAGAAGCCACTGTATTCACATCGGCTGAACACAGAACTTTGATCTGTGTGCTGTCGAAGATCAGCAGTAGAAAAAGTGATAGATTTGATCCACTTCACAGCTGAAAAGGGCAGATTTGTTAGTAAAAAAGTACTTTAAACTCCTATAAGCTAAAATAAACATTGAATTAATTGGCTCACTGATATATGCTTTGTTGGTACTTCCTATACTGCTGAAAATCAACACCAAACTCTACAACTCTTTACTTTAGTGCTCTTGTATTTGACTAAATCCGAATCTCACCGACCCCCCCATATGAGACTAGCCAGTCATTTCCACAAAACAAACTCACACATGCCAACTGTACATTACCCACCCAGCACAAAATAGCATCGAGACAAAGAAAATGAATGGTTGGTAAAGAAATTTGAACATCTAGCAGGCTAAAGAGACGGGTAATTATCTCAGATGACTTCGACAGGATGCCAGGGTGCTCTGCGTCTACTGGACATGTAGGTGGGCAATAGGTTACTTACACATAAGCCTGATAATCAAATAGTATAATGCGAGATGCTCTGTTTCAGTGAATTTATTTTGTAGTCTGTGTCCCCCCCCCCAAGTTTTCAGAAATTGCTTAACACATGCTTTAATTCACTGAGATATTAATATAGGCTAATTGTATATTCACTTATATTTACAAATGAAGAGTTCCACTAATTACCAGTAAAATTGACTATATGTATTAGTAAAAGACTCACCAAAGAGAGACCAATAATGGGTGTCTATAAGGATCCTAAAATATGGCTATGAGATTCCTTATTGCCCAGTTGAAGGCTATTCTGCTACCCAGCCTGCTCCTGGCTGATGTCCAGTCGCAGGAAAATGAGATAGATGAAATAAGACTTTAGGCTAACTCAGCAAAGGGAGATCGGACCCTGTTGTGGGCACAACTCTACAGAGACCTGGCTCCATCGTGGCATCCCGGATAAAACTGCTGCACATGAGAGACGGACCGCAGGACAGAGCGGAGGACACCGGTGGGACGAGAGGAGGCGGACTCTGTGTCGACATCAACGATGCTTGGTGCTCAAACATCAAAGTTGATGGTCAATGTTACCCTGATGTCGGATTTTTAATGCTAAGATGCCGGCCCTATTATCTGACCAGAGAATTGACCTTGTTTTTGTTGCTGCTGTAAAAATGTCTCCTGATGCAAATAAAAAAAAATTCACTACAGGAATGCACTACTGTTGTAAGTTACTATAAGTTAAAACAAAACTTGCAAAATTTAGAATTTCTAGTCATTGTATCTGACATAGGTAATGTATAAATAAAAAAGATTAAAAAAATACAAATTCATGTATATTGAATGTTGATGATTGATGCTCCCTTTAATGTGGCTTATTTTGGGATGAGACGGAATACCACAACAACTGTTTTTTGTCTTGTTTTTCTTGTGTAGCATAAATGGACTACAACTGCATTTTGTAGCACAACCCTGTGTTGCAGAATGACAATAAATTATCCTTGAATCCTTGTATGAAAATAAAAAATGAGCAACAATACCCTGCAAACCTGCTGAATATTACCAGCACTGGTCAGAAAGGGCACATGTGGAAATCTATAATTTAAAACAGATCTACCTAAAAAAAAAAACCTACAGGCAGGTTACTTGTACTACACTAACCTGGGAGCTGTAAGTTACACCGTCCATTTTCCCCAATATCGAGTTAAGTCATCATCAGTCATCATACTTGTCTGGCTATTCATCAACCAGCATGGAAATGGGCCACACATGATCAAGAGGCATCTCGTGATCAGGAGGCATTTCTCTATTAGATTTCGTTTCACTTTAACCTGTTTTGGCTCTAGTAAAGTTAGATCTAGATAGATAATAGTTAGTATCTTATAGTAATTCGGCATAATGTTACATAGCACGCCTCCACCACCAAGTTGCTGTTCTGCGTAGCTATTTCAAGGTTGGAGTACAGTTGAGTCAAGTTAGTATAAATGTTTTAGATATCATCAACAACCACAACAGCACAGGACAACTCGCCAACGTAGTTGTGTGTTAGCTGATTTAGGGCGATCTGAACAGCTTCTAACCTTAAAACGATAACGAAAGGGATCGCAGTAACTACAATTAATCACATTTACAGGCGAGTTTACGATAAAAATAGCAAAATGCCAAGGATCCCAGCTGTCACGTATTGCTCGCAATGTTGCTAGCAGGCGAAACTGAAGTACGATAAAGCTAGTGTTCCTTAGCAACAAGCTAAGCTATCATTATTATGGTCACTGTTAGCTCGACGGGCTAACAGCGAACATACAGTCACAGTATAGACAAGAAGTCTGGTATGACATTAGTTTGTAATGAAGGGATATCAAAGGTCCAATGAATTAATTCACTGACAACCACCACCGGCCGCTGGCTAATGTTTTTTGGGGAAAAGCTAGCGTTCATGCTAATACGCTTAGCTCGCTTCGCACAGTGGCCTGGCTGTAATATTATGTCTCTGCTGCCACCGCCCCTCAAACTAAACTGAGCTCATAAAATAAACACACACTTCTCTCTCACCTGTAATCTGCTCCGTCTTGTTTTTTTCAAAATCTGAAAAACGACGTCTTGTCGAGGTGGCACTCAAACGCAAACTTGTCGCCGAAAGAGTTTTATTTATACTGGAAATCTCTTTCCTGCTTCAGCGTGGGACGCCATCTTGATTTGTCAAGCTCCCCTTCCACTGGTTCCTGTCTGACGTCACTCACCTACGTGACGTCAGAACAACACAAACATCCAGCTGTGTGAGTCAGTTGGTTTTAGTAATACTAGGTGCTGTTTTTAAAGTAACAACTTTTTTTAAATTATTTTATTTTATTTATTTACTTATTTTTTATTTTAGGAAATATAAGTACAATAACAATATATATATACAAAACTGCTCATGCCAGGGGTACATTAAAAAAAAGTAAAAAAATAAATAAAAATAAAATACAATAAACAATAAACAATAAAACAATATATATATATATATATATATATATATATATAGAGAGAGAGAGAGAGAGAGAGAGAGAAAAGGTGATACAAAATCAGAATACATTCTCATCGGTCCAAAAGATATTTATGAAACGCATAGTTAATTCAGATTGCCTTCTTATTCTTAATGTTTTTTTCTTAATGTGGTGCCATATTGTCTCAGTTCCTGATAAATATTTTCAAAATTAGGTTTGGAGTCCGACCATCTCTTATTGTGAATGTGGAATTTTCCCCAAAATAGAATTAACTGTACAAAGAACATAGATGAGATATTGTAGTATTTGTTAGGGGGAAAAAATAACAATTCTGATCCATAATAATGATGATGATTATAATGATTAAGTGAGTCATCAAAGACTCAACTGGGGAAAACATTAAATTGCCTCACATCAATTTTTAATGTAGGCTAATTCTCTTCAGTACTGTGATTTCTTGAGGAAATGTATAGCCTACTGCCCTGCTCCTAATTTTATTTACAAACATTAAGGCATAAAGGCCTAACCTAAACTCAATAACACCTCTTAACACACAAGGCGCAATTGGATATGGAAGATAACTTCAATTATATAAAGCAATATAATAACAAAAATAAAAGAGAGTAGAAAATATTTAAAGGGAAAAAATAATAATAAATAAATGAATAAATGAAAAGACTGCACTATTCTATAGTAGCTCTAGGGGTCATCATCATATATGTTCAGTTCTTCATAAGTTCTGAGAGACTTTGCATGTTTTCCCTTCTTTAGTCTTAAAGCACTGAATTGATTATCCACAAGGTCCCTTTTGAAAACGGAAAATAAGGGTTTCATTTTCCTGCTTTTTTCCTGATGTGAAGTTATTACGCTTCAATAACAAAATATGCCATCTCTGAAGAAATCACAGACCCAGTTCTAAATTCAACAAGCAGACGCTCAGTGTTTATATTAATAAAAAAGGAAGCCCAGTGAGAAGAAACATGAAATGAAAGGAAACATTGGGCCATTTGTTTCTGATCAATACAAGTAATTTCAATTTTAATAAAATTTTAGGTTATTGTAAAAAAAATTCAAAATATCTAAAAGTGTAATATGCACACGTTTGTGAATGTCTTAATTGTTATTTTGTTATTATTTTTTAAATCTTTTTTTATTATTATTTTTTATTTTAGGTTTACCATCGAGTGCGCGCACGTCACGTTCCCCCGTACGTGCTTCACGTTTTTGCAGACACGCGCAATGATAGCCGGAAGCACCGATGGGAGGAAAATAAAAAATCGATGAAATCCACTGTAATTCGCGAGTGTAAAACCTCTCACTTAGTGTCGTTTTACGCCACCGTGGGCTCGTATTCATCCGCCTTTTCCACTGCCACTGTGCCGGAGGGGGACGGTGGAGAGCAGGAGAGCCAAGTTTGCTCGGGTAGGGGGGTTTAGCTGACGTGTGGAGAAGTTGAGACTGCCAGAGAGCAGATAAACAAACATAAACAAGCGGTGGATCAGCTGAGCGCCTGTCCGAACCGAACCAGCGGCGGCGAGGAGAGAGATGTCAAGAAGGAGCGACTTTCCTCTGTCGAGCCCGAGAATGATCCACAGGAGACCGTGACTTAACCACTGATACCAGCTCCATGTCAACTGTCAACACTGGCACACAAAGAATTTCGGAAACACAACACGAGGACGAGCCATAGGCTTTAGCAAAGGAAAATCCACTGCTCTCCTGTCACTACCGAGACACAGCCAGGCCTAGCATGGACAACCAATGAGTTCACCTTCCAGTTCTCAGCTGTGACGACACGAACACACATTACAAGTGCGAGGAGACACAGAGGTAAACACTTTTTGATTAACTTTGCTTCTTCCCCGATTAAAGGGCCTTGCTGAGCTGAACCGGTGACCTGAGCTGAGCTAGCTTGGCAGGGCCACATATCCTGTTTGTGTTTTGCATTCTTTATGTGGCGGTCAGTTTACCAGCAGGACTGTGTTATCTGTTCAGGTTTCTTTTGTCCTGGCATGTTCATCTAGAAAAGACTACTGTCAATGCAAACAGAGCTAACAGATTGTTGCTGGCAGAGTCAACTGTAAGCATGAAATGTAAAAACATATGAAATGTAAGTCTGACAGTATCATTTTTTTTTTTTTATTCCCACTCCACAACACCCCCCCCCCCCCCTCCCCCCTATCTTCCACTGATCTGGGGTCAGAAGTGGGATCAACATGGCCCACCAGGCAACCCCTAGTTCCCAGAAGGCCCTGATGATGGAGCTGAAGTCTCTGCAGGAGCAGCCGGTGGAAGGCTTCCGCATCACTCTGGTGGAGGAGTCTGACCTCTACAACTGGGAAGTGGCCATCTTCGGGCCCCCGAACACCCTGTATGAGGGAGGCTACTTCAAGGTGGGATAAAAAAACTTTCTAACACCAAAAAAGGGACAGGAAATGATGAATTCAGACTGGTCACAAAGACGGCACCGGGTTTAAATGATGAGACGCATTCATCTGTAATCAGTAGCAGAAGATTATATGTATACTAGAGCTGAATCTGGCGATACGATACGTATCATGATACAGGGGTTACGATTCAATATATTGCGATACTGTAAGCAAGGGGGTATATTGTGCTTTTTAAATTTAATTTTAGGAAAACTGTCATAGTATAAAGAACACAACACCATATACATAACGTTTCCAAAGTTTACTTTTTTATGCAATAATGTTGCCTTCAAATGAAACTCGTGAGCTCGTGTTTAAGACATGTGAAGTCGTGTACACGATATGCTTGGCGTTCAAGTGGTTAGGTCGTGATAACACCGCTGCTAAGCAACGGCAATATTAACGTTACTGTCGGCGCCTAGAAGCCACAGAGGCTAACAATTTAGCAAGCTAGCATGCGGGTAACATAATGCAGGAAATGCAATAAGGTATAATGACAGAGGAAAAAGATTTGTCGGTTGGAAATATCAACATTTTCCTCAGACATATTATAAAATTACGAAGAAAAACAATATACGACTAAAATTACATTATATGAACTTATTATGCTCTGAAAAATTTACTTCCATGGCCTCCGCCATTTCTGACAACGTCAACAAACACGTCGCAACTCGTGAACTCTGAGCCTCCAGAAACTTTCCACTTACGAGGTTGTGAATACCACAAGAGGGGGGGGGGGGCGTTCATATGGACTCTTCCGGTGAACACGGTAAACACGACCCCATTTGAAGGCACCATAAGAACAGTGGGAACTGCATTTGCATTCATCACAATCCCTGTAACATCCAACATCATAGCACTACTTTTTGTGCAATCTGTCTGCCACAAATCATTGCATGTAAGCTATAAATTAAAAATCGAGTGTTTTTGAGAATCTACACAGTATCACAAAACATTATATCGCGATACTCAAGTGTATCGATATTTTCTTACACCCTTAATGTATACAGCGCAACTGTGCTCAAGTTTTCGTCCTAAAAGTAGGATATATAAGAGCTTGCTGCAACTTGGAAAACAGCCAGGTAGCAGTGACAGGGACTCTGTTTGAACCCAAAGTGTCAGACCAAGAAGAGAAGAAGAATTCAGTTTTAAAGCCCTTTCAGGAAGCCATTTATAATTCTTTAATTTTTAGTCTTCCTCCCCCCTCCCTCCACCTCCATTCTCCTTGTCCGGCCCTCTTCATCCCCCACTTGCTGTATGATGGTTGTGCTTCAGATGGCTATTTTTAGCCGTGAGACCGATATAAACGGCACCTCAGCGCACAGAAAGAGTAAGAGAGAAGGGCACGACGGGACTCATCTTCCTGTCTTTCATGTTACTCATTCGGCGAAACATCCAGAAAGTGCGGCGCGGCGAGAGCCCGCCGTTCAAGTTGAGGCAATGCAGATGTAATCTTCAAGGAATGCCGAAATAACACAGAGGGGCAAAACGTGTTGCTGCCATCGTCGTTTACGTTACGCTTTGCCTTTACAATGACATCTTTGTGTGATCCACCGTCAAGTCAAAGCAGTTTTATTTATATAACCTTTAGTCACGTGCGCTTTTACACTCTGTGCAACATATCATATTACAGCCTCTATCATGAGACCCTGAGGTCAGATAGGGGAAAACTCCACTCACAAAAACAGGAAATCAGGGATCCCTCTTTCAGGACAGACAGATGTGCAATAGGTGTCATAGCTAGAGTTTCCAATTTACCTGAAAGTCTTTATATTAAGAGACATTTAAAATTTAACATAGAGCTTGCAGACAGTTTCACACCAAGGACCTTCTTGCTTTGAGGCTAATGGTGCTCACCCCTGAGCCACTGTGACACCCACATAACTACATTAATAGATCTAATTCTACTTTTTGAGTCTAGTATATTACAGGAAGGATTGACTTGACTGTTATACTTTGCTGCAGGTGTAACTGATGAAATATTGCCAACTAGTGTAACTATATAACTGTGTTTCTGCTGCTGAACCCCGCATGGAAACTCGCGTGTCATGACATTTAGGTCTTTAATGTAACGTGGCTGCACTAGTGTAGTGACTAGTTGTGAGGTTGTGATAGTCCTATCTGAGTGGCAGCAGCTCAGTGAGAGCTGGGGTGGTGTTACACACACACACACACACACACACACACACCCAAGCCTACACGCCTTTCACCTAGATCATTGCGCAATACTACGGTATGGAAAGAAAACGCAGAACCAGAAGCACCAAGTGTTGTGTCACCCGATGCCGAGCTCTGTTGAAATTCATTTGAAATTAAATGACGACTTTCTTCACAGTGTGATTGTAGGCATGGCTGAGTGTAGGATATACCTCGCCGGACGAGTGAGTAATTTCACATGAATGAAAGGGTACGGGACGCTACTTTGTGGTTGAACACTAGTTATTAGTCAACTTGTAAAGCTAGAAAAGAGAGAACTTATTTTTGATGCGACATTACAGTTCGACTTGGACAGCGAACAGAATCCAATTTGTCATATCACTGTTAAGATCAAGCTTGAAGCAGCTGTTCTTAACCTGAAGTTAATAACAACTTGCGTCCCCTCGAGACACCTGCAAAACCGTTGCCGTTTCTTGTTTCACTTCATTTTTGTTTAAGGAAGCATGAAGGAAGAACTTTATTTGTCTCATTAGAGAAAAGATATCTTGCAAGGATTACAAACGTATATGTATTTTGTTCATTTGGATATATAAAGCGTATTTTTCTTCACATTCCACATATCAGGGTGCTACACCGACCTCCAAAACATCAGCTCACATCTCCCTGGGGTCTCTTCACCCTCCAGCTGAGACCCACAGGCTCAAAGGACTTCAGCGTAGCATAACAGAAGTCAAGTCTGTAAAACACATGTTGACAGTCAACCTCTGATTTTTTTTTTTGTCCTCCCAGGCTCACATCAAGTTCCCGGTTGACTACCCGTACTCCCCGCCGACCTTCCGCTTCCTCACCAAGATGTGGCACCCCAACATCTACGAGGTAAACACAATAGTTGTAGTTATTATCACGCCAATTTTGCATTTATATAGTTAGATTAAATTGAAGTCATTTAGAAGCTTAATGTGGACACCTTCATGTCTTTGTGACAGATATTATATGGTGCATTTTGTTCCCTTTCCAGAACGGAGACGTGTGCATCTCCATCCTGCACCCTCCTGTCGATGACCCTCAGAGCGGGGAGCTGCCCTCTGAGAGGTGGAACCCCACTCAGAACGTCAGGTAATCTCTGCTTCTGTCTGCACTTTAATCCGTTCCACAACACAGACATGCTGTCTTTTTATAACTTTTGAATACAATGTGGACTTTCATTTGAGTACAATAGACTTTAAAAAAAATTGTGCTCTGTAACGGTGCACAGACTGCACCTCCTATGAAACTGGAGTTCTCGAATATAGGATACAAGATAAGAAAGCCGAGGGTTAGGGGTATCCTGATGGATAGCCAAACGGTTAAAGGGAGTAATTAAAGTAGTTAAAGTGTGTAGGATTTGGTGAAATCTAGTGGTGTGGTTGCAGATTGTAAACCAACTGAGTATCCCTCCGCTCACTCCTCTCTTTCCAAGAGGGCAGTAACGTGAGCCTCCGAGTGCAAAAGGGCGTAACGTCTGACTTTCGAAAGTCACACGGTGGCCTGCGGTACCACGGCTTTGCACTCTGTGCTCACGTTACTGCAGTTTCACAAACGTGTGGCCTTCAGGTAACGTAAAAACTCAGGCTCTCTCTAGAGCCAGTGTTTGGTTTGTCCGTTCTGGGCTACTGTAGAAACATGGCGAAGCAACATGGCGGACTCTGTGAAGAGGACCCGCTCCCTATGTAGATATGAAGGACTCATTCTAAGCTAATGAAAACACAACGATTGTTAGTTTCAGGTTATTATACACCAATGAAAACATAGTTATGAATATTATATTCCATTTATGCTATTAGATCCCCCGAAATGTTACACACCGTTCCTTTAAGGCACATACCACATAACTGCAACGTCCCCGGTTCGATTCTGGCTAGATACCTCTGTTGCATGTCATACGCCTCTCTCTCTCTCTCTCTCTCTCTTTCCCGCGTTTCCTGTCAGCCTCCATCCTGTCTGCTATCTGATAAAGGCAAAAATGCAAAAAAGAAAGTTAAGGGTAGAGGACTTGCCATGCCCGTCTACAAAAAGAACAAAGAAAAGTAAAAGAAAAACAGGATGTGATACATGTGATACCCATACAGCACAAATCGAGAACGGTGTAAATTAACAGTTCACTTTCAGCATTCCCTTGTTCTGTTTAACATCTTAAGAACAAGACGCTGCTGCAGGGTAATAAAGGGTGAACTTCTTTTAAATTTAACATGTCAGCAAGACTCGTTTTGTCGAGGACTAGAGGTAAAGTGCTGAGTCTGAATTTGGGAACCTGAGCAGATCGGGTGCAGCATGTAAATGAGCAGGTTCGGATGAAGCTAACTAGTTTCAGTAAGCCCGTTGTAGAGCTTTTCTTTCATACAAGAACAGGATCTGATCTATTGGAGTGTAACTAATATTCTGTGTCTGTGTGTTTGTGTGCTGTTCTGTCTCGATCAGGACTATCCTGCTCAGCGTGATCTCTCTGCTCAATGAGCCCAACACCTTCTCCCCGGCTAACGTGGATGCGTCTGTCATGTTTCGCAAATGGAGGGACAGCAAAGGCAAGGACAAGGAGTACGCGGAGATTATCAGGTAAACTCACAATGTCGAGCGTCTCATCCTCGCACAGATAACATGCGCTCGCAGAGAATCATCCAGTCAGTCCACGTAGGAACAACACTGACTTCGTTTTTTTAATTCCACAGGAAGCAGGTGATGTCAACGGCGGCGGAGGCCGAGCGCGACGGCGTCAAGGTGCCGACCACGTTGGCGGAGTACTGCGTCCAGACCAGGGTCCCCTCCCAGGACAGCAGTTCAGACCTCCTCTACGACGACCTCTACGACGACGACATGGAGGAGGAGGACGAGGAGGAGGACGAGAGCGAGATGGAGTCCGTAGGCGAGGCCGGGGGGATCAGCCCCACGGAGGACGGCGGGACGTCCACCAGACGTTACGACAACCAGGACGACTCTGGCAACGAAGACTCATGATGATCTGGATGATAACTCCCCTCTCCTCCCCTCCCCCAACCCACCCTCCTTCTTCTTTTATGTGTTTCGTTACGATTTTCAGTGTGTGTGTCTGTGTGTGTGTGTGTGTCTTTGCACATACAGTGGGGTCAAAAGTCAACTGCCAAACACATTTCATCATTTATTAAACTAATAGAAATGATCGGTCAAAAAAGAGTTATTAGATATGTTTTCAGAAAGGATTTGTTGGTACAGTTTTCACTGAAAGTCAGAATTTGGTGTTTCCACCGTTTGCCTTAATTACAGCTTGCACTCCGTCTGGCATCAGATGTTTTTGCAGTTTGAAATTATTCCAGCACTGTTTGAGAGCACCCCCCCCCCCACCAAGTGTTTCTGATGTTACGTTATAATATTTCACTTTTTTTTTCTTCTTTTTTTTTTTAAATGTTGCCGTTGAGGATGCAGAAATGGTGACATGCCTCTGCAGAATAGAGTGGCATTATTCTCCGGTCAGCGTGTGATTAATTATGTGCAAGTTACTGAATCCAGACGAGGCGAAACATCACCGTGTTTAACTCGAGTTTTTACGCCCCAATGCGTTACTCTTTCACGCCACAAACTCCTCGCGTTCTGTACTGTAAAGTTGTTAGTTGCAACCATGAATTTCTTTTCTTCATACCGTTCGATCCACAGTAAACTATTGTTTTTGGTTTGGTGACTGCTACCGTTTGTCGGTCTTTTAACTGTAGTTTTGTCAGCTGGAGTAGGACTTTCTTCGTTGTGCTGGCTTTGCATCTCGGATGCAGATGCATAAAGATGTTTCGCTTCAAACCATAGTGCCATCTCTAGTTCTGTCTTGTCCTCGTTTTGGATGAGCATAATTCGGTTTTGTGAGAGTCTTTCCAGCCTTTTAACCCGAGTCCTTTTTATCATGATCAGGCATTAACAACAGTAACCGTTCATTAGTTATTAGAACACCGTAATAATTAACATCGTGTAGGAGCATACACGATGAGACAAACCTTTTCGAATCGTCCTGTCACATATACCAGTATTTGAATTACTTACAAGCATTTCCCAAAGATAAAAAGTCACACGTATCCGTTCTAAATAACCTTCTGCAAAGTAAAACACATTAGTTTTTGATAAATGATGAAAAACAAACTGTCCTTGTGGTGGTCTCTTGAACCCCGCTGTAGCCGGCCGGCTCTTCGTCTGGCTAGTCCACGTCAGATTGTCTGGTTTTGTGTTAAAAGATTGTCTCTATCCACCTGTGTCTTTACTTGTTGCTGTTTTTAATGTTCTTCTTTTGTTTGGTTGGTTGACATTCTGTCCTCCCTGACTTGTCCCCTTGTATTTTCTGGGAGGGCTCAGACAGTCTGGCTGATGGACACTTTGCTGTTTGGCTCATTAACCAGTCGATGAACCTGGCCAGCTTGTCCATCAGCGCTGTCCCCGTGGCAGAATATGTCACGCCCGTCTGTTCGACTGATGCAATCAACTTAAACTTGCAAACGCCGGCTCCGCCGTAACTCCACCCTCTTGGACGCTCTTTCAGTAGTGTCCACCGCGACCGCTCCCTCATGATCCCTCAAAGCTACGTCATTTGGTTAGGGGTGGACAAGGTCGCCTCCTACACCTCTCTCTGCCTCTTAAACCTCAGGGCCTCTATAGACTTTCACTGAGAGAGAGAAAAAAAACAGTCAATGAGAAACTTAACACACAAACTGCTCCTCGCCTCCACCTCCTTTTCTTACTTTCTGCATCACTGGGTGGTCGTAGAGGGCAGAGAGTGAACTGAAAGTCTCCAAACCCACCGTCGGCGTGTTTACACGTGACTGAGTGTTGCTGTTGGTCTTGATTGGGGTCCTTTAAGTTTCCTTCTTTGTAGGCTAGAGTCAAATTTAAAAAATCAAAACGCACCCCGTAGGGACTTTCTCCTTCAGAAAAATGCTCACGTTATGTTGCGATAGATGTGAAAATGTTACGTTTTTGCGCCAACTTAAGCTTAAAGTGAAATTTGGACGTCGTTACTGTGCTGCACCACATCCAGAGTCTGTTCATCGACGGGGACAAAATCAACATGCGGCTTAGCTACACATTTGCATTTGAATGAATATGACACTGATTGCCTGTTATCTGTGTGTGCGCGTGTGGATATTTACATTTACTATTCATCTATCGACTGCAATGTCAGGGTTTTCTTGTTCCTGTCTGTGTGGAACAGGTGCAGACTAATGTCACACCAGTGAGTTTGACCTTTTGGACTTTGTCCAGTCGAGAAAACATTGTGTGTTTGCACAGTGTTCTAGTGCTGTCTCGGTGAGGCCTGAGCTGGCTGAGGATTTGACTGATTTAGAAAAAAAAGAAAAGAGTATTAAACTTTTGGACACACTGAACAGCATAATGTGACTAATATTACTTGTGTGGCATCAAGTAAACCAACACATTTTGAGTTGTGTTTTTATGGTTGTGAATCTGTTGCCCTTTTCAACACAACAGAGCAAACCTTTGGATGAAATGGATGGATTTTATGCCAAGGAAACCAAGTACAGCCCCACAGCCGGTCATTGTAAAGACTACGGAGCAATGGCTGCACGTGGTGGATTTAAAGCTGTTTGAATAAACTCTTCAAGAGATACCTTTTTGGATTTTAATGTGAAGCCAAAGGAGTGAAGGATTTCCTCCCGGCCCTGTGCTTTGGAGGCTCACAGAGACTGGATTCTGTCGAGGACGGGGAGAGGAAATCCACTCCTTAACCGGATCTTTACTGGATTTGATATCAAGGCACAACAAGAAGGGGATAAATGCCAGAGATTCTGAACTTCTCTTGATGTGGTCCCCATTTTTTGCCCATCCATCACCATATAGAAAAGAAGTAAAATCATAGTAAGGAAATGTACCAGTCTCATGTGTATCTGCTCAAGGACTAGTCTGATATATTGGGAATCATGCTCATGTGCTTTGTGGCTAAGATGAGAAGATCTATGCCATTTTAATACGTTAAATATGAAACCACAGCCAGACGCCGGTTAGCTTAGCTTTGCACAAAGACTGGAAAGAGGGGGAAACAGTTAGCCTGGCTCTGTCTAGTTATATAGTTTAATCTGTACAAAACCCTCATCGTTTTACAGGGGTTACGTGTTGAACTGTTTCTTGGCGTCTTCACTGGTTGCCTGCCAAGAAATAGTCCACTTAACCCCCCATAAAATGGCAAATTGTCTTCGTTTCTATACAAACTCCTAACCAGATATAACGTCTTATTGAGTGAGCTTTAGAGGTGCTGGTAGGCTGACTTTGGTACCATAGGACAGAGCCATGCTAGCGAGTTCCCTCTGTTTCCAGGCTTTATGCTAAGCTAAGCTAACCTAACCGGTTGCCGGCTGTAGCGTCGTATTTAACAGACAGACATGAGAGTGATGTAAATCTTCTCATCTAACTCCTAGCCAGAAAGCAAACAAGTGTATTTTTCCCCCAAAATGTCAAACTATTTCTTTTAATATGAAGCTACAACCGTTAGCTGGTTAGCTTAGGCTCTTTCCAAAGGTAACAAAATCCACCTAGCAGCACCTTTAAAGCTCACAAATGAACACGCTGTATCTTGTTTGTTTAAAGAAGAAAAATGAAATGTAAAAAGGGCAGGTTGTGGTTTCACCCGGAGTTACAGTATGTGCTGGAAAATGTCTTGGCCAGGAGCAGTGACTTCCTGTAACCTTTGGATAGAGCCAGCAAGCCTGGCTCTTTCCAAAGTTAACAAAATCCACCTACCAACACCTTTAAAGCTCACTAATGAACGCGCCACATCTTGTTTGTTTAAAAAAGAAAATCGAAATGTAAAAAGGACAGGTTGTGGTTTCACTGAGCAGTGACTTCCTCTAAGCTTTGGATGGAGCCGGGCTAGTTGTTTCCCTTTGTTTCCAATCTTTGTGCTAAGCTAAGCTAACCCGCTGCTGGCATTAGCTTCACATTTACCAGACACACATGAGAGTGGTGTCGATCTTCTCATCTAACTCTAGGCAAGAAAGCAAAAAAAGTGTATCTCCCAAAAGCAAACGATTGCTTTAATTTTAATTGCCTCCCGTCGTAAATTTAGAAATCAGAATGATTGTTTTTGTTAGAGTAAAGTCTAGGCTTAGTGTCGCCCTTATGATAGCCATTCAATGATCAGTTTAGAGCTCTTCAATCTTAAAATCCTTCTCTTTTTTTTACTCAAATGTATGCCTTGTTTTTATAATGAGGACAGGTGGAGAAAAGCTCAGGAGGCCTTTTGAGGGAAGAGAGCAACCAACAATTATTATCTCTGAGGGATGACGATAATTCCCAAAGTCAACCTAAGAAATGACACACTAAAACAGACTGCAGTCTAAGATGTTGAGATGTTATTCCATACACACCGTTACATACAAAAGGCCTGAATGAAATCATTTAGTTCATTTAATCTGGGTGTGCGAGCATGTGTGTGCCACAAGTGTGTATTTTTTGAAGTGTGGTCACACACTCGATGGACTGACCTGCGTGTGTCCACAATGCGTCCACACCTGTTGATGTTAATGCTGTCCTTGTTGGGTTTTTTTCTTTTGATTTTATGTCATTTTTTTCCTCATCATTTTGTGTTTGTGAGGATGCAAATGTCACTCATAAAGTTTCTATTGTAAAAAAAAAAAAAAATACATTGTTGGGTTTGTTTGCAATATAGCTTTGATATCTGTTGCTAAGGCCCACATGTCATGGAAAACAGACAACGCAGCAAGTTTGGAGTAGAATTAGGAGTGATATGCAAATGGAGGCGTACAGTTATTGTGGTTAAGTTGGAAAATCATTGAAAAATAAAACATTATGTCATTGAAGCCTGTTGAAAGGTTTTCACCTTTATTTTGCTATTGACCAGTGGTCACTAATACATGCTACATATATTATTAATGTGTTATAGTACATCTAACATACCAATAGTGGTATCAAGGAGGGCTGTGTATTGGCAAGAATCTGGCAATACGCATCATGATGCAGGTGTAACGATTCGATATATTGTGATATATTACGATAGTGCAAGCAAGGCGATATATTGTGATTTTTTAAAATCTAATTTTAGGAAATCTGTCATAATATAAAGAACACACCGTGATATGCATATGCAAATCTGAGTAAAAAAAAAGCTAACTTTTTTTATGCATTTGCATTTATCACAGTCACTGTAACATCCAACATCATGGCACTAGTTTTTGTGCAATCTGAGTCACCGTCTGCCACAAATCTTTGCATGTAAACTATTAATTAAAAGTCGATAGTGTTTATGAGAATTGATACGGTATCACAAAACATAATATTGCAATACTCAAGTGTGTCAGTATTTTCTTACACCCCTAGTGGTATCTAGTCATGCATATAGTTTTGATTTAATTTGTCCAGATGTTGAGATAATCTGAGATTTCTGCCTACACTCTAATAAAATTGATTTGAATGGGAATTTGTTTCACTGCACACAGCATTAGAAGAAAATGACATTTTAAAAAAATCCTACAGCAAAATGTGTCCAAAAATATATAATTGTTTTTCTACAGAAGAAATGGTCCCTATGAATCTTGTTGACAGTGTGACATTGTTCTGGGGAAGTTGCTGTTGAATTATTCTTTTTAAATTTTTCAGTGCTTTGAGCACCACAAACACAATTCCATTCACCTCCATTGTACTGCTGACATCTTAAAAATGAATACCTCAAATCCTGGACAAATTATATCAAACTACCTACATCGCTAAATACTACAAATTGTATGTTTTTTTTTCATACTTCTACTAAACTGGCCCTTAAATGCTCCTTGATGGCCAAACTTGTGCAACATTATGGTCCATAATTGCACCCTAATTCAAATTCATTATGACACTGAATGCATAGGGATGATTTTGAGAAATTCCATACCTTATAATACGATGACACATAAACTACCAAGATTCAGAGCTAATCTTTAATCACGAAGACAATTCAGAACAAATAGCTGTCTTTTATCACCGGGAGAGGAGCTTTTCTGGCCTACCAGGCATGAAATGAATTACTGGTTTAATGATACCCTGATGGGTCTCAAAGCGATATTTCAGCTTTTGCTCAATGCAACAGTGTAACTTTATAGTATACTGTGTAATATGCCTCATGAAAGTAGAAAGACACAGGTTACTTTGGGTTCTTTCACTGACCTCCTCCAGCCCACTGCTGGTTCCTGTGTCCTTAAAATACCCAGAAGAAAAGTGGGAGTTCATTTAAGTGAGCGCTTCCACTCAGCTTTATGAGTTGCAAGAACACAATTGTTTCTTTAATTACTCTTATTTCATCCCTTCAGCTGAGGCTGTTAATCCTGCAGCATGTCGCTGAGAGCAGAATGTTCCTGTAGTATAATGTGACCAGGGTGAAGTTTGAAGTTAATTTCACGATTTGTTTGCGAGAGAACAACTGCTTTGGATAAAATGTGTGTGTGTGCTACTTCGTGCTGATCAGGGTTATACTAGATCGATGAACTTGATTTCACAACACTGTTAGATTGTTGAACAATATGAGGAGGAGTTGACTGGATTAAAAAAAACACATTGAATATTATGATTTTGCCCACTGACTACATAAAACCACTGCTCAATCATCTCATCTCAAAGTGAGGATTGGGTGCCATTGGTGACTGGTTTCAATGACATTATTGTTTGTCTTAAATCTTTTTTTTTTACTGAGGAATAGCTTAAAGCTGAAGTAGGCGATATTGGAGCATATATGATTAAAAAAAGTTATTTTTATAAAACGGTCGCTATATCGTGACAGTAGTACATGAAACAGGTAACTTGAAAAAAATCATGTTCTTCTGTGTCCTACTGTGTCCTCCGGTGCTCCTTACGGCATGTGAAAGATTTCACTTACCGGAGGAAAACAACCAGTCAGAGCTGATCTGAGGTCTGCTGTCCAGCTGCCGTCCATGAGAGCCGGCTATCAATCACTCGCGAACTCCACAACACCAAACGGTCAAACTGGGCAGCGCTGATCAAATATGAATAAATATTCTGTTACTGTAATGACTATTTCTCGCCTCAAATGTTTTCAGAATCATCTTGTAGTGTACTGTTTAGCTGTAAAATGAGAAAGTTTGTGACGCCGCCGCCATAGTAATATCTGGTAAAGGAACGCCAAGTTCTGCTCACATGACCGGAGCACAGCCAATAGGAACGCTCTCTCTCTCTGAAATGACCTGTGATTGTCTGCCGTCACGGGCTAGATTTTCTAAAGCCTGAAAACAGAGCCATGATGAGGAGGTGCAGAAGTCTAGTTATCTCTCAGAACACTTGAATTACAATATGCTGAAAGATTGTTATGGAATTTTTGCCCAATGATGCCAAAAATATACTGCCCACTGCCACTTTAACTAGTCCTTCATCAGTCAAGGACAGAGAGCACAAAGTGTCCACAATCTAAAAAGGTTTCATTAGTGTACTAAGGGCTATATAATATATAGTTTAGTATATCATCCCTGAGAAATATGGTGAAGCTCATGTTCATTGTTTGACATTTATCATAATGTGCACATTCACCCAGAATCATTGCATAATAATAGTCTCTCTTAAATGTTAGGACCATTGTTTCTAACATAATAAAATGATCCCCATTACCGGCATTCATTTCTGAACAGGAACTCATTTGCAAAAAGTAATATGTGTATCTCGCTTTTATTTGGATGCTGAGAGCTGAATAAAAAGCCTGGAAGCTGTTACTGAGCTCATTGGTCATCTAAGTTGTATTTCTACAGCCTGCAGTATTTTGTAGTCTGTGGTGGCAAATGTACAAAACCAGATTTCTTGTGTTTGTCTCCACCTTGTGGCCGCTTCTACTGCTTACAGTTTATTTTTATCCAGTTGTGCTTTTACTTGAGCAATTTGTTTGTATTGGTCTTTTTTTATGAGTTATGAGCTCTCTTTTTATATATTTTTCACATTTTCAAAAAAGATTTTAGAAAAATCCAGGTACACAAAACCTGTTATTTATTTTGAATACATTTAATTACAACTACAGACAAGATAAAAACAGGGACTGAGTCCCAGGGGACTGATAAGATTTTTTTCTCCTCTAACTGTTTTAGTTGATTTACATTTAAGACATGTATGTATTTAATCTCATTACATATGACTTCAAAAGAGACATAATTTCCTCGCTACTCGCCTTTGTTTTGACAGATCAATCTACTCAGCCCTACATTAGACAGTACAGTAGTAAATGCCAGCTGCAGCTTTCCCCTCTGTAATCAGCCCATCTGCACCACAGACTGCATGTAAAGATGGACGACATGACAACTCCCCAAAAGTGAAGCCAAAATATCTGGGTGGCCCCCTGGTGGCCGGCTGCAGTATAAGTCATAAAGCCCGCCCCCTCCATGTTAGTGGATGGGACGTGGCACAAACTAAAAAGTCAAAGTACACATCAAATACATTTTTCCCAAAGATGGTTTCTGTCATTTTAGACAGTTCTTATCATGCTGATGAATGTTCAAGTCTTCATTTTCTGATAAATTTGGTTTTAATTAGTTATTTGATGCTATAAAAGGGGGGAGAGACGTCATGACAGCTGATTGGCCTCTGAGCTGAGTGAAGTAGTAGAAAGTTAACTTTAACTTAATATTATGGTTAGTTGTTCGTGTCTTTCTAGCCAAACAGCTGGCGTGGTGCTAACGTAGCTGCGGCCCGTGATTGGCTCGGACGGGACCTTGATACCTTGAGACTCTGCCTCCAAATTACGTCAGAATCTCAAGATGGCAGCTCCCGTATCCGGGATTATTTTGGCTTCACTTTTGTACAGTGGGAGGAAGCGGAGACGCGTCGTCCATCTATACCTACAGTCTACGGTCCGCACAGTCTACCTTCTGGTTCACCGCTGTTTGTCCTGCCGAGCCTCCAGGTGTCGCTGTGCTGCTCTCAGCGTCTCCTGCATTTCTTTGTACTGAGCCAGAGTGCAGGCTTCCTCCAGCCGGGCCCAGCGGTAGTCCTGGTGCTCGTCAGACAAAGTCACCGCCGTTCCCGGGTCTCTCAGCTGGGCCAGCCAGTACCGCACCTCTTTGGGTCGGCCTCGCACCTCGTAGCGCAGCTCCTGCACAAAGTCGTCAATCACCTGTAGCTGCTCCGCCCCAAGCCCCGCCTCCTCCTTGGTCTCTCTCAGAGCGGTGGTGAGGTCGTCCTCGCCTGGATCCACATGACCTGATGGTGAACGGGTTAGACGTCACTGGCACAGAGAACATTTAAATCTATACGAGTGGAATTTAGTTCATTAGTGTCTATTATCAATGACATGATGAAATGTGCTGTTTTTCAATTTGTAAACACCTTTGGGTGGGGTCCAGTGGTGCTTCCCATAAGAGGTCTGCAAGAGGAGGTACTCGATGTTGTCTGGTGGAGGACTACAACCGGCTAGACGGAACACTATGAAGCCACAAGCACGCAGCGCCATTTTCCTGTTCAACAAATTCACATACAAACACATTTTGCATTACGTTGTGTTACAGAATTCCACTATAGAAAACAAAAAGTTACAGCGTCCAGTAGAGCTGAGGTCAGTTTTTAATGAAGAATCACCACTCTCCATGGGAGTGCAAAGTGTGACCCTTTGCACTTTGGAGGGGGAAACTGTTGACTGTTATATTATCCTGGATAATATTACATGAAAACGTACTTGGAAGTATAATGAAAAACTTTTAAAAGTTTTTATATTTTCACCATGTTATTTCTACATGATTGGTAGATGTACCAAACTGTTCCACATGTTGTTTTGCAAGTAAAAGAATAGTGTCTTTGACAGGTAAAGTCCATGTGCAGGTGGGACATAGATGACATGCATGTGGCAGCAAATATTACGCCTTAACAAATGTTCAGTAAAGATGCATGTGTATGGTATAGAGACCTATGTTTCATTAGTTCTGTTGACTAACACATACAAACTACTAACATTTAAGGTTAACGTAACTGTGTGAAATCTGCTCATGTGACATTTTGAGGAAGGAAATCTTTTTTTCACAAATTATCCAATAGTATGGGGGGTACATGCACATGGGAAAGACTGGACAATATCACCAGCTGTCCTTATTCTATTAGGCTAAACCACAGACTGTATATAAAGATGGACGACATGACAGCTCCCCTAAAAGTGAAGTCAAAGCATCTTGATCGCCCCCTGGTGGCTGGCTGCTGTGTAGGTCATAAATCCCACCCCCTCCAAATTAAAAAGTCAAAGTATACGTCAAATACATTTATCCGAAAGATGGTTTCTGTCATTTTAGGTCGTTTTTATCACGCTGATGTACTGTATGTTCAAGTGTTCATTTTTCTGATAAGTTTGGTTTTAATTAGTTTTTTGATGATATAAAAAGGGGATGAGACGTCATGATTGACAGCTGTGATAGACAGCTGTGATTGACAGTTGCTATGAGTGAAGTAGTCGTGCAGCCGGAGGCTCGGAAATTATACGAGAGAGGAGATGTAACTTTAACTTTCCATAACCGTCACATGTAGGTCGTAATAGAACATATGTGTCAATTCGATCATAAATATAGAGATATAATGGTTAGTTATTGTGTCTTTATAGCCATATAACAGCTACCGTGGTGCTGACGTAGCAGCTAGGTGACTCACGCTAGCAAGCTGTGCTCGGGACGTGATTGGCTCGGGCGTGTGGGCAGGACCTCGACACCTTTGGCTCCAGCTCCCCTTGATCACTGCTGTGCAGACAGTTGGCTCAGGTTGGCTCCAAATGACGTCAAAATCTCAAGATGTCTGCTCCTGTCTCCAGGAGATTTTGGCTTCACTTTTGTACAGTGGGAGGAACGTGCTGTTGAATTAGTTCAAAGTCCAGTAGTGTTGCTTCTGACTTGAGTTAACCTTAGCCAGAACCTGCCAAGCAAAGATTATAATTTTGAGTATAAGTTTTAAAATAGTAGAAAATGAAATGGCTCCCACATGGCTATGACTGACAGGCATTAGCCAGCACACTGCAACTTGTGCTGCTGATTCTGTGACAGATTTCACAGGGTAACAGACCCACGTACAACACCGCTGCAACAGTAGGATTATTTACCAGAGCAAATAAATCTGTTGGCATTTCTGGCATGTTTTCTAGCTTACTTCTCTCGCACAGATCAGATGTCAAACATAAGAGAGAGTTGCTCGGTGTGTTACAACGTTACTGTCTGTTCTTACAGAACATGCTCGCTGTTTAACGCTTCATGAACACAGACTGCAGGTTTGACGAGTAGTCATTTACTTAACTTCGAAAAATGTCATTAACTTACTTACGGTCTATTCTGTGACAACATGTGATGGGTACATTTGGGTGTAGCTTGTTTCTCACCGGGCTGAGAGCAGTGCGGAGCTCAGCGGTGCTCTAAGAAATGAGTCCGGTGTTCTTCGAAGACCGACATAAACAGTTCCGCTTTGTAAAACTGCTTTGACAGTACTGGTAGCTACTACCAGTGGTGAAAGAGGTACTCAGATTACTTATAGTAAAAAGTAAAAGTACTCCTTATTCAGATATATTATTATATTGTAATGCTATATGATATAATATATTATAACACTATATTATATAGGTATTTAGGTATATATATATATATATATATATATATATATATATATATATATATATATAGGTATTTTTTTATTATCGATTATTGTTATAATTGAAATGACTTTGTATACTTTCGGGTTATTACCTATATGTATATTATATATTATTATATAAATTCATTGTATAAGTTGCATGTAAAAAGTAACTAGTAACCATAGCTGCACTTGCACTGCTACTAAATGCAGTGCATACGTATATATTAATTATTATAATTCCCTCAGAAATGTAGTGGAGTAGAAGTATAAAGTAGTAAAGTCCAAGTACTGCAAAATTGTACTTTACTTATTCAGATATATTATTATATTGTAATGGTTTATGATATACTATATTATAGCACAATATTATATAGGTATTATGTTAATATAGTTTACTTTTTATTATTGATTATTGTTATAATAGTAATGACTTTGTATACTGTTGGTTACAGTATGTTGGGTATGTATCTATAATGATGTATTATTTTACAAATTTATTGTATATTTTGCATGTATAACCATAGCTGCACTTGCACTGCTACTAAATGTAGTAGAAATATAACAGTAATTACAATTCCCTCAGAAATGTAGTGGAGTAGAAGTATAAAGTAGAAGTAGAGTACTGCAAAATTGTACTTTACTTGAGTATTGTAGTAAGTAAATGTAAGTAACTTTCCACTACTACAACTACTACGATACACAACTGCAGATGATGATAATGGTGATGATGGTGATAGGAATTAGAATAATTTAGGGACACAAGCTGGTGAACTGATAAGACTGAAATGCCTTAATAAATAATAACATATTTTTTAAATAATTTGATGTAAATAGAGAGATTCATCCGGTTCGAAATCTCTAACAATGACAGATTAAACAAATGGTTTTATGATAAACTTACATATTTATTTACAATCGTGTAGCTGTTGTGCCTGTGGGAGACAGATAAGAAATGTACCCAGTGTAGATAGGGCAAACTGAAGACAGCTTGTGTCAGAAGATAATAGAGATGGGGCCTCTTTCCCACGCAAGCCGAGCTGTCAGCAGTACAGTTGTTCATCTTGTTCAACGGAGGAGACACCGCTGCTGAGTTTCAAGGTAAAGGCAAAGACTCACCCAAAATAACTGTTTTGTTATTTTCAAGTAAAAAATATATATGGGGAGGGGGAGAGTCAGACAGATGGGATGTATAAACATGATGTAACTTTGAAGGATTTGTACAAATTTATCCTACAGTCCCTTAGGGCTCACTTAAAGAAAATGTTTCGATTTCCTGACAGAAACAATTATTTTGCTTTTCTGTAGCTCCTTTTATAGAAGATGTAGCTCTCTGTGGTTTAGCCAGATGCCTCAGGACATGTGACTGTTGCTGCCACTACTACTGTGCTTACTCAGCCTGCACTGAAGTGCTCATTATTCCACTCCGCTATACAGGAATCACACTTGGGGTCAGGTTCCCCTGCATCCAGATATTTTTACTAACTGTCACAGAGATTACACATCATGGATGTAGGACTGTGGTCTCTAGATGGCCAACGCTTTTGTACAATGATGACATTCATGTAGGTCATCCATACTGTAATCATCAGGCACTTGATTGGTCTGCTATTTTGTATTTAAGGAAGTAGTAATGATGAGACAGATATTAGGGATTAGTATTGCAGGTCTGTGTTTGGAGTAGAGCTGATCAGTGCCAAGAGATGTCCTTACATGAATTCTTCCAGCTGAATGTTCTGGAGGTGTTGTGAACTTAATTTAAGATGACAACTGTGACGACAAATCCAAAAGCCACACTTTTCATGTGTAGTTAAGTTGAAGTTCTCACCCGGAAATACAGCATAGTTACCGCATTGTACAGATGGCATTGATTGCAGGATAGTTACACCCAATTTTGTGATTTGGTGAAGAAAAATAATATGCTTCTTTGTGATAAGTCCCAAACTGTGATATTTCCTTCTAAGCAGCATTTCACAGAGTCATGGAGGAGAAGAAGGCGCCCAAAGGAGGGCCTCATTTTGTGGGGAAGAAGGATGAACTGATTGAAGCAAAGCGCTCTTTCAGAACAATAGAGGGTCGGGATATACTGATCGTCCACCACCAGAGTGTCTTCTACGCTATGGACTCTTACTGCTATCGTGAGTCCAGCTCTTCTTGTGCTTCACTCAAAACATTTGCTACTTATGAGAGAGAGGAAGTGTGACCATTAATGCTTTAGTTTCACGTCAAATCTGATTATATATCAGAATCAGAAATACTTTATTAACCCCCGGGGGGAAATTGTGGCGTTACAGTTGCTCTTATATAAAGAAATGAAAGAAAATAGAAATAAAGGAGTATGTAACATGTAAATTATGTACATAATGCTACAATATATAACACAATATATGTAGAGAAATATAAGTGAATAATAAAAATAAGAATAAGAAATGAGAATATAAGAAATATGTACAAATATTTGCATTAAGACATACAATATATAACATATAATCACAGTGCAAATAAGTGCAAATAAATAAAATATGAAATGGAAAAAATATGAAAACTATGTTATTGGCCGTTAGACTTCATCCAACAAGATGTTTTCTCATCTGGATCAAAAGTGTTATTGACAAATGAATCAATTAAAAAATAAGTTGCTGCTGATAGACAAGCAGGAACTAAGCCTGCTGCCTCCGCGATCTGGCCCCGGATAAGGGGAAGAAAATGAATGGATGGATGATCGACATCCTGTCATGGGACGTTTAGCGCTGAGCTGCTTTACTTTGTCATCCATAGAACATTTTAGCACATATCACCTCTAAAGTGCGTCCCGTCAGCAAAAGGTTAGTGTGCTGTAAACTGTTTGCTTACTCTGCAATACACTGATCCTCCACCCTCTCAACAGATGCTGGGGGAATACTGCAGAATGGAGACATTGAGGTGAGGTTTGCATTTGATTTAAGAGATTAGAGGTTTGTTTTTGTGTTTGGCACAGAGGAAAGAAAACAAAAGGCCATTTAAGTTAAAGTACTGGACTTATTCATGCTTTCACAGGGACTAACATCCCAACACTGCTGGGCTGAGGCTGAGGAATACTGTAATTAAGATACCTGCATAACATGAATATAATGTTATGCTAATGTCGAAGGGCCTAAATGACCTACATGAGGTTGGTCATCTGCTTTCTTTCAACACACTCTTACAGGAAATTGCCGGCAAGCTGTGCATAATTTGTCCGAACCACAAGTACAAGATCTGTCTTGCCAACGGGGAGGGCATATACAAGGCCATGGACCCCACGGAAGAAGTGCGTGTGTTCAGATGGTACTCCAAGGGTGCGAAGCAGCGGACCCACGAGGTCACCGAGACCGACGGGGATGTCTACGTCGAGCTCTCTGACCCCAAGAGCTGGTTGGAGTCAGACTTCTTCCAGGGAGAGCAGGGCAAGGTGGAGAGGGCCAAAGCTGCGGCAGCTACGGCAGCTGAGAAGAAAACAAAGTAGTGTAACAGACGGATGAGGATCTGTCTCTCTCTTGTCTCCCCTCATCTCCTCTAAATGATAACTCTATAGAGAGGATGTCAGACATTTAATCACACACACTTCGGAACCAGTAGGGCTCACATGTTCTTAAAAATGGGTCTTGTTTTTAATGAGTGTTTAGAATTTTAAATTGCTTCATTTGTGGCTTCCCATATCATGTAGTTCATTAAATAAACTTTTTTTATGGGTGAATTTTGATTTCTGAGTCTCCGTTCCTTAAATTGGGTAGTGGCACGAGGTAGCTAACTGCCTGCCACACTGGTGCATCCCTCTGCATTTCAATATTCCTCATGTATTATGCATACAGTGAATGAATCGATAAGATAAAAAGGGTTTATGATCGATAATGTCCTAAAGGGGAGAATCGTTAATGTAAAATATAAAGATCATACCGCAATACTGGCCGCTTTTTGTCTGTTTATCCCCTCAGATGACATTAGAAAGCATGATTATCAGGTCACAGTCTGCATAGGTGCTTGGGGTTTGTGTTGTGACATGTTTCTTGTCCATTGGCAAAAATTCCAACTGCAAAAATAAAATACAAAAAAAAACCTTGCCGAGGACACCAAGCCAATCCCTGAGGTTGTTAAAAGGTGTGTTGACACTGCCAGCAGCTTCAGACAGGTACTGTGGCTGGCTGGAAGCTGCTGCTTCCCACTCCTTCCCTCTGGTGCATACTCTATACAGAAATTCAGTTTTTTTTCTTTTGAACATTCAACATTCAATCTCCTCATCTAACTCTCGGTAAAAAAGAGAATAAGTGCATTTCCCAAAATGTCAGACTATTCCTTTAATGTTCATGAAGTCACCAATATCTCTAAACCTGACTTTGTTACATTTGCTATGTTATGATTTTGACATGGCACTGTCATACTTAATAGTTTGGGTGTTTTGAAGTGGGGTTGTATGAGGTATTTATCCATAGTCGGTGTATTATCTACAGTAGATGACGGTTGGTGTGCCCCCAGTTTGGAGAAACAGACAGGAGCACCGACACCAGAGCAAAGCAATACAGTGCTGTGGACGGGGAAGGCCGAAAAAGGTATTTTAGCCACCTAAAAGAAAGGCCCACCTAAAAAATCAATATCCGTTGAAGTGTACGCTATATTTAGAATATTTTCACCACTTTATCTTGCCGTCAGACAGCCCTTTTCTTCTCCTTTCCGACGGGGAACTGAACTAAAAGTGAAACTTATTTATACTCTCTCCAAAGCCACTAGGCTCAGTTGACAAAAACAGTACAGATATGTTTCACCCTCAGTTCAGTTCGCTGTCGGAAAATATTCTAGATATAGCGTACACTTAAACGGTTATCAATTTTTTTAGGCTTTTAGGTTGCTAAAATATGTTTTTCTGCCATCCACGTCCACAGCACTGCACTGCTTTGCTCCGGTGCCGGTGCTCCTGTCTGTTTCTCCAAGCTGGGGGCGCCGACCGTTATCTACTGTAGGTAATACACCTAATATGGATAAGTACCACATACAACCTCACTTCAAAACACCCGAACTATCCCTTTAAAGCATGACTCTATAGATTTAGCACTACGCTCCCATGAAATTGGGGGACTTTGAAACAAACAGATTGAAAAAAGAGGTATAGCTGTCTTACATTTTAAATAATTATTGCATAAATGACAAAGGTGAGGTTATTTATGTGGCTTCTTTTAGAAAAACAGATGGTGCTTATTTTACAGTGCAACTGCAATATGTTAGATATATAAAGTTTTCCAATTGTGCATGAAAAAATTTATTTAAAAGAAAGGAAGAGGAAAACAAATACATGCGTGTACAGATACATGTACTTCAACATTCAAGTAAAATAGTAGTAATGATGTAACAAAAAAAAAAGAAACAATAAAAAAAACATCAGCAAAAATAAACAAAACACATGCATATTTATATGCGCATACAGAGTGAATGCACCAGATATAAACAGCAGAAAATACAGCATTTACGTGACTTCTATGACTGAATTAATGTATTGAACAGCCATCCTATACTTAACATGTTGTGCAGAATAATTTACCGATATAATCAGTTAACCGTTTGATGAGAAGAGTCAAGACAGCCTGTCACATTCAGATTATTTCTCTGTTTCTGAACCCATTGTGTGCAGGCCAACAGTGACATGGCCCTAGAACTGTAAAAAGCCATGCATGGGTTGAGAACACAAAGGCTCTGGGGTCTGATGTTCCTCTGTGCATGAATGATGCTGGTCTCTGTAGCTGGCCTACAGCACACTCACAACACAGTCTGAAGCCTCTGACTATGTAGCGCTTTGAATACAATCAAGGAATGCACAGAGCCCCGGGTTACGGGGAACGAGGGGGCTGGGACCTTCTGCAAAGTTACACATGAAATATTAATATATTATCATGTGGTTAGATTGAGAGTCTTGACACAAAGCAGGTACCCTTATGTGCATTTGCACTGGGTCAAGTGGAGGGCCCTTTGTCAAGATAAAGAGCAGGCTGTCCGGGGAAACTGCTTAGCAGGGCTGGTGCGTCTTATTCCGGAGGGAGAGCAGCGCAGCATAAGCAGCATTATTACACTGTTGCAGGGCATTCAAACCCAAGGCCTGAATACACTCTGTTGGTTGTATGTGTTGCATTATTCATCGCGATTATGAATGACACAGGGGGCTCTGATAATACCTTTAAGACTTGAGCTATTCTTTCTCTCAAAAAGCTCTGGAGTTTGTCCAAGAGGGACTACCAGCTCTCATTATCACCTTTTATCTATACCGACAACAAAACACCCCCAAAGCCAGTTAAAGTATTGTATATTTTCTTGCCATAATCAGCAGATATAGTCTCCTAACACGTTCTCATTATGGTTGTCATTATTATTATCATCACTATCATTAACATTGCACCCCATGCTCATACCTCTGGGCAATTCCCTTTGTGTTGTATTCATGTATTGGACTTCAGTGTTCAGAGTTCAGAGAATGGAAGTTATTGCACAAATACAGGGCCGGCTTAAGGCATAGGCCATATAGGCGGTCGCCTAAGGCGCGACCTTCTGGGGGGCGCTGGTTGCCCTCTAAAAAAAAAAAAAATAATATATATATATACATTTTTTTTTAAATTCCGGTGGGCGCTCCTCATTTTCAGCATTGAGGCAACAAATGAACAAATAAATAAATACACTTTTTACCCCTGTAACTTTCTTTCTGACACTTTTAAAAATCTTAATTTTTGTGATGTCTGATGTGTGGTGCAGTTTAAGGGGCTAGCGTTAGGGTTCTGGGGGTTGAACCCTGACCCTGAAGCTGGGGACACACCAACCTGACATCAAAAAACTCTGACACGGGCAGACTAGAGCCAACGGTGCGGGACACACCGAAAAAAACAGGCCGACGGACGCTCACCGACTTTCGGCTTAGTGTGTCGGGGCCCTAAAGGGTGCCTTGTGCGATATCTATGCTGTGCCAAAGCGTCAGTATTTGACGCCCTGGGAATGAGAGCGGGCTGATTCACCAGAGGATAAAGGTCTTGTTCTTTAATTTTTTAGAGGTGAAACTACCAGCTTTGAAATGACAACAAGGTGTAAAACTATGTGAAGCTGAACAAAACATCACTGTCATTTCCTGCATGTTGACATCATGGTCGGTGTTCAGTGTCTGTTGGCGTGCGCTGCTTTTACGCGTATGTCCGCGTGCATGTTACTGAGTCAGGCAAGACCTTTCTCTCTTTCTCTCCCTCTGTCTCTCTCTCGTTATCTCTCCCTATCTCTTTCTCTCCCTCTCTCTCTATCTCTCTCTCTGTCTCTCCCTCTCTCTCTCTCTCTCTCTCTAACCCTCTCTCTGTCTCCCTCTCTCTCCCTCTCTCTCTCTCTCTCTATCTCACCCTCTCTCTCTCTCTCTCTCTCTCTAACCCTCTCTCTGTCTCCCTCTCTTTCTCTCTCTCTCTCTGTCTCCTTCTCTCTAACCCTCTCTCTCTCTCCTCTCTCTTCTCTCTCTCTCTCTCTCTCTCTCTCTCTCTCTCTCTCTCTCTCCCTCTCTCTCTCTCTCCCTCTCTCTCTCACTCTCTCTCTCCCTCTCTGTCTCCCTCTCTCTCTGTCTCTCTCCCTCTCCCTCTCTCTGTCTCCCTCTCTCCAACCCTCTCTCTGTCTTGTCTATCTCTCTCTCTCCCTCTCTCTCTCTGTCTCTCTCTCCCTCCCTCTCTCTCCCTCTCTCTCTCTCTCTCTCTTCCTCTCTCTCTCACTCTCTCTCTCCCTCTCTGTCTCCCTCTCTCTCTGTCTCTCTCCCTCTCCCTCCCTCTCTCTCCCTCTCTCCAACCCTCTCTCTGTCTTGTCTATCTCTCTCTCTCTCCCTCTCTCTCTCTGTCTCTCTCTCCCTCCCTCTCTCTCCCTCTCTCTAACCCTCTCTCTCTCTCTCCCTCTCTCTCTCACTCTCTCTCTCCCTCTTTCTCTCCATCTCTCACACCCTCTCTCTGTCTCTCTCTCTCTCTCTCTCTCCCTCTCTCTCACACCCTCTCTCTCTCTCTCTCTCTCCCTCTCTCTCTCTCTGTCACCCTCTCTCTCTCTCTGTCACCCTCTCTCTCTCTCTCTCTCTCTCTCTCTCTCTCTCTCTCTCTCTCTCTCTCTCTCTCTCTCCAGTTGTTCTCTGTCAGTGAGACTTTGTTTTATCCGCCGACGTCATTCATCTGGTCAGGACGCCGAGGCGCGGTGCTGCCCTCCTCTCCTCCTCTCCTCCTCCTCTCTCCTCCTCTCTTCCTCTCATCCTCTCCTCTCCTCCTCTCCTCTCCTCCTCATCTTTATTAATTGTGTTTCCCTCCCGACTGACAACTAGTTTGTCTGTTAGCGCAGTGGCTGCCCACCCATGGGCGCTGCTGCTGCTGTACACTCACACACAGTGCTGCTCCGCCGGCTGGGCTGTCCGTCCGGTGCGCCTCAGCTCTCCTCTGCTCTCCTCTCCTCTCCTCTGCTCTGCTCTCCTCTGCTCTCCTCTCCTCTGCTCTGCTCTGCTCTGATCTGCGGTCAGTTCGGGACGCTTATCCGCTTTTTTTTTTTTTATGAATGAATAACGAAGACGGGGGAAATGCTAGTGACTGCGAAACTCCCCAGCAGCAGCAGCAGCAGCGGCAGCAGCAGCCGCGCTCCCGGGGGGCCAGCCACCGATGAGAGGGATTAACGACGGAGCGGAGCCGCGGCTCATTGCGGAAAAAGCCGACTGCAGACCGGCGTGGAGACGCACCGTGAGGGAGACGGGCTCCATAGCGTAGAGAGATAAACGCGGTGACCACAATGTAAGTTAAGCTGCAACTCATTAAGAGCTATGAGGAGAGGAGGGGGGGGGGGGGTTCCGCTATGGTTGCATGCTTTATTTATTTCCTGTATTGCTTGATACAATACATCACCGAAATATGTCTCAAAGTGATTTATTTCACCATAATTCCCTCTCAGGTGTAGCCTATAATAACGGCCTTGGCACGCTTCTTCTCAGTCATTTTTCAGTGACATAACGGTGATGCACTGTCTCCGTGATAGACATGAATAATAAGGAAAACCTCGGTGCTATAGCCTTATACCTCACCTTCCAACCACGAGTCCGTGTCTGTGGCTGCACAGGTCCATCAACATCGTGGCTCTGGGCAGCGAGTGCCCCGGAGGAGTCGGGCCCGGGGAGGAGATCATGGGCCAGGGGCAGCTGCAGGGAGGCCTCCTGTGGAGCTACCTGGGCCACGGGGCGCTGGTGGGACCCTGCGACCTGGAGAGCAGCATGCACAACCCGGCCTTCATGGAGTACACCTCGCGTGTGTTTGGAGATGTCACTGTGGTGGTTCGGGATTGCCCCAGCTGGGTAAGAAGACACTGGTGGTGGGGAAAAAAAAGAGACTTGCATGACTTATTTTGCTCATCCATGTGTCCATCCTTTATTTGCATATTAAAAGTGACAATTAAAAGTCATTTTTTTAGGTGTTGCTTTGGCACCTTCCTGCTTTGCCAAATCAGACTTGATTTGCACAAGGAGGGTAAAACCAGATCAATCATGCCATAAAAAAAGCGGTGTAATTGTGCCAGAGCACTGTCATTGTGTGCCTCACTTCACTCATATGCTGTTTACTTTCTCACTCTGCTTCTGTTTCTCACAACATTTCAAATTCCAAGGCCACTTGCCATCCAGTTCTTGATTGCAGGCTTTGATGAAAATGTCTCTATTCTTAGGAGGACACGCACACAAAGGGAATAATGAAAGAACATTTGTTCTTAATGGCAATTTGAAATGAAAGCACTGTTGTGCGATTGTGTAGCAGCACTGTATGCGTCCCATTATGGGGCTGTCTAACTATGTCAGGGGTGGTGCTGCAGAAAGTCTGTCAGTCTAATTCTACGGTTTCCTTGTATTTATTCAAATTGCCTCAAAAAGTCCTCTGAAGTGTTTTTCCTGCCTAATGAGTTGAATCAGGGTTGGTTTAGAGCGAGGAGCGAGCCTCACACAGGTCCTTGGGGGTAAAGTCCCCAGCGCCACACTGAGGTATTTATACTGAGGGAGACTCAGAGAGGAAGGGCGAGGGTTATCTAAGGTGGCGCAGGAAAGACAATTCACTATATTGCCGTCCTCGTGCGTCTGCCCCCGTCTGACCTTAACATTTGTTGTCCTGTTCTTGCCTCTCCAGGACTTGCTGGACAGCGATTGGACCAGCGTACGGAAAGTTCTTGAGCAGGCGGACATCCTGGTGATTAAATATTCAGTCACCGACAAGCTGACCTTCCAGCAGGTCAGGAACGGCTACGCCCCGAAACTTCGCCCGCTCCTGAGGCACTGGGGCGTGCCTGTCATCCTGGTCGCTGTCGGAGCGCGGCTCAACGGTGAGGATTGCTTTTTGTCGTTCAGTTTTGCCTCTTGACAACTGATGGTTCCTCAAACAGTTTGTCATTGTTGTGCAGGAACAATGGAGTTTGAGAGGCTGCCAATACAAAATGTCTTATCTCTCAGCGAGAGCCGACCCGAATGCTTCGAAGCTTCGACTATTGCCATGGTAATCGACCTCCAAATCAGTATTCGCGTAGGAGCCAAAGTGTATATTTAGCCTGTCGTTTATTGTTATTATTTGTTTCGGCTGCACACGTTATTTTGGTTAATATCACTTCCGGTAACTGACACAGGGGCGTGGTATCACCTTTTTTTACCTGTTCACTTCAAGCCCCCAGGAAGAGCGCAGGTCGTTGATGCCAATTTTCGTGGTGGCCAAACGGCGGTACTACAACTTCCGTGTCCGTCACCTGATGCCATTGGGCCCAAAAAGACTTTTTCCCATAAATTTACATTGGGAAAGAGACGTCTGTAACTCAGCGGATAATTATTTTTTGAGGTGAATCAACTTCCCAGTATGAACACTTGAATATCCCTTATTTAAATTATTAGGTCCTAAAAGTTTTACAATGCACTAATAGCAGAATCCAGCGTTATTTCCCTTCCTCCGTTCATGTGAATGAGACCCAGACCGAGGCTGGAGCGAGGGCTGGGAGGCGGAGTTAGCAAGCCGTGACGACAGTGTGACGACTGTCACCCCGTGACCGAGCGATGTGACCAAGCGATGTAACCATGGGCCCAATGGATGCGGACGATCGCCGGAAGATCCGGGTACATTTCCAGTCAGAAGTCGAGCCATTTTGGCTTCATGCGCCACTGAGCAACTTTCATAGGAATGAATGGGTCCCCACCTCCAGCGCTGTATCCAGTTCTCTTAATACATCCATGTTTTGGTTAACATCACTTCCAGTAATTGACCCGGGGGTGTGGTTTCACCTATTTTTACCTGTTCACTTGGACCGCGCGGGAGTCAGACAGAGAGGGTGAGATAGACTTGGATATTTTCTGTTGACCGTCACTTCGCGTTACATACTTTAGTTATTCCAGTTAGCCTAAGTTATTGTTTGTAATTCCTTTCATTTAATAAACGATAAAACACATCTGGACTTTTGGACTTTTTGAAACAAGTCACACAGTCAAGAGCCTACTTCAGCCTCTAAGCGGCTTTTTAATTGATAGTAGTCGCTACAATTCGAATGCTTCATAAGATTAATGATTATTAGTTATTCTCAGATGGATATCGCTGTTTGTTGTGTGTAGAGGTGTGTGTGTGTGTACAGTAGTGCGGCAGCGGCACTGTCCCGGGTACTGAAACAGAGGAAATGGAGACAGACAGACAAAAGAACATGTCAGCCGGCTGCGCTGCGCCACGAAGCTTCGAATAGCTTCGAATATTTCTCACCGAAGCTTCGAAGCCCAAAAAATGGTATTTGGGACAGACCTTCTCTCAGCCGTTGGGCTTGATATCCTGGGAGTTTTGGGCGGATTTACTGCTGCCTCAGTTTGTTGAGTTTGATTGCGGGACAGTATCATGCTCTTCTCGCCAGTGAGATCACCGTCTGAGCCTTGTGTCCTCTAATGCGTCCTCCCGGCGATGAGGAAGACGCTCGTGATTAAATCTCCTCTTGGCTGCCTTCAGGCGGTCCGCTCACATGCTTCCCTGCAGGAAACACACCAAAGCAAGACATTAAGTTTATATTATTTGGCAAAGCAGTAGTTGTGCAAGACAGTAGTGTGTCTAGGGCTGTGTATTGGCAAGAATCTGGAGATACGATACGTATCATGATGCAGGGGTAACGATTCAATATATTGCCATATATTGTTAGCAAAGGCGATATATTGAGATTTTTTTCAAATCTAATTTTAGGGGAACTGTCATAGTATAAAGAACAAACCACCATGTGAGTAAAAAAAATGTGCAATGGCTCCCATGGGGACTAACCTCATCACACATGAATACAGTTGGACTCACTGGATGTTCAAGAGTCTCAGCTTTACAGTCATACCCAATTTATGTAATTGGAGGTGCGTGTGTGTACAGTAGACTGTTTAGGGACCCCAGTATGTAGAAATATTAAAATACACCATTTCAGAATAGGTGAAAACAACACATTTGTGCATGCTGGAAACTGCATGGTTTTTGCCTCAGACTGCATGTGATTATCATAAAGTGGGCATGTCTGTAAAGGGGAGACTCGTGGGTACCCATTGAACCCATTTTCAGTTACATATCTTGAGGTCAGAGGTCAAGGGACTATTTGGAAAATGGCCATGCCAGTCTTTCATTACCAAAATTTAACGTGAATTTGGAGCGTTATTTAGCCTCCTTCGCGACATGCAAGTATGACATGGTTGGTACCAATGGACGCCTTAGGTTTTTTAGTTTCATATGATGACAGTGTATTTACAGCTTCAAAACTGAGCCCGCAACAACCTCCGGAAGACAGAGTAGTAATATATTACAAATACATAATATCGCGATACTCATGTGTAACGATATATCGATAGACCCCTAAGTTTGTCCCTTAAGTAGGACTAAGACACTTGGGTGTATAGCCTAACTGGAGGCTGCTTAACACATCATGAATTAACATGCATGCATACTGGCACCTCAGAGTGTCTGCATGTGTTTTGTTTTTTTTGCACACACTGACCCCGGTTGAATCCAGATTCTGTAAAAGACGCTCGTCAAATGCACCAGGTTGTATTTTTAGCTCGTCTGCACGGCATACTTTGAGATCCTGTCAGAGCTCCGCTGCACAATGATCACAGTGAAAGTCAAGTCTTTGCGAGAGAGAGAGAGAGAGAGAGAAGAGAAAGAAGAGGAGGAGAGGAGAGGGAGTGGAGAGCTGTAGCCTTTGTTTGTGTTTGTGTGTGTGACGGCTGTGAGTATTTTTTCATGCTATCCCCTCATGATTGCAGAGAATGACGGCTGAGCTCTGAGCGCTTCCTGCTGCTCGACTTTAGACCACCTAAGGGCACAGCTGTGGCAGAGAGCGCTGCCGTATACGTGCATTAACACAGCCATTAAACCAGCGCTGAACACAGACAGATTTATCCAAGGGCACACACACACACACACACACACACACACACACACACACACACACACACACACACACAAACATAGCAATGATTATGCCAAGTCACCGTTTGTCAGTCGCTCACACACACTCTGCGTTTCATTCTCTCTCTCTCTATCACACACACTCTCCGTCTAGCTCCACCATGCCTGTAGGTTATTAGCAGTATGATTTATCAAAAGCCTCAGCAGCACTTAGCTGCATGTCGCGCTCATTCTCTCTTTTATCTCTGGTCCTCTGCTCCTTGTGCAGTCCTTTTTTTCTTCTTCAAGCTAATCCCTCCAAATTTTCTGTCTGATTCTGTCTTTTTGCTCCCCATGCAGCATGCACACATGGCACAGTGTGGCTGGTGCTAGTGCACATGTGCTTTGCATATTTGATGCATTCAGATGATCCATATTTGCAAGAGAATTCTTGGCTTTTTCTTTGGACTTAGTGAAGATGTAAAAAGATGTTGGCCTGGAAGTGCAAAACACATCAGTATTAGATTAGAGACGACCTGATGACATTTAAAGGACTAACATCGCTAAACACAACAAAGGAGAAAACAACAGTCATTCATCGTACACCTATCTCCCTTTTTAAAATCCTTATTGGTTTTCTACATTAACAAGTGGAATTAGGAAGTAGGGCAAGTCCACATTATCAAAGCACATGTGGCTGTGTGGCATCTGGTTTTTATGCTCTAGTTTGCGAGATATGTTTTCTATTTTAATTTGTTTGTGAAATGTTGTGTTTAGTGTTTTGTTCAGCACACAAAGTCACTTTTAGTTTGTGTTTTTTTTCAATTCAATTTTCAAGCAGATCCCAACCACCTGAGTGATGGGTTTACACTACACAGTACAGTATAATACTGCACTGTGGGGATTACTTGACAATGAGGGTCTCTGTTCAATTCAAACATGTTGAATTTATTGAGAGCTGTCAGTACAGTGTGCAGATCTTTTCTGTCTTCAAAACATGTTTTCATCCATGTCTGGTTTGGACATTAAAGGACCAGTGTGTAACATTTAGGGGGATCTATTGGCAGAAATGGAATATAATATTAATAAGTATGTTTTCTCTAGTGCATAATCACCTGAAAATAAGAATTGTTGTGTTTTCGTTAGCTTAGAATGAGCTGTTTATATCTACATATGGAGCAGGTCCTCTTCACGGAGTCCACCATGTTGCTCCGCCATGTTTCTATAGTAGCCCAGAACGTACAAACCCAACACTGTTAACTTTTCCTGCTTGGGCCGGAGTCGATAACGTTACTCGTTCCCATCGCCGCCGCTCTCTCTCTCTTGCTTCACCACTCACTTGCCACGTACACACACTCTCTAAGCTCGCTACTCTTACAACAACTGGCTCTAGAGAGGGCCCATTCGCGTTTTCGCGTCGGCCACCGTAGCAATCCTACACGCTTGGCACACGGGAGAAATCTGCAATCTCATCGCTAGATACCGCTACATCCTACACACTGATCCTTTAACATTATGGATCAAAAATGCTGTGCTTGAGGGCACAAACAGCAGTTAATTTCCTGTTTTAGTTGAATATTTTAAGTATGTAATATATAATATCATGATTGCCATTTCTATGGACTGTATTTCACGGCCCAGTGCAGCTCATTTCCAGCACTGGCTGTTCAATTCATTCATACTAGGTTCATGCATCCTAAAAAGCATAATGTAGTATCAGTCACTCATGTATTGCTTCTCATTTATTAAATTAATGTATTTAAATTCTCCTCTCTGTGTTCAGACGAAGGCCCTCCGTGTACGTGCCCGCTGTGTGCGTCCGACTGGAGCAGCTGTGTTCCTCACAGTGAAGGTCTGCAGCTGTCCCGCGACCTCGGGGCCACCTACCTGGAGCTGCCCTCGCTCAACCACGTCTTCGTGGGGCGCTACTTCGGCAGCGTGGTAAGTGGTCACGTCACACAGGGACTGACCGAGTGACCCGGCATCCGGCATTTTTATGTTCTGTAATATAAATTCCTCACTTTTCACACTCTTCCCGTCTGTCAAACTCGATGAACTCTGCATGTCAGATACAGGTTGAGTACTTAGTAGAGGTTGACAAGGACGGGTGGCTCCGTTGGTCTTCTCAGGAAGTTGTTTCCAAAGCAAAGAATTGATGATGTAACATCACTCTTTCGATGCCGTGCGTTTTGTGCTAACGTGTGCATTATTTCTGTGTTGTTCAGCTGGAGTACTTCATGATTCAATGTCTGAAGCACAAAGCCAAAGAGCGGCCAGAGAAGAGGCGAGGAAACAAAGTGAACGATCTTCGCCCCCCTCACTTAGAGCAACCAGGTCAGAGGAATACTATGGTATCTAAAAACTAATACTGCTTTTATTTTAAGAGGCTTTTTTATATATAAATATAATTGATGGTAATTATTCTCTCTATTTAGAAATACATTTAGTCATTTTCACATAATAATTGTTGCTTTAAATCACTCTTTTTATGGTATATAGAGAACACCCTGTTGGACTGACTGGATTGTTTCTCCTTACAGCTTACATAGCCATAAAAACAGCTGAGCACAAAGGTTTTTATCCAGATCAATATTCTCTGTTCCAAACTGGAAATGAGAGGAGAGACAAAGAGCTAGGTAGACTACTTTTATTCCATGACGTTTGAATCAATTTTAGACCGAGCTCTTTTCAGCACCAAACACAGCAACAACTGAGTGTTTGGTAGCTCGTTCTGAGGCAGCTTAGTGATTTTTCCAGATAGATTACTTATTAACCGTTTAGGTATTTAGGCACCTGAATGCTATTAAACCCACTTGTCCAGCCAGTAACATCCCCAGTGCAGCTCTTTTTTGTGTGCATAGTATTGAAATGTAATATTTATATATCTCCAGCTGTGCAGGATTTAGTTTAGGACTGCAAGGCGACGTTTGAAAATGGTTTGCTGTGTCCGATCTCAAGGATATTCATTTTACTATGAGACGAACAAATCCGACAGCTTCTCACATATCTTCTCTCTTTTAGAAGAACCAGAGAATGTCTGAGAGTGACTCAAACGGTCAATATATAATTAAAAAGTTGCCAATTAATTATCAACTAGTTGTTCAAACTCTAATTTAGTTTTTAATCTGCTTATTTCAAATGACATTTTATTCAAGCTTCAAAACGAGCCGCACTGATTTTGTGTCAAAAGATTTGAGTTTGTAGCAGACTGTAGCTTTACTGTAGATTTGATCAAACTGCCTTTAATCAGAATCCACAAATACAAAAAGCTAATTAAGAGATAAATGACCACACTGGACACTGATCACAAGAGGCTAAAACTCAAACAGCCAGCAGCAGAGACACAGTGAGGTTGATTAGTCAAGCTGGAGTGTTTGACTGTTGCATTTCTGCTGCTTTTCCTTTGTCTTAACACTCTACTTTTAGACTGTGTCTCTCCAAATTGGCTAAAATGCCGTCTGATTGAATCTGCAATCGACTGCCATTCCTGGCTGCCGGATGTTGCCACCAACTGAAAGCTTTCTGAGTGTTGTATTTGAAATTACATAATTACAATTAATTTGATTAGAAGCACACCTCCCGTGCCACAGATCCAGTAGCATCATTTATTTAAAAAATGGGAGTCCAGTGCATGGATGTATAAAGAGAACTGGATACAGCGTTGTAGGCGGGCGCCCGTTCATTCCTATGAGAGTTGCTCAGTGGCGCATGAAGCCAAAATGGCTCAACTGCCGAGTGATAAAGTATCCGGATCATCCGCATCCATTGGGCCCATAGAGCAGGCACAGTAGCGTTTCCTCTAATCCCGCCTCCCAGCCCTCGCTCCGGCCTCGGACTGGGTCTCATTCACATAAACGGAGGAAGGGAAATAACTCGGGATTCTGCTATTAGTGCATTTTTAGGACCTAATGATTTAAATAAGGACTATTCAAGTGTTCGTACTGGGAAGTTGATTCACCTCAAAAAAGAAATATCTGCTGAGTTACAGACCTTTCTTTCCCAATGTAAGTCTATGGGGAAAAGTCTTTTTGGGCCCAGTGGCATCACGTGATGGACACAGAAGTTGCAGTACCACCGTTTGGCCACTACCAAAATTGCTTCAAAGCCCGGCGCTCTTCCTGGGAGCTTGATCCAGTGTAGTATTCTTTAAGTGTTGCTGAATTCATAACTACAAACCTGTCTTCTTGCCTTACAAGTACTACTACTACTACTGCTACTACTGACACTTCAGCGTTTTCCCACACACCTGAAAATATCTAACACAAAGTACGCCCGCTAAACTTGTGTTAAATATTGATTTGGCCACTTTGCTGCTAAATCTTATATAATGACTGACAGCTTTGAGTCCTGCCAACAAGGCAGCAGATTTCTTGGTGCCGGTCCAACGCAGTTCTACTTATGTTGTTACTTGCATTAAATATGACGTGCACTGCACAATTTTCACGGCCAAATCTGAGCAGCCATAAAAAAAGGAGATGAGGTCTACAGAGGAGTGGTGTGTATTAAGCATGAATATGAATATAATAGGACAATGATTTGTGAAGCTCCCTCCCCCCCGCTTCCTTTATGTTCCTGCTCGGTGCTTTTTTTCACTTTTTATTAATGTGAATTCATGAATACATGCATAGATTTTTTTTGCTTTTTTTTCCAATGAACTGTAGTTTTTTCATTGCAGTATATTTCTTGTATTCACTGTTTTTACTGTTACACTCAGTTCACTGAAGGTCATTTATCTGTGACTATAGTGTCTGCCCAGGTTTTTTTTCCATATCTTCTTTAAACATGAACCTTATTTAAAATAAGCTTTTGGACGTGCTTTGCATTGATGTTTTTTTTATCACCAAAATAATCAGTCAGTCTTACTTACTTTCCCTCAAGATAAAAAAAAAGCAGGAAAAAAATCTGCTGTTGAACAGACAGACATGACAACAACAGAACAGAATCCGGTGCAGCAGCTTTGGTTTGCATCTTCGCTGGTCTGTCATTAGCGCAAAGACAAACATATCTGGAAGCACAAACAGGGCAGGGCCCAACATGACATTGGTCTCTCCTTTTAGCTCTCTCTTTTTGAATAAAAGATCTCTCTACACTACGGCTGTCACTATCAGTCTCTCCACATACTCCATATACACCCAGTTTATCTCAGCTGTCAAAACTCATTGTCAAAAAAAGGGGGAAATGACTAGTAGAAGTAGACGCGGTAGATTGAGGAAAAATGAGTACACCCAAAGTGTAAATTACAACACTTCTGGGGTGCTTTGAACATAAACACATCTGGTGGATTTTCCACAATTTTTCTGAAAACCAGCAGTGATTGTTCATTAACACAACTCGTCCTGTCTATCTATCTCCTCCTCACCCTCTCCCTCCCTCCGTTCAGCACGTCTTCCTCCCATCCGAGTAGAGGAGTCCAGCTTCTCCCAGGACATGCAGTGGTTGTTGGAGCGTGGCGTGCAGTTCGCCGATGTGGCTTTCTACGCCGGGGACTCTGGGAAAGAGCTGGGGTGGGCGCACGCGGCTGTGCTGTGTGCTGTCAGTCCGTACTTCAGACAGCTGCTCCTGGGGCCCAAGACCAGGTAGGACAGATATTAGCCCGTTCACAGGATGGAGCTTAACAAGCTATTTCACCAGCTGAGCCTGTAGCCAGCAGGAGCTCAGCTCTGTCTGCAAACTGTGAAGGATTTTTGTACTGAATTTCATCTCTGGTCGGACAGGGAACGTCCCCAGTCGCGGTGTGTTTGCAGAGAGCGTGATGGAGGCCCCAATTCGCTGCTCTCCACCTGGGACGGGGGGATTATCGACGACCTGCCACGGACAGAGGGGCACCTGACAGGACGCCTCTCTCGTCTGGTGGTGAAGGACCCCCTCCTGTGTATGTGCTTGTGGGAGACTCTCATGTTCATTTATAGAGGTAAAAAAAACACCAGTCAAACACAGCACGCTCAGATACAAGTGAGAGAACCATAAATCTGCTGTTTTATGTCTTTTCCGGAAAAAGCTGTCACTTCTGTTAAACCTTTTTAACACCCCACTGCTTGTGAGACGCTAACACTATGGAGCACTTTCACTGACTGCTGCTACTATGAAAAGTTACATGAATATGAACATTGAATATGCTGATTATTTTCTCGATTTAATTGATTAATGGTCACATAATTCCCCAAATTACAACTTCCCAAAGCCAAAGATGACATATTGAAATTGCTTGTTTTCAGTCCCAAAGATATTTAATTTGCTAGAAGACTAAGAGAAACAGAGTTATCATCAAAGTGATTATAATCACGGTTGAAAATTCACTTTTTTTGTCCACCTGCCACTATGGTTGGTGGATTCCTTAATCTACTAGCCATTCAATAGATTACCATTGTTTTTTTTGGCTTGTAAGAGAAGAAAATCTAGCTGCATGTTTTACCAGCATTTGGCTGGTGGCTGGTGCTAATTTCCAACTCTGATTACAATACATCCATGTCAAATGTCATGGCAATCCATCCAATACTCTAAATCAGGGGTTCTCAAACTTTTTGGGGCCAGCGACCCCTTAAAGGGGAGAAAATCTTCCAAGGAGCCCCTCATAATCGCAACACCGGTTTAAGCATAATGCTTACCAGCAGACCTGTTTCATATTGATAAACAGAAACACATTTAAATTTGAATCATGTTCAAAGTTAACACTTTGTTTTGCTCTGATATCCTGGGTGCTTTGTAATCATTTGTCGCTTTAGCTTGGCCGGCTTCATGGCTTTGTTCGCTAGCAGCTGAAGACACATGTTGGTCTCCCGTCGCTGTTCTCAATAAAACCAAACTCGATATAACTGTCATCATATTTTCTCAATTTAGCTATTTTGGGCTTAGCGTCACTTGACGATGTGGACTGACTCAAATATTTCTCCATGCTCGCCAGCTAGCAAGCTGGCTAATAAGCTAAGCTAAGCAGCAGCAGGAACGGTTCGTTGCGCCCTGAGTGATTCATGACAGATTGACGTGATGTCTCACAATCATATCAGAGTTTCTATTGGCCCAAAGCTAACGTAGGTGCTAGTAATGGACACAATATGCTTGTTTTATTGGCGCAAATGGTCCCCAAATGATTCAATAAAGAAAAAGGTAACGCCTGCACACTACTCCATGCCAGAATATTTTTATTGACTACATTTCGATCCTGCTTGGATCTGAAACATAGTCAATAAAAATATTATTGGCATGGAGTAGTGTGCAGTCGTTACATTTTTCTTTACTGATGCTGTTCTGATAGCCTCGCACCTACGTGATGTGCATATGTATAGTTAATCTTCTTCAGCCCCGAAAGGATACAGCACAATTTTATCATTTATAGCAAATTATTTCGCGGACCCCCCTGGCAGAGTGCCTTGGACCCCAGGGGGTCCCCGGACCCCACTTTGAGAATCACTGCTCTAAATATATCCATTGATAAATTAAGTATTCTGCACGGCAAAGCATGCAACTAAAACGCCTAAAATAAAAGGGGGAAGTGAATTCTAGCGAATGCTGCCAAATTATGACTGTATTAAATGAGGCACCAACCTAAATCACAACAACACAGAAGAGCATCCCATCAGTTGTGCCAAATATAAAGTGGAGATCAGGACAGAAAACTGTCTCCAAAACAGCGGCCAACATGCACTCCGTCCAGAGAAATCTGGACTCAGCAATGACGGCTCAATCAGTTTACCTCCATCCCACTACTGGACATGAATTCTGGGAAATGATGTGCATCACATGTCATTGCATTCATCATTAATAACCTCGTTTTTTATGTGTTAACGTGGTGTTTCAGCCTTGATGCTTCCCATTTGTTGCCATGTTAGACACTTTGCACATTACAACTGCAGATTAAATACAGCTAACACAGCAGGTCCGACATTCACAGCATGGGAACTCCATCCCCCCTAAAAGCAGTTACTCTTTTTCCAATAATTTAGATGTGATGATTAATGTCCCGTGGCAGCAGAAGGCAGTTTGCCTGCTATTGGATCTTGTCCAGTGTTCCATTATGGTGAGGAACAGTAATCAGTCAAATTGAAAGTGCTTGATCGTAAGCAACTGTAGTATTTTAATCTAGTACCTGATCATTCATCGTGTAATACTGTGATCTCACACCGCTTTCTTATTTGTACATAGTCGCCCCGGGGCCAATCATGTTTCCTTTATCTCCACACAGCTCAGTTCTATTAAATATTATTGGTACAAGGAGCGACGTCTTTGCAGAAATTGAACTTCCATCATCTCGATGGTATATTCACATCCACAAATGAACCGTGATGAAACTGTCATGTAAAATTAACAGCATGTTATATTAACTTCAGGCACACGCAGCCATAAAACATGAAACCAAAACATTCGCAAATTGTGGCAACCGAAATGTTCTCCGGTCGTGTGTATGAAGCCTTTAGTTAAACAGCCGCGTGATGATATTCTCTGCAACATCAGCGCTGTAATGAAAATCTCCTCAGTCTGCGGCTCAGAGTCTGCAGTGCTGCGCTCGCTGCATGTTAGATCACAGCGCCTGCCTGTGCACGCCAGCGCTTCATTGCATTTCGTGCAGGAGTCCTTATGGCAAAAAAGCTGTGCTAACATCTGATTCATGGTCGCCTCTTAACATGTATGTGAGCAGCACTGATGGGTATGATGCACATACTGTATACACCAGAGGCACAAACACATAAGCTGAGTGTGTATGTGCGGAGTGCTGCTAGTGAAGGGTGAGCGCAGAAGGGAAGAAGATTATAGGGTTAGACTGAGTTTCTGTGAGTGACTGTATGAATAAGAATAAGAAAGCCAGCAGTTGAAAGAGGGTGCAGTGTGTGTCTTCACGCACGAATATACAAGTACTTGTGTGGATTTTTCTCTTCTTTTTTTTTTGAGTAAGATAGGAGGAATATGGGAAAGTAAGAAGTGGAAAATTGCAAGTAGGGTGAAAAATGAAGGGGTGAGAGAGTGTTTAAGGTGCTGGTGGAGAGTGTTTGGGTGATGGGAGAGCTGGGCACTAGAGCATACTGTTAATATGTGTGTGTGTGTGTGTGTGTGTGTGTGTGTGTGTGTGTGTGTGTGTGTGTGTGTGTGAGTGTGGCTTGGAGAGAACAGTGGGAAATGTGTTCATGTGCAGAGCAGAATACGAATGTCACTTTTCCATAAAACACTGCAGGGAGACGGCGTTAAGACTCGTGTGAAAAGTGACTAATGTTAACCTTCAAAATAGTGATTGTGTTTAAAGCAGCCGACCTCTCATGCAGTGTGTGTATTTCTGTATTAGTGTATTGGCTAATCAGATGTGGATGTGTGCCTCCTTTGCCCGCTCACAGAAACATTGGGAGCACAATGCTTGATGTTCATTTGCAGTAAATCCACAACAAGACGTACTTTGCATTCCTAGAGACGGGATGAATATCTTTCTGCCCGCAATTCCAGTCCACTCGTTTGTCTGCTGTAGCTCATTTTATTGGCTTAGCAGAACTCATTTCCATAACAATATCATGTCTCTGCGTCACACTCATGGATGGATTACTGAACGGGATTACCGGGCACAAGCTCAGGGGCCCAAAGTATCAGGGGCCCCCTTAGCCTTCACCTACAAAATGTCACTCAAAGAGACACGTACCAACCGGGAAGAGACTCAAAATGACCACAAAGAAACATCAAATTACTACAAAGAGACACAGAAAGACTACAAAGAGTCAAAAACAAATACAAAGAGATGCAAAATGGCTGCTAAGAGACACAAAGACTCTCTCAATGACTGAAAAGGGGCAAAACAACCACAAAGAGACTCAAAACGACTACAAGGAGATGCAAAACGACTACAAAGAGACACAAAGCGACTACAAAGGGATGGAAAATGACTACAAAGAAACAAAAAGTCACTACCGAGACGCAAAGTGACTACAAAGAGACACAAAACGACTTCAAAGAGACACAAAGTGACTACAGAGACGCAAAGTGACTACAAAGAGACACAAAACGACTACAAAGAGACTCAAAATGACTTCAAAGAGACGCAATGTGACCACAAAGTGACTACAGAGAGACACAAAGTGACTACGAAAACACGCAAAATGACTACAAAGAGATGCAAAACGACAGCAAAGAGATGCAAAACGACTACAAAGAGACACAAAGTGACTACAAAGAGACGAAAAACAAATACAAAAAGATGCTAAACAACTACAGTATATGGTCTGTGTGTCTTGCTCATGTGTAGGGAGGTGGTGGGGCCTTAAGCATGTCTGGTCACACTCGTGGTTATTATTCCACGCTTGGGGTTTTTGTCACTTGGGTGTGTGCGGACGGTCACAGAGGCCGCGACTTTGTCTAGTGTGACGTTAACACTGTGAGACTCTGTCTCCTTGTGTAGTGTGCTGTTGATTTATTGAGTTTGTCACTTGGTTTCTATTGTGTGTGTGTGCATGTTTAGCACATGTATTATGTGTACGACAGATGAATCAGTGTGTTTGTGGTCATCCTGGCCTTATTTGGGGTCAAATTTTAGACTACAGACCAGTTGTTTTAGGGACGACTTGTCTTACTGGGGTTATGTTGTAGTTTAGTTTCCCTGCAGCTGAATTTAGCACAAAGTACACTGCTTTATGTCCTTGCTGGGGTTAAGATTTAGAGTAGGAAGAGGTTAAAGAAAGCCTCCAGGAAATTAGTGTAAATCTGTACAATTTGTTCCCAAATGTATCCTATCTCAGCATTTGTGTGTGTCTGTGTGTGTCTGCGTAGGCGGGTGAGAACGACAACACCAACACTGAAACTTATTTGTTAGATTATGTAGAAATGATTTGAGCTTTTTGCAGCGTTTGCTTTTTGCATATGTATTCCATTTTATCCTGTTCTGTGTGAAAGCATCTCCTATCCAGTTCTGTTTTTTGGAGTTTGCCTGCATCGTACTGTATGTCAGCAGCACAGCTCCTGAGCTAATCTCTCACCCTGCCTATGAGGTGTCTGTGCCATGCAGTGTTATTATCCGGCACCGTGTGTTGAGGTAATCCCTCTATCAGCCCAAATACCGTCATTACGAACTAATGATGAGATAAATCCGACCCAGTCCAGCTCCCTTCTTCCCTCAACAGTCTGTTTGTGTCCCAGTGAGACGGCATCCCAAACAAGCTGCAGGGCTGTGAAGGATTTATGAAGGAGTACACCGCTGAAGTGAAGTCTTTATATTTCACACCGTTTTGATGGCAACTTGCTGTCTAAAACTTCTATTTCCCTATTTATTTACTGTATATATATAATTTTAAACCATACTAGCGGCATTCATGGTCCCCAGAGGATGAGTCCTACTGATCTTCTGATTTTACCTCTAGCGCCACCATGACGTTCACATTTGTGGTTTTTAGTGGAATGTCTGCATTGATCCCTTACTTTTCTATTGCCATTATGCATCATCAGGACAAAATTTCAATTTATCTGGTACGTTGTTTATGACCAAATACCTGCACAACTAATGACATCCCCATTAGCCTCAGCTGTACTTTGTGTTTAGTGCTAATTAGCTAATGTTAGCATGCCAACCCGCTAAACTAAGATGCTGAACATGGTAAACATTATCTGCTACACGTCAGTATTTTAGCAATGTCAATGTGAGCATCTTAGCATGCTGGCGTTAGCATTTAGCTCAAAGCACCGCTGTGCCTAAATACAGCCTCATAGAGCTGCTAGCATGGCTGTAGACTTGTTTAAAAGACTGGTCTTCATTACATCCGCCACGGCAGAAGGTCTAGGAAGGAGGTTATGCTTTCACAGGCGTTGGTTTGTTGGTTTGTTGGTTTGTTTGTTGGTTTGTTTGTTGGTTTGTTGGTTTGTTTGTTTGTTTGTCCGTAAGCAGGATTACTCCAAAAGTCTGCAATGAATTTTAATGACATTTTTTGGAGGGGTGGGGTGAGGCAAAATGAACAATCCATTAGATTTTGGTGGCGATCCGGATCATGATCCGGATTCAGGAATATTTTTAAGGATTCCGATCAGCCTGAGCATTAAAACCACAGGATATAACACATGCGCAGTGTAACTGATGATGAGTTGATGACGCGTGACCCCGCCTCCTTCTGAGAGCAGAGAGAGACGTGTGTGGATGTGTGGGCGGAAGCTGCTGGCCATCCGCGGTGAGAAAGAACAAAGCTGTAGCTGACGGGATGACAGACAACGTAGTGTAACGTTATACAGACATAACAAGGCTGCTGAATGAGAGAGGCATCCGCCGATACGTTAAAACCGTCGTATGTGAGCAGTGCAGAGCGGCGGTCGTGAGCTAGCCAGTGGGGCACGCTCACATGCACGAACATGCACTAAAAGCATGCGCGGCCGGACAGGTGATGTCAACAAAGTGTGGAGAAACTCGTATTACAACACACACAGAGGGAGAGCGACTTCAGTTTCTGCTCAGGTAGACATTTCTCCTCTATGTCTTTACATATCAAATAGTTGTTTGATGCTATATTAATGCTCTGGATATCGTATAGAGCACCTTTAAATTAAAGTAAAATACATTTAAATAAAAAATATGAACCAATTGACTTTAAGGCAGATTTATCATGGCCCCTGGTGTGTGTTGCAAAGGCCTTTGGATCACTGTTTCTGACATTCGTGGAATCTGGATTGAGTGTGCCACCCATAACCACCACGGATTATATAAGCAGACAAATTTTTAGCACAAACCAACTTTGTCAAAGACAGGCGCTGAGTGTTCAACGTAAGGTATGTGGGTGTTTGGGAACACAGTGCCAGCTAGAAAAGAGTTTGCCTGTGTCTTTTTGTAAACAGTATAGCTACTATTGTGGGTCCAAAAAGAATCAGTGTGTTTGTGGATGTTTCAGGAGCGTGGGAGTGGGATCACCTCCAGGAGGCCCTGGAAGAGAAGCTGAAGAACTCGCTAGCCGTGGCTGAGCTTATGGAGCGCATACGATCCCTCATCGGCAGAGACAGGGTGAGGTCTTTAATGTTTAAAATCATTTCCTAAAAATCACATAACTATCTTATGGTGTGTATGCTATAACAGCCCTCCCCACCAAAAGAGGTTAAACATCTATAATGTTTATCTACTCTTTGAAGGTATAAACACATGTTTTCGGAGTTGCAGACTAACAGCGCCTTAATTAGCAAGACCTTCTTTAGAAACAGCGCAGTGATAATGTGGCTATAATTAGCATATTTACATAATTACTGCCCGTATCTCCTCTCAGATACTGTGGGAATTAGGACAAAATAAACAAGAGCTGCTCTTGAAGGAGCTAAAGCACAACACAAGTGAGGAGTTCAGACCGGACGTCAGCCACGAAATCCCTGCATTATGTTCAAACCCGCAGCGTCACATCTGTAATGTCTCTTTGAAAAAGGTGGCTGCGTGTAATAGGCAGCAGACTTTAACATTTAGAGAGAGCTCAGGAGATATGACATGGCTGCGTCTGACAAGCCTTTGGCACCACCATGCACGGTTCCACCAACCCATCTGGATAGAACTAGGTCTTCAACCTGAGGCGGTGTCGAGGCGAGCTGACACACCGAGACGCGGCCGGGGCCACTTTAACGCGATGAGACACCCTAATGTCCTGTCGTGATTTGATCCCGTCCTCTGCAAACACCTCGGGGTCGTCTCACGTCTCCGCGAGACCGGCTGAAAATTTTACTCTCTGTGAGCTTTCCAGTGATTTACAAAATCAAAGAGGCTTGATTCTGTATGGCTGCCTCTATACCGAGGACTGTGTTTGCCGAGCGCTCCCTCTGCAGCAGAGCGGTGCGAGAATATGAAGTTCTTTGTGCTTCAGTTGACTGAGAAAGGTCACGCAATGGTAATGGGATGCTTTAATGACACTCATCTGAGGGCTTGACACAACCACGTGTCCACTGACAGCCGCTCTCCTACTATTGATTTCACCTGCAGTGCACTGTGTATACATATATCCTGCATCCGTTAAATGCTTAAAATGAGCAGCGGCTGTGTTAATAAATTGACAGTTTGGACGAGCGTGTGGTTCCCCAGTCTGTTTCCAGAGTTAGCCAGTTCCCATCATGTCGTTCTTGGCATTGCACTTCAAGTATGTTTGGGTAGCGCTAAGCAAGACTGGCAGAGAGGGCATTTGTATTCCACAGGGGAGGCGAGGTGGATGCACAGAATGGCAATTGTGCTGGTAACTAGTACCTGACATCCAGCAGAGGAATGTTAACGCGCTCTGTCTGTTTCTTTTGGCTTCTTCTCTGCTGTGTGGGTGTATGTGCACGTAGGGCCCCAGGGACACCCCGAGCGCCCGGGCAGCTCAGCTCGGCCCCCAGACTCTTGTCAACCTCTTCAATTCTCCTCTTTACTCCGATGTCATCTTCATGGTGCAAGGTGGGTTCCACGCTTATCTGTTCCACACACACGCACATTTACAAATGCATGCACCGTCACACAGCAGCCCGAAGGTCACATTTAATTAGCCATGATTGAATTATGTGCTCAGTCCCGGTGCCGCCGCTGGGCATCCATTTGGAGTCAAAATAAGATGAAGCGGTCCGAGGGACGGGGGCCGCCGCCGCCTTCCGTTCCCGTCATGTTTCATCTCGCCAGAAGCTCGGCCGTGATTCCTGCATTTAGCAGATTCTCTATTAAAGGAGAAACCCAGAAATAATGCCCCCGAAGCCTCTCCTAATCAATATTTATGTCATAAAAAGTGCAGTGTGCTTTTTTTGTCCTTGCACCCCTGAGCTGTGAGTTATACTCTTGGAGGTCACAGAGCAAAATGTCTACAAGAATTTTTTGTGCATTTCTTGTGGGTTTTTCACGCTAACATGCTGATGGAGTGTGGTGCAGAGCATAGACTGTATATAAGAAGTGAACGTATCCACCGTTACGCCACCCATTGCTTTGTTGATTGCCGCATTGAAGCCTCGAGTTCTGCATTTTGGCCATCGCCATCTTGTTTATTTGCAACCAGAAGTGACACGAGAGGGTGGAGCTAAGTACAACCCGAACGCTGAATAAGACATTTTTAGGCGTCCAAAAAGGTTATAATTAACTTTCTTGACCTGAAAACACACTGTGAAAGAGCTAAAGTTGTAAAACGAAAACACGGACAACTCCCAGATCGGACAACTGCATCAACAAGGTAGCCACGCCCTAAAGCATACCCTGCTTTATGGTCTATTTGACTCTAAATGGGACCATAATTTACTAAATGAAAATCATGCTGTATTGAAGAAGACTTGAAACTAGCGATTGAGACCATAAACTCATGTTTACAATGTTTACTGAGGTAATAAATCAAGTGAGAAGTAGGGTCATTTTCTCATAGACTTCTATACAATCAGACTTCTTTGTGCAACCAGAGGAGTCGCCCCCTGCTTGCTATAAGAAAGAATGCAAGTTTAAGGCACTTCCGCATTGGCTTCACTTCTCAGACCTCCGGGTGAGAGCTGTAACTAGCTGTTAATAGCACTTCATGACAGCTTATGTCAGGACTTGTGCCCAGACGTTACATGTCACTTGTTTCCTGTTAATTTAAATGTCCCATTATGACAGATCATCACTCATAACAAGCCAAATTGAATTAGGTTTGGCTTCTACACTTCTGTGATGAGGCAAAAGAGACATGTCGGTAATAATAGGAGCCTTTGACTTGTTGAAAATAATGCGTTTGCGATCGCCTCCAAACATTATTAGATCAAAGATGCATTCTGTTACTCTCAGTCAAGATTCAACACATTAATTATGATCCGTTTATACTCTCAGGCATCTCACTTCACAGCTCTCTGGGACTTTCCTAGACGCTACTCTGAGATTCTAAACCTAGATGTTAATTTTGCATGTCTGCGTGTGTGTTCAAGGGAGTGTATTGCCAGCTCACCGAGCGGTGCTAGTGGCGCGCTGTGACGTCATGGCGGCCATGTTCAGCGGGAAGTACGCAGAGGCCCGGAGCCGAGTGGTGCCCATCCACGGTGTCTCCTCGGACACCTTCCTGTCTTTCCTGGAGTACCTCTACACCGACTCCTGCTGTCCTGGTGAGTTTCCTGCACACGAGCCAGACGTGTTGTCAAGTTCACCACTGTGACCAACAAATGGCACCTAAAACGGCAACACGTCTCCAATGGGAGGTCTAAATATAGTTAGAAAATGGCCCTCCCTTCCTCTTTATCTTGTGCACTAATTAGACCCTGTAGCAGATTCTGTATGGTGGTGAGATTGATTGCAGTGGGAAACAACCCTCAGTCAGCGTGTTATTCATTCACTCGTCTAGAACTACTCCCTCAGCCTATGGCTGTAAATAAAAATAGAGATTGCTTAGTATAATAAGGGATAATAACTCTTGATTTGTGAGATGGAAGTCGCTTTATAGAAGCCACGGATCTGACCGACAAAATGACACAGTCTGTTACAGAATGGACCTTTAATGCGCCGCAGAAATAAGCACCATCACCAAACGCTTGAGAGAGGTGCAGCGGTGTTTTCCTCACTAAGCGCATCCAAAAACAAAAGCGCAGATGACAAGTCCCATCAACCATCTGTGTGACTGCGACACGGTGCCAGTATCGATCTCGGGGGGCTCGCGGAGAACAGCACCAAGCTTAAAATTAAATTAGATTTAGTGATGACAAAATCAACCCGTGGTATCACTGCTTCATCTGCTTTTAATTGAGCCAACTCACGGCCCCAAACGTGTTGTTGTTGTTGTTGTCATCCTTTGTCACGATCTGTCACATTGTGCGCTGCGTCTTCAAAGTAATTAGTGCTAATAATTCTCTCTGGTGATGGAAATGACTTAACATTGCTTGAGGTGTTTCTACAATCTTAGAGGTCTTATTGATAACATTTTTATGTAGACAAATATCTTTTTTAAAGAATACATCCACAGAGCTTTTAGAAACATGCTGTATAGAAGTATGGCTTTTCCTGAAAAAAAAAAATATTATGATTGTGAAGTAACTTTAAAAATGTTGGCGGGCCAAAATGAATGTTTTGTTTATCTCTGTGGAAGATATCTAACATTTGGTTCTCACTTCTAACAAGGCTTGTGAGCCAACGTTGGTATCACATGGTATCTCTGGCTCATCAGTTAGTGTGGAAAAAATAGATAAATGGATGAGATTGACCGTAGGTGCCTGGCAACGACTTGTTGTGACGTGAGTGCAATGGAATGGGGGAGGGAGAAAGCGACATCTGATAGCTGAATGTTATCAATAGCACCTTTAAAGTTGCATTAATCAATATTTTTATTTTACCACTGAATCAAGTGACTCCAATGTGAAAGCTTAGCTGACACTGCTGATCCCACTGAAAATCAACACTCCGCCTGCAGCTCTGAGCAGCTTCTGGCCACTGTCAACTCGTCTTTTTAGTCTGACAAACCAAATAATGCCAGTTCATTCAAAACTGTAGGCTGTTCTCAGTCCACAGACTTACACACACCGATTGTATGCTACCTTTCCAGTGAAAAAATGACTTATAGTCAAGGTAAAAGGCTGGCGAACACAGTCAAACATTTAGAAAGAGTACAGTAAGTGGACCAAACAATGCCAGTGAATATTGTCCAAAGGGACTCCAATATAATGCTCATGTTGCTTGTTAAAGAGGACCTATTATGCTCATTTTCAGGTGCATACTTTTATTTTGGGTTTCTACTAGAATGTGTTTACATGCTTTAATGTTTAAAAAAACGCTTTATTTTTCTCATACCGGCTGTGCTGCTGAACCTCTTCTCACCCTCGGTCTGAAACGCTTCGCTCTAACTAGCTTTGTTTGAGAGCGTGCCAAACTAGCCACTAGGCAAAATGTGTTACTTGGTGACATCACCACGTTACGGAAGAAAAGGCGGGACTTCAAGCAAGGCGTTTCAGGCAGTTCAGGAGCAGTGTTTCTGTGGGGGAGAGGAACTCCCTTTGGCGTGGACTTTGGGCTTTGTAACTTTACAGATCTTTTACATGCAAAAAAAACTATATAACACACTAAAGGAAAGGGAAAAAGCACAAAAGCAAAATAGGTCCTCTTTAACAGGTTAGCTAAAACAACTGGATGAGCTGAAACATCATAAAGGCTTCTTGCTGTGTTTATTTTAGATTTTTCCTGCCCCCTAGTGGTACAAGATTACTAAATGCAGCTTTGAAATACAAGCTTTTGCAGTGATGCCCAAGGGGGCTTTTGTGTGTGTGTGTGTGTGTGTTTTCATGACATCCATGGTGACATCACAAGTTACCGTAGTCTCTCTTGAATCGAGCCTCCCAACTAGATGCTTACTGATTCAGAAAGCACAAAAAAACCCAAGATGCTATGTTCCTTAATTAATAGATAAAACCATAAATCTGTAACTTAGAGTTACAGAGTTAATTACAACACTGGCTGTCATCTTCCCTTTATTTTGTGGCATGAGATGTTTTGATGAAAAAAAAAAAAAAAAATCATGAAAAACTTCAACAAGCAGCCCTTAAGATCCAGCTTAGGAACAGGGAGGGGAAGCAAGCTGTTTCCAGAGATACAGCTTCAGGTTGAGTCATGGGAACAGGAAATTAAAGCCACGAAACGGCTCCAGAGGCTGCAGCCGCTGCACTGTGGTTATGTAAGAGCTCAGCTCTCAAGGTCAAAACAAGGTAACTCCACCACGAGGGACAAAAACCAAAGGAGGAGTGCTATCAGAGTATTTCACTCCGATAAATAATGTATACTGTACATACTGTGTGGTGGTAGAATACACTGCTACGGCTCATTTCTATGTCTCTAGCTGAACAGAACAAACCGTCTCTATACGGCTGCTGCTCAGCCCGTCAGAGACGCATGCAGGGAATCAGTGTTTCTAGGAGGGAGTGAAGGATGGCGAGGGCTGTGTTTGACTGAATCAACTTACATCAGGAGTCATTTGATGTGACATTTTGACATTACATAATAGGGCTGACATCACTTGTTTGGCGTTTGTTGCACGGGTGCATGTAAGGACGTCATTTGACATGACTGTGCCGAGTACAGTATGACGTATGAGTATGACGTAAAATTTAGGACAATAACATAGAAATATAAAGTCATAAATACACGATGTTTGTGATTAAAGGTGTCGGTATTATGTTTTGGGGCTTGATTTGAACAGATAGATTCGGGTCAGCCTGTCTTTTTTTAAACAATATGGAAGAAAAGCGGTATTGGGAAAATAGCAAATGTGAGAAAATCAAGCAGACATGAAACAATGAAGACAATGGAGTAGAAGCGCTGCTGGGTCTTTGTATTAATCACATACAGCTGCTCTTTGGATCCTTCAGGTGTGTTGTGTTTATTCCATCATGTGAAGGGCTCATTGTGTGGATATGGATGGAATATGGTCTCAAAAAAGTATAAAATGCAAGTTTCCTTCAAAAAGAATCCAAGGCACCCTGTGGGGTTTGTGCAAAATTAAAATGCCTTTATTTTACATGGCAGTAATTATTTAAAATGACCAGCGTGTTGCAACTAACATGGGTCTTCATCAGGGTCATTGTCAGCAGTAACTTGCACACCTGTATTGTGTTACACTAATCAGTAGAGTGGGAGGGTGGTTCTCCATCAATGTGCAAGACTATTGGTCCGAAAGATGTTGACCAGGCTATCGTTATAGATTGAGGAATTCATCATGTGTGGACCTACATAAGGGAAATATTAGGTCCACTTTGACTTAGTAGTCACCTTATATCATATCTATCTTTGTGTTAATCATTTAGGTTTACCCCTGCCCTCATCTCATCTCTTTGCTTCTCTTCCCCTCAACCCTTTTTTTTCTTGGTTCCGCACCATTACCACGCCGGCGTACGCCCGCGGTGTGCCGAGGAGGCGGCAAGCCAAAATGCAATCTTAAATTGATGAATAAAGTCGGTATAAATTTAAGATACAGCAGAGCAGCCAGCGGGTGATTGCTGGTATCATTTTGTCTCTGTGGCATCATTATCTCATCAACAATTAATGACACAATAAACCTTGATCACACTGACGGATCCATGCTTTGTTTAAAGTGACGCCTCCTCAAATGTTTTCCCCTCCATTTAAGAGGTACGCTTCTCAATCACCGCCCTTCATCACTTCTCGCCAGATTGTGCCCCCGGCTGTATGAAAAGGAGCGCACCCCTTTTTTTCTCCTCTTTATTGATGCTGTATCACTTCCTTGTTTTGGACCAATAGGCTTGTACATTGATGGCGAACCACCTTCCCACTCTACTGATTAGTGTAACACAATACAGGTGTGCAAGCTACTGCTGACTGCTGACAATGAGCCTGATGAAGACCCATGGTGGTCATTTTAAATAATTACTGCCATGTAAAATAAAGGCATTTTAGTTTAGCACAAACCCTACAGTGTGGCTTTTTGAAGGATAATTGCATTTTATACGTGTTTGAGATCATATTCCACTCATACAATGAGCCCTTCACATGATGGAATAAGACATGAAACAATTTGGTGCTGTGTTTCTGGCCATATGACAAAGTTCAATATTTACTCTCCTTTTAGCTCTGTTTTGGTCTCCTCTCCTCTCCTGAGGGAAATATCTGTCTCTTTATCTGCTAAATGTTCCACTATGTTCACCAGCTAGTATCCTAGCCGTGTTTGTCTACTGTTTGGTGCTGGGCAGATACAGCTTTTTGCTCCAAACAGCTGCCTGTTGGTGCTGGAAATGCAGTTTGAGATGAGAGCAATGAGAGTGACTCAAAACTATTAAGTTGTGGGCTATAAAAAAACAAAACAATGAGCTGAAAGATGCTAAAAATGCTTATAGAGTTGAGGGGAACTGCATCGTCGGGTGATCATTTTCTGTGGGTTCATCACTACAAGCAAAACCTTTCATTCATGTGGCCATTTTATCCATTTTAAAGCCTCTGAACACCCACACAGGTGTTTTCACTTAATCTGGCTGATTAGAGCTCTGCTCAGGACTGTGTGTAGACTAATTGAGTGCTTTGTTGCACCTGTTAGGGGCGGGACTAATTACACATTTATCATTCTTATTGGTAGATGGAGATTTGTGTCTCCGGCCCACCTTGAACCTGAGCAGAGGTCTAATCAGCCAGAACAACTGAAAACACCTGTGTGGGTGTACAGAGGCTTTAATGCAGTATAAAAGTATTCATTAGTGCAGCTTTCTTTTAGGAGATTTATAGTATTTTCACTCTGTGTAAGATATTACTTTTTTACACTGAGAGGGCCCAGCATTTAACCACGTCAATGTGCTTTTCACCCTGTGTGTGCTGTGCATATAATCCATCTTGAAGTTTATTGTCAAATAAAAATCCTGCTGGATGTGCTTTAACTGATAGGACTTCTAATTTTGTGTGAAATAGACACACAAAATCATTTTTATTATGATACGGTTGTTTAAAGCTTCCCGAGGCGATCCCTTAGTGTGGCTCTGTTCCAAATAAATTTGGACCAATAATCATAAAAACACTTTATTTACTTCAGGGAGCGTTTTTAAGCCTTTGATATACTCTGGAGATATACACGCTTAAAGATGTGTCCAACTATTGTTGAAATCTGGAACAAAATGTAATCTACATAATGTTATAACAATGCATGTGTACAGTATATATGTATATATATCAGTCAGTGCTGTGTGTGTGTGTGTGTGTCCAGCCAGTGTGCTGCAGGCCATGGCCGTGCTGGTCTGCGCCGAGATGTACCAGGTGAAACGTCTGCAGCATCTGTGCGAGGTGTGCGTGTGCGCTTACCTTCAGAGCATGCCCAGTAGAGAGCTGTCGTCGACGGGCATCAGCGTGATCCGACTTCTCCGCCGAGCAAAGGTCAGTGCAGCTTCGAGTGTAAGAGAGAGATGAATTGAGAGCATGAGCAGACCTGCAGGAGACGGCTTGTCTGTGTACACTGATTACTACTTCATTATAATGTTGCATTTTTCTTCAGACATAAAAATGCAAATGCTGTGTATAGAAGAAATCTTGCTGTTTGTCAAAAAACATTGCTCAATGCAATGTTTTTCTTTCCTCTGTGGCAAGCTTAATCTTTTAACTCGCAGCAGCCCTAGGCCTCCATCTGCAACAGATATTCATGTTTATCCGTCGAGAAGCATTCACTCTCAAGAGAATCATTGTTATTTGACATAATGTCTGTTTGGATTGATTCTCAGTGCCACAATGCAGAGCAGCTGTACGTCTGGCTCCTCCACTTTATCGCCAACAACTACCTGATCTTCAGTCACAAACCTGACTTCCTGGAGCTCTCAGGTCAGTGGGTGCATTTTTTAAACATGTAAGCAAACGTCTGGCAAATTCAAATAAGCCTTTTAAGTGATGGTTGCGCTGCACAGAGCGATAGCAAAATGAAACTGCTGATTTCAACAGTTTAGAGGGCTTCAGACTACGTTATAAAAATGATTAAGTCAAAGTGCCTCCGGGCTTTTTTTGCTTTTCCACGCAGCAAATGTAGGTTAGGCTCCCTCTGTCTCAGATAAGTGCTGCAGATGGTAGGCTGGTTCTCATTTTTTATCAAATGGACAAGTTTGTAAAATACATGGAGGTGTAATCAAGGTGTTCATGAATCAGTTGTGAACTATAAAGGAAACACTAGAAATGTCACTTTGAGAATTTTGGAGAATAGAAATTGACTTTATCACTTTCTATTTTTGGAGTTTTGAGAACATCTGTCTCTAGACACCTGCGAAAACCTCTGTATTTTATGCCAGTGGTTCCCAAACTTTTACAAAACTGACACAAATTAGACCCCCATTTGATAAGATTTTGTCCCAGGGTCCCCCATCTGATAGGATTTTCACATTTAGAGGTTTTATTACAGAAAGTGTATGAAAACCCATGACCAGAATAGTCATACATTCAGTCATTGTGTTACTTATGGATAGATGCATAGTGAAAATAAATGATTCCCCTTTTTGCTGGGGATCCCCTGGAGCCCCGTCAAGGACCCCCGGGGGTCCCCGGACACAACTTTGGAAACCACTGTTTTATGATATATTGCCATATTACAACGGAGTATTAAGGCCACATTAAGGGAAAAAAATCAATCTGAGATTTCGAGAATAAGGTCATAATATTACAAGAATAAAGTCGTAGGTTTACGAGAAAAAAAGTCATAATATTATGAGAACAAAGTCATAATACTATGAGAATAAAGTCAGAATATTTTACTTGATATTTTAGAGGGGAAATAGAGCAGCGTGCCGCCTGTGTGAAAATGAGGAACGTGGAGCATCTTGTGAAGTTATACTTAGTAGTATAGGTTTCCCAAATAATGAAATACTTAATCTTTTGGCACATCAGCACCACATTATCATAAGTATCAGGACCTTGAAAAGATTGTGCAAGAAACTGCATTTATTCCGAAGAAAGAACCACACAGACCTGGGGGAAACTGCCTCTTTTGTGGAGGAGGAAATGACTTTTTTTCTCACAAAGTTATGACTTTATTCTCATTAAATTACGACTTTTTTTCTCGTAATATTATGACTTTATTCTCGAAATCTCCGATTTTTTTTCCCCTCAATGTGGCCCTAATACTCCGTCGCACCATATCGCACAATATGGCAGTGTTTATGTATTAGATAGCACCTCAGAATAATGCATCCTTATAGTATGCTCAATACTATAAGTTTATGCTTGAGTTTTATATAATACCTGTCATTGCTTCACAGTTATCATATGCATTTAATAGGCACAGTTAAAGATTAACAGCAACGCTGCTCCGGTTAGTAGCAGAAGCACTTTTTTATTGTCATCATTAGTCACACACACAAGAATCCTTTAAGGTCATTGGACGGATACTTTAAGGGCACAAGCGAAGTCAAAGGCCAGAACGAGGAGACAGCACATGATCGATCACCGCTGGTCTTCTGTTGCTTGTTGGTGTAAACAAAATCTTATCAGATATTTTTCAGCCTTGTTGTTCGTGGCAACAATCCAAGCAGTTGCTAGTGTTGTGTGTTTGGTTATGTATGTGTTGTGCCAGGCACAGTAAACGTGGCAGTAAATTACAGTTGATTTGTTTTTGTGTTCCAGAGGAGGAGCGCGAGCAGGTGGAGAGGCTACGCTGGCCGTCCAGAGGCTATCTGCAGGAGCTCAGCGAGTACCAGCAGCGGCGACGCAAACTACGCAAGTCCCGCTGCATAGTCATGTGACCCCCTCCTGGATTCCTAAAATATGTGGGAAACAAGGGAAGGGGGGGGGGGGGGGGCAGAGGAGGGTCCAGGGAGAAAATAATGACCAAGAGTGAGACTAGTCATCAACACATGGAGAAACAGACAGATGAACTTGTTTGTTGTGCCGGATGAAAGGCTGATTTCTGAGGGACACTGCTGCTGAGGTCATGAGACTCCTTAAACCAATAGGACAACGTTGTCGAGCTGTGACACGCCTCTCTTCCCCTGGAGGAAAGACTGTGCATCCTTTGCGTAATGACTTTTCCATCACGGGCAATACAAAACGACTGATATGAATTTAAAACGACCAGCTGGCCACCGACCAGGGGGCTCCGTGAAAGATTATATTTATATTGGCCGATGCAAAATGGAGGATTTCGACTGTGAACAAAATGGCTCCAGATATATCATCAAATGACCACACATCTGCTTGGAAAACAGGCCGGGATCACGTGCAGACCCAAACTACAGTAATATGACTTCAGTTTGAAAAAGCAGGAAGGAAACTGTGCTGAAAGTGTTTTGTTCTCTACTCGACACTTGAGGATCTCCTGTATGCTGGACTGCTCCGTCTTAAATTAAATGGCCCATGATGCATCTGTGTCCTGTCCGATCTAAAAATTGTGAACGTGTGCACGTGCAGCATTGCTTAAAGGGATAGTTCGGGTGTTTTGAAGTGGGGTTGTGTGAGGTACTGATCCATAGTCAGTGTATTAACTACAGGAGAAGACGGTCGGCACTCTCCCAGCTTGGAGAGGCAGACAAGAGTTACTGTACCGCACAGAACCAAAGCAAAGTACTGCTGTGGTGGACGGGGCCGGCAGCAAAATGTATTTTAGCCACTGTAACAGGGACTGGGCGGACGACAGGGAAAATAGTGGAAGTACAGCAATCAAAGACAGGAGCCCTAAAGATAACCAAAAATTATCTTAGCCAATGTACCGGTTCAACATATAACAAAGGTTCACCCTGAGAGATCTAGGGGAGAAGAGACTGAGCACTCACAGCCTGTGTCACACCAAATTAACTCTCCTGACTCTCCTTAATCCTCCCCTGATGAGGAGATGAGCTCCAGGTGTGTGGCTCTCCACACCTGCTCCCAATACTCTCTAATGGGAGTGGGTGGAGCCACCTGGCAGGAATGTAGATGCCTCCAATTAACATGTCCCTCAGCCCCTTACACCACCTAAAAGAAACCTAAAAAAAAAAAAATCAATATCAGTTTAAGTGTACGCTATATTTAGAATATTTTCGCCGATTTATCTTACCGTGAGACAGCTATACAGTTTATGTTTCTGATGGGGGAACTGAAGCCGTTATCTATGCTCTCGCCAAAGCAACCAGACACCATTGAAAAAAAACTGTAATTTTACTTCGCAGCTCGTTGGAGTTGCTGGTTTACCGCTGCTTTGATTGTTTAGTTTGTTTGTGTTATTGGTTAGTTTGGATTCACCAAAGACACACAATAGCACAAACTAACTAACCAGTTGAGGCAGCGGTAGACCAGCAACTCCCAGTTCTGCGAAGTAAAATTACTGTTTTTTCAATGGAGTCTGGTGGCTTTGGCGAAAGCATAGATGGATACAACGGCTTCAGTTTCCATCGGAAAAGGGATGTCTGACGGCGAGGTAAAGCGACGAAAATATACAAAATATAGCGTACACTTAAACTGATTGATTGTGTTTTTTTTAGGTGAGCCTTTATTTTAGGTGGCTTAAGTACGTTTGCTGCCGGTCTCGTCCACAGCATTACATTGCTTTGCTTCCGTGCCGGTACTCCTGTCTGCTTCTCCAAACTGGGGGCGTGCCGACTGTCATCTCATGTAGGTAATACACTGACTACGGATAGGTACCTCATACAACCCCACTTCAAAACACCCAAACTATCCCTATAAGCTGAAATAACTCTTGAGCCTCTGGTTTGCGGCTCGATTGATATTTCAGCCGAGCGATGACCTACATTAAAACCGAGAGCAGAGTGGAAAGCGACTGGTGATGCTGCTGGTAGCACAGTCACGCTCATTTTCATCTGTAGTCTGTCAGAAACTCAGTTTAGCAGACGAGCAGGACCAATTTAATTACAGTTCTTCTATTAGATTCTTTCAGATGCAACATCAGTGAGAGTCTCACTGTCAGACTGATTTTATTACCATCTGAGACGGAATACATTTCGGTCGTTGTCCATGTCAAAAGAGGCCGTCTCACTGTCACTCAGAGACGGCTGGAAATTAAATCTTCAAATTAAACTACACATTGCCTGTATCACACATCAAGTACACCGAATCCAGAACAATAATCAATGTATTTTTTAAAATTCATTTCCACCTGGACTTTTACACTACTTCCTTTGCAGGTTAATATGATACACTGTTGAAACTATTCCATATCTATTTGCAATAACAAATAATAATGGTCTGTCTCTGTCTGTCACATAAAAAAAGGCAAAAACCTTTTGTAGCATTTACGTGTACAGAAGTGGTATAAAGATATAGGAAAAAACAACCATATCATGAACATAAGTTGGTACACTAAAAACCACAATGCCTCTGGGTGGATACACAATAGTTATTTTATCCTATTCTTTTTATTTCAGAGGTTGTTTTTAATCATAACGAGATTATGATTTATTGGTGCTGCAATTATTTTTGTAAACTATACAGTATGTGGACATGATTATGACATTATGATTCTTTTTTTTTTTACATTCAGAGTAGAGACAACTGGGTCACGCTGTTTTACAGTCTACTGTTTCACTGGTATTTGCTTAAAAAGGTGCATGATTATTTTTAAAAAATGGGCACGAGAAGACAGAACAACTTAGATAGTCAGTCAACAAAATGAAAGCAAAAAAGATCAATAGTGACATTTTGCAGCTATTTTTTATTCAGTGGATCAGCATCAGTCATTAACAGTCGACAAACAGGGTGTAACTGTATTTGTATCCAGTTCTTGCAGTACTATAGCAGAGGTGTAGCAGCAGGCTGTGTATATATAGTACAAGAAAGCTGTGAGATTTTGACAGTGTACAGACGATATCAGTTGGTAAATTTAACCACCTGATGTATATTTAACCTGCTGCTGCACCACAGCAATCACAGTGTGTGTGTCTACTAGGAAATCCTCAAATAAATCCCAATCTACTCTTAAAAAGAAAAGGAGTAAATAACAGTTGAAAGACTGGACTGTAAAACAAAGTGTACTCCAGTGCTGCATCCACGCCCAGTGTGTGGAGACAGTGTTGTACAGACTGTATATAACACGAGGTCTGACTTTAAATAAAGACATGTTTTAGAATGAACAGACTGGATGAATGTCTGCTGTTTGTACACATGTATGTTTATTATACAGCATTCATTTTTGACCCCAAAAGTTTAAAGTATATTTATTGTCCCTTACAGGGAAGGCTGTCGGACAGTTTGGGGCCGTTTTTTCGGTGTGTCCCGCACCGTCGGCTCTAGTTTGCCCGCAACGGAGGTTTTTTTCGGCCGATTCAGCACGTTGAATCGGTGGCGGAGCTCGTCTGTGAGAGAAATCACTCTGATTGGCTGTTCCGCTTAAACGAATCAGTGCGCGAGAAGACAAGTGAGGAAAGCAAACCAACGAGTAAAGTCAAGAGGGCAAACACAGAAGGCTCTTCTCATTTTTCATCTTCATCTCATCTGATCATTCCAAAATGATGTTTCAAATTGACAAACATCATATGTGTGATTCATGGCGCAACTCAAACGGAATCAAAAAAATATTTGTCTCTCGCCGCTGACTACCGTACATATGTTTTTTCTGAAATAAGGTCCCATGGTGGTCCACCGGAAGGGGAGGCACTTCGCCTCTCTATATCTGCTGGGCAGAGGATTGTGGGTTATATTAGCTAGAAAAGCATACTGGCTTGCATACTGCAAAATGCGGATGTAGGAGGACATCCTGGTATTTCGGGCATACTGCCTTTGACATACTATGTATTGGAACAAACTAAATCTTTTTCTGGCATACTAAATAGTATGGTAGTTGGGTATCGGAACGCACAGATCTCTGTATAACATGTTTCAAAATCTTGTAGAGGTGTTAATTTGGGTCGAGATCTGGTGGTTTTCATACTCATCAAACCATCCAGTGAACCCTTGTGCGCTGCGTGGAAGCATCTGCGTTCATTATGTTTCCTCGCTCATTTATTCAGGCGTTTCCTTCAATTTGTCACCCATCTGTACATTTCCATCAGGATGTGATACAGCGTTGGCCTAGAGCAGATTTTACTCCTGTCTTTACCACCGAGCAATTACTTCTTATCTCTTTGAGCACCACCTCGGGCATCTTATTCCCTGTAATTCATTTATTTCTACACTAATGAGAGCTTACTGGTACTAATTTATGCACTTAATGACTCGCTCTCTTGCGTGCTATTACAGAGTGGACCTTCTGTCCACTGCCAGACACTCTGTCTTTCACTTTATAGTTTATTTATTTATTTATTTATTTTATTCATGGAGTGTGTGAGTGTCCTGTACCTGGACGTCTGGAACGTGTCACTGCAGGGCTCCGATAGACTGCAGCATGCCCTCCAGTTTACCGCTCTCATGCAGCGCCGCCATGTCGCTGCCGCCTCCGACACACTCCTCGCCTATGAACACCCGTGGGACCTACGTTCACATTAATACAAGAGAAACAGGGATGCAATTGATAAATATGCAGTCATCGATTTTCAGTGTCATGCATAGAGTTGGATGATATGATGATCACACAATACACATTTGTTTATCATCAGACATTCTGCCATACTATTGTCTACTATTGATAACATAGTAACCACCCCTATTACAGCTGTTGTATAAGGCCATTGTGGGCAATGAGAGAAAATTAATTGGAAACTGTTTTGCCGGTTGTTTAAAGGGAAAATGTTCAACCTTATCTTCATCTATCTGAGTTAGGGATATAGAGTGAAAAACACCTGCAGATCTTGCTGATGTTCTCTTTGTCTCTGGGGCACAACTGCAAAATCTGTTGTCCTTCCTCATCCAGTGACGTCGTTGGAAGCAAGGAAGAACTACAGAGCGCTACTTCAGCATTTTTGTGATTTTATTTTTTGTATATTTATCAGACTAAAAGAGAGCCTGTGTAATGTAGCAAACTCAACGCTCATGTGCAATGCATCCTGGTACATGTAGGCACAGCCGGCACGGCTCCATGAGCAGGATGGATCAGCTTTCTCGGTCAATATAGCACACACTGGGGAATTTATTTCTTCAGTAGACTACATTTACCATGAGCACTGATTGGACATCCACATAAAAAGGTGATAGATTTTCCCTCTAAGTAATTTTTCATACAAAAATGCCCTACAGTTTCCTGTTTCCAGCTTCTCAAATGTGAAGACTTGCTGCTTTTACTTATAATTATTTGAATTTATTTCTATAATTTAATAATATTGAATTTGATTTTAAGGTTTGGACTATTGGTTGGACAACAACAATCCTTGTGAAGACATCACTTTGGGGCTTTGGGTGTTGTGATGTGACTTTGTCACTATTTTCTGAATTATTACACACCAAACAGTCAATTGATTAATGGAGAAAGTAATTAGCAGGTTAATACATTAACAAAACAATCAATAGTTGCAGTTCGATACAGTTTAAAAACTAGCTTCACCTCAACCGACTACAACAATACAATTCTGCTTTTACATTACTGCACGAGTGATAATAATCTAATATATAATAATATAACAGTCACAGGGGACATTTCTCTGCATTGTAATGGAGTATTTTACAGTGTGGTAATAATAATAATAATTTTATTTATATAGCACCTTTCGAAACAAGGTTACAAAGTGCTTACCAGTAAAAGCATGATAAAAGAAATAACTCCCAGAACTTGAATCTAAACAGAATATATCATATAAATAAAAAAATAAATATGAAATAAAATCACATAAATAGTTACAACAATGCACCATCAGTTAAGAAAAAGCCATAATATAAAAGTGAGTCTTAATACAAGAGATTTAACGGAAGATACTGAGTTCATACAGTGGGAGTACTACTCCACTACTGCATACATACACCACGGCAGGATTTTATCCATATTATACAGTCAGGCACACACACACAATCACATTTTTCCATAATCTTGTTACTTTCTGACTTTTGCTACACAAAAGGCTGACGTCTGGTAACGTAAGTGAGGCAGTTCCTCTTGATTTCACCCTCATTTATGGTTATATATGGGAAATATAGTCAAAACAAACGAGTAACAACCCGCAAATGAATCAGAAATGTTTACAAATAAGCGTTTCTCAGAGCTAACACAGCTAACAATGATAGCCTTCACTTTTACACAGCCGTTGCTAAGCTACACTTCCGGTAGTTTTAGAACCGTTAATTTGTGGCGTCTATGAGGTTTAAATTACCTTCGCTTGTTTTCCTCTAAAATGTAGGACTACCACACGTAATTTTATTAGATAAACACACGTAAACTTGTTGTATCAAGGTGTTCAAAAGTGACACTTCCGTTGTTTATACTATGACAAAGCAAACTTTCGTGTTTTACCGTGCGCTCTCCGGTGAGCTCCAGGAAATACTCCTGCATCTTGTTCATGTCGCCGCGTCCGCTGATATCAACGAGCTCCAGATGTCCCGGCTTGAATTTGTATTTGGCCACGACGTCTTTGGCCAAAATGCAGAAGGGGCAGGTGGGCTTAATGAACAGCACCACTTTATCTCCTTTGATTTTAGTCTGCACAAACTGCTGCGCCATTTTTAAAGTCGCCCGGTGAGGTGAAACGGTCAGGAGATGAAAAGGAAGAAGATGACAGCTCTGCTTTTTATGTTAACGATGATGACGTCAGAGGCAGGTTCCTCACTTCTTAAAGAGACAGTACACACATCTGGCGTGTGCACGTAAGCACGTTCACAAGCTAGGGATTTTTTCAGAGATGGTCTGTTATGGTGATGGGATTGATGACGTTAAGGGGATAAAGTGAGATACTACTTATAATACCAATAAAAGCTTAGGATAACGGGCATATTACACCGGTGTTACACTGAAATCTGTGACCGCAGAGAGCCAGCAACATGAAAAGGTGACCCCACTTTACCTGTCTTTTGCTTTTCTTTTACAGTTTTGTAAAACGTAGGAGTATTAAGGCCAAAGAAAATAAAAATAAATCTGAGATTTCGAGAATAAAGTAATAATATTAAGAGAATAAAGTCATAAGTTTACGAGAAACAAAAGTCGTATTATGAGAATAGTCGTAAGTTTACGAGAAAGAAAGTCGTAATATTATGAGAATAAAGTCATAAGTTTACGAAAAAAAAGTCGTAATAGGAGGATAAAGTTTACGAGAAAAAAAGTCGTAATTTTATGAGAATAAAGTCATAAATTTACGAAAAAAAAGTCGTAATAGGAGGATAAAGTTTACGAGAAAAAAAGTCGTAATATTATGAGAATAAAGTCATAATATCATAAAGTAGTAATTTTACGTGTTATTTTAGAGGGGAAATAGAGCATGTCGTATTCCCCGTGTGAAATAGAAAAAGAACTGGCTTACTTTTCTTTGTGGTAGTTTCCTTCATATTCCACCTAAATCTGCATAGTTTGTGACTTTGCGGTGACTCGCAATTTTTCCCCGTTGGGCATAGCATAGCAAAGATGGTGAAAGGTAAACGTGCACTTGACCCACGTGTGTGCAGTTTGACAGCAAACAGACCCGTGATGACAGCCTTCCCTGCTTTCTTCACAGCCATTGGATGAGAGCCACATTTTAAAAAAAGTGTCTGTCCTGCAGTGGTTTGACTTTTGAAAACTAGAGCCAATGAAAATGTGAGACATCGTCTCAATATGTGGTACGCGGGACAAGGGATAAAAATGCTGTGCAGTCCCTCTTTAAGTGGGACACCTGGTCACCCTAGAGCCCAGGGAGGGAAATAAATGCTTTTGGACCCCTACTGCCCCCCACACCTCCCACGTAAAGCCCTATATGCATTGTGTACGAACCCTGAAGCATCCAAGTCCCTGTTAAGTACACACAGCTGATCTGTTTGACCAAAGCCCCCCCAAAATTCACCTATGCTGGAATATAATACTAAGAGCAAAATATAAACTAAAGTAAATAGATTTAACACAGGGCCGCTCCAAAAGAGTGTCACAAGATTTGCTGACATTGCAGGACTCGCCTTAGTTGATAATCTATTTAAGGAGAGGAAATTCCCGGGACTCTCTCGTCAACTAGTGATGACCGGTTTTGCGGGTTGATCGTGACCTTGGCAATGAAATCTGTTTAGAAAATGATAGAGCGTGGGCCCATTAGCGTCACACATTTCATTTTCCATGTTTCGCAGCGACCGACTCAAACAGCAGTCAATGTTTTGAAAGTCAGAAACACTCTACAGTTGCCAATTTAAACCAGTCTCACCAGTTTAATAGGTAAACTACATGGAACATGGAGGCATATTGTGTATGCAGCTTTCCATCATGTCTTCATTTCCTTCTCTTCATGAAACAGGGAAAGCTGAATCCGACCAGGTCCCTTCATTTTTATGTGCAGATGTAGCTCTAATAAACCAGATTATTTGCATTTTGGAAGGAACTGATCTACATTTTACCAGTGAATACGTTTATAACAAAATGAAGGTGTATAATGGAGCAGTGTAATATTCTGCATCATACAGTAGTTGGTCCAAAAGGGTCATAGACTACTGATGGAGTTAAATATGCTTTAATTGAGAATATAATACCATTTCTAAATGAAACTGGCAATAATCAGCGTGACAGCAGTCTGAAATCTTTCAACACTGGATATATGAGCGTTTTGACAGACAATGTAGATTAAATGTCACTTCCTGAATTGGATAAATCACCTTAATAGTGTCATAGACCGATAGCAGGTGGTGTTTTTGTTTTTTCATATGAACAATTTCAAATGTCTGTAAAGGAAAACCATAAAGAAAATACAACAAAAGTCATTTTCCAGGTAAAACTAAATTGATTTTTATTGAAATGTCCTGTACATTTTCGGCTGGGCAGGATCAGATTTCACTTGATATTCAGTGGTTTCTCATATCTAAACACTTCCAGGGCATTTTTAAACTGTCACTTCCTCATTAAGACTCTCGATCAAACCTCTTCCCTCCTTCCTCCCACCACAGTGAGTCACATAATTAATGTCGTTCAGACCCAATTTAAGTGTTTTCGATAAAGACAGAAATGTTTGGAAGGCTTAGAAGAGGACACACCACCTTGAAGGCTGCATGTAAAGCCCTGGCCTCCATCATAACTTTGCTGGAGCGGCCTTTTCGGACTCTAAATTCAGGGAAGACCATTGCACAGGGAAAAAAAAAAAGAAAATAACCAAAACACTGACCCTGTAGTTCACAGCCGTGTTAAGTGTAAATCTCAAGTAGAGTCTGTGGACATTTCTTTATCTGCTGTTATCTGTGACGCATCAAAGATGCAAGTGCTGATTTTCTGTCAAAAAATAACTTGAGAGACAACAAGTAAGATAAGCCAGGTCTGTAATTATGTTAAATTGATTCTGACAACCGAGCAAACAGCCAGTCTGCTGCAGAGACTGACTATCTGACAGGATGCCACAAGCAAAATATATGAGAGATAGAACTGGACATTTACTTAAATCTCAATTTCTGGGGGGAAAACATTTTTTCCAATACAGGACACAGACTCTTACATGTCCACTGAATATAGCCGATACATAATCAGACTAGACTGCTGAGTCAACACCTCTCAATTATTGATCTTTTCTGGGGGCACAGTGACTCCGTTCCTCTTCACATCCCAAAATGTAATCAGACAAATATTCCAGTGTCAATGTCTCCTATAATTAAGCCCCAATCAGAAATTGTACTCCATGGATGCAGTACCAGAAAAGTATTTAATTTTTGGCAAACATTCTAACACAGGTTTGTAAACAATTTTTCCCTTGTTGAAATAAAGACTTTTCATAGAAGCCATTCATCCACCCACTGAACTAAATCTGTTATCATAATGTTGAGAAAAAAAAAAATCTTTCACTGCTCTGCAGAACTCAAACTGAGAATCAAATACATTTGAAATTATAATTTCACAGATTTGTCCTCTGGTGGATGACACATTTTTGCTTCTTTCTAAAAATAAAATAAAAAAATAAAAATAAAACAGAAACTCAGGCTGTTTGCCGCTGGATAAAGCTGAAGAGGTGGGCGTAGTCCTTTCCAGGGTCTAGACGTGAACCATTCTGGAAAATAAGGATCTTCTATTATCTCTTCAATTAAGATCAGGTACTGTTACTCCAGCCAGGTTGATCCTGAGTGCTCTGGCTGGTCAAACACTATAGCAGCTTTTTTTTTGTTTTTCATATTTCTCACTTTTTTCTCCATATTTCTATTTTTTCTTACACCTGTCACTCCACATAATGCACAACCGTACGAACACACACATACATACATTTTGTAACACTCCTTCCAGACTTAACATCCCTCCCTTCCTTCTCCACTCATGCACACACATACACACACAGCCTGTTTCCAGGCAGTTATAGTTCCTTTGTGTAGCCTGCGGACCCTAAGGGTCGGCGTTTCCGAGTGTAAACACCTTAAGGCACCCATAATGCACCACTAAACACTGTTGGTGCAGGGACTACTGCCCCCTGCTGAGGGGGATCGTACTCCTTTAGTTACCCCACCCTCACCACCCCGTGTGGCTGTTACAACTAAATTTACAATCCATGCACACATACTGTTGTTGCGTCTCAATCAAGCTCAAGTGATTTCTCCTGCCCGTCTCATTTCCTCAAACTCAGCAACCACAGTAATGTGTTGAAACAAGGTTATCCAGTACAGTTTTTTTTTTTATGAAAAGAGAGGAAATGAGGCAGGAGAGACATCTTCGCCAAATGAGATGACATAATGGATCTTGCGTGCAAAATGGCTTCACAAAGTCAAAACACATAAGGCCCGCGGTAAATTTTTTTTGCATTGTTTTCAACAAAGGTTAAACAATATATCATCTGCGGACTCTTCTTTGCACTACGAGTCCCAAAATAAATAGATCTCCCTCTTTCTTTCTTTTTTTTTTTTTTACTTAAATACAAGTTAATATTTTCTCTGATGCTCAAAAATACTTTTTTTGTTCTTTTTTTTTGCCTGAAGATAAAATCCTTCAAAGGTTAGAAGAGTTGAAGTTTTTTTTCCCCCAAACCCCTTCACACATGCAGGCGGCCCCTTTCACTGGTCCAGTGGTATGAAAGTCAACAGGAGCTCATTGAGAAGAAACAGAGAGAAAGCAAAAAGATATTGAAGGGGGGGGGTGGGTAAAGTCAAAGTGACACTTTCAAAATTGCAGGCAACAATGAAGCCACTGGAATCAAAGATCGGAAAGGAAGCAAGGAATGAAAAAGGATGGTGGGAAAAGGGAAGGAAGAGAGGTGGGGAGGGCTGTTGTGGAGGCAGTAACTGAAGGGGTGTTAATAAATAACAGCCAGTTGGACACCCCCTCCTGGTTCGACACTCCTTTCTCAATACTGATTAGTGTAGACGTTGTTTGTGCCGTGCTCTCAGCACCAGGGCTGGGCTCTGCGCTGGTCAAAATCAGCTATTAGCCGCTTGATGTGGGCCAACTTGTTGTGCAGGTACTCGCAGCGCTGCTTCTCCACGTGGTAGTTGGGGCTGTGCTGTAAAACACATACACACACACACATTATAGTTATATACACAAACTAGTTAGTAATGAGAAACAACAAGTTTTGTGGGCTATAGAAAAAACATCCTTATTAGACAGAAGTCTATGCAACTACTCACTTGTTTCATCTTTTTGTACTCTTTCAAGACTTCTTCTTGCACCTTCTGTAAACAGAAAAATTTGCACTTTTAAAGGCAAATCCACTTATGAATATTACAAATCACAAATGCCATGCCTTACTATCATTGTAACAAGAAAAAGTGTTAACCAGTATAGGCGAAAATGTTGTGAATACTACATTTAGCAGATAATGAAATATAAAACTTTAAAGTGAGATCTATGTGCTAACTTGGCACCCTGAACTGAGGCTCTGAATGTCTGATGACATCAAACACTAAACAAATATGTGCTGCCTGGTGGTTGCAGATCTCACTGGATCAAGGAACAGATGTGGAATGTTAATTAATAGTAATTATAATTTCTGTTAATTAGAAACATAAATGGGCAATTCTGAACAGCCTTACTAGCCAACTGCTTCATTACACAAGTTTATATTACGATGAAAGAACCATCACATAGAGCTTTATTGTACAGTATGTACTTCGTATTAGTCGACAACATTTTATTCTAAATCTTTTCTTTCATTTTATTCTTATCTTTTTCTGTCTGTATTGAATAGTTTACTGCTTGTTTTTTATCCTCTATTTTAGTCTACAGTATGTAAAGTGTCTTTGAGAACTTTAAAAAGCACTTTATGAATCTGATGTATTATTATTATTATCTGCTATATACAAGGAATGGACAAAATAAGATAAGATATAGATTGCAAACTCATCACAAATGCACAGTCAAGATTAAGGATGTCTAGATACCAGAAATTTAGTAGTCCATACCAACAGGTTTCTCGCCAAAAACTAAATTTTACAAGATAACATTTGAACACATCATGATAACCTTATGATTTACCTTCGCCTAATACTAATTTTTACTGAATAGAGCTTCATCATAATGAAACTCAATGCAACCTCCGTTAACGTTGGCTTTTAGCTCCGTGCAAGACTGTGCTGCCCACCGACTGCTAACAGCTAACATTAACTAGCTCTCGTCCTGCCGATTTCAACACGGATTTGTTGTTCATAATGAGGCATTATCAAGGAAAAAATATAGTGCTTCCCCCTGGATGAGTCGATAGTGAGTTTAGAGCGTTCTTTCGGATTTTAGACACGGTTTATCTCGAGCCCCCCTGGTACCTACGTTACTGTAGAAAAATGAGTCACGTTTTCAGAATTTTGGCTTCGACTTGGTACCTAAGTATCAGTTCTAGTGACATCCCTCATCAGGATTATACAGGATGTGGCTTTAGAGGAAACTGGCATGTGAAAATGGCAACATCAACATAAGTACAGCGTCTTCATGCTAACTGATCTGACCTGGTATTCTTTGGTGCCGGGTGCCAGCTTCCGGCACTTGGCATCCAGCTGGGTAAAGCGGCGGGTGATGCTCTCCACGCGGGCGTGTAGCCGGCGATACTCCTCATACTCTGCGTTGAAGTCATCCTTGTAGCTTTGCCGCTGGTCTATGGACACCATTGGCATGTACTTCCTGTAAACACAGGAAAGGAAATATAACTGAATGAGTCTTTCTTAGCATTTTAGAAAAAAAAAAAAAAAGTGTCACGTTTTATGACCAACACCAGCACTCCACCATGAGCAAACTTCCCCTAACTGTCCTTGTTTAGAATACACTACGCTAAAGGTCGTGATCTTTAAAGAAAGGTGGTAATCCTGTTTAACACCGGTTGAGCTTCTACTATTTGTGCAATGGACAACACGCCTAACCCTGCACTCATTACGTGGAAAGCGCAAAATAGTTTCTTGGTACAGCAAAGAAAGAAAAATACCAGAATGCACAAATGAAACACATCTGTGTTTATTGCTGCATTTCCTGCGTCCTAATACTCAAGCTTGTGTCTGTACTCAACGTTCTGTTTAGTCAAATGGTTCAATGAAATGAGAGACCTGAAAGGTAAAAGAGGGTCACGCTGTGGGAAAATGGAAACTTCCGAGGTATATCAAGGTAACTCACACTACATAGTCAGGCATCTCAATTGTGGAGGAGAATTCAGTGGATTGGACCGGCTTCTCTTTATCTGAAGAGTCTGAGGAGAAAGAGGAAATGTAAGAATGTAAATACTGCACTGATAATCCAAAATACACAGGATCAACACTCTGTCAAGGATGGACAACTGCATTTAGCAGCATGGCTAAAAATATAATATATAAATGTGATAAATAAGTCAGCCTCGGAGGCCTTTTAAAAGTGACAAGTTACATTTTCAGATTAAAAACATTGATCTATTTTCTCATTTGTTTTGCCTTTTGATGCTCTTGGATTCTGTAGGAACAGTGGTGGAAGAAGTACCCAGGTCTTTTACTTAAGTAAAAGTACAAATACCACAGTCTAAAAATACTCCATTACATGTAAAAGTCCTCGATTCGAAAGTAAAAGTACTCCTTATGCAGAAGGGCTCCTTTTAAAGTGTCACATTCTTATAGAATATTAGCACTAACACACACATTTTGATGTTGTAGTTCTTCAATTTGGATTTTAAATACTTACACTTATACATACACTACTGGGTAGATTAGTAGTCCTTTACTGCATCATATCACAAAAGCATATCATATGTTTTTTATGTAAAAAGTAACTAGTAGCTAAAGTGTCAAATGTACAATATTTCCCTCTGAGATGTAGTGGAGTAGAAGTATAAAGAAGAAGAAAATGGAAATACTCAAGTAAAGTACAAGTACCTCAAAATTGTACTAAAGTAAAGTACTCGAGTAAATGTACTTGGTTACAGTCCACCACTGTTTGGAGATTTTATATGTACTAGGTGTTGTTGGGGTCTGCTATTTTTTTGCCAAATATGCTGCCACAGAAAAGGAATAGACAGTAAATGATGCACACCTGCACTGAAAATACATCAAATAACAGCTCCTGGCTTATTAGCAGTTATTAAACCTAGCATTAGCATATTCTTGAGAAAGAAAAGAGTCTCTCAAAGTTCAAATACAACATTTGTAATATCAGGTAAACCAAAGACCACAGAGTAAACAAGAGCTCAGATCAATGCCTCCGCATGTTCAGACAACATCCAGTGTAATCAAAGATCAAACTGTATGTGTATGGGTGGGCTGTAACACACATAAATAGAGATAAACATGTGAAACACGGTGAGCAACAAGCCAAAGTCTGAAAGATAAACTGGCTGGAAACTTGGACAGAGGAGGCAGTCACAAGACATGTCAATGCTGCTTGAATTAGTGAATCAAAACACACACACACACAGACATTTAGTGTGCTTAAAGTTGGACTAAAGCTGGATTAAATGCTCTGTTAGCTTATGCTCCGATGTCTCAATAGTGTTTTTAAACATGCATGGCGACACACCAACAACCTGTGTTGTAATACTCTGAAGTGACAGGAATTTTGAGTTAAATGAGGAAAACAATTGGTTTTAAAATTTAAGGTGGCGAATCCACATCACCCTTTTTTTTTACGTACAGGTTTCCTTGTTATTTGACATGTTAGTTTGATCTTTCCACAGAATAGCAGGTGAAGGTAGCACTCGGACAAGACTTTAAGACAACAACATTAAAGCTGTTTTAATTGATTTATAAACACTAGGGGGCAGAAGAACTCAGATCCTGATATATCATAGCTAAGTTTGTGTGGCTAACATGTTTGCAAACCATTACCAGCACCTAGCAGACACAGAGCAATATTATCATCGCCATTTTCACAGATCAACAGATATTTTAACTTGTCATGGTGGGGAAAGCGCAGGTGTTACTATTAACACCAACGATGGCTCCGTTCTGTTTAAGTATCAGTTATACTTTCCGCAAGAACATGAGGTGACGTGGAATCGTGACAAGGAATTGTTTGGATCTTTTATACTCCGTGCGGGTTTCTCCTCGAGGCTACCCGACATTCTCAAAGCTCCTCAAAGATCTCTAATTTGCATGTGCACGTACAGGCAAAAAACATTCGCCATTATGCCGGCTTTGCTTTTTTACAATGAACCAAACAACGCTGGCATAATGCCGCCCCGGTGTGTGATTTTAGATAGCATGTCTTGACGTGTAACAACAGCGTCGGCGTGTACTGGGTGTGTAGTCTCTTTTTCACAGATGTCCATTCGCCTCTCTGACTACCTGGGCAGCTCCCAGGCTCTGGAACTCCCTCCCACAACTCATTAGAGACTCTGACTCCCTCTCCCTATTTCAGTCCCGCCTCAAAACCCATCTCTTCTCCTCTGCCTTCTCCTAGCCCCCCCCCCCACCCCTTGGTCTGATTGTGTGTACGACTGTGTGTGCCTGTCTATGTCGTTTGTCTGATGTTTATCTCACACCGCCCCTTGCCCTATTGTTAAGCGTCTTTGAGCTCCGGAAAAGCGCTATAGAAATCGAATATATTATTATTATTATTACCTCACAACTCTGTCCCCCCCCATTCTGCGTTTGTATCATTCATACAGAACGGGAAGGTGGAATAACGGCGCACTATTTCCACCTTGAACAGGCTGTGTGAAAGGGGCTAGTGTGACAGTGTAGCAGCATGTACGTACAATACCAAGACCCTGAAACTGACACAGCAGTCATCATTCATTTCATTATTTACACCTGTGCTTCTCCTACCGTTACAAGTCAAAATGGCTTCTGTGAAAAAGAATTTCAATGTTCATTGAGCATTTTTGGCACCCACAAACCCGTGGACCCGTCACACATTTTGTACTCTGAATACGAACTATTACCTTCAGGGAGACGTTACAGAGCCAGCAAATGTAAAAGCAACCGCTTCAAACTCTCTTTCCTCCCGACACGTCTATTAACACTACTCAACAAGAAAACAGGTGAATCCTCGGTTCTGTAGTTAACAGGAAGGAAGCACTGTGCAATATTGTATTATGGCATTTACGATTCTTTTTTTGTTCTTAATTCCTATGTATTTATATCCATTTTTTTTCTCAGAGAATGTGCAATATTTGACATGTTTTTCTACTGCGTCTTTGGTGCATCATTGTAATGTCTTGTTTTTAATGCCTATTTATTTATATATAGGGAATATATAATATATCATATAATATAATATATCAGGGAATGTGATATATTAAACATGGTTTCTACTGTGTCTTGGAGTACTACTGTAATGTCTTGTGGGCTATGTATTGTTTTAAGCTGATTGCAGCCGTGTGCAGCACTATTGTACCAAGCGAAATTTCCCCTTGGGACAATAACGTATATCTTATCTTATATTATCTTAACTTTTTCTTACATTTCTCCTGAGAAAATATCTACATTTAGCAGCTAGATGCTAGTAACAGCTTTCTGTTATTTGATGGCTACAATTCTATCCAGAACTGCTGCTAATTCTCTGTGGGTCGGACACAAAGAACAACCTCTTTTCCATCACATGTTCTTAATCTAATTCAGTGTTAATATAAAAACATTAATTAGATTACTACACCTTTAAAACATGTCCCCTCAACTAAATTACCACACTGAGTAAGTCATTGACAAAATGAACCTTGTAATAAATGAAATGAATGAGAACAAAGTGCTGCCTGAGAGAAAACAAATATTTCAGTAATAAAAGTTTGACTTTGAGTCAAGTTGAGGTGTGTGTAATTATCATAAATAAATAGAATAAAGGTGTGTAGGGCAGCAAAAGGGCGACGCATGCAATGGAATAAAACTTTTGGTTCAGCGATTCTGATAATTAATAATTAATTAAGACAGAAACTCACCTTGATCTTTGAGAGGATTCTTGTCGATAACGTCCCCGTTCGCTTCCTCGGCACTGCGCTTCTTTTTGGCCTTAGGAGTCTCTTCGACCTGCTCTGCTACAATGGGAGGACTTTTGCTACCTTTTTCCGTCCGTTTCCCTTTCTCCCTCACTCGATCCTTATCTTTGTGCTTCTTGGATTTCTTTTTAAACTTCTTGTTGGTGCTGCTGGACAAGGGAGGGCTGGTGATGATAGTGGAGGTAACTGTGAGTGAGGTGCAAGGAGGAGGAGGAGGAGGAGGAAGAGGAGGAGGAGGAGGGGGGCTGGGGGAGGCGGCTGGTCTGGGGACGGGGACGGGGACAGGGACGGGGACAGGGACGGGGACGGGGACGGGGTGCCGATAGCGGTCCTGCAGGGTCCTATCGGAGGAGAAGGGGGTGGGTGAAGGGTCTCTGCAGGAGGAGCTCTGGTCCATAGGCAGGTCCTGGGTGCCGCAGCCCTCGGGGGTGCTGGGGGAGTTGGAGTTGGAGGCCGGGCTGGGCTGCTGGTGAGAGGGTGCAGGAGGGTGGGACGGGATGGGGAGATGGGTGGGAGGGCCCGAGGCGACGTTGGAGGGTAGGGACGAGCGTTTAGAGCCGGGGCTGCCCTCATCCTCGCGGCGGTCAGAGGAGGACGATGAAGATGAGGCTGTCCCTCGACTGCTGAGGTGGGAGATGCGGGCTTTCTTGGGTGCCAAAGGATCAATGAAGTCAAAGTCTGACTGGCGTTTCTGGAAGAAGACACCCAGAGTTTAGCTGCATACTTGTCACTGTGGGGGGGGGGGGGTGCGTGCGTTAGTGTGTATTTGCTCAGATACCTGGGGCGATGTGGGGACGCTGTCTTTGGGAGAACTGCTTGATGTGAGTGTCTCAGTAGGAAGACCTAATTTGCTGTTAAAGAAAGGAAAGAGTGTGAAAATGATTAAAAGAATCTGCTTTGCGAAGGTTTCATGAACAAGGAGAGGCATTAAACATGTTTGTCAGGCCTTAAGGATACACATAATGTGGGTTGGTGAGTAAATGTAAACATAACTTTTGACTGTTTACAACAAAACTCCGTAGGGCATCTACAATCCTTCGCAATAAATCCTCACAAAATCTGTAAAAACTTTCGAACTGCTCCGTCATTACTAATGCAACATAATTCAAATCTCAGATATCTATCTATAAGCCATTTTATCCTCCCCCTGTATTTATACAGGGTAGACTAAATAACATGAACACCTAACAACATGAGTTGTGTGTTATTTTTTCCACCCCGTCTCATGTCTAACATAAGGTAAGTGATTTATTACTGTAGAAATAACTTGTGTACTACAGTACATGATATACTTTAAAAATACTGAACTATTCCTTTAACATAATCTGAAGGTGGTAGTTAAAAGTTTCTAGTTTTGTCCTTCATAGAATACAACAGCTGAGATGAATTCATGTCAATTACAATGTGCTCTGATGGCAAAAAATAATTCATTAAAAAAAAGAATTGGGATCCTCAGTAACTAACATTACAGTTGTTCTCTTTTGTTGGTACAGTTGAATGAACAGCCACCTTCAGCCCTCAGGGGACAGGCTACCACTCTAATCTAGTACTTAGTTACATACCACACAATGCAAATAATTTAATTAGCTCAACCAAGCATGTATTCAAGCTCAAAGGGAAAATAAAAGGCCCAACAGGCCATTTCTGTACCGAGCCAGGATCCGGTCGACCTGTGACTTCTCGTCTTCGGAGTAGCCGGGCCAGTCTCGCTGGACGTCACGATAAATAAAGTCCTTCAATGAGTACGTGTTGTCTTTGGGGTTCAGGTTTGCCACCTGTTTAGTACACACAGACACACACACACAGTTTAAAAGTCAAACTGAGAGCACGAGAAGTTATACATGTACAGAAACCTCACATTTCCTGTGCTGACCTAACATCTGTGCATGCAAATAATGTTTAACGATTAAGTGGTTCGTTTCTTGTCAAAGTGAATGAAGCCTTTTATACCGTGAACCGGATTTCCTTCAGACAGATTTGCGTACCTCGATATTAAGAAGGGGGAGGGGATCTTTGGGATCAAAGTAGACACTTAAAGAACATGTGAAATACCTAAATATCAGCTTTTGTAAAAGCAGAAGTTATTACTTTAACATTTTACATACATTTTAAGTTGCACTCTCAATACTGACAAGGCATATTTAGGGCTGCCACCTCTTAGTCGAGTCATTGACTAATCTGTAGTTTTGGTCTTGGCTCGACTAAGATTTCTTGAGTCGATTCATTTTTTTAGGCTTTTTTCATGCTGAATGACTTGTTTCCAAGAAACTTATGAGCAAATCTCTGGTAAACACACGATTTAAAGTGGTGCTTTTGTGTGATTCTTTGTGGAGAAACTCAGTTTCACAGATCTGTCAATCAAATTAACTAATCGATTAGTACTGCTGTGTATTCGCAAGAATCTGGCGATACGATATGCATCATGACACAGGGGTTACGATTCAATATATATTGCGATACTGTAAGTAAGGCGATATATTGCGATTTTTTTTATCTAGTTTTAGGAAAACTGTCATAGTATAAAGAACACACAACCATATGCATAAAATCTGAGTAAAAAAAGTTTACTTTTTTTTATGCAATCAGAACAGTGAGATCTGCATTTGCATTTATCACAGTCCCTGTAACATCCATCATAGCACTACTTTGAGAAGGCCCATACACTGAGAGGGCGCACGTCTTTGCAAATGAAATAAAGTATTGACTAAACTGTAAACTATTAATTAAAAAGCGATAGTGTTTTTGAGAATCGATACAGTATCACAAAACATAATTTCGCGATATTCGATATGGATTAGTCCACAAAATCGTGTGGTGTTAGTCGCCTAAGAATTTCTTTGGTCGAGGACAGACCCTAATATTATGGCATTAAAAAAAAAAAAAGACAATTCACAGTACCTGTTGCAGGATGGTCCCCAACGAGTTTCGGTCCTTCTGGTTGATACCGTCCCGCTGCAAACGGGCGAGCACTTCCAGCTTCTTGTAGGGCCTGAGCGCCAGCAGGTGGATGAGGCGGTCCCGGAACAGCCGCTGAGACACGGGGTTATTGGAAAGGCACTTGCGAATAGTGTTGGCTGGGTTGATGGGTGTGGAGCGCTTGCGCTCTGGGACCACATCTTGGGCTGATAGCGCCGGCTTACGGATATGGACTTGCTTTCCTAGAGACAGAAAGTAAAGACAATGTTAAACGATGTGTTCTTCTCTGCAGGGAAGCTCATCATCATACATTTTATGTTGTCGCAAATTTGCTCGACGACGTTCCTGCCTACCATCTTCAACTCACTTGCTGAAGCCAGTCTCATGTACCTACAAAGATCACCACCAGGAGCTTAAGGACATGTGGAGTTTGATTCCACTCATTAACTCTAGCACTAACCTTAAAATAGAGCCATTTTGCCATTAGTTCCAGATGGCCAAACACTGCATACTTGAAAAGAAGCCAATGAGATAGGATTGTTTCACTAAAACGGGAGGGAATGAAAGATACCAGGAATATTTGATATTAGCTTGAAATGGCCAAGTGAAACCCAATTTCAAATGAACCTTGGGCACTGGATCTAAAGGTTACACAAGGTGAACTTATGAGTGGTTCCTCATATGTCATTTCTGGCCGAAACTGCCTGCTTTTGTGGTGCCAATAACCATTACATTTTTTTCCGTTTTTTTAAGGAAGAAAAGAAGGAAGTCCCAGTTGTTGATGCCAATTACCAGCAGAGAGTCAGTCACAAGAGAAGAAGCCACTACTAAAGCAGGAAGAACGGAAAAAAAAACAGCTGCCAGCATAAACAACAAGGTTGGCAACGCCTGCACTTTGTCATCCATGTTGAATTAACCCCTGGTAGTCCAGGCTGAAGTCGCTTGTTCTCTTCCGGAAAAAGGTCACGGGATAGGGGCGTGACGAATCAGGGAAGGACATTCATAAGACCCAATGAGGAAGCGAACGTTGGTGTCTGCGTCAATCGCATACTTTTTCTTTTTACTTTTTGTACGTACTGCAACTGCCCTTACAAAGTACGTACTGTTGCATCCAGTATGCATACAATTTGGACATACTACTTCGTCATAACATTGTGCCTTGAACTTTGACCCTCTTGCTCATTATATCCGCTGCGCAGAGGATCGTGGGTCAGAATAGCCAGAAAAGCATGCTGGTTTGCATACTGCATAATGCGACCACATGTAGGAGGACATCCTGGTATTTTTGGAATTCTGCATTTGACATACTGTACTATGTATTGGGACATACTAAATCTTTTTCTGGCATACTAAATTGTATGGTAGTATGGGTATTGGAACGCACAGACAGTTTTCAAAAGTCTCCGTTTCTGCCCTTCCACAGACTAAAACACAATCCTGGAATTTTCTAATTAAAACGGGGTCAGCAGCGTTTTCAAAAATCTTCGTTTTAGGTGTTCGAAAACGCCGGAGTAGTGTGGACGCTAGGCGTAAACATAGCATGCATTTTAAAAGTGAAAACGTATTTGTGTGGATGTAGCCTAAGACTAGTTTAGAAAACTGATTTACATCAATGAGCGTAGGTGATTAAAACCCAAGATACCTCTGTTCTGAGGTGCTGAGACATGTGCTTAGTCAGGGTTACTGCACAATTCGCTATACCGCTTCATGGCCGTTATGAAATATTAAAGCCCTTTAAGAGAATATGGTTAAAGAGAGGTAGAGAAAGGAACCACCCACAGTGAAAAAGCATGGACGAGGAGCAATGTGAGGAGGTGTAAGCTTGTTGTCTAATGACACATTTATTATTTCTGAAGGAGGAAACTTTGTTAAGCATTTCACTTGCAGCAGTCTCTACATAGAGAACGTAGAACAAGAGCATAGTAACATAGAACATTAAATGCCATGGATTTCGAAATGATAGTTGTGCAGCTCTCATTAAAAGATACAGGGTACAAAGATAAAAAAAAAAATACAAGTTACAGGCTGTTGCCTGAAATTAACAGCCTGTGAAAGCAACACGCTAAAGGCTCCTTTTGCATTAATAAATAGGGTGCTCACTCCAAACCAGCTGCTACGAGCTCCTGTCCCACCCCTTCTCTCTGCTGCTCCTCTCGTTTCCCAGTTTCTATCTGGGCCAGTATATGCAAAGTTTCCCCTGGGCCCAGATAACAGGCCTGAGGAGGTTTTCACACACTTTAGAAACTTTTGATTCTGGTTTAAAGAAGGAAATCTTTGACAAAGGCTTAAATCTAACAAACTAGTTTCTGACTATTCAAACATGAAAAATGTCTGCCTGAGCCCATGTGCCTGATAAGAGTACAAGTATAAAGGTGTGAGGTCATCCCACCACTCAAGCAAATACATAAATAAATGTCAATAGAGCCATCAGATGGAGTATCTAGAAGTAGTATTGTTCATAAATTAAAAGAAAATGGAATTATCTATAATGTGATATTACTTTGACTTCTGGTTCTGTATGATTTTTTCCTTAATAATTATGTTGACAATATCACATAGGATATATATTAAGGACATTATTAAAGAAGGATATATGGAGACACCGGTCACCTTCATCCAAAGTAGAGAGGATCTGCTGAGCTTTGGTTTTCTATTTGGTACATATCCAAATAAAGTTACATTTTGTGCACATCTTACATTTTCTCACTCATAATCTTGCTTTTTGAGATATTTTTGAAACATACAACTTCAGGAGCAGCAACTTTTGGGAGACAGGAAATAAGCCTCAGGAACTAGAGTTTTATATGATTTTGTAATCAGTTCCAGAGAGACACAAACTGAAATAAATTAGGTTTTGTATGATGTCCATCAAGTGGAGCTCTTTAACGGAGATTTGATTTTTATCCGGGTATCTGAATCACTTCAATATTCAAACCGCCAAGCAAAATTAAAATGGTACAATGTGTGTAGGCAGTGCATCTGTCCATGTTTGAGGCCAGAATGAAGAAGCGTTTTCTTTTCATTCACATAAGAATTTTACTTAAAACCTTGTTCTCCACTGTGTGTGTGTATATTTTGGTTTAATGCATTTTGCATTGAGCCATGAGGCTGGACAAGTACCCCCATTTTTATTGGTGCTCTATAATTCCAATCTGTTTTAATTAACAGTAACCCATTAACTTATTATATACTATATGCATCTCTAGTAGTGACTGACAGACCATCAAAATATTTTGCATCCAGTGTTGCGCTGTGGTTTTTTAGACCTTTGATAGCCAAACCATTTCCACATGATAAGAGACTGAGTGGCGCTACTCTTCCTTTGTGGTTTCCTTTACTGGCATGCTCGAGTTTTTTGTTCATCTTTATCATATTCTCTTGGTCTGAAACTGAAAGTAACACGGTCACTAATTGTGAGCAGGTGTATACACCCAGTGAGTTATGTGTGGGCTCGTCTTTCCTGTCTGACAGTTGGAGTTAAGTTTGTCTGTTCCTTGAGCCTGTATTTGTTTTGTAATACGGAGTTTGTACAACAAGTTTCTTCTACGACTAAAAAACAGATGCTGAAAATAAGGCAGGAAAGGGAACATATTTGGCACGAGACGTTACATCGGCGGGTTGTTTTGTTTCAGATCCTTTGCCATACCTGCTCTGAGTTGGATAAGACATACGAATGAAGCTGGAGAGAGTGACAAGCCAAATTAGATTATAAAAGATTACTTTTTTCTGTTCAGCTTGTGTGACTGACATCCAGGTACTGGGTTGCACAGTGGACAGGAAACTGCGTGTGCTCATCAAGTGTAAAGGGAAACATGAAAAGTGCGTCCTACTTGGTCGCGGGCGATAGGTGCTAAACACGAGCAGGACTTAGTGGCTGTAGTGTGATACTTTCAGTAAAATTTTGGCAGGTTGTGTGTCAATAAAACAGAAATAGCTTCACCAGCAACCTTTAGCCCTTATCAGTCAGACTGCTAATCTGGAAAAGACTGAGACGGCAAAATGGCTTAGTCAGTCGCAATAATGGCTTTGAATGGGGTCAGCTTTCACCTATTCAGTCCCTCAAAAAAGGGGCCAAGTTTGAAAAGAGAGGAGAGGTGTCGATGGGACGTGAAGCCGCGCTGGCGTCCGGGGGATCCGACCTGGCATCCGACTGTGGCACGTGGCAGACTTTAGTGAGGGCCTTACCTCTGAACTGGCCCCCGGGCTTGATGACTTTGGTCCCACGTTCGCGCGTGTCCTCCGCGGCCTGAGTCATGCGTTCCCGGGTCACCTGGTAGGAGTCATTGGTGGCACACACTGTGACCTTGTCCTGCACCGTCGCCAACAATGCCAGGTGTGAGGCCCCTGAGCTGGAGACAAAGAGGGAAATGTGAGGGTGGGGAGGGATTACCTTCTAGCAATGTGTGGTAAGACAGCAACAGTTGATTCAGCTGACCAGTGATTACCATTACCTCGACACATACTGATGGATGCACTCAAAGCTTCCCTGAGGGTTGTCCTTGCCCACGTTGGACAGGTAGAAATCAAAATTGTGGAAGGTGTCTGAGGAGGAATCGATCTTGGGAATTTTAATGCGCTGCAAAAAATTCACACAAAAAAGGGAGAATTACAAAAGAATGAATTGAGGCGCGATGGACAATCAAATGCACGTAGTTATTAGCATATGGCAAACCACCTTCAAATCTTGCCGGGGTTTTCACTTTACAGTTCAGTGTATGTAGAGAGGCAGGGTCTACGTCTAAGCTATGGGGTTGATGTGTGAGCTAGCATGAGACAAGAAGGTCTCGGAGGTCTCAGCAGCTAAGGGGAGGCCGTATGTGAGTCATGTGCATCGTGGACTACATGCGGAGCAAAACAGTGTCTATAGACCTCAGAAGGGTCTGAAATGTGTGCCTCTCTGAACAGTTCAGCAGACAGTTTGCACAGAGGACACAGCTTATATTACCAAACCTAAATGCATTAACAAAACTAGCTTTAAAAATCTACTACATGTGCATTGAAATACTGTGAACAGTTCTACTACCACTACTACTAACACACTACAAGATCTTTCACCAGGAGGAATCCCCGATGAGGTCTCCAAACTACATTTTGTTACGAAAACACACGCAAGAAATACATGGAAAATGACGCGATACCATACGCGAGACACATTCCTGATGTTGTTGTTGGCACGTGTTTACAAAATAGCCTGTTTTCCGCACTCTTCTTTACTAGTTATTCCTCTAAATGCAACAACAACTTTGCTCCGTGTTGCAAATGCAACACATACAGTAAGTTCCTATTGTTACAGGCGCCCCCTCCTCCCCCAGGTTTCCCCTCAACCCGTGTCTCGCGCTCTCATTGGCTGTAGGCGGAGTCCCCGGCAGGTCCAGATATTTAGCACGCTAGATATCTGGAATGTGTCTACGAGGCATCGGCGAGCCTCTCGGGTTGCGTCTTTGAGCAGCTCACGCATGACACTCGAGCGCTGATGTGCGAGCCAACGCCGATTTGCCTCTGATCTGGGGCTTTTGTCAGGGATCTCTACAAAACTGTCGGGGAGCGGAAAATCAGGGCTGAAGTTGTGTAGTGTGAACTAGCTATAACTTGACCAAGTCAGAACGAGTCAGTGGTTTTTATTGGTTCTAATACACTCCTGTAGGGCTGCACGATTATGGCCAAAATTTAAATCAAGATTATTTTTGATCAATATTGGGATCACGATTATTTATGACAATTTTTCATAGATTTTAGGGACAAACTATTTTTATTGCACTTTCGCATTTAAATAAACAGACTGCTTTCACTTCCCTGTTATGCTACATTCCTGCCAATTAACACATTTTTGAATCAATGTAAGACTTAAAATAAAGTTCTTCACCTGAATTCAGTGCATTTCCGTTTCGACGGGCAAAACAAGTAATATAAAGTGTACAACTCTTCTACTCTGGACTGCAGCCGCTGCAAATTTCCCCACTGTGGGACTAATAAAGGAAATCTTATCTTATATCTTATCTTACATTCAGGAACGTTTTTCAAAGGGTGCGTGCAGCGGCACGACGGCTCCCCATCAGTAAAGCCAAAACATCCGGAACGCCCCCAGGTGGCTGGCTGTTAGTTTAGGAAGCGCTTGATTTGATATGCAGCGGAGTTTTCTATGAGCGGAGCATTTTAATTGTCAATATCGCAGTCGATCATTTTCATGTAACTGTGGGAAGCCAAAATCGTGATTAATATTCAATTAATTGACTCGTGTGGGGCCGCCTCAATGAATACAACTCGGCACATGCAGGCAAAAACAGTAAATGAAGGAATTAATAAATTACTATATATATAACTTTCCATTAATGAATGCAAAATTAAACTTGCTGCTAACAACCTGAATTCACAATTTGTGATGCGATCACTCATCTGACCCCGATCTTAACGGGGGGGGGGGAAAAAAGCACTTACCCCTTGGAGTCCCTTGAATTGTATTGATGGCTGCAAAGAAGGTACATTCTGAAAGTGAAGAGAAACAACAGTTTAATCCATACAGTACGAACACTTTGGGAAATGTAAAAGACTATTGGGAGAGCAATACCAGTTGGGTAAGTAAAGAGTAGCTACATTAACAAAATACTGGTCTGGAACCTGCAGAATGTGCCACACTATTTGACTGACACTGCAGAACTCCAAACATTTGGTTGTAGAAATAGCAGAGCCTTGGGGTCCTGTCACACCGAGCATACCTCAAAACACTGACAATACATCTTCTATTAAATGTTAGTGAAAGACAACAGCCGACAGCTAGGCGATGACTGACCCTCGCATGCCTTCTGTGCATGTATTAGAGGGGATAATATGTATTCATAATGCAAAAAGGAGAAAACGTGAAGAGCCAGCATTGCAGTGCGACAATTTCTCTAATTTTCATGCAACTCTGAATCTATTAACAGCGTGTTAACAATATGAATTAAAATATGTCTGATGTAGGGCTGCAACTAACTATTATTTTCATCACTGATTAATCTGCAGATCATTTGAACAATTAATGGATACATTTTTGTCTGGATGCACCGATACTAGATTGGATATCGGGCCGATACTGACTCAAATAGCTGGATCGGGTATCTGTGACAATGGGGCCGATCTATTCAAATCAATTTTATGTTTGTATACTATGCACATTATATACTGTAATTTTAATTCTTTTTTAAGTTTTGACCAATTTGTAAAAAGGTTAACACTTTAATTGTAATTCCTGTTAATTTTGAAGATTTTTTTTACCATGTTGCTGGAGTACGATTTATTATTTTAATAATAAAGAACAATTAAATACATTTATATACATGTATTTATTGGTCACATTTTTTCTTTATACAGTTAGGAAAGCCTTGTTTAAGTCAAGCCTGATGTTGCCTTACACATAAAAAAAATGATCCCAGTAACCTCCACACAGTGAGGCATACAGCTTATTAATTAGACACTGGTATCGAATCGGTACTCTGTATCGGCCGTTACCCAAAGCCCAATAAAATGTCAGAAAATAGTAAATAAAAATTACCATGACAATTTTCTAAACCTAAGGTGATGACAATTGTTTGTTTTGCGAGTCTAAAACCTTTATTTATTTAGTTTACAATCACATAAAACAAAAACGCAGCACATCTGCTTGGCTTGAGCAAGGGAATGTTTGGCATTCTTGCTTAAAAAATGCCAATGTCAATTAGCAAAATAGTTTCATTTTTTTTTTTCTGTTGATCCTCTGGCACTAGTGGTCTTGCTGCTGAAACAATGGGTAACTGTCAGCCACAAATACCTGATGACAGTCCACTGGCAGCCAACATTCGGATTGGTCCCTACAGAGAAACCATGCGAGTCAACTTTACCTGTATCTTCTTTCGAAGTGGTTTAAGAGGTAGGTGGTAAGTAAAATTGTTCGCTTTTATCTGAACACAAGCAGCGGAACTTGGACAACATTCAAATATGGCAAATATTTTCGAAGAAGGCATTTCTGAAATGTCTTTGTTTTGTGTAGGTTTGCAGGTTTGTGTCGGCGGCTACTTGAAATGGAGGTGACAGCCACAAATATGCAGCGGCTGCTCTGGTGCTTCTTCACACAGCTGAGGAACCAGATCATAGACTTCTGAAATGTTGCATCAATTGGTTTGAGAGGAATGTGCATTTTTATTAACAACAGCTGCATTCTTGGACATTAAAATATGCTTGCTCACTCATACGTGGAACAAGACGCAGATAATCTTGGGACACTTTTTTTTCAGACTGAAAGAAGCGTGTCATGGTTGTTAAAGCTAAGCTACTCTCAAGCCACTGACTGACTCCCTCCCCCACTAGTATCCATACACTCGCACAGTTCTGATCACATTTCACATCACCACAGAAAGACAAAGATAGCCAGCTTCCATAGTTCGATGACTGGTTGAGCTACAGCACACATTACTGAGAGGGGGAGAGAAACAAAAAGCAGGCAGTTTTTGGCTGCTCAGTCAGCAAGAGATGGCAGGCTGCCGTTCAATGCAGCGCACGGACCAACATTACCACATCCAATAAGGTCGTAGCATGGGCTGTCACAAAAGAATTCCTTCAACTTAGTGTTGGCCAGTTGTCACTAACTAAAAAATCTTTATAAATTGTGCTATTGATCCACATTTCGGGATCCACATTTCAATCTATCGCAGGGGGCCGAGAGTGAGCATAGGGTTCACATGTGTGGCATACATATGGACACACACCATGTGCCATAAAAAGCCGTCACAGAGACCTCTGAACGCCACAGCCCCACGCTAAGCTACGGTGCATCAGCCCCGAGCAGGCCCTGTCAGTGCAGTCATGTAACAGCGTTGTTGTTGGCAGACTTAAGGTCAGGTAACTTGGCTTCGGGCCTCCTCCGCAAACCCAAGACTGCAGAGGTCCAGATTAGTTCACCTGTGTAGCAGCACCTCAACGAGATTACACCATTTGTACAGTTCAAGATTAACAAGTTATATTTAATCTGCACAGGTATGCAGTGACCTATTAGTAAAAGCTTCATAATGACCGGTGGGTGTCAAGCTCAGGGGTTGAAATGCAGTTTGTTGAGAGCTAGAGAGTGCATGAATAAATTGAAATAAAATAACATTTATAGCAATAATCCTATTATATTTGAGGTTTTGTTGCTGTCAGACAGACACCATGTACTTGTAACTGCTTTCATGGCAGCTTGAAGTAAAATGGCAGTATGCAAAAACAATTTCAACAATTTGGCAAGCGAGCCCCAAATTAAATATTTGTCCAGTGTAAGCCTTTGAGGCACTTGCTCTTCATAACGTTACACATCCTGTAGCTACAGTGTGTGGCAGCTGGTTTGACTGCAACATTTTTATAATTAAGTTAATTAGCTGTAAAAAGGGGTTGAGCCTGGCTGTAAAGCTTCATACCACTGACAGGGTGTGATGTGACGTTTTCCCAACTAGCTAAAACTTGTAACCATATGGTAAGCTGACCAGATGCACCAATAACTTGTTATCAAGTTACATTAGCCTTAATTTAACCCTAAATTTCCCTGTCAAATAACGTTACAACCAAGCCGAATTAAAGCTAGTTAACTAAGCTTTTTACGTTAAACTCTTAGTAAATGAAACTTGCCTGGCTTAGAGTGTATTAGACGATATAAAATTACCACTTTCCTAATTTGGTAACGTTAGTTTGGCTTGAAAAGAATGGACTTCTTTACGTTACTAGGCAGCACAGCAGATTCACACTGAAGTAGCTCGGGAGCTAACGCTGGCTAATCAGAGTGTCTAACTTTACCAACAGGTTTTATAGGTTAAATAACATTTGTCAGTTCGTAAAAACTGGCCACATCATAACGCCGAGGTCTCGTTTAACGTTTCCGGTTGGTTAATTTAACGACACGCGTCTAATACTGTCAAAAAAACACGCAGAAAGTCGCTCTGTCAACAGCTTAGCTAACTTTGTTAGCGTTAGCTGTGCGTGGCAGTCGGACTTCCCAGCTGAGTCGAGCCGTGTCAGCCCAACTCCGTTTTTTAACCCGAAATTAAAGCCCCTTTTACTCACCTTACAATTTTGGTGGCTCTCTATGGCTTTCAGCGCTGTCTCGGTCAATTTGACGTGCAATACGGTGACTCTATCTGCGCTCTGTTGGCCACAATTTAATCCGTACCTCCCATCCTCGGAGAGCGCCGCCATCTTTACCAGCCCTCCACCATCGTCCCTTTGAGGCTGGATCATTTAGCAGCCTTAGGTTCTCCCTGTGTGTCTCTCTCTCTGGCCCGGGGAGGGACTACAGCTGCTGCTGCCTGCCTAAAGCACTGGATTGGTCCTGACTTGCTGCTAGCCGTGTTAGTTTTTTCACTTTCCAAACCACAGTGAACTTACAGTAGCAAGTATTATTGTGCTTTTTAGACTGTGGTGGAAAAGTAAGTATGAACAAGTACCCTTTACCAAAAGGAAGTTCATTCAAGTGTGCTATTAGTATACTTCTTTTTAAACTTAAAATAAGAGTATGTTTTCAGTTTACTTTTTATGTAGTTATCCAAGATATACTTAAGTATACTTGGCTTATACTTACACGTATACAGGAAAGCTTAAGTACACTTGGTCTATTCTGACAAGTATACAGAAAAGTCTAAGTATACTTGGCTTATGCTTACTTTTTGATAGAGTAGCCTGTTTGAGTGTGATAGTTTGTAAATGTATGTTTTCCCTTACCAAAAAGAAGGTTATTCAAGTGTGCTATTAGTATACTTCTTTTAAACTGAAAATAAGAGAGTATACTTTCAGTTTAGTTTTTAGGTACTTATCAGAGATATACTTAACAAAATTATACTTAAGTATACTTGGCTTATACTGACACGTATACAGGAAAGCTTAAGTACACTTGGTTTATTCTGACAAGTATACAGAAAAGTCTAAGTATACTTGGCTTATGCTTACTTTTTGATAGAGTAGCCTATTTGAGTGTGTGAGAGTTTGTAAATGTATGTTTTCCCTTACCAAAAAGAAGTTTATTCAAGTGTGCTATTAGTATACTTCTTTTAAACTTAAAATAAGAGAGTATACTTTCAGTTTAGTTTTTAGGTACTTATCAGAGATATACTTAACAGAAGTATACTTAAGTATACTTGGCTCATACTGACAAGTATACAGAAAAGTCTAAGTATACTTGGCTTATACTGACAAGTATACAGATAAGTCTATACTTGGCTCATACTGACAAGAATACAGAAAAGTCTAAGTATACTTGGCTCATACTGACAAGAATACAGAAAAGTCTAAGTATACTTGGCTCATACTGACAAGTATACAGAAAAGTCTAAGTATTCTTGCCTTATAGGCCTACAGAAAGGTATACTTGGCTTGTAGTTGTGCTTACTTTTTGATAGAGTCGCCTATTAAAGTGTGATATGAATTTACTTCAATTCATCAAGAATTTTCTATGTTTTTGCATTTACCATTAAACTAGTAGTTTACTGAGAGTATACTTTAAAGTTTACTTTCATAAACTAAAAAGTGGACTACAAGTGTATAACTAGTAAACTAACAGTAGCTATAAGTTCACTTGTAGTATAGTTCACTTCATAGTATAGTTGCAGTACAAAATACAACTTAGACGTAAACTAGTTGTGTTCTTAAAGTTTACTATTTTTACACTTAAAGTACACTTAGCTAAAAAGTGGGCCAATTTAGTCCTAAGAATTATTACTACACTTACACTTACAAGTATACTACTAGTTGATATACTTACTACATAAAGTATACTTGGGAAATACTTGAACTTTACTTCAGTGTACTTGATAAAATAAACTTGAAGTATACTACTTATTTGTAAGGGTTGCCTGCATTTCTAATGTATGTTACTTTATACTTTCACATGCAAGAGTATTTCCTCACTGGTATTGCTACTTTTACGTTTTTTAATCTTATTCCACAACTTGTTTTAAAAGATATTGTGCATAAGAAGTGTACCATGATTTACTTATAGGCCTACAACTAAAGCTTTATTACAGGAAACTTAACATAACCAGTTTCTCTTTCTCTGTGAGAACATGTCCTATCTTTCTCAAACACACACACGCACACGCACGCACACACACACACATACACACACGCACACACACACACACACACACACACACACACACACACACACACACACACACACACACACACACACACACACACACACACACACACACACACACACGTAGTTACCCCTTGGCTAAACTGCCTATGCCTGCCGGGGTTTTTGCTGACATGCTAGAACTAATTCTAGCCTACTACTGAAACTGTTAAAGGTAGCTTTTGTAATCTTCAGTGTGAACTATGTTTTGTTCGAATACACTTTAGCAGGCATTATAATAAATATCCTCGTAATCTAAATCTATCATATTTTGAACTACTTTACTTACAGTTTATTGGCTTATATGCATTCTAGGGCTGTCAATCAATTAAAATATTTAATCATGATTAATCGTATGATTGTCCATAGTTAATTGCAATTAATCACAAATCAATCGCACATTTTTTATCTGTTCAAAATGTACCTTAAACGGAGATTTGTCAAGTATTTAATACTCTTATAAACATGGCAGTGGGCAAATATGCTTGCTTTATGCAAATGTATGTATATATTTATTATGGGAAATCAATTAACAACACAAAACAATGACAATTATTGTCCAGTAACCCTCACAGGTACTGTATTTAGCATAAAAAATGTGCTCAAATCATAACATGGCAAACTGAAGCCCAACAGGCAACAACAGCTGTCAGTGTGTCAGAGTGCTGACTTGACTATGACTTGCCCCAAACTGCATGTGATTATCATAAAGTGGGCATGTCTGTAAAGAGGAGACTCGTGGGTACCCATAGAACTCATTTTCATTCACATATCTTGAGGTCAGAGGTCAAGGGACCCCTATGAAAATGGCCATGCCAGTTTTTCCTCACCAAAATTTAGCGTAGGTTTGAAGCGTTATTTAACCATTTGTCAGGATTATCTTGCTGAACAAAACGTGTAAGTATCATAAACCTGTGTTTGTCACAGATCTTATTGAAATTGATAATAGTTTTGCTTTTACATTACACTTTACATTACCACTCAGTTCAATGCAATTAAAAAAGTGTATATATGGAAATATTTTTTCTTCATAAATTCTCATAATATGGCAGGAGAGCTGCAACAATTAATCAATTAGTTGTCAACTATTAAATCAATCGCCAACTATTTTGATAATCGATTAATCGGTTTGAGTAATTTTATAAGAAAAAAAAGTCCAAATTCTTCTTAAAGCTTCTTAAATGTGAATATTTTCTGGTTTCTTTACTCCTCTATGACGGTAAACTGAATATCTTTGAGTTGTGGACAAAACAAGACATTTGAGGACGTCGTCTTGGGCTTTGGGAAAACACTGATCGACACTTTTCACCATTTTATAGACCAAACACCTAATGGATTCATCCAAAAAATAACTGACAGATTAATCGACAGAGTCAGTTGGACGATTTTTTCACAGCCAACTACTTTGTGAACAACTTTGCCTATATGTTGGCCTATAATCATCTTTCATGTGGTTCCTTTTAATGATATGGGATATAATGTGACTTCAGCACACTGGGCACAAATGTGTCCCCCTGTGAGCTGCACCTCCACTATCTGTCAGTGTCAGTCCCCTTGACCTGGTGATTAGGACAGCGCTGTTTTGGAGTGGAGTCGCCTCGGGCAGGGTGGGGAAAGGCCTGTGTGAATCCAGCAGATTACCATGGCTGTTCACCCCACCCAACCCCCCGACGAAACATACACACGTTTGAGGAATACATGTGCAGAATGTCAAATCTGAAACAACAACGTCATTGATAGTGCCCTTCATCTACTCAACCATAAACACAACCCAGACTGGGTCGACAACTTCGCTAACCTTCTCTTGGTCTGAATACATGCAGATTTTAAACACTAATAGTCTGTTTAATTCCAGAGGGGCTCTGGATTGTCTGACAGGTCGCCTGCTGTGCAAACAATTAAATAAAGCCTTTGGGGTGGGACAGGACTCATTGATTTTAGAGCTCCTGTGTGTTTACAGAGGCCCTGAAGGTGTCACCTGATGGAAGCTCAAGAACACAGTGGGGAGAATACTTTAAAATTACACACCCTTTGTTTGAGGCTAAACGTTAAACACAGGGAGATTACTCTACTGTGAAGCCCTTACTTAATTGTATTACCAGTTTGCTATGAAGATCGACAATTATCTTTCAAATGTGGACATTTATTGTTTCAGTTTTCTGTTCAACACAGAGCAAATGTTATTCACGCTCACTGTTTTTTCTCTCCCTAAATTACTCGTCATCACAGTTCTGTCTAATGCCAGGAATATCCTTCAACAGAGGTTAATCATTGATGGGTGTATTATTTGGCCAGGCTCCGATTTTGGTGCTAATCAGAGGCACGTGTTTTAGGGGCAGGAGTCTGGAACAGTGATAAAGTTGCCCTCTTTTCTGCTGCTAGATGAAAGAGTTTATATTTGTATTTCTCCTTACCGTGTGATCCTTTACTATGATAATGAAGTAAACTCTAACGAGCAGTGCACACCCACTTAAATCTTTATCATCAGTGTAAATATTAAAAGGTTCTTTATTCATTAATGTGAATGAAAAGCAACGCTGATGAAGACAAACTGTTTATCTTTCTTGCTAAAGAGGTCAACTGAGTCTTTTCTTCGAATGTTCAGGTGTTTCTGTCGGGTCAGGAAGGAGTTAATGTAGATATTGCTAATGATTGGAGATCATTATTACTGTATTAGTTTTCTATTTACGTTGCCAGTTGAATAGTCTGTTTGTTTTAAATACATCCTGTAGGTATGGGAAACTTATTGTCGCAGTGATACAGACTGAACACATTCAATGTTAAGTTCAAAGCAGGACATTCAGAGGCAGCTCGGTTGAAAAGTCAGATGCTTCATCAGACAGTAAACACCACACTGACATCACACTGTGTAACTGACCTCGGCCTGTTGGGATAAACTAATTAAAGCATCTCTAGTTGTGGGATAGATGTAGAAGATAAGAAACTAATAATGGATATTTGCTTGACGAGAGAACTGAATTGGTTCAATATACTGTAGAGCTACAACGATTAATCAATTAATTGATTAGTTGTCAACTATTAAATTAATCGCCAACTGTTTTGATAATTGATTAATTGGTTTGAGTCATTTTTTAAGAAAAAGAAAAGTAGAATTTCTCTGATTCCAGCTTCTTGAATGTGGATATTGGTTTCTTTGCTCATCTATGACAGCAAAAAGTATGGAAGCAAAGAGACGAAACTCTGGTGGTTTTTTTAACAGCCGCTGCCGACATTTTGGACTGAGAACGCTTATTATATTTAAAATATTTTATTGTTCAACACAGGCCATTTCGGTAGAATATGACAATAGAATAGAAATAATTTAGTTTTACTTTTGTACGGCACTTTTAGGCGAACGTTTTACTGGCGTCTGGTAGTCGCTTTCAGTCCAAAATGGTGGAAGCGTATAGCTCTGCTGCTGTGCGCTGATATTGCAATGGAACGAACAATTGACTTTCCCTTCTTGGCAATATACGTTCTTTGATGACAGTAAACTGAATATCTTTGAGTTGTGGACAAAACAAGACATTAGAGGATGTCGTCTTGGGCTTTGGGAAACACTGAATGACATTTTTCACCATTTTCTGAAATTTTATAGACCAAACCACTAATCAAGAAAATAATCTACAGAATAATTGACAATGAAACTAATCGTTAGTTGCAGAAGTTCAATATTAAAGTTCACGTTAATATGTGAAACATTTACAAAGTTGTAAAGTATAGCTTAATTATTGGGTATAGTTTAACACACAACTAAAGTAAAGGGGAATTAAATGATCAACACCTACTTGCGACTGAATAATTGCACCATCATCAAAAAGTCTCCAGCTGTTTAACTGTAAGTGACCTGCAGCTGACACTAATAAGCAGGCGTGGCCATGGCACAGCGGCTCATTAGCCTCACAGCAACATCCTGGGTTGGACTTTATCCAGATGCTTCAGCTTCTTCCCTCACGCATGCAGGACAGGTGAGCTGGAGCCTGAATGTATATGTTGGATGTATAAAGGACACAATCACACTCGTAAATTGTGTGATTTTGTGTGAAATGTTCATTGGCTTGAAATGTACAGGACTGAAAGAGACTAAAATAAATAAATAATAAATAATAAATGAATTTGTTAGAAGCTTCTTTGCTAACGTAATCACCCATAAAAGACTGTAAATATTCACCATCTCAATGTTTTTGTAGATTAGCTAACGTTACTTTAGGTATTAGCACATGTCACAGTGTCAACATGTGACCAAATGGCCAAGGGCTGTCAATACTGTTGTCTTTGTATTTAGAAAGGACACGCTAAATCATAACCATATACCAGACGCAATCAGATGAAACCCAAAAACTAAAAAGACTAAAGAGGACAAAGGAGGAGTTCAACTTGGCGCCCATCTTTGGGTTACGGCTAAGAGGTCACAATTATGTTAACACACAGACATAGAGGGTGCTGCTGACCAATAGCAAAGTAAAGACCATATTAATGTATTTTTGGATAATGTTCCGTTTAGTGTATTTGTGTACACACTACTATCACTGTAGAGACAGCTGACTGAAAACTGCTTTACAACAGGGTCAAGCCAGGGAAATACAACAGGCCTCAGACCAGCATTTTAACAGCCTGTTACAGCAGAAGTGTGTCTAAATGTGTTCACACAGTAAAAACATACTCGAGAAAGAAAATGATGGACCCTAACTCTTCATCATCCCATCTGTATAGCTACATATAGGCCTATTTGTCCTCTTCATCCCCACACGGGAGATTTATAAATGTCAATATTTGCTAATCATAGAAGCTAGGCTTACATGCGTGTAGGTTTTTATGTTTCTATACTGCCTCTTCCTGCTGCCAGGCTCCTTGACCACCAGTTAATCATATGACAGGGATTAAACCAATAATTCTTTAAACTGCTTTGCATTATGGCATGAAAAGAGGTAGTCAGCATGGATCAGGTAGCCAAAAAGCCTATATATAGGTTAAAGATGACTGAGGCATTCATAACAAAACTAAAGCAAATATATATTTAGGAGCATCTGCAGATCATATTGTGATTTGTGTATGTAGTTATGTGGAATTAGATGTGTTGAGAAAGGAAGGTATATATTCCTATTAGGGCAGTCAATCGATTAAAATATGTAATCGCAAATTAATCGCACATTTTTTATCTGTTCAAAAATTTGTCAAGTATTTAATACTCTTATCAACATGGGAGTGGTCAAATATGCTTTCTTTATGCAAATGTATGTATACATTTATTATTGGAAATCAATTAACAACACACAACAATGACTAATCTTGTCCAGAAACCCTCACAGGTACTGCATTTAGCATAAAAATATGCTCAAATCACAACATGGCAAACTCAAGCCCAACAGGCAACAACAGCTGTCAGTGTGTCAGTGTGCTGACTTGACTATGACTTGCCCCAAACTGCATGTGATTATCATAAAGTGGGCATGTCTGTAAAGGGGAGACTCGCGGGTACCCATAGAACCCATTTTCATTCACATATCTTGAGGTCAGAGGTCAAGGGACCCCTTTGAAAATGGCCATGCCAGTTTTTCCTCGCCGAAATTTAACGTTTGGAAGGTTATTTAACCTCCTTCGTGACAAACTAGGAAGACATGGTTGGTACTAATGGATTCCTTACGACCGATTGCGTTAATGTGTAAAAGAAATTAAAACGAATTTGCATTAACGCGTTATTATCGTGTTAATTTTGACACATATATATATATATATATATATATAATTCCATATAACTACATGCACATACAGTATCATAATATGATCTGCAGAAGAATATATATGCAGTTTAGTTAAACATTTAATAGAATTTATAATCTGAATTGACATGTGACGCATGTTTGGCAAACAGTGGACATTTTGATTTAAGTGAAAAAATAAATGAAAATGAGTTTCAAAGCAGATTATCTGAAGTTTACCTCCAGCTTCTCTCCACGTGGCGATCTGGCCCCGAGGACAGATTTCTGTTGGCAGTGAGAAAAAGCCATCTGCTGCTGTTTAACCCTCCCATTAAAACACAGCACAGAAAAGCAGAGTGTGAACGTGGGAGTGTGTTTGTGTGTGTGTGGCAGAACGAGATAGGCAGACAACCACCAACATCAGGTCATTTAAGTTTACCTTTTTAACTCCAACAATGGGGGGAAATAACAGTTTTTAATGGAAAATGACTGTATTACGTCGTGCAGTTTCACCACTTTTCAAACTATTTTAGCTTCTGTAACCCAGAGAAACAGCATCCCGTTGTATCCCTTTTTCCCCCCACCTGGTATTTAAAGACCTTGAAACAGCAGCTCTTCCAGTTAATGATTGGCCACTGCGGGGGAAAGTGTGCACTTACACTGTTGACTCTTATCGCTGCTGACCACAAAGCCACTGGAGCAGTATCTCCGAGGCTGACATTAATGGAGAGCACAGTGCTTCGTTTTAAAGAGACAGGTCAATTTCTTTTCTTGTCTGCTGTGGAAGAGATAGCACGCAGAGACGCTGTTCACACAAATGGGTCTTTAATTGAGAGCAGAGTTTGCAGTTTGCTGGTGTGTGATTGCAGCCGGGCAACATTCATTGGCTACAGAAAACAAAATGGAAATTATGAGTAAAATAAAGATGATTGGAATATGTGCCCTTTCTTCATCTTCTCCCTTCATCTCCTGTCCTGTCATAACACTGATTGCTATTTTTTCCTTCTCCAAAAGGAAATTTAACACTTAAAAATAGTAGTTCTTCATGTGGGAGTGAGATCTACATCCATGCTTCAGTGGGTTCGGCCAGCAGAACCCTTTATTTTCAGCCCAGTCGCACAGCAGTTTGTGAAAAAGTCACAAAATTGTAGTGTATTGATTCATGTACATAGACACGAATTTCACCTTTTTTTTGTGATGGTCAGCACGAAATCAATCCGTATGTAATCCACGTAATTGTGAATCGGGAAGTATAAAGAGCAGTGAATGCCACATAGGAAGGAGGTCGGGTTGGATGGGTGGGTCTTTCACCCAGGAGACAGGTGTTCGTGTCCCGTGTGATAAACAAACAAATCAAAGTTGATTTATTTGGCACGTAACTTACTTGAGTTACGGCATTTCCGTTGTTATTTTAACCCAAAGCACAATCTTTTCCTAAACCTAACTAAGTAGTTTTGTTGCCTAAACCTAACCAAGACTATCTTTTCCTAAACCTAACTAAGTAGTTTGTTGCCTAAGCCTAACCAAGTCTATCTATTTGTAAACCTAACTAAGCAGTTTTATTTTGAAAAGACTGGAGCGGAAATTGAGACGTGTGTCACGTGTTGTTGAAAGTCGTGCTGAGCGTCCCGAAAAAAAAGGGAAATTCGTGTCTATGTACACGAATCAAATAGATGAAATTTCGTGACTATTTCACGAACTGCTCTGAGTGTTGTTATTTTACACTGATTCTCTTTACTGCTTATCTAAAGCCTCAGGTTTCCTTCCCAAAGAGACAAGCCTCTGTACAGGCACATCAGGTGCCAAGGCCGAGTCCCACCAGCTGTACTCTGGGGAAAGCACACATGTGGGCCTGTTATCGATCAGGTAGCGGTTCAGGTAGCTCTCCTCAAGGCCCCTGGCCATCACCCCGCTGGCATGGTCCTGCAGAATGAGCAGAGAACAGGCTCGAGCCAGTCTGTACATCTCAGAAACCAACCCTCCGTACAGTTCAGAGGTGTAGTAGTAGTCTCCTTCATCCTCCTCCACACACGCTGATGAGTCCTCCTCGACTTCGTAAGGAAATGCATTTCGCGGCATCCCGTAGAGCTCTGGGTGCAACGTGGCCACCAGGTCCCCGAGGATTTCCTCCCCCACAGGGGCCACAAACTCCTGATCGATGTCAGCGCAGAAGATGTACTCGACCTCGCTGCTGATCGGGGTTCTGATGGCGTCGGCGAGCAGGGTCATCCGGCGACGGGCCAGCCTGTCCCAGCCAGGCAGCTCTGCGATAGGAACCACCTTCAGCTCTCGCTCAGGCCCCAACTCGATGGGGGGATACAGAGAGTTGGGATTGTCCGTGAGGATGTAGTAGGTGACCTTTTGATCAGGGAGGAAGTGGGTTTCAGCTGAAGAGAGGAAACGTTGCACAAACTTGGCGTAGGTTCCCACCACGACGGCCAGCAGACCTGTTCGGATTCCCTGTTGTGCGAATTTCGCCCTGCGCCCAGCTGACTTACGGGTGTCACCCCACACTAAAGGAGCACCCCATGGTGTCTCCGTGGGAGTTTGTGGCGTCGTTGCCTTGACGACTGTCATTTCTGTCGTTACTCTTCCCCTGTCCTTTCCCAAGGCACGAAAGATGGGATGAGGTGACTCCACGCCGACAGCGGCTTTACGTCCATGGAGGAAGTCTGAGGGGACAAACGTGTTTTTTTCTTTTTTATTTCAACACCAAACTAGTTTTTCTGACACTTTTTGTGAAGTAGCCGGCGTACAATTCTGTAAAGCTGGAGAAAAGTCGCCCTGTTCAATCCAATTGATCACAACCAACCTTACTTAAAGTACTTTTTAACTGTGTCGGGATATTTAGAGGAGATGTTGCATATTTATAATGATCTGTCACAATCAAGACAACAGGACAAGATAGGAATCTACTTAGCATGCAACAACAAAAGTTGTATTTTACATTTACTTTGCCACAAGCACATTATTTCTATGTGCATTCAGTGTCCCGGCACAAAGTGTTAGAGTAGAACAAATTCTTCTGCACACTTACATATGATAAGAGACAGGAGAAAACAGTACAGGACCAGTTGTATTCTGGTCACTCTGATTGGTCCTGTTTGACGGACAAACACACACATATACATACAATTAAATGAAACCAGTAAAAGTTACTGTATATGCTCTTCCAGTTAGCATATTTTACTTACAAAATGTTCCATTAAACCCTGACAGGTATAAAAGACCCAAGCTCATAGAAATGAAAAGAATGTGCTGATACAGAAATATGTAGCAACCTGTGATTTCACATATAAAGTTATCTTTATGTAATACTTATACGCTATGTACTATAGCTCATGTAATGTCTGTAGGCTGTAAACACATACGATATAACTTACTTGATATTTATATAGGCTAAATATTGTGAATTATGCATAAAATGTATGAGGTATTAGTCTATACAATGTAAACATGAGACATGAATATGTGCGGGACAATCTTTTACTTTAATTAACTCAAATTTAAAGGTACAGTGTGTAGGATTTGGCAGCATGTAGTGGTGTGGTTACGATACTTTACGCTACATTAAATTTTGGCGAGGAAAAACTGTCATGGCCATTTTCAAAGGGGTCCCTTGACCTCTGACCTCAAGATATGTGAATGAAAATGGGTTATATGGGTACCCATGAGTCTCCCCTTTACAGACATGCCCACTTTATGCAGTGTGGCGCAAGTCATAATCAAGTCAGCACACTGACACACTAACGGCTTGAGTTTGTCATGTAATGATTTGAGCATATTGTTTATGCTAAATGCAGTACCTGTGAGGGTTTCTGGACAATATCTGTCATTGTTTTGTGTTGTTAATTGATTTTCAATAATAAATATATACATACATTTGCATAAAAGCAACCTATTTGTCCACTGCCATGTTGATAAGAAAAATAAATACTTGACAAATCTCCCTTTATGGTACATTTTGAACAGATAAAAAATGTTGGATTAATTTGCGTTTAATCACGATTAACTATTTTAATCGATTGACAGCCCTAAAAAAAAGTCAGTGTTTGGTTTGTTCGTTCTGGGCTACTGTAGAAACATGGCGAACTCCATGAAGAGGACCCTCTCCCTTTGTAGATATGAAGGGCTCATTCTAAGCTAACGAAAACACAACGCTTCTTAGTATCAGGTGATTATACACTAATGAAAACATAGTTATTATATTTCCATTTCTGCTAATAGATCCCCCAAAATGTTACACACTGTTCCTTTAAATTTTACTCAAATATTAAGATTTTAAAGGATTTTGGTTAACTATTGACATACAATGAGATCATGAGATAAAATAATGAGACAGTGTTTAAAGTTCTGTGGAAAACTTCTGAGGAAGTTTAGTAAAAAGGTAAGATAAGAAACAAGAGATATATGAAATGAAGAAGCAGTGACAACTTGGACATACACAACTATGTCATCTAAAACTGTGCATGTAAGAAGGCAGACTGGGCTGATGGGTGTTAGAGATTTAGGGGAAGAGATTGGTCCTGAACCAAAAGCTACACATTGCATGAGATGGACCTTAAGTCGAAGCACATGTGAGCGAATGTAGATGTTTATCTCCACATGCAGTCCCCTGAGTCCTGCATGCTCTCTCACCAGCCGAGAGATTTGGGGACAAATACACAAAGTTCTTGAACTGAATCGAGGACTTATTTCGCCTTCCTGGACATATTTTCAGGATCAGATTACACGTAGAAAAACCTCTGAGAAGAGCTTTCAAAAGCTTTTAACTGAGCGGGTACAGTCCCAAATCAATGACAAGTGAAAGGTGAAGAAGAAACGGTGGAGCAGTGGCTGAGGTTTTACTAACCTGCGGGCGTCTTGCAGAAGTGGAACAGCGCCATATTGTGACCTGCTGGTGGATAAACACACAAACCTTTGTCTGAGGCCACTATTTTTGCCAAACGAATCTCTGCTTTTCTCTCTCTCTCTGTTTCTCTTCCTGGAAATGTGCTGTTTAACTCACTGTTTTCCGCTGCTGATGATTATTTTCTTACCTTGCTCCCTCTTTCTCTCTCTTGTCCCTGCTTTTATAACATTTTCCACTCCCTTTTTCTTCACATATCTTCTTTCTCTCGCCCCCCCACCTCACTTTCCCCCTCAGGCTTTTGCAGTGTTCAGCTTTGGAGAAAACCCAAAGCAACCAGATGTGTGGGGAATCTGGGCTAATGGGAGGAGCTGAGGAGTGGAGGGATAAGACACGGTAGAATTAAGTAAAGAGGGAAGTGGATTTTAACATTCTTTCCTCCCACTCATGTTGCAAGGATGACGATGAACGATAGAAAATGGGTGGTCACTCAAAAACTCTTGGGGGAACCTCAATAAATGCTCCTCAAATTTATGATCCTGACAGAAAATCCCACTTTACACATCTGAAGTGTTTCATGATCCTGTATAGAGCAGAGTTAGTAGGATGTAGACAGACATAATACGGTGTTTTAAACCAGGCTGCAGGTCACGTCAGCAGGATGCTGTATTCTTTCTGTCCACAAGGTGGAGGCACTCGATAGGAAATACAAAGCTGTGCATGTCACCAGTAAACATAAAGAGACATCATACATTAAAGAGGTTGTTTATCAAGCTATGATTCTATGGAACATTATAATTAAAAAGGATATTGAAAGATAATGTGAGAAATAGTGTCAAAGACATGTCTTTTATTAGCCTAATAAAAAGGCCTCACAGGGATCCTCATCATGTCTTGAACTCCATCCATTATATGTGACCCCTTATCCTATTCAGGGTTGCGCGGGGGGGGGGGGGGGGCTGGAGCCGATCCCAGCTGACATTGGGCGAAGGCGGGGTACAACCTGGACAGGTCGCCAGACTATCACAGGGCTGACACATAGAGACAGACAACCATTCACGCTCACATTCACACCTACGGGCAATTTAGAGTCAACAATTAACCTGCATGTCTTTGGACTGTGGCAGGAAACCGGAGAACCTGGAGAAAACCTAAGCTAACACGGGGAGAACATGCCACCCCCACACAGAAGGGCCCCAAGCTGGGTTTGACCCTGCGACCTTCTTGCTGTGAGGGGACAGTGCTAACCACTGCACGGTGCAGCCCTTTGTTGAACACTATGTGATGAAATTTCTTGTCTTTCTATGTTGGAGTGATTGTGAGTGTTGTGTTTCATTATTTAATAGATTTTGTGTATGTCTCATTAGGGCTGGGCCATATGGCCAAATGTTAGAGGGAGTTTTGAAGTGGGGTTGTATGAGGTACTTATCCATAGTCAGTGTATTACCTACAGTAGATGACGGTCGGAACGCCCCCAATTTGGAGAAGCAGACAGAAGTTACCGCACAGAACCAAAGCAATGCAGTGCTGTGGACGGGGACAGCAGCAAAACATATTTTAGACACCTAGAAGAAAGGCTCACCTCAAAAAATCAATATCCGTTTAAGTGTACGCTATATTTAGAATATTTTCACCGCTGCTTCTCCGAGCTGGGGGCCGCCGACCGTCATCTGCTGACACGCAAACTATCCCTTTAAAATCTTGATTTCTTTTCAACCTTGGGGACGATGCACAAGTTTTAACCTGAAAGGCTGTTGTGCATATTTAAACAAGAGTCTGCAACCATCAGCTTAATAACATGCTCACAATGACAATGCTAGCATGCTGATGTTTCACAGGTATATGTTCAGCTACAAAATTTCCTGACAATCCATCCACTATAGTTGCTGAGATATTTCAGTCTGGACTAATGTGGTGGACCGACCGACTAGACCGACATTGTCATCCATTAAGCCATGCTGCTAGCGTGGCTGAATATGTGGGTTATAGAGATAATGGACTGTCAGCACCACTTGACAGACATCCAGTTTAGCTTCAGGACAGACAGAAGCTGGAAGTTTGCTCACTAATTCATCTGCACCTTTTGTTTCTTGTGTATTTTTTATTGAGTAGTCCAGCAGAACTACTATTCAAATTAATCAAATTAATTTGATTTCCCAGCAAGCGCTTTATATATTCTCATTTATCTACCACAGGTTGTTACTTTATAGCCACAGCTGGCGTCAACTCCCAGATGTGCTGCCAGAGACTCAAACAGACTCAAGAGGTCACTTTGCAGTTTATTACGATAAATCTCATTATTATTTTTTTTGTACATCCATACAGAAATTGCAACATAATATTGGTTTGTGTAAACAACTTCGGACTGAAGCGTCAGTCGAAAACAAAAAACATAAAGAGAAAACAGCACGGGCTACACTAAAGAATGGATAAATTACAGGGTGCATGTGAAGCGTTGTCCCAAAACATCTTCTTCTTCCTGTCACCTTGTTGGCAGAGAAGCGGGGCAGGCAGTTCCAAAGCTGGAGGATAGAGACTCTGCATAGAGGATTCATAACTAAACACTTACACTAGCATCTGTAAATTGATCTACACCATGTGGAGATGAGTGTGCACGTTTATTACAGCGTATATTAAGGCGTTCAAGATGAATGTGCTTGAAGGTTGCGGCGCAGAGCCCCTATTCTACAGAGTTTCTGAAGTGTGATAGGTCCATTAATATCAAATAAATAATATCAGAGAAGAAATATTAATGCAATATTTTGTCCAGGATTCAAGGAACTGTTTGTTGGTATATTGCAGATGACGAACAAACAACATGTTTGCACATTCACTGAAATACAGAAGCTTTTTGACAGCAAAGGTTTTGGCAGTGTTCGTTTGTAGTCATGATAACTTTGCAGTTATTGAGCGAACTACGCCACAAGAAAATAAACTGTTCAAGGGTTTGATACTGTATATAATATCTCCATAAACTATGAGGATCCTTAGAAAAATATTTCATTTAATGCAGCATTGTACTCATACAAAATTAAACAAATAGCACAAGAAGAAGATTAAAGGGATAGTTTGGGGGTTTTGAAGTGGCTTTGTATGAGATACTTATCCATAGTCAGTGTATTACCTACAGTAGATGATGGTTGGTGCGCCACCAGTTTGGAGAAACAGACAGGAGTACCGACACCGGAGCAAAGCAATACAGTGCATTGGATGGGGACGGCAGTAAAACGTATTTTAGCCTCCTAAAAAAAAGGCTCACCTGAAAAAATTGATATCCGTTTAAGTGTACGCTATATTTAGAATATTTTCCGACGGTGAACTGAACTGAAAGTTAACTTATCTATACTGTTTTGTCATCTGTCTTTGGAGAGAGCAGTTTCACTTTCAGTTCAGTTCCCCATTAGAAAGGAGAAGGAAAGGGCTGTCTGACGGCAAGATAAAGCAGTGAAATAATAATAATAATAATAATAATAATAATTTGTTCCGGTGTTGGTATTCCTGTCTGTTTCTCCAAGCTGGGGGCACAATGACCGTCATCTACTGTAGGTAACACACTGACTATGGATACGTGCCTCATACAAACCCACTTCAAAACACCTAAACTATCCCTTTAATCTGTAATTTTTTTCACTTTGAATGTATCGCTACTCCAACTTCCCATCTGTCGTCAATTATTACCAGAGTAGAGGTTGGTTTCTCCTTTTTAATAGTGTATTGGTACAACTGTATTATAGTATATAATCTTTCACACTCTCTATATATTTTTTCTTAATACTTCCAGGATATGATCCTGTTACTCTCTTGAGCTTTGTTGACACCCTGAGAATAAATCTTTTGTCAACACAGTTCAAACATTTCAAATCGATTTATAATTTCGCTTCATTTTGAATGTATGCTGACACTAATTTCACGACTTTAAATCAGTTTTTTTAAGGATCATCTTGTCCTCTAAAGGGATTAAAGTGAGTCCCATAATAGTGAAACATATTGAAAGTAAAATTATGTAGAACATATGAATATGAATAGAAACAAAAAGGTGAAGATTTTAGATGTCAAGTGTTTTCAAAACCATATTACAATCATTGTCTTTGTATAATATATAGATATAATATATAGATATAATACAAAACTTAGATTCTAAAGGTGGCATGCTTGAGCAGGCAGTGAGGAGAAGAGAGACGAGGCCTCCCCCTCCTTTCTTATGATTTAAATGCTTTTACTTTCACTACATGGAGGTACAGTTTGTAGCAGAGAGGCCCTAAACAAGTCCGTGTTTTTGGAAATTTTGCATGACTGAATGGCTGAGTTAATTCATAAATAGTGACTGGTAAATGAAGGTAAAGAGATCAGATATGCAGCATTTTGGGGGGTAAAACAGAAGTGAGTGGAAGAGTTCTCTTTCCTGTATTTCTCCTCCTCCACTCCTCCAGTGCCCGGTCCCATCCCTCTGCTTTCTCTCCTCTCTTTGCCTTGTTCCTCTGCTCCCCAACCAACACATCACCATGCTCCCCCCTTTAATCTTTCTTCTCCTCTTCCCTCCCCTCCTCGCCTCTCCTTCAGGACTTCACTGGCGGTCATCATCTATCATCTCAAACAACGCCTGCAGCAGCCGGTCATCTCTGTGCCTGTACGGCTTGGTGCTGTAGAAGCCGTCACTGTAGTCACTGTAGACACTGTCCTCGGGGACGCGGAACTTGTTGATCATGTCCAGGGCCTGGTATAACGTCTGAGGGGGGAGTCTCGTTGCGGCAGAAGAGAGGCTCCGGTCCGGCTGCTGCTTCTTCCAGGCGGAGGAGGCCCTGGCTGCGGACTGGGGCGGCTGCAGGGCGGGGGTCTGCCTGTTGAAGGCCGTCTGAAGGAGACGCAGCAGGGCCAGGGAGGGGGAGTAGGGGGGGTTTGAGAGCTTTTTGGGCTCCTTCTCTGGGTTGGAAGGAAGGGAGGCGTGTGCAGTCTCAGTCTTCGGAGGTGGATAGGCCTGAGTGGGCTTCTGTGTCACCAGACAGACAGAGAGGAGGCAGGTTAGTGGTGTGTGAGATAAAAATTATCCACAGAGTGCATCTAAAGATAGACAACATAACTGTGTTCTGTTCTGTTTATGTTGGCATCATATTACAGTTATAATGATATGCATTACAAAATCAATGCAGTCCCAAAGCACCTGGACAGTGACCTATTTTTTATTGAGTTGGCTCTGTGCACAATTGATTTAAAATATAAAAACTACACTGTGCACTTTTGTGCCAACATTGTGGTGATACAAAGTGCTGCTATTTCCACACTGTTCACCAAATGGATGTAAATACTCCCAAATTTAAACTGAAAGTCAACACTTTAACCTCATAATAATTGCATTTGTAGGAGGGACATAGCTGTTATGTACCGATCTCATGTTACAGATCGGACCCAAACAAGTGTGGTCATGTCTTTGCAGTAGGCCTATTTCACAGCAGACATTTGAGCTTGTCATAGCAGGAAAAGCACAGGTGTTACTAATAACACTAACGAACTCTGAACGAACGAGCTCTGTTCTAAAGCAGCTAGATGGAATTCAGTCATCATTACTTTCATTATTTACACCTGAGCTTTTCCTACTGTGTAAGTCAAAATGTCTTCTGGGAAAAAGGCCAATCTAAAATATTCATCCGACTACATAAAGACCCTTCTGTATTGATTATGTCTGTAGATTTTACTTGAGGTTTTTGTAATTATACACTATTGGGAGTCATTTAAGTCACTATTGTGCTCAGAAGGGTGATTTGTTGCACCTGTAAGCATCCAACAGTGATGTCGTACCATGGAAAAAACTGCTGCATGACCGCTGCAAGGTGAGTAGTTAAACCACTCGGGGTCAGCAGAAATGAGATTTTCGGGCTTTTAGATCAGTTAGTCCACAACTTTGTTCTAGACTGAGATATATCAGCAACTGTTTGATGGGTTGTCATGAAAGTTTGTTCAGACATTCACGTCTTTCTCCAGATGAATTGCAAACACTTTGGTGATCCTGTGACTTTTCCTCAAGCGCCATCATCAGGTCAAAATTTTTATTTGTCCACCACTGTGGTTTATGACCAAATATCTGCAAAACTAATGACACTGTCCTTTGTGTTTTATGCTAATTGGCAAATGTTAGCATGCTAACATGCTAAACTAGGATGGTGAACACGGTCATCATTATATCTGCTTAAAATCAATATGTTAGCATTGTCATTGGGACCATGTTAGCATGCTGGACAGAGCTCAGAGCACTGCTCTAGACTCTTAGTCTTGTTGTAATTGGGCTGCTACTAATGACTATTTTCATTGTCAGTTAATCTGTTGATTATTTTCTCCATTAATCGATTAGTTGATTGGTCTACAAAATGTCAGAAAATGGCAAAAAATGTTGATCAGTGTTTCCAAGAGCCCAAGATGACGTCCTCAAATGTCTTGTTTTGTCCACAACTCAAAGATATTCCGTTTATTGTCATAGAGGATTAAAGAAACCAGAAAATATTCACATTTAAGAAGCTGGAATCACAGATTTTAACTTTTTTTCTTAAAAAATTACTCAAATCGATTAATCGATTATCAAGATAGTTGGCGATTAATTTAATTGTTGCCAACTAATCGATTATACCTATCATCCATTCCTTTCCTCTAAATCTAAACCAGGTTTTTATGTTGTCAATAACCTTTAGTTTTAAATCATGTTACATTGTCCTCACCTCCATCATGTCATCCATATGCTCCACGCCACGGCGGTCGTTCTGCACAGCGTTGTAGGGGACGTACACTCTGGGTTTCTTCATGTGCTCCGGCTTCTCTGACGTCCCGTGAAGAATCAGCTTCCAGTTCAAAATCCGACCCTCGTTCTGCAAACGGCCTGACTGTATAAACATGGAAATAACGTTGGTTAGATCTCAGGAAGAAGCTCAGCAGTTAATTCAAACCAGACATATATGTGTGTAACTCACAGTATCTGTGATCTTCAGGGTCCAGGTACCAGCAGGATCTTCTCCCCATGTATGGACGGACATGAAGTCCCAGTTTCTGAAGCCGTTAGAGGACGTGTCCCTCTCTCGCTCAGCCAGCAGCACTGTGCTGGTGCCTGATGGGAAAATCCAAAAGGGATAGATCAGTTGAGAACATTTCACACAAATTTGTGTGTCTCTGTGTGTGTGTGTGCACGTCTCTAACCGGCTGGGGAGGTGAGTGTTATGTGCAGGTCTCCTCTCCTGGTGTACTCGATGCTGGCCTCCACCTGCACATGCTCCAATGAGCGGACGGCGTTCTCCTGCCCCGCGCAGGCTTTGGTTGGGATCTCTATAGTGATCTCCCCCGCTGCCTTCAGCTCCCTGTGGGACGCATTAAAATAGCAGCGAATGAGACACACAAACAGTAGTTCCCTGACATGTTATCATTACTGTCTGGGAAACAGCAGCAGGGTGGAACAAAAACAAACTACTGCTCCACACGTTACATATCATAGTGTGAATGACAATCACAAAGTTTGGGAAATATTTAAGCGTACATAGATGCAGATTTGGTCATTCATTTGCAAAAACAGTTAATCCCCATCCCTCCCAGACATGAATGAAAGGATTTCCGTGTTCAAGCTGGCATAAAGCTGGAGGGGGTTAGACCACTAAGCATTGACGGAAATGTAGAGCCAAATCCTCAGGATTAGACGGGGATGTAGCAAGGTAATGGGGAAACTGGGTGTCGGTGCTATTGAGTCTCATAATCCAAAGCAAATTGCAAAATGGACACTTAAAGGAAGACAGAAGAACTCAGTTGCTGCTGTCTACAGGTGGAACAATGCGAAATCACAAGGTTGTTTCAAGGACAAAGTGTAGCAGCTGATCTTCTTGTGTCATTCATTCATAAAGGGATGCAAACAGAACATCTGTTGAGACCACAGAAGGGGGGATTATTTCCTTTGAGTCGCGTGCAGCTTGGCAGCTTTTGGATTAAGATATTTAATCTCATTGTTTAACAATTAGCATTTATGAGCGTTCAGAGTTGATGATTGACCTCAAGCTGTCATCATGAAGAATCATGATTTTTATTTAATTCATCTTGATTCGTTTTAATGGCACAGGAAGCCCTAACGCTCCCAGGCTTAAGTCTTGTTATCGTCATGACTCCACTCGGAAAGCAACAGATGCGTCTTTAATAACACAGATGGTTTCATCTGTTTGCTTTGCAGGACCTAAAATGTCAGGACAAAAGGAAATAAAGCTCTGTTTCTATCTCTTAAATTAGATATTTAGTCAAAATGTGAAAAATGTTGTGTGGACTACATCACAGAATTTTAATAGTTTTGCATTGGGTCACAAAGTTAACCATGATTATGCATACAAGTTACAACCCCATATATGAGATATACACTCTATTGTGCAGCTACGCGTATCATTTAAAGGTACAGTGTGTAGGATTTGGCGACATCTAGGGGTGTGGTTGCAGATTGCAACCAACTGAGTACCCCTCCGCTCACTCCTCCCTTTCCAAGACTGCAGTAACGTGAGCCGTCGAGTGCAAAACCGTGGTAATCGCCCGCTCAGAGGCCATCCTTACCATTATAACACTACTTCAGGAGCAACGGAAGTCAGACGGCAGCTGGCGGTACCACGGTTTTGCACTCTGCGGCTCACGTTTCCGCAGTTTCACAAATGTATCTAGAGCCAGTGTTTGGTTTGTCCGTTCTGGGCTACTGTAGAAACATGGCGAAGCAACAAGGCGGACTCCGTAAAGAGGACCCGCTCCCTATGTAGATATGAAGGGCTCTTTCTAAGCTAACGAAAACACAACGATTCTTAGTTTCAGGTGATTATACACTAATGAAAACATAGTTATGAATAATATATTCCATTTCTGCTAATAGATCCCCTAAAGTGTTACCCACTGTTCCTTTAAAAAACTGCGGCCAAAGATCCTGGGCCGTTGGCAAAGCAACAAACAGAAATCAAAAGGTAGACGAGAGCAGCTGTGAGACATTCACATACCTGGGCTGGAAAGAATCATCCCTGACGATACACTGCTTCTTTTCAGGCGCGTGCTTCCACGTGGCCGGGTCAGCGAGGTCCACCAGGGCTTTGGCGTTGAGGAGGCCGAAGCCGAAGCGGCTGTTGACCATCAGCCCTGCTCCGTTCCTCTTCCAGCCCGGGTTGTTGGCCAGAGGATCGAACTCTGAGGTCCAGACCACGATGTGCTGTAGGTCTCTCCAGTTAAGATCTGGACTGAGGGAGGGAAGACAGGCAGGGAGGCAGACCAGTGAGTATTTACTGATGTAGAAGTGTCAAATGGCTTTAAATCCATTGTAAATTGCGTTAAGAATATCACAGATTGTGAGCAGCGGGTGCAGAGTTGCATACTTTTGTTCCAGTGCCAGGGCAAATATTCCAGCAGCGAGGGGGGCGGAGGCCGACGTCCCAGTGTGAGTCTGAGTGCACTCGTTGTGCAGATCAGCACTCGTCTGAAAGCAAGCAGGCAACATAAAAAAGAATTTAATGTATTAAGATAACCTTGAATAAAATGACAAAAATACCTACTACTATTACTACTACTTACTAACATACCAGGCGTAGTTACTTACAATCCTCTGGTCGGTGTAGTCTCCACTGCTGTACGCTGTAGCCAGAGTAGAGGAGCACTTCTCGGCGTACCACGGGGACAGGCCCTGCTGGGAGGCACTGCTGATTGAGATGGTGTAGAGGCTGTCGGTGTAACCGTCGCAGTCACAGTTATCGCCCTGGCGCCCACCGTTACCTGACGCCCAAACAAAGATAGAGCCTTTCCCGCCGCGGCCCTGCAGAGGACAAGACGGAGAGAGAGAGAGCTGAAGACGACCAGAAGGAACAAGGAACTCCAGCTTAAACTGCCCAACGTATATCTTTGTTTACACTGATGAGTGGCTTTATTCCTAGCAGCTGAGTACATGTCCGTATTGATTTTGTTCTATCTGATTCCCATCACTGCGGCAGATAATAGCTGCCATTAGGGAACCACAGTTTGAGATCACTCCAGCTGAATGTGACTATAAACTGCCGATCTTATCATTTACCTTCTGGATGCCGTATTCAAAAGCCTTCTGGGCCAGGCGGCCAGGGCCCTCCACGGTCTTGCCATCATCGTTGGGCCCCCAGCTGGCGCTGTAGATGTCCACATGGTTGGGATTGAACCCAATAGAGCTGGCCTCGATGGCATCAGTCACAATCCCATCCAGCATACGAATGCCTGAGCAGAGAGAGGCAGGACAATTAGTGCCCAGTTAGTTACCTGATTGGTTATTACCTCCGCCAAGGAGGTCAAGTTTTCGGTTTGGTTTGTTTGTTTGTTTGTCCGTAGGATTACGGATAGATTACTGGCCCGATTTTCTTGAAACTTGGTTGAAGGGTGTAGCATGGGCCAAGGAATAACGCATTACATTTTGGACTTATTTTTCACTTTCGTTAACATTGCGAGATAGGGCATTAGGCCTTGGCGGAGGTCTACGCTCTCCGAGTGTCCTTCTAGTTCATCATGCACTGGTATGAAAACTCATGGACGTATCATCATTTATGGCCATATCTTCGGGAAAAAGTGAAGTTGATATCAAATGTTGCAATTTAATAACTCATTAGAGTAAATAAAGAGAAAACAACAAAATGTATTAAAGCCCTTAATTTAAAGGTTATGAATATAATGGTTTTGTTTAAGGACAGCAGGATTTGGGATGTTGGTATTTTAAGATGCACTAAGAACCAGCTGGCCACCCTTCACATGTTGCAGTCTTAAGTCTTAATATTTCAAACCATTGTTTGGGTGTATTGCGGCTCAGTAAATTTGGAGAGTGACGTGATGCAACTATCTGGTGTAAAATCAGATCTCCATCTTCCTTCCCTACTGGCTATACAAAAATCAATAACACACAGGGATGTGCAGCCATAGTATCTAACGGTAGAGTGAAAGTACTTGATGAATGCTGTTTATGTCCTTTTCTTTTGTAGCCTGTTTAAAATGTATAGTACACAAGCAGACACAGATATAAATGACATTTAATGTGATGTAACATTCTCAAATACACAAATAGATATTCACGAATAAGAAAAGCTCTTACCTCCAACCTTGGAGTTGTATGCGACTCCGACGCCACATTTATTGTTGTCTGCCTGCATAGCAATCTCCCCGGCACACCTGGTCCCATGTCTGAGAACAAATCACATATTCAATATACACTTCATTGTTTTTTATCACTAATCCTGCATCAATTACACACATCCATCAAGTCAGAGCTGTATTATTAGGTGTGATTTTGTACAAACATGTATACTTTTACATGATTCTGCACAAAAGAAATGCTCCTTTGCTCGTGCTGCTCTTGGCAGGAATTTCACTTCGTTGTGTTTCCCTATAATGGTTATTTTGAGCTGTTTTACCTGCCCTCATTATTTCATGGGATGCAACGCTCATTACAAGAGGCCGCTGTATTGTTTGAATACATAACTCCTCTAGTAAAAAGGTCATGTTTAAAGCAGAAAATATCGATCGTGATGACGGGGTTCATGGAGATTCTCCGGTCGTGTGGCTCTGCAATTATTTATCTGGAAGAATAGGCTTTGAACTGTTGAGTATACTGATAACAAAAGAGCACAGGGCTGCTGGCGGAGAGGAGTGTGTGTGTGTGTGTGTGTGTGTGTGTGTGTGTGTGTGTGTGTGAGCTAGCAGAGGGTGAGTCATTAGGTATAGTAGAGAGAAACACTTGGAGAGGAGAAACAGGAGAATTCTTTGACAGAATCAGCTTTTATGTTCTAATTTAACTAATTTGTTCCTACTTAATGCTTATTTATTATTATATTGGGTTGCACTGTACTGTAATGACCAAGCCCGAGCCACAAAATGGCCAGGTAATGTCACAATATCACATCTCAACAGTTAACTCACTTGTTTTCATTAGTGGAGTCGTATCTGGGGAAAGGGTCGGGGTCGTTGTCGTTGAAGTCGAAGCTGGCTGCTGCATCCTTTAGAAACAACAGACAGAATATGATCAGGGTTGATGACGTCAGTGTACGTCAGCGACGGAGGCTCCAAGCGCACATTTGTCAGAGCCAATCTGCTGTCATGGAGACACATACAGTATGATAGGTGACAAGAGGAGAGGGTGATGTGTAGTGAAATAGTGAAACGACACATATTGAATGACTCTGAGGATGCTTGTCAACAACTATCTTTTGAAACATTCAGATAGCTTGAAAATGCTGTTTTTGCCTGAAGGTTATGTCCTAGTCCAACAAACTAAAAAATAAACACTGTGTGTAGGAGCTATTTATTTGTTGTTAGTATTTAGTTGTTGTTTTACTAATAATAACTAGGGATGTTAATCAATTAAAATACTTAATCGTGATTAATCGCATGATTGTCCATAGTTAATCCTGGTTAATCGCACGTTTTTTATCTGTTCAAAATGTACCTTAAAGGGAGATTTGTCAAGTATTTAATACTCTTATCAACATGGGAGTGGGCAAATATGCTGCTTTATGCAAATGTATGTATATATATTTATTATTGGAATCAATTAACAACACAAAACAATGACAAATATTGTCAAGAAACCCTCACAGGTACTGCATTTAGAATAAAAAATATGCTCAAATCATAACATGGCAAACTCAAGCCCAACAGGTAACAACAGCTGTCAGTGTGTCAGTGTGCTGACTTGACTTGAGTCAAACTGCATGTGATTATCATAAAGTGGGCATGTCTGTAGAACCCATTTTCATTCACATATCTTGAGGTCAGAGGTCAAGGGACCTCTTTGAAAATGGCCATGCCAGTTTTTCCTCGACAAAATTTAGAGTAAGGTTGGAGCGTTATTTAACCTCCTTCGAGACAAGCGAGTATGACATGGTTGGTACGTTAAAACGAATCTGAGTTAACGCGTTATCGCTTTAAAAATAAGTAGTATTGTTTGATTTATTATTCTAGATGTTTACTTTAATTAGATTTGATTTTGATAGTGCTAGTTATTTGTTTAGTTTAATTATTTTCTTGTCAAGTATATTTAGTTTTTTGGCAGAATTAGTATTTAGTTTTGTTTCATTTGCAAATTGGGTAACACTGTGGTTGGTAAATATAGGACCAGCATGCACCTGGGTGCGCCTATGTTTTTTTACCAAGTGAGGTAGCGACAGCTATGATTTCTTTGTTCTTTTGTTTGCTTACTTGTTTTTGGATAAATAAATCATAAGAAACACAGAAACTTTGCATTGATAATGGACTCTTTTGCCTGCGTACACCACATACCCATGGTGCATCAGTGGCCCTTTGATTTAAGTTGACTTTGATTTTTCCGACAAATGGCCACTACACTGTGTATGATATGGCAAGTCATGTCTGTTTTTGTCTTTCCCATTATTCCCCCGCACTATAAAATATAATTAGATGTACAAATTATGTTCTTATTAGAGAAGGAAGTCAGAATGAAAGCTTCCTTTCAGTTTCTGGCTCACAGTAACAGCTTTAATATCCGATTTAAATCAGTTGCCCGTGCCTGTCATTTTGGAATTACTGCCATTAAGTTATGCAAATGCACGCCGCTCACACGCCTTGATTGTTGAGGATGAGCGTCTCGCTTGATTGAGCCTCTTTGATTAATCAGCGTTAACTTAATTACAGTGGGAGTTGTTTCCATCAGCCCTGTTGTCATACATTATTTGCCTCTCTCCCTCCCTCAATCCCTTTCTTCCCCTTCCGCTCTTTTGGCGAGGCGAGGTGGCGGCTTCTGAGAGCAGCAGCAATGTTTGAAACCAAACCACAGATGGGGCTTTTTAAAGCTTTTAGAGTTTCCTCTCAACAGGAGGAAACTATGCCAAAATGAAACCTCGTTGAGCTCCCATTCAGTCATGCTCGCTTTCATCGGCTTGTAATTATCTGCATCCGCTTTCAGACTGTCAAAAAATGTTTTCACATTCTGCATCACATTCAGAGCAAAATTTGCGTTACAGCAAAAAATGCCTGATTTGCATCCAGGAATTAAAAAAGCAAAAAGCTCTAGACGTTATCATATAGAAGATCTATTACTGTCTTTATGAATCGCCTTGTAAGGTGTCACCAGCAGCGTTGCTGTGGCAACGGCAGACCCAGACGACGGAGGCTGTCTCCATGGAAACGGTGTCTTACGTAGTTGGAGTAGATGTCTGTGTGGTTCCACTCCAGGCCGTCATCCAGGACGGTGATGACCACTCCTTTCCCTGTGATGCCTTTCTGCCAGACGGGGATCACATGCAGGTCGAGCTTTGGCAGCGAGGAAGACGTCCGCGTGTCTTGCTGGAAGATAAAAAAATGACAAAATTACACATCTGTAATTCTATCTCTGAGCGCTTGGCTCTTTAAGAATTATCATATAATATGTTAAAAAGGTCGGCCACAGTCCTCAAGCTCGCCTGTTCTTCCTCTGACCTTTACAAAAATTCATTACTTGCTTGTTGGCTTGTTGAGTCCACTCAGCACTGTATGGCCACTTGTAGGCAGATTGCTGCCAGAAGGTCATAATGATACGGGTTATTGTGTTGTCTTATACTCTACTGATTCACTCACAAGATTCTTTACAGTGCCTATGTGCTGTGTTTCAACCCACAGTTCTTCTGGCTCGGCTCACATTTAATCCCCCTGTCGGATTATTAAGAAATGCCTGTTTTAAATGGAAAATCAGCAGGGAGTGAGGGACCTGCTTGCTTTGGGACGAGTATGATTCAGAGCTAAGACTAAAAAAAGAACTCACATTGCTCTTTCGCTCTTTGCGCATTATGCACAGACACTGCAGAACGCCACCCCAAGACGTGACTCATCCCTGTGATGTATCGCCTTTTCCTCCTCTCCTTAGCTCCCACTTTGACTCCCTGTTTTCACCCCCATCCTCTCACTATAGCATCTTTTACCCCTCTCTCTCTCTCTCTCTCTCTCTCTCTCTCAATCTGGATGTCAGTTCCAGCTCGACACAAATCTCAATGTAAACACACAGCAGATGTCACACTTTCACACAATGTGTTTCAATAGCAATTTGCTAGAGAGGATTTCACTCCCGACCGGCTCATATCTGCAGCTTGCCCGTATTGGTGTAACACCAAATGAGTCACTTGTTGATGCTGGTGGCAGCTGAGGGGCTCTCGGTGGCCCTGCCAATGCTTACATTTTAATGGTGCACAGCAAACACGCAGGAGCAGCTTATGCAAGTCTCTCTGCAGCTTTTCGCATATAAAAACGAGCGAGTGCACACAGACGCCAGAGCGCGATGAGATCCCTCGATGCACAATTAACACACACTGACACTTGTACACACACACACTCTCCCTCTCTCTCTCTCACACACACAGTCATGCAGCTAGGAGCAATTTCAAGCTCCAAGTATGAGTCACTCCCTGATTAAATTATCAGGCTCCTACTCGTGATAGATAAAGACACTCATCCTGCTCTCGGGCCCAGCTCCACCCTCACTCTGATGTCATCACGGCTGCCACTTGTCCTCTAACCTCTACCTCTTTCCCTCATTATCATGCGCGTGTCTTCATTCGCAAACAAGAAAATAACATCACACCACAGTGGCTTGTTTTTCCATCCGGCTATTTCTACATAGCGGTGTCCTTGCTGGACAGACAAGGAGAATGACTCACGATGCTTTTTTATATTTATATGAACCGTAACGTGGCTCCTGCAGTGACACAGGCAGACACGGGCATGATGTGGAAATACACTAAGCGGCACTTTAAGGCCAATTCCATTAGTGTCATCATCTCTCATCGGCAAAAATGATTCATCTCAATTTGTTTTCTTATTCCCCGCAAGCGTGTGACTCATGTTCGGTTAGCGCAGGTGCGGAGAAGTGGATTCTGATGTGAATATGCCTCTCTTTCCTGAATGTGGTGCTGTTTATTGTTCATTTAAGGATCCCCATTAGAAGCACATGGGCGTGCCTCCAGTCCTCCTGAACAGCACAAACACTGATGGAACACACATCCACATCAGCCTGATCAAGTTAATAACTGATTAACCCATTAATCCATGTGGAGTGATATATGATATTAGAGATCATATCTGGTTCCTGCAGTTTAACAGATTGTGGTGAATATGTTGTGATTTCTTTGTCAGGCCTAAAAGAAAGCTTTATGAATTGTCTTTTGACAACTTTTTTTTAGATTTACTCTCTAGTTTTATATGTATAATTACATAAATAAATAAATTAGTAGATCAAGCAAAACTAAACTAATATATATATATATATATATATATATATATGTTTGTATTTCAAATTGCTTGATCTACTAATTAAAATCAGATGAATGGTAATTGTTACATGTTGGTATGAATATACTGTATTGTTGCATATTATATTACAGTAACATATTATGATACTTGGTCAGAATTACAGTTGAATATGGTGTTAATTAATTAATTCATAAATTAATCAATTAGTCAATCAAGCAATTTTTTTGATAATTGATTAATTGTTTAACTCATTGTATTTTCTCCATTTCATGTTACTGTAAATTAAATATCTTTGGACTGTCCAGTATTTCTACTTTTTTCTGACATTATTATGGACTAGGGCTGTCAAAATATCCGATTTTCATTACACGATTATCGTGGCCAAAAGAATTCACGATAACAATATTATTGCGATATCTATCGCAAAGTTTGAAAAATTAATAATGCTATCAGTCAAATTCATCTTTGACTTTGTTTATTGTGCGTTCTGTCTCTCTTTTTGGCAAATGTGTAGGGAGATGGAGAGAGATTGTGACCATAACCGTACAAAAATGTGGTGTAAAAGGTGCTGGATTATTTACACAATTTTATCATATTATTAACATGATAAAAATGTTTCATTTTTTAAATATCGCGGTTATCGTCAATACCGGTATATTGCGATAGCCCTATTATGGACCAAACGATTATTCAATTAATCGAAAAAAATAATCTGCAGATTGCAGAGTTGCCGCCCTAATGGAGTAAATTGAGGTTAGTTTGATCTGGTAAGATTAAAAAATATAAGCAGCATCCAAAATAGTCACTCTATTTTCCCCCAAATGCATCCAACCACTGTTCTATCTACTGTAGCATGTATGTGCTGTGGTCAATGGAGTTAATTCTGAGTTTATGGATCAAAATGAGTAAAGATGTCATACAAAGTGATAACTGTCGGGGTCAGACTGCAGTCAGGACAAAGTCAAAGTGTCAGTAATGGATCTGGAAGCACAGCTGTGACAATCTACTGTTCTCTGCTACTACTTGGCCTCAGTGGGCTAAACCATCCCATTCAGGGTAAACTGGGACTTAATGCACGCTGCTCTACTCTCGTCCATCCTGCTGGATTATAGTCTCTCCACTCCTCTCATCTCCACACGGACTGTGTGACCAATTAAGCAAATGGCTCTTTTGGCTAGAGCTGCTTGATAGCATGCTATTGTTTCATTGTTTTCATGGTTTTCCCCTCTTTGCATTTCCGCACACATGCACGCAAATTTATGACACGGCCCTGTGCACGTACAACACACATATGCTGCACACACACACTCAATGTCCTCCTGCTGGAGGTCCCTGTGAGGACAGAGCCGTGGACAGTGTGGAGCTGTCCAGCACTCGCAGGACTTCAGGGAGACTCAGGGGAGAACAGACCAGCTGCATGCAAACAGAAGGCTCAACAGAAGTGCACAACATATGACCAGTAGGCTGGATATCAACCTAAATCTGTGGTTTTTTGGAACTCTTGAAAGCACACAGTGTTAACATATTTTCTAAAATGTGTGCGGGCTTCTTTAAGCCAGCGAGAACTAGATAAATTGTTGAGCCACTTGTTGAATTTCTCGTTTACTTTCTCAGACAATCTGCTGCTTTGTGTTGTGTGTGTTTGTGTGCTACATATTGAAGCGTTATTGGAGACTCACCAGGTACCACTGCTGGTTCCACATGGGATCATCGAACAGCTTATCCACCGGGCAGTCCCTGCACCCCCCGAGGGACGCTCGCTTGTTGCGACGTTTCTCGTACTGCTGCTCTGCCCAGAGCACCTACACACACAGAAGAGAGGAGACATTTCTTTAAAATGAGACAAAATGATGGTGCACAGGAGCAGGACAAGCCGACGACAGAGAAAAGTGGCCACTCACCCGATCGTCCTCCGACAGCCGCCTGGTGATGTGGCCGGCGCTCCGTTTCATTCTGCTAGGATGATTGCGGTGTTTGAACAAGAAATGGTCTTCCAGGGCCCCGATCTGCAGAGAGGAAGGCATGAGACGGGCTGAATATTTGATGGGAAATGACATAATACCAGCCATCTGGTCGCTGAGGCCTGTCGCCGGGTCTGGAAACATTATTATCTCTCACAAAAAGCCTCGGGAATTCAGTTTTATGGGGGGAGCAACAAAAAAAAGACACTAAATGGTTTCATCACTACAGCGTTACATCTCAATTTCTGCCTGTATTTTATCTACTGTGTGGTGTTTTCTATTAAGTGGATGGTAAACATATCAAATGTGCCGGGCCTACAGGTTCTGTGTATTGGCAAGAATCTGGCAATGCGAAACATTTCATGATACTGAGGTAACGATTCAATATATTGCGATATATTGCGATAATGTAAGCAAGGCGATATATTTTGATTTTTTAATTTTAATTTTAGTAAAACTGTCATAGTATAAAGAATACACCAGAAATCATTCTCATTTTAGAAAAGGCAAAAACACATTTATACTGCATGCAAAAAACTGCATGTGATTATCATAAAGTGGGCATGTCTGTAAAGGGGAGACTCGTGGGTACCCATAGAACTCATTTTTATTCACATATCTTGAGGTCAGAGGTCAAGGGACCCCTTTGAAAATGACCATGACAGTTTTTCCTCGCCATTATTTAACGTAACTTAAGAGCGTTATTTAGCCTCCTTCGCGACAACCTAGTATGACATGGTTGGTACCAATGGATATTATTTTGGAGAATCGACACAGTATTGCACAACATAATACGTGATACTTATGTGTATCGATATTTTCTTACACCCTTACTTCTGCTTCTTTTTTACGTGCATCTTTGGGGAAAGTAAAGCGTGTAATATTTATTTTCATGCCCATGGACTGATGTAAAGTCACAATGTGTCCATTCCACAGGACATCTATAGGCTAACTCTTGTTTTGTTTGTTTGTTTGCTTTGGACAGAAGTGTCTTCTAAATGAATATGATGTAATATAAAAACTGAGTTTTAAAGCTAGAGTGATGGTATCATATGAAACTAGAAACCCTGAGGAATCCATTGATACCAACCATGTCATAGCTTGTTGTGAAGGAGGTTAAATAACGCTCCAAACTTGCGCTAAATTTTGGCGAGGAAAAACTGTCGTGGACATTTTCAAAGGGGTCCCTTGACCTCTGACCTCAAGATATGTGAATGACATTGGGTTCTATGGGTACCCACGAGTCTCCCCTTTACAGACATGCCCACTTTATGATAATCACATGCAGTTTGGGGCAAGTCATAGTCAAGTCAGCACACTGACACACTGACAGCTGTTGTTGCCAGTTGGGCTTGAGTTTGCCATGTTATGATTTGAGCATATTTTTTATGCTAAATGCAGTACCTGTGAGGGTTTCTGGACAATATCTGTCATTGTTTTGTGTTGTTAATTGATTTCCAATAATAAATATATACATACATTTGCATAAAGCAGCATATTTGCCCACTCAAATGTTGATAAGAGTTTTAAATACTTGACAAATCTCCCTTTAAGGTACATTTTGAACAGATAAAACACGTGTGATTAATTTGCAATTAATCATGATTAATCATGATTAATCATGCGATTAATCACTATTAACTATTTTAATCGATTAACAGCCCTGATGAAAACTGAAATTTGTGTGATTATGGGAAGAAGACAGCATCCAGTGTGACTCAGTATCCATGACAGCTCCGTCAATCATTGTCTGGAGCTACAGGTTTCATATTGATGATTCAGGCTGAGCTCATAATGTGTTTGTATAGGAGGAGACAGCATTAGTCAGTCTGAAATGCTGGGAAAAAACACGTATACGTATACGGAACAGGGGAAATGAGAACCAGAGTTATCAGAAGTGTGTAAACAGTGAGTCACAGATTGATTAAATCATCCTCTTTTAATTTAGCAGGGTGCTAGTGGAAAAACACACTGTGTGCTTTTGGGCTATCATAAAAAAGCAACCAGTTATGGCCTTATCAAGCACAAACAGAATAATAGATACAGATATTGGCTCCACAGATGTTACTGTAGGCTGCAAGCTTCATTAACATTTCATGATTCATTTTTGCTTTCTGTTGCTGTTAAATGAGATGTTTGATATTAAAATGAGACATTATTCAGGCACCAGTTTGCTTTGATGTCACACCAAATATCTATTAAAACTGCCACCTCGTTTAAGAATAATTATAAGCTTTTTTTTCCCGAGTCTAAACTGGTGTTTTTGGTGCCTACCTGTCGGACCAGTTTGTAGTCCAGCTCTCTGGCGATCGCCTCCGCAGCGTCCAGTCCTCCCGGGATCTCCACAGCCCACTCGTTCAGGTACTGTCTGTCCGCGTAAGAGGTCTCCAGCGACCCGGGAACCACGGAGAGGAGGATGGCGAAAACACAACACATCACCGCTGGACGACATCTCACTTCCATCTCAGAGGAAATTCAACCAGATGAGAAAAAAAAAAATGAGATAGATGCTGGAAGATAGAAAAGCAGCCACAACTCCGAGATGTATGTCTTGTAGTGATAACTAAATAAATCTCCTTGTTTATTCCTTATAATAAACAGCTGGCTGAGATGATGGAGGGAGCGAGAAGCTGCGCGTTATTGGTTCGCCAAGGATGGAGAGGAAATACTGGTGATGGGGAGGGCTGTGTGCCTAGTGTGTGTGTGTGTGTGTGTGTGGTCGAGATGATAGGGGGGGGGGGGGGGGTGTACACACGTCAAATTACGGGTGCTCTGACGTCAGTTTGGCGTCTACCTTTAGGTAAGAATCGAGTTGGAGTCCCTGGGGGAGAAAGTGTGAGCGGGGAGGAAGAGGAGGAGGAGGGATCCGACTAAAAATATCCCAGGAGGAGGAGGAGGAGGAAGAGAAGGAGACACAGGGAAGAAGCAACAACAATAGAGATGAATCCTATATAACTATATATTATATCTATTACTATTATGGAGGCATCCTCCAATAACTGTTCATCTGCACATAGCATCACCAAAGCTCGGCTGCTCTTTTGTTGTTTTGTGCTGAAGATGATCGATAAAAGAAATCTGTCTCAATCAATAATACATCTCTCTTCTCTCTGACGTGTACAGGAGAGAGAGAGAGAGAGAGAGAGAGAGAGAGAGAGTGAGAGAGAAAGAGAGAGAGATAGATAGATAGATGGAGAGGGAAAGAGAGAGAGATAGATAGATAGAGAGAGAGAAAGATAGATAGATAGATGGATAGATACAGATAGATAGATACTGTAGATATAGACAGAGAGAGAGAGAGAGAGAGAGAGAGAGAGAGAGAGAGAGAGAGAGAGAGAGAGAGAGAGATAGAGAGAGAGACAGATAGATAGATAGATAGATAGATAGAGAGAGAGAGAGAGAGAGAGAGAGAGAGAGAGAGAGAGACAAAGACAGACAGATAGATAGATAGATAGATAGATAGATAGATAGATAGATAGATAGATAGATAGATAGACAGAGAGAGAGAGGGAGAGAGGGAGACGGACAGATAGATAGATAGATAGATAGATAGATAGATAGATAGAGAGATGTGTTTCAGCACCGTGGACAGCTCCTCTCTTCCACCACAGATCCTCATCAGGTGATGAAACTGAAACCAAACACTGGGATGTGATGTGAGGAGGAAATGGGTCACTCACTGCAGCAGCTGCTATTACAACAATACAGAATAACAAAAAAGATGTTCATTTGTTGTTCTTACCCAACCCACTCAATTATATTACAAGTATTACAATTTGTTCCTAATGACTTCATATCATTGTTTTCTGTTTCTGTTTTAATTATTGCTTTTAAAAAGACTAATGTATTGGTGTCTATAGGGGACCCCAGTCAAAAGCACCTAATGGCAGTCTATACAGTTACAACAGATTAAATAGAATAGATAAAATGTTTGCCGTGGGTCCTAATCTAAAGTATCACTCACTAACACCGATTTCCTCATGTACTCTATTTTCGTTTTACACAATATGCAAATTAACTGTAACTTTCCTAAAATAATAATATGGGTTTTTTTTCTTAAATTAATTACATAACTAATTATGTTTTGAGAAGAAATAAGTTAACATTTTCTGTGATGGTTGTTTCTTACAGTAATTTATTCTTGGGTCCCAGTCACTAGGCCTTATATGTTAAATAGGTTGGTAGGATGAGAGTTAAATCAGAGGCAAGCAGTGAAGTATTCACATCTGAAATAAAAGCAGTAATACCACAGTGCACAAAATCCAAAATAGTATTCAAAATGTTTCCTTTGTAATTCACTTATTATTGCTTTTCAAAAGAGGTAACGTCACACAGAACAAAGACATCATGAACAGAACAGAAAACCATAATAACAATAAAACTAATAAATCATCAGGAAGACAAAAAATGTAATAATTATATTAATTATTATTAATTAATACATTGTATTTATTATTATTATTGTTATTATTATTATTATTATTGTTATTATTATTATTATTATTATTATTATTAATAATAATAATAATAATAATAATAATAATAATAATAATAATAAATATAGACAGAGTAAACATTGGCAAAATGCTATCACTCACGTACCACAGTAACAGGAGTATACATGCTAAGTATAATTATCCCTCCTGTCAAAATGATAGTAAAAGTCAGGGCAAGTACTACTGTACATATAGCTGCTATTCACATATCCAATAGTAATGACATATACAGTAGGGCACACATCACATTACATAGCTACCCTTCACATCTAAATAAGTATGACCATCCCTCAAATATTCTAATAACGCCTTATGGGAAAATATTCAAAATGTTTCCTAAGTAAAACTACAAAAGTAATATCAGTTAAATACACACTGTACATTGATTCAGGTCTGAATTGTTCTAGTGGTGACTAACAATTTTAATTTAGATTGACTTGAAACTGACACATGTAAACAGTATATATCAACTTAAGAGTAATAAATTGGTTCGTTTCACAGAATTGCATAAGACTATTTTTTACATTATCAGATATCAGATTATCAGATATATCAGATGGATGTGACGTAGCCTATGTACTCAAAAATATGCAATATTTGTAGATGTAAACATAGTTGACAAATGAAAATGGTATACACATTTTGAGTAATAAATATTGCAGACAAAAATATGTCACACACTCTTTCATTTTATAATGTGTGTAAGTTGCATTCCTAAAAATATCTATATACTGTTTGTGTGAGTGATAATTGTAAATCAAGGATAATGTAACACAGTTTTTAAAGAGGGAATCATGCAGCATTGAGAGTTATGAACCATGTCTTATTTCCAGAATGAATACTCAACGTTCAGCGGGTTTATGAGGAGTACATTTCTCAATTTGATAGAATTATAAATGTATTTTCTGTCCTTCATTCAAATGCTTTTAATATACATTGCTTTTTAATCGTAAAATGTGAAATGTATCCTGCTGTTATTTTATCAATCTAAATCAAACAGTGTTTGCAGGCAGTCGTTCAAAGGTTTTTTTTATGACAGTTATATTGCCAGCATCAGATGCTGATTGAGTTGTTTACTGATGGAAACAGTAGCGTGCTCTGATTTCACAGGTTTAAAGTGATCCGGAGATATAAACTGTATAGATCAAATGCAAACACACACAGCAATAAGAGCATTATTATACAAAAGGTCAGTTTAATTCAGATGTACAATATTTGTCTAGTGAGCTTGTTGGTCATTGTGAGTGAAACTTGTCTGATAACTGATAGTGACCGATACCTTTGGTCACCTGGCAATGTGCAAACAGGTCTTCACCACATCTGCAGTATAATCCACGTTTACCTAGCAACAAGTGTTTGCTTTGACCGAGGCACTCACTCAGCCACACAGAAACACACAGCTGAAGAGCCACAGAAATATTAACAAGATGGACAATCTCATGGTTTCATTACAGGGCAGTGAATGTTTGACTTTCATTGATTCTCATCACCCTCTGTCCTTATCGCTGAGCTGTGAGGGTGTGTGTTTCATTATACGGTGGTCTGAGGTCACTCATCCGGCCTTCCTTATTCCACTGTGAGGACACACACACCAATGCACAAAAGCAATGCACGCATCATTTCCGTCAAATGGGGTCAGAGGTCTGAGCGTGTTTCGTCAGCTAATTACTTTTCCAGCTCCGGAGACAGACGGCGAAGGAAAGCCCTGGCTTTTAGGTGGAGGATGACGCAGATGAAGCTACATCGACTGCAGCCACCTCAACAGGCAGCAGCTCAATTAGGTGTGACAAAAAGATGTGAAGACTTCAACTGCACATCCCACTGATGTCACAGCACATTTATGGTTCAGTGACAATTACAGCGTTTTGAACAAACTTAAGAAAGTGTCTTACATAGAATTAGATTCAAACTGGATATTTATTACAAGTGTGATTTCTGTGGACCTGAAAAAGAGAATATTTTCCATCTATTCTTTCACTGTATACATACAAGAATGTTCTGGATGGATGTAGCCAACTTTCTACAAAAGAAACTTAAGATGAATGTTGAAATAAATATGTTTGATGTAATGATATATTTTAGTCAAGATAAGACTGTAAATAACATTGTGTATATAATACAATTATTTATTATTTTTTGGAAAATTTCATATCCATAAGACAAAATAGTCAGGAACCAAGCCAACTTTCCTGCATTTTATTAATGAATTTAAACAGTATAGCACTACCATACCCTATATTAAAAATATAAAAGCCATTAAGACTTATAAATTATTAAATGATTATAATACGATGTATATAACATAAACACAAACCCTGGCATTATGAACTTTCTATGTATCTGTAACTCTGTTAATGAGCATGAGTTCATTAAAGGAAGCATTACATTTTTTTTTTAAAATGACTGTTTTGCAGCTTCTTGGCAATTTTCACCTTTATTTACTGATACGTTATTGTCTGGTTTGGTGTTTTGTATTATATACAGTTTGGTATTTTTCAAAATACTAATAATAAAATCATATTCAAAGTAAATTCAACTACCTACTGTAGTCTAATATGATCATGAAACCCATCATTGTGAAGTAAGAGAGACGCATAACACCAGCGAACTGAACCGCCAACCCTGTGAAGCGTGCTGCCTCTGACACCCAACAAAGACGCACGGTTGCCATGCCAACCCCCTCCTTCTGTCATCTTTATTGTCGCCGTGGCCATCAGAGAGAAACTGTGTGAGACAAATCAAGAAACGAGAGTTACTATAATATAAAATCTCTACAACACTGATGTTGAATTGTTTCAGACTTATTTATTTTTATTTTTTTCATGATGTTCTGATCGGTGCTAAACTGGAATAAAATTGGCATCAAATTGTGACATTTTTACAAAAACATGCTGTGCAGACAATCATTAATCATTGAACTGCACTTTAAATTCCAGTCAACACCCCAAAGTCTACAGAGAAAACATTTTGGGCGGAATTTTGTGTAAATATCCAGGAAATTATGTTATTTTATAAATGTTATAATATTCAGTTGGCTTATCTATTGCAGCCATCACAACATGCGATTTTGTATTGTGATGAAAGCATCATATAGTCTAAAGGAAGTAGTGGATAAAGCATACACAGAATATATATTATACATTCTCAAAGAGAAAATATTTTCTAATTTTAATGCAACTTATAGTAGATTTTATGGGTACAATCGAGGCTCAAGAGAGTGAACAAAAGCCGTTCAAGCATGCAAATAATGGATGCTTATAGATTACAATCACATCTTTATTCAATATATTAAGAAGAAGAGAAGGATTTCTGCTGCTAAAGCTAGAAATAGTAATACATTTTATATAGAAGATTTCAGAACAGACACAGGCGGTTATAAAGTGCTTCACAAGCCAGTAAAATTTAAATTAAAAAACTCTTAAAGCAGAGTAGGCCTCTGTAGAAATGAAATAGTAAAACAATAAAAAATAAATATACACTTATGTAAACACAAACATTTACAGATATGGATATATACATCTGCATTCAGTGATAGGTATATCATAGCTTACGCTGAATTGTGCTTAAAAGTAATAGAATTCTAAAACCAACATTTTAATTTGCATTAAACTCTGATAAAGGCCACTTATCCATTCAGATTTATTGCTCTTCTAGTGATAGCTGAGATTGTGGATATGTCCAGGGCCGGTTTAAGGCATAGGCCATATAGGCGGTCGCCTATAGGGCGCCACCTTCTGGGGGGCGCTGGTCGCCCTCTAAAATAATAATAATATATTTTTTTAAATGCCAGTTGCCATCCTTCCCCATTTTCTTTCTCAAAGTTTTTCATCTGCCTGGCTGGACGTATTTGTTAATAAAAGCATAAACTGTAGCTCCAAATCCAAATTTCGCCTAGCACCAAAAGGGCTAGAGCCGGCTGTCATTGAGAAGTCCGTTATTATAGTGAAAAAACAGCAGAAGCTAATTCAGTCTACAACCTTGCATTGATTGTTTGAATAACTCACTGTATAAATGTTCCAGCTAATATGAGTAATACCGGAACAAAAGTAGCAAAGGTTAAGAGGTGTTTCATTCATTCATGTCAACAAAGCTCCACCAACGCTGTACAAATGCCACCTGTTATCAGAAGATGCTGTTAAAATGCCGTTCAGGTGTCATCCTGATTGGCATCACTCTGCAGGTGATATAGACTGTTAGTTTCTGTGGGGATGTGATGGGGTTCATACGGTTATCAGGAGGTGTGAAGGTCACATGGACTTTGTCTGTGAAGGGCATCAGAGTGATGGACACTGTCGATGGTCAGACATGAAATTCATCACTTTCATCCTCCCAGTATCACCGACATCAGGGCTGTCTGAGCTGCAAACAGAGATACATGACAATGAACAAGTCTCTGTGCTCACAGGATGTGCGCTAATCACACAGGAAGTGCGCCGATCACAGTGCTGAATTTGTTTTTCTTTGGTGCCTTCTGCTCTACCGTGAGACAGTATCAGTTCACTAGTATCAATTCAGTAAAGCTGTTCTGACAACTGAATATCTTTTAACAGACAACATGTTATTAATCTAAAATCTCAAAGACATGGTCAACTCATACCAATTATGTTTAAGGTGCTGTAAGTTATCCTTGTATTGCTGATAAAACGAAAACAGCTATGGTAAGCAACAGTTTGGAATAGATATGCTGAAATGTATCATGTCTGTCATGATTGCAAAATAAAAAAGATATACTATCGTCAAGATTTGTTATACACATATATAGGGATATATATAAATTTTACAAGTCCAATAATCTGTGCAGAAATGCTGATTAGACTGACATTGCAGAGACATAAACACAACATTATGGAATAAGGAAAACAGTGGCGGTGTGCATGTTTGTACAAATTATAATTTCTAAGATAGAACAGTGCTGGAAAGTAACTAAGTACATTTACTCAAGTACTGTACTTAAGTACAATTTTGAGTATACTTTACTTGAGTATTTCAATTTCCTGCTCTTTCCACTCCACTCCACTACATTTCAGAGAGAAATACTGTACTTTTTATTCCACTACATTTATTTGATAATTTGAGTGACTAAGTTACTTTGCAGATTCACACTAATAATAATAAAAAAAAAAAAAAAATTCTGATGTATTAGTATAGATAAAGATAAGACTTGATTGATCCACCTTTACCAGCTGCAACACTGTTATGAACGTTGTCATTACTGCCGCATTGCATTGTGGGATATTCATGCCGCACATACTGTGTAACGTACTAAATAGCATGTTAGTATGGAATTTCGGACTCAACCTTGTTACTTCTGTCAGCACTTTCGCCATAGTTAGCCCTGTTAGCGCCGTTAGCTAACAGCCGCAGGCTCGCCGTCGCCATGGTGATAGAGAGTCTAAATCCCACAGGCTTTTTTTTCGTAACATCCAGAATGAAAAAAGCTATTGGAATACCAAGTCTTTCTATCTATCAGTATGTATGTGCTTTGAAGTAATGCAGTTGATTTTATTAGCTGCTGTTTTCCCCTCTCTGCCATCCACTTCAGTCATGAGGCCTGCTTTGTGTTGACTCGGACAGTCCCTCTGTTACACCACCAGCAGCTGTGTGTTGACTCGGACAGTCCCTCTGTTACACCACCGGAGGGCAGCTGTGTGTTGACTCGGACAGTCTCTCTGTTACACCACCGGAGGGCAGCGTTGTGTTGACTCGGACAGTCCCTCTGTTACACCACCGGAGGGCAGCGTTGTGTTGACTCGGACAGTCCCTCTGTTACACCACCGGAGGGCAGCTGTGTGTTGACTCGGACAGACCCTCTGTCGCCCACCGGAGGGCAGCTGTGTGTTGACTCGGACAGTCCCTCTGTCGCCCACCGGAGGGCAGCGTTGTGCTAGATACAGACAGCAGCTTCCTGAGAGGAAAAAGGATAACAACAGCAGCGGTGAGTCAACTCTTCCCTGGGCTGCGGGGCGTGTCCCGTCATGCCTAATAAGAAAAACAAAAAATCCAGTTTGTGGGTTCTCCCTGTGTTGCATTTTGATTTTAAAGCACAAAAAATCGGCTACATGAATATATCTTCACATGCACTTAATGACGCAGTTTGTAATTCACACGGACACTTTTATCCTCTCATCATTCATATGATCGCATCTGTGTCAAATCTGTGTATTTTAGTAGTATCTGTCCACTGTAGCTGATACAGAAATAAACTGATAAAGTACAAGACCTTACTTGCAGCAACTCCTTAAATACACACACGCACTTTTTTTTTGCGAAAACATTTGCTTGTGTCGGCTCTTCTCTTCTGATCTACCATCAAAAAGGCGAAAGGTTTTCTCAGCGGGAGGGGCGAGTTATTTTGCTCCAAGGGGGAAGATCAGCTCGTTGACTCAGATTCCCAACAGAGGACCGAGGGCGCACAAGGAGACTTAAAAAGTTCAACCACTCGTGTTTTGTAAAGATGCCACACAAGAAGAGAGGCCATGGTCACCACAAACACCCAAAGGAGGCGAACGAAGTAAGTTTATTGCATGGCACACATACGGAGCTACGGCGTTTTTGAGATTGTGTTTATAAATGCAAATAATACCCAAATGGCTGAAGACAACAATGCAGTAGTTTCCATGAACGCATATCCATTGTAATACACGTGGACATTTCCTATGTGTATTTGTGGCATGTAACCTATCTTTACAGATCGATTAACCCTGCCTATAATCAGCAGTATGGGCCAATCGATATAGGAGCTGTTGCCAGTAGCTTTCAAAGCTATTGATGGGCCGTGTGTTTATCTAAGCAGAGATCAAACTATGTGGCCAAACCCCCCCAAGTAGCTTGTGTTTTAGCTGGGAACAATCACTATCAAGTTCCTTCTTTGGAAATATGTGTGATGATGGGAGTGAAAGGGGGATGGTGTATTTATATATATACAGGTCAGTACTTGATTCTTCTTTGGTAATGCGGAAGAGCCAGATATCCTACTGGAATACAATGCATTTTCAGTATTGTCACTGAGTCAGAAGACGGCTACAGTACAGACAGACCAGTGTGGTAATTGTCAGAAGTTTGTGGGGAGTGGCTCACTGTTTGGGAAGGCATGACAGAAAAGATCTTGCGGTGAGGACAGGAGAGAGTGGCAGTATAGGGTAGAAACTTTCGTGGTTAGTTTTCTCCAGTAGGCTACCCCTCCCGATCCGTCATGGCGTATGCAGCATACTGGTGCAGTCTTGTGAGTACATCTGCTACTTTTCACCTCTTTTTTTCTCTTTCTTTTCTGTTTGACCCTCTGGCAATGCACTTAAATGACACTAGAGTAAACCTTGGCACCTGTAGGGACGCGCTGCGTGCATTCTTGTACTGTAGTAAACCAGCACAACTTGTCTGAATGTGTAAGAGCTTCGCCGAATGCTCCTTAAAACTTGGCATAGGCTGCACAAGATAACCTTTGAATTGAAATAAATGATCGTAAGGGCTTTGCCCATATTTTGTCACACACACACACCGTGTTTGGATACGAGGGTGTGGGACTGTTTAAACTGTGATAGGCTTCAACACGCACACTTGTAGTCCAAGTTAGTCTTTAATATCAGATGCAAAATGCACTGCAGTGTCTTGTTACGGTGTCAACTCATTCCAGACTATTTACTCTGAATATTTTTTAAGATTAAAATGTAGGGCTGCAACTAACGATTGTTTTCATTATCGATTAATCTGCAGGTTATTTTCTCGATTAATCATTTAGTCTATAAAATGTCAGAAAAATGTCCATCTCAGTTATACAGTCATATTCTGTTTGATATGATATAAAACAGAAAAAAGCAGGAAATCTCCATATTTGAGATGCTGAAAACAGCATTTTCTGACACTTCTTGCATGAAAAATTACTTTTGATCGATTATCAAAATAGTTGGCGATTCTTTTTCTGTCGATCGACGAATCGTTGCAGCTCTATTCAGATGTGCTATTTGAATGACATACAGTTATTATTCCTTACACACATATCTAAATATAATAAAATGCTATTTGCTTTTTATTTGTTTCTTTATGTAGCATTAGACTTTCACAAAAAAAGTTGAAAAAGCAAGAATAGCAACAAGACGATAACACTTGTACATGCAACATTTTTTGTCAGACGTTAAACCAGTAAACCACCAACACAATAGGTTGAAATCACTGCATCCTGTGCAGACGTCCCCATTGAATTACACCACTTACGATAACAAGCTGGGGCTTGTGTGTGTGTTTGTGTGTGTGTAGCAAAAAGAAGTACCTGCTGCCCAACTTGGAGTCCAACGTAGTAGCAAGTCTTCAAACAACTATCCTACTGCAGGGTCCTACTATGGCAAGGTACTGACTTCACCTCCTTCTGCTGGCTCACATAGATGCACACTGAAACCGACCATTTTTTTTCCCCACATGGGCAGAATCTTGCAAGATTGATGTGGACATTTCCTATTCTGACTTACTTGTCTGATATAGTGTTAATTTGAGGTATTAAATAAGTTGGAAATATAATAATTCCTACAAAACAAACTTTCTAATTTATGTGGTCATGACATAAATTTTCTCCATTTTTAGGTAAAATAGACCCAAAAATGGGTCCAAAAAGGTCAGAAAAGTGAGAACTTTGTAACCGACTTGCATTACAGTAGATTACTGCGAATTATTCTGAAGTAAAAGGCCAATTCTGTATTGCAGTTTACAGTATACTGTATATGAAAAGGAATCTTTGTGTTTGTCTCCCTCTGCTGAGTGCAGTCACTCTTGAGCTCGCTAATGCTGATTCGTCAGATAAGAGCTGCGTGGGTGTAAACCTGCCTGGGAAAGTTGCTTGTGCAGACTGATGATGAGGAGGGGGGCAGTAAACCTTGAAATTCCTGCGCTACTTTTATCTGTACTGGGAATCACCTTCATCTGTATTAGGAATCATGTTTATCTTTACTAGGAATCCGTCTTCATCTTTTTAGAAAATGTAATTTTTCTAAGATTATCTTAAGACTTTCATCACAAGAGCCAACTCCCGTCTGACCTGTAATGCTTATTTTCTGATGTCTTTTTAAAACTCTTGTAAAAGTTTACAGTTGTGTATCTGCAAATGGCTAAATAGAGTTGTTAAGCATTTATATATTTCCTGGCTAACTGGTGCGGAAGCCTTGTATTTTCTTTGGGAACCGGTCCCTACGTACGTAGGTGAGCCAGTGTGTGTGAGGCGGTGATGGGCAGAGTTTGTAGATGTCTGAACTGCTGTGGTGGCAAGATGTAGAGTTAGGTGACTGTAGTACGACATAAGTCTAAATATAAAGAAGAGGGCCAGTTTAGCAGAGGAGTCCAGTTACATATGCTCACTTATGTGGTGCTGGCACTCGCAAAACATGTTAATGACAACATCTGGCATCTCCTCATTCATTTTCATTCATATTTAACTAACTGTATTCTCTTAGGTAACACTCGTATTCTAAATGTTGAGCTTAAAGCATCACTTGCTCCTGTCACTAAACTGAGTCTTTTTGTGGAAATCTGATAATCTCAAGTCACAGGTGAAAAATCTGAATTTGCAACACACACACCACATGTTACACAAGTGATACTAGCAGTACTTGTAGATCTTTGGGAGGTTACGGTACAAGGCAGATCTTTTTGTTTCCCGTGGTGCACCAGCTAGTTTTACAGGCTGGGTCATTTGGCACATCACATCGGCAAAGGTGTGTCTGTCTGACAGGGCGTGTGTGGGGCAGCGTTGGGAATTAGCACCAGCCACCAGCCAAACGCTGGTAAAATATGCAAGTGGCTGCTAGACTTGCTTCACTCACCAGACAAAAAAAAACCGATGGTAATCTATGGAGTGGCTGGTAGATAGCCACTGTGGCTGCTGCTGTGGGGGCATTCTGCAAATGACTGTGTGTGCATGTGCACACACATCTGCAAGCATGTGCATGCAGAAGTGCATTTACATTGCAATATGTACATACTGCAGGGCTGTGCTGTATATGCTTTGTTTGTCTTTTTTTTTTTTTAAAGTCATCGGGTACAGAAAAGGCACAGAAAAGTAAACTTGTATGACTTCATTCCTTTGCTGTGAGAACACACTGGCTGATCAGATGGATTAGAGCAGGTTTTAAAAGTCTGACACTGTGGGCCTGCTCTCAGACAGAACTGCAGAACCCAAACCCCGCCTCCACCACCTCAAGTTATTTGAGTTTTTGCCTGTATGTCCACAGGTTTTCAGCACAGTGTAAATATCTGTATATGAATGGATAGAGGAGAGTGTGTTTTGATGGGACATTCTGAGCCTTAGTAATGTTTGTTGTTGCACTATGAATATTAATTGGTTTTGCAGGCTAACTCCTGTGATTAGTCGTTGTCTTTGTCTTGTCTTTTATTTGGGGGGTGACCCTGCTCTAAGTTTCTGAAGTACTGCTCCCATAATGCATTAGGGGATGCAAACAGGAAGTGTAGCCTAATGTTACCTTGGAGTCATAAGTTCCCTGTGGATGAAACGAAGATTGAAGATTCTCAGGCAAGTTCTGGAGTTAATAAGGAACGTCTTTTTTTCTAGGAGTGGATTTCCTGAAGTTTATTAGCAATTGAATATTCGGAAACAATTATATGCTTGGAGAGTTTAAGTCACACTCAATTTTAAAATATGTGTATCATGTCTGCGTGTTAGACTGAGTTATGACACAGAGGAGAAGGATTTTTGATGCAAATTTGGGCAATTAGTCGGGTTGGTTCTAAGCTAGCTTGTTTGGCTCCATGAGCTGTAACATCCACTGCTGCCACTGTTGTCCTCGTTGATAAGCGGCCCAAATCAGCGGTACAAACTACAATAACTAATTTCCGGTTGTTTTTAGAACACCGACATGTACCTGTCTCTTTCACCTCAGGCATTATCTTTGGCTCACATCTTTACCCCCCCCCCCCCTCCCTCAACTCCCCATGGTGCGCCTCTCAGGTTGAAAACCTCTTGAATGCCGTATTATATTTGACAGTGGAATCCACGTTAATTCCACGAAATGCACAACAGTTATTAGTTTTTTTTATTATATTCAATTTCATCGCCAGACTAGGTCTGTATTCGTAGGCCTATCAGACAGCAAATTCTCATATTTAATCAGCGCAACAGATGGTCTTTAATCATGCATGTCCACTTTTATGTGTATTGTTGATTCTGTAAAGAAATCTAACAGGGATGTGCTTTTTTTGCTCTTTTTTTGTTGCTTTTTTGCCATTCAGTTTCAGCTTCATATTGCCCCTACAATGATTTTACAGGTTGCAATACCAGTGAATTGTATTCTTAAACTCTTCTATGTGGCATGCATAAAGGAAGACCTCACAACTCCACCTGGACATTTAGTTTTAGTGACCATTCAACCTTTGTGCAGCACAAACAGGAGTTTCATGCCTGGCTGGTTTAAAGTCAATAATACTACAGTACATTATTTCCATATTTTGCTGAGGTGTGCTACTAAAACACTCGAAAGGCTCAGACTGATTCCATCACAGTGACTCACTCAAAGACTGTATTGTCTGCACACCCCACCCGAGAACTGCCCAAAGGGACATACAAATACACCCAAGACATAGGTGAGGTAAAGCCTCAGAGTTATGACTGGAATTTCACTTTGCACACGCATTGCCTCCTCTGTAAATGTCATGAAAACAATGGGAGCAATTTGACTAATATACTTTTTCCACATAGTCTGTATTTGTGTTTTCATAGAAGTTAGTATAGAATGCAATGCTGTCTTTCCACTTCTGTAGTTTGCTGAATGTTGTTCAATTAAAGTTATAAGTAAAGCATCTCTCTTAATTAAAAAATAACAGCAGGTGAAGGTTCAGAAAGCCAACACCCATGCCTTAGGCTTCAGTAAATTATTAGTCATGTGTTCTATAGAAACACTCCCTAATTTCTGGTTCCTTAAATATTTATCCGCAGCCGCCCCGGCTGTTTTGATGCACGGAGTCATGATGAAATCCCCTCTTTTTGCCAAAGATAACAGTCTTTCATTATCAATTAATAGTTCTGAATAGTTCTCAACTGATAGTTCTGGCATGGTGACCAGATGATGAGATAACCAGGGTTCAATCAATATCATTCCCTGCTGATATCATCCTCAAGAGGTGAGGATGATGTCACTGTAATATATGACGCGGTTGAAAGCTAAGTCTCGTCTCCCTTGGCAGATAGTTGACGCAGATGTGATATAAAACTAAAGTCTCGCCCCTCCCTTTATTCTCATAGGCAATTAGGCGACCAGGTTGGTTGCACAAGCTATCTTTTATTGCTGCGTGTACATAAGAAGTGTGTACACATGTGTCTCTCTCTGCCTGTGTGTACTCAGGGCCTGCATATCACAAATCTGGGTGTGTGCTTGATGATAAGTGGCTCGGATATTGTCTCTGCAAAAAAATAGTTGTACGCACCTGCCCAGGTGTATTTTTAAGCATGTGTGCTCTTGTGTGTGTGTGTGTGTTGGCAGTATCTGTTTCCCTGAGAAGCAGCTCAGATGTGGCCCCTCAGCTCTCTTCCCTTTATAGCCCAGAGACTTACGGCCCGGCCTCTCTTGTGACTTCCACATCTGAGCCTCCCTCCTGCCCCCTCTCTTCTCCCCGACCACGCCCCCCCCCTTCGCTCCCTCCGCCCTCTCCCTCTCTCTCTCTCCCGTTCCCCGAGAGCTGGAAACATGCTGCAAGCCGACAGACAAGGCAGCGGCTGACAGACATAACACTCAAACACACACGCTCGGAGGCACTTTCAGCCAACATGGGCCAGATATTGACCTGGATCCGAGGCCCACGGGACGGCCAGGCCCTGCAGGATGTGTCCGTGGAGGAGCAGGTGTGTGCAGATGTGTGTTATGTCTATGTGTGTGTGTGTATGTGCTGAGCAACTAATCCAAAAGTATCCACGTGTGTTTTGTTTTGTTAAGTCAGTTGTTGTAAGTCAGCCTGCAAAGTGTATTAACTTGGTCTGTTAGTGCTGTTAGTACAGTTTGTACTGTATGTTTGACAAAGGACTCATAGGGGAAACACATATAAGGAGGAAAACTGTCTTGGCTCCAGTCCAAGTCAGACCCCCCTCTCTCTCTCGCTCTGTCTGTCTCTCTCTCTCTCTCTGTGAGGAATGTGAGTCTGTCAGCCTGTGCGAGTTCAGAACCAGAGTGTAAGTTTTCCAGTAGTCAGATATTAAACCAAGGCTGGGACAAGGCCTGCATTGTTTTGCTACCTGTAGCTACAAGTACCTTCCACAGGGGAAACTGATAGATCCCTGTATGTGATGGTTGTTTAAAGCAGATAGGTGTCCTGCTTTTGTTATTTTTCAGGATAGGGTTTTGAGTTTTTAGGTCTCGCCCCAAATAGCATTCTCCTGTGATAATCTGCAGCGGCAGATGGAGCAATATGAAAGGGTGTGGAGCTGGAATAAGCTTAAGTGTTCTTTTCTTTTCTCTTTGCATAACTTGGAATTGCACTTCAGGTCATATCCTGTAACCTCAGAGCCATGATCTTGTGTTACATTTTCACATGTCGTGCAGAGAAAGCGACTGTGACAGATCTACACCGGCCGTCCTGATGTCAGCGCTTTGTTATCAGGGCTGTGCTAGTTTGCTCTGAGTCACTTTATGTGTTAAAGGTTCAAATGTGTCCCGGGTGGAGGACGGTGCACAGATAGCCTTCACATTTATGGTGGGAGGGTTTATTGTTGTTGTGTTTTGGCTGAACATTCTCAGCCCTGGGCTGCAGCATTCTGCCTCCCCCTCTCCTCCCCCCCACCCCTTAGACTGTCGGGAAAAGGCCACTGGGAAACATTTCTTAACTGGACATGCAGAGCAAAGTCTAACAACGACAAGAAGATAATAGACGAGCTGGGTGGGTGTTGTACACATCAGTCTTGTCATTTGACACTTGTGTTTACATTCTGTGATACAGTTGACAACTCAACACCACAGTAGATTTATAAATGATCTTTATTGTACTGTACATAATGTTTTACAGCATTATTATTATTATTATAATACAAAACCTACTGAGAACAATCTTTTTAATATCTTGGAAATAAGCAGTATTGTACGTTAACAGTAGCACTGTTTTAGTAATTTACTTAGGTAAAGTAGCAGTACCACATTCAGATAGGGCTGGGCAATATGACGATATATATTGTCAAAACAATATAAAAATGCCTATCGTATATACAGTATTTATCTATACTGTTTCTATCGCGATAGGCTAGGCCTATATTGAGTCTTCTTTTTCTCTATAATTTCACATAAACTGTTTTGTTCATTTTGCACTCAAGTTCTTAAAATGAGAAAATACTCAGTAATTTTCGTTTGTCAATTATTTAATTCACACAGGAGTATACAAAAATAGGCTTTACCATGTGGTTATTTCACTATTTATTTATTTAATTATTAGAAAACATGCTATATCATATATATTATTATCGAGATAGGAAATGACCTATATCGGGATAGAAGATTTTGTCGATATCGTCGAGCCCTACATTCAGAATTCAAGTGACTATATAGCAGTTATAAAATATTTTTTTTTATAATCACAACTCAACAATGTAACAGGTGTCCCTCGTAGGGATGAACCTACAGAGAATTATCCCCTGAATCAGCAGCTCTATATTATTCATACTATTGGTTTATTATGATAATATCATTCACGTGAAAGCAGCATTTTATTGTTACAGCTGGTTGAGGTGGAACTAATTCGAGCTTCCTTATGTACTGTTTGGTCTTCACAGGTTTTGTTTGTAAAATATTAATTGGCAAAATAAACTAGCAAGTGTAGCATTCAAATAAATGTTGTGGCATAAAAAGCACAGTATTTGTCTCTGGAACACAGTGAACTAGAAGTATAAACTAGCATCAAATAGAAATACCCAAGTAAAGTACCTCAAAATTGTACTTAAGCACAGAGCTTGAGAAAGGTACTGGTTGCTTTTATAGCATCAGCCTGAAGCACAAAGTTGAGCTTCAGTACAAAACAGTGTACAAGACTCTGCTGACTCATTGGACCAAATGAAAGTCAGACGTGGTGCATCCTCCTCTGTCGGGAAATGACAAATCAGAACTTGAATTTCCCTCTATCATCCCTTGATGTAAATCACCACAGACCACCTGGAGCCTGTGTCACGTACAGTTTATTGATATCGTGTCACAAGGTGTCTGGATACTGAAGTTCAAATATCATAAAAAGCCATTCACTGTAACTCTCTCTGCTTCTGAATGTAAGCAAAATAGCCTAAAGGCAGGAAGACATCAGCTGCGATGCTTCATTACGTGGCACTCTGAGCCCTCAGGCTGTGTGTGTGTGTTTGTGCCAGAAGGGGAGAGCACGTTGTGTACATGTGAGCATAAATACACAGACATTTCTGTTGACACATATCCCGCGCAGCTAAATATTATCTTTCCATTTCCCTTGGATGCATTTCTAAACGTCGGTGTTAATCCCGTCGCCAGCCCGCGTGTTATTTCCCAGCACTCACTGGGACTCGTCAGATTTCTCACTTCACTGTCAGTTTGGCTCCAGTTGAGTTGCTTTTGTCATGTGAGTTATATAAGAGCAAATCTGGGAGAGTTTCCAGGCCTCTGGGCTCACCTGAGAATGTGCTTGTTGTTCAGCACCAAACTCTCTCTGAATATTTGTTCTGCTGTCTGTTTACATCTGCCATGCTTGAGGAAAAGCTGGTGCTTCTAGTCACATAATGTTTGTCCCGACAAGTAAGTAGGTAATGAAGCCTCTAGCTGCCTGACGCTTACTGGAAATTGTAATGTGATATAATGATTTAGATTCTTGGTACTGCTTCACATAAACACATGAAAGTGGAAAGCGAAAGTTGGTGATGACATGTTAGCAAGCTTGTGATTATCATGAGTTAAAATTGCTGACAAGTCTCAACGATATTGAGATGCTATTGTGGCTCTAATGATTTATTCTGTCCTATCCTGTAATGTGAGGCACGAAGTGTGGGTATCATTTACTCCGCAGATGTAAGACATAGGTCCAATCTAAGTAGATAAGTAGAGAAAGGGCCTAATTTTTTTGTGTGTGTTTCTCGTTTGGGGTGAAATGTGGGTCAACAAACCGGGGAGGGATGTGCAGTGCTAAATTTAGAGATGTTACGTAGACATGCAGCAGAGCAAAGGACAGCTATAGTTTACTGTAAGTGTGGGGGATACTAGGAATGTCACAAGAATCAATTCTTCAGTACCAAGTTCATGCCAAAATTCAGAAAACGTGACGGCATTTTTCTACAGCACCGCAGGTACCAGGAATCAAGGCTCGAGACTAACAGTGTCCCGGGGATGATAGAAGATTTCCCTGATAATGCTACATTGTGAACAACAAATCCGTGTTGAAATTGGAAGGACGAGAGCTAGTTAACGTTAGCTATTAGCTGTTAGCTGTTAGCAGCTGGTGGGCAGCACAGTCCTGCTTGTCTAAATAACAGAGCTAACGTTCGGAGGTTGCATTAGTTACTTTATGATGCGTTCAAGCCATATTCAGTAAAAAAAATGACTATTGGCCGAAGGTGAATTATAATGTTATGATGTGTTCAAATATAACCTTGTAAAATTTAGTTTTTGTCGAGAAACTTGAGGCAGATCATCAGAGATTAATAATAAATTTGCAAAAACCATTATGCCAATGGTAATAAAAGAGTGTATGTTGAAGTACATGGGCTGTATTGTTTTGTTTTTGTGTTTCACCACGGTATCGAATTGGGTATCGAGAATCGTGGAATTTTCACTGGTATTGGTATCGACTACTAAATTTCTGGTATCGTGACATCCCTCGTGGATACAGGGATCACTATTGTTTAGGATATTGATGCACTGAAGTCACTGCTCTACAATTATGTGTTTTAATGGTTAAAAAGAAAGAAAGTTAGCTTATAAACAGTGGTTTTTAATGAACTGAGCTGTCAAATTTACATCATCCTTCTTCTCATGGCCCATGTGTGTTCTCTGGTTTTGATTCCTTTGTGATACAGGCAGCGCTGTCCACCAGCCAACTCTCATATCTCAGATTTCCGAGCATCTCATCCACGCTTGAACGCACCATAAGTCAATAGCCTGCATCTTGAAATGCATGACCACACAATGATGTGGCACCCTTAACAAAAATAAATAAAGATATTCACTGTAATGGAGCTCAAACAAGTATCAAGTTTCAACAAGCTGATTTACACACAGTCGTGGCTGCCCATACATACTATTGGACGGTAACACTATTGTTTTCTCTGCAACGCTCAACAGTGATGCAGAAGAAGGATATGTGATAAGTGCTAAAGTGCTTGTTTGGTCTGTGTAAAAACAATATGTAGACACACTGACAGGGCAGGATATAACACATTAAAACATATATATATATATATATATAAACACAAATCTATTCAGGGTGCTATACACCAATGTAGGCCCATATATTTGCCATCATGGCCTTTTATTCAAAGCTGACATGGTTAAATAGAGCCTAAGTGGCCACTGCCAGAATAGGTGAATTGAAGGAGTTTAACAGGATACATGACCTACAGCAGACTACAGTACAAATACAGTATATGCAACCACTAGCATTGACCGATATCCTGTAGCTAAAAGTGTGTGTGTGAGAGTAGATTTTATGGATACTTGCCAGTGTTTTCAGTCAAACTAGTAGCATGGCTCAAGGCATGGTGATGTAGGTTGGTTGAGTGGTCGATCAGAGTGAAATATCATATTACCATGGTGATCCCCACAGTTTCCACTTGTCCAAAACTCATAACAAGATGAACTAATGATCGAATGTCACATGCTAATGTTAGCATGCTAGATTGCCAATGTTGCAGTTAAGCTCAAAGCACAGCTGAGTCTATACAGCTGATGCTGACACAGTGCAGCTGAAGCCAATGGATGTTGAGCTAACAAGATGCTGCAGCTAGCAACTGATGAAAGTTCGCAAAAGTCTGAAAATGTTAAGCTACTGCGCTGGGGGTTAGGGATGCCACTGTGAAGAAATTTTCCCACCGGTTAATAAACTTGTGACAACACCGGTGTTACAGATTACACCGGACATTTTACAAGAAAAGATGACACTCACTATATGTAGAGTGCTTACTTTGATCTTTAACGGAGGATGGCTGTGTGTCTGGCCTCTCCGGTCGAGCTTTCACTGCGGGTTCTGCGCCGTGTTTAATCCAAAAAACGAACTATCAAAGCGTACACAAACACACAGATGGCTAACGTGGCCGATGCAACATGTGAGGATTATAAAATAGCAGTGTTATTTTGACCGCCTCTCAGAATTTCAGCAGTTTTTGTCGTATTCTTGCCGTGCTGTTAGTTATATTTTTATAACTGACGACTGTAAATTTAGATTGTATGGACCCAGTAGTAGAGGTGAAATGCTGCCCCCTATTTCTTCGGAGCATGTGGCTAGACATTACACATAGCACCTTTAACCCATGTCATGGTGTTTCTTAAAGGACTAGTAGTCTGGTTTGACAAGTTCTCCAGGTTGCTCCACATTATTCATGCTTGTTTCTGCATAGTCGGTGTACTTGTTGACAACAGGTTTTTCATTCGCAGGATTTAAAAGCTTCCCTGTAACAAGTTCATATTGAGTACACAGATTCCTTCTGGCAGCTACTGTTTTTCATCAAGACCTGATTCACACACTCTTTTATAACCTTTCAGGACTTCTTGGCAAACTTCCTCTATCTATCTGAGTTCTACTTGTTTTCAATGTTTTTCACTGTGATCTTTTGCCAGCACAAGTATGCAACACCAATATGGTGTTTTCCCACAGACTTAGCTTAAGAAATATGAAACCTTACAACCTCCCACTCAGAGTTTTCCTGTGAGTTCCTAGAAACAGAACTAGAAGTTCAGATTAGAAACCCCCCATTTCCAGCTTCACTGTTCTGATTAGCCAATCTCTCTGGATGGGTGCGTCCGCAGTCTGCTTTAGCTCATTATTTGTCGTCAACAAAGACAAGTGTTACCAGGGGTTACCAAGTAAGGCGTTTGGATCCAGTGTAAGCATGCATGAAACATACCAGCACATAAACACTCACAGAGTCAAAGACACAAAAGCAGAGGGAAGGCTCTGTTGAGTTTCTGGAGTCAGTCGGGGCAAAGCTGTTAGAGAAGATTTATTTTGATAGGTACCAAAAACAGACCCAAATATTTCTGCCAGGGGAGATGCCAGGGCAGGGATTGTTGAGGAGATTTACCTACTTGTCCTTTTAAAAATGTTTTTAGACAAAAAGAATAAGGTTAGAGGAATTTTGAAACAAGGCAGACCATTCTTCTTAAGAAGAAAATATTAGGGCTGTCAAAGTTTAACACAATAATAACGTGTTAACGTAAATTTGTTTTAATTCCACTAATTTCCTTAACGCGTTAACACAATCCACCTTTTGGATGTTTTAGCGGGCTCAGTTTTAAAGCTAGAAAGAAGATACTGGTATCGAATGAAACTAGACGATTTAAGGAATCCATTGGTACCGACCATGTCATACGACCTCTGACCTCAAGATATGTGAGTCTCCCCTTTACAGACATGCCCACTTTATGATAATCACATGCAGTTTGGGGCAAGTCATAGTCAAGTCAGCACACTGACACACTGACAGCTGTTGTTGCCTGTTGGACTGCAGTTTGCCATGTTATGATTTGAGCATATTTTTTATGCTAAATGCAGTACCTGTGAGGGTTTCTGGACAATATTTGTCATTGTTTTGTGTTGTTAATTGATTTCCAGCAATAAACATATACATACATTTGCATAAAGCAAGCATATTTGCCCACTCCCATGTTGATAAGAGTATTAAATACTTAAATACTAAATGTCCCTTTAAGGTACATTTTGAGCAGATAAAAAAATGTGTGAGTAATTTGCAATTAATCACGATTAATACATATTTTAATCGATTGACAGACCTAGAAAATACCAAAAATACACCACTCCATGCTCAATTCTGAACTCTGTGTATTTATATTCAACCCTGTGTCCTGCCTTCGCTGTTGTTTATGCAAGTCTATTCATGTTCAGAAAGATTATTACTACATTATACAGCAGCTAGAGTTCACTTTGGGGTAATATAAATAAAGGATGCCATGCCAAATTCTCTACTAAACAAAGAACAAATAACACTGAGATGTTTTGTTCTTTTCTTTGTTTCTTTGCTTTAAAAAGCCTCAAATTTATAACCCAGGACAGTTTTATGAATCATGGCTAAAATCAATTTTTTGCTTTGCATTAGTTCATACAGTATTATAGTGCAGAGACAAAACACACATTCAGTATATGCCAGTCTTATGTCTATTCAGCACAAAACAACAGACTGATACATACGTTGACAGACACAGTGAGCCTACTGTACACACACACAGCAGTTTCAGATGACGTTCACACAATCCACCATTCATTTTCATCTAACTGTTATGAGTATTTTTAGACACAGGGGGGTGCTGTTCTCCAAAGCCCTCCCCCTTTTAACATGTTTGACATGTTCTGTGGTGTGGAGTGCTTTATCTGAGAAGTAGTTAAACGTCTCTGGATTCACTTTAGCTGGTGCTAAACTATAAACTAATCAATGCTAAAAAGGGTGTGTGTGTCCTTAGAGGGGAAAGATTAAACTGCTGTGTTTTTTCTAAAATTCTTACATAACTTGTGGCTGCTGTCCAGCAGCTGTGTTTCCTGTCTGTTCCTTTGTTCAGGAGCAACTGTGAAGCGCTGTGAAGACCAGAGACAACATGTCTGATCTTGTATCGATGGTCACCTTGTTTATGGCGTCTTTCGTGCAGCTGTTAAATTTACAGTTTTTCTCTGTTCTGTGCTCTGGCTGCGTTTGGGTGTGTTTAGCACTACATGTGATGTGATCCCCCTCCCTCTCTTCTTTTCTCTCCAACACACACACACACTGTCTCTGTTGTTTGAGTGGCTCTAGATTCCTAAGCAGTGAGTCGTCCTCTCTCAGACACACCCAGACTCTGCCAACAACACAACTGCGGCAAATTCACTTCAGCCTCATCGCTGCTTCATCCGTCAACTCTGCCTCCACGTTAACTCGTCCTGCATATATCTTGATGTAGGCCATCGTGTCTGTTATCGAACTGCAACATCCCTCCTTTTCAAAGCCCGCCCCGACCCAGCCCAAAGTTTTAAAGCAGACCTATTTATTTTTCCTGGCTTCGAGCGAGCAGTGGGTGGGTCTTTGTGTGTCCGACTGTCCAATCCCACCGAGCCTGCTCTGCTGCCTTGTGGCTGAGGAGGTGGAGCCAGGGCAGCGCAGGCTCGTTGTGCTGCTTCCATGAAGGCGGAGCAGCAAGTTTTTCACCGCTGGGGCGTGTGTCTATATGTGTGTTTACATGTGTGTGTGCGTGCATGCGTGTGTGCTTTGACATAGAGCGTTTCCACAGCGGGAATCTAAGGTGAAGCAGCCTCAAGAAAAGAGCATCTGGGTAGTGTAGCCTACACAGCAGCATATATAGAGGAAACACACCCATATCAAACTTATGGTATGTATCTGGACAGCGTTTCCCCTTCATGCTCGCTCTTTTTCTAAAACGTCTGTGTGTGGAAGGGCTTCCTGTTTGACTGATAGCTGTCGACTCATTTTGACGGCTGTGGTTACAGTCAGACAGTTGGAGGCTTATCCTTTGTGTGTTGACTTTTAACAGCAGTTTGCCACGTCGTGTTTATGAGACAGCAGTTTGTGGGGATCAAGTTTGCTGCCTTTCGCATGGCAAGTTAAGGAAAGTTGGCATAGGACTGAAGATTACTGTGTTATTACTTTTATAGAGCAGTTGTCGCCAAGGTAACAACAAAATAAATAATAAATAATCAACTGTATATAGTGAAGGATACTGCACTAATAATTAATAATAATTAATATGTCATCAGGGTCTGACAACAACTCTTTAAACAAAATTATCTAACGGTATCCAGACTTCTGTAAACCAACCAAAACTAACGATTATTTTCATTGTTGATTAATCTGCGATTATTTTCTTGATTAATCAATTAGTGTTTTGCGCTATAAAATGCCAGACAGTGGAGAAAAAAATGTTGATTAGTGTTTCCCAAAGCCCAAGATGAAGTCCTCAAACGTCTAGTTTTGTCCCAAACTCAAATATATTCAGTTTACGGTCATAGAGGAGTAAAGACACCAGAAAATATTCACATTTAAGAAGCTGGAATCAGAGAAACTTGACTTTTTTTCCCTTAAAAAATGGTTACTCGATTAGCAACGTTGTTCAGTCGTTGCAGCTCTATTGCTTATTCTTGATTAAAAAAAAAGTATGAGTCAGTGTGCACATGATAGACAAATATAGAACAAGCATAGTGAAATAGAAGATCTTTTTCTCCTCTCCATTCTTAGTTACAACTAGGTAAAGTGCATGTAAGTTTGCAATAAAAGAATGATGAATGAAAACCAAATAGAGAGAAGTAACATATATTCAGCCTGTGCAGAATGAAGCAGATTGATAAACTAGAATATGAAAGCAGTACAGTTCTGTTAAAGTGCCATGGTGTTTTTTCTCTTTGCTTTGATGTAACAATAAAGTGCATGAACAGCACAGGTAGCCATTACAGGAGGTTTGGCTAACGACGTCACAGTTTACCCAGCTGTCTGTTTGCTCTTGAAATCTTCCCTACAGCTATGATATTCATCCTCATGCAGCTCCGCACTGAAACTTCAGTCAGACAACAGCTGGTACTTTTACACGTCTGATCCATGTTATTTCCCTCTATCACCGACTGCAGCTTTCGTCGTTTCCACCGCTGAGCCGAGGTGATCTGCGTTATCACTACTGACCATTTAGACAAGTCACCAGTGCTATTTTGAAATGGTAGCATAAGCTAAGGAGCCGCTTCCAGCCACATTCACATGTGCGTGTCTGTGGTTTGTCGGGTGGGGCCCGGCATTAGTCATCAGTTTTCATTACAGGCTCACAAGCTACTGCTTTAATCGCTGTTGTTGGGTAAGGCCTGGATCTACTGCATTTTTTTCTTCACTTCTGACAAAACAAATACATAGGGAGTTGTGTGCGTCATGCAGAGAGCAGGGTATAGTCTGAGGTTTATGAGCAGGCATCGTACCCGTCTAAAACATCGACAGTTTCCGTCTGAGATGATGTGTCAAGCTGACTGTGTGCCAGGATTAAAATGAGCAGTGGTTTCAAATGGCACTCTTCCTGCCATCATTCACGCTCTAAAAACTTGTGTCTATTTCGATCACACTCCCCACATCTCTCCCAGAATGACCGTGATGTTCATATCAGTGTCCTGTTCCCAACTACGTCAGTCAGTGTTGTCCTCACTGGTTACTGCTACAGTAGCTGAAGCTCTGTGTCTCTGTCTATGTGCATGCCGCAGAGTGTGTCATGTGACTCACCACAGGAGATAAGGTCATGCACTGACCTGAGTGCCCTCCAATAAAGTAAACTTGACTGTGTGGCCTCTCCTGCTTTTGATGAGCAGAGGTTGCTGCTGCTTTGAGAACAGAATTCCCTCTCCCTGTCGGTCACATAAACAAATGTTTGTTGTGTTGGGATTACTGTGTCCACCAGTGTCATGGTTGAAACAAATGACCACGTGCTGCTTCATTGTAGGTCTCTATGAGCCCCTAATCTGGTGATTTGTGTTGGCATTGATTGAGAATATGTCAGGCTCTCTGTGCATATATGTTTGTGTGTTCACGTTTATCCTGCTGTTTATACGTTTCAGTCTACAACTGCTCTGATTCATAGTCTTTCTAATTGTCTGATAGCGGTGATCTTCTGTTTAACAGCTGTTTACTTGTCCCTTATAAAACAGATACACGGCAACTATCGGCCCCTTCCCTTACCCCGACAAAATTTCTACCAGGTACAGCTGTGTGAAATTTCTACCGTCTGCACCCTTTGATTTTGTCTATCTACAGGGCTGGACAGAATAACAGGAACTCCCTACTGCTCACAATGTTGTGTTACATAGTGACATCACAATCTGCGGTATTGAATTGATTGTCTCAGTGTCAACAAAAAGGGTGCAGGATTGTAAGGTGTTCCTGTTACTTTGTCCAACCCACGTATGGCCACTCATCTTGGCTGTGTGAGAAAAGTCCTGCATAAGTCCTGTATACAAAGCCAAAGTCACGTACCACTCGGGGCGAGCTTCTGTTCCTCAAAGTGGGTTATTTGTTTTTTGTGAAAGGTATAATGATGATGATGATGATAAATGCTAAATGATGTTCTGTCCAAATTCAAAGGTCATTTGGTATTTATTATACTTACTAACAAAATTTGACCCCATTTTCATTTCAACAAAAAAATAGTGTTTAGGGCTGACCTGAATGCTTCGAAGCTTCAACCGTTGCCATGGTAATCGTACTCAAAGTCAGTATTCGAATGCTTCGTTTTTCTTTTAATAAGTTTGGAATAAGAAAAGTATAAATCCCCAAATAGCCCATGAAATAAGGAATAATCCCACAGCATAATTCATTATTCATATTCAACATGAATTATTATTAGTTATTCTCAGACGGATATCACTGTTTGTTATGTGTAGAGGAGCATATGTGAACAGTAGTGCCGTAGCGCCGCTGTCCCGAAGCTTCGAATGCTTCTCATCGAAGCTTCAAAGCCTAAAAATGGCATTCGGGACAGCCCTAATAATCTTTATTTTATTAGAATTCCACGACTAACCTGCAGCTAGCACAACATTTTGATAGCTCAGCTAGCATTGTTGAGCCTCATCATGGGTAGGGCTGTTTACCAAACCTCATTACTTTTTTGGTACAAACCTAAATGTGTCAGTCGAACCAAGTGTCAAAAAATAGCAAGTAGCGAAAACAGATGTTGAATTTTTGGTGAGATTTATTGAGTTGTTTACTTTTGTGTTCTAATTTTTTCTTAATTGAGACCAGAATTTTTTATTCAGGCAAAGTTCTTATATGTCATGTTACATCATTTAACATTTGATAAGTTGAGAACTTTGGCTTCTTTTGTTAAATTAAAAAAAGGTAAATTAAAATGTTTTTTATCCCTCAAATTAAGGTAGTCGTTTTTGTATCTGTACCTAAACCCAGGTATTGCACTAGTATTGAAAAATGTCAACTGATACCTACCCTTTGCAAATGAAATAGTTGTTCTGATGTTGTTAGTATATGGAGTTCATATTTTACTGTGCAGCACAGTAAGTTGATACTCATTCACCTTAGAATATGGGTAGAAAACTCAAGTGACACGTTTTAGCGTTTTTTTGGAATAACAAAAAAATGTTACAGAGCAGAGGCTAACCTGGAGGTAGGGCCAGACATTAGATCCATTTTTTAATTCTCACCTGTGTCACACGTGTAAGGACTAAAGCATAATGTGTCAGGCATGTGCTAAAAGCTGCTTGATCTGCATGTGTGGTGTTTGTATTGTGTTGGTGGATATACAGTGTTATTTATAAGCGGTCTGCATGAGGAATGTAGGAATGCTGCAGTTTGGAGTCACAGCAGGCAGAAAGCTTGCGAAGCGTTTGGGTGGGTCTCAGGTGAGCACAGAGAGTTCAGCCTGGTGACAAAACACACTTCTGCTTTAGCTTTAGACAAACAGCTGAAACTCATCGATGAGTGATGGAGTAGATAATAAATGCTTAGCTAAAACCTTAGTTTTTGCTTGCTGTTACCTATGTAAATAACCTGTAGCCTATTCATTTTTTTGCGTTAGAAACCTTTTCCAAATTTAAGAATGATTATGTCACCTTTTATTTCAGTCCAAGGACGACACCTTTGTGCTTCACTCTTTGGCATGTTTATGTATTATTGATAATTTTTATTGTAATCTGACAATGACAGCAGGAGTCATCTTGTGAACATGCTACGTAGCGCCCCTTCCGTCTGCTATACAGTGCATTGTTTCCCCTCATGGACTATGAATGAAATGAGCAGCCTGTTTGTTTGCCTGTTGGGAATAGTATCCTGGTGGGTTGCTGACTATTTGCTGCCTAACCTGTATTGTGAAGGTGAAGGTGAAGGGCTGGTGGGGGACATTGTGCACCGGTTTGGATGTCAGACCGAGCCTCGGGGGGAGACTCTTTTGTTTGTGTACGGATTTGAAGCATAGATCTCCTCACTGATGGTAATGCAAATGCATGTGGATGCTAATGTATGCGTTTGATCTGACCTCTAGTAAGTGAGCATCCCTTATTGAATGTGTATGAGGGGTGAAATAGCAAAAAGCGCTGTCACATTACCTTGAGGTCAGCAAGTAAACCCATGCTTCCATGGTTTTGGCCTTGCACTTTGTTTGTGGACTGCTCTCATATGACTAAATGTAACACGATGTGTTTATTTATGACATGAGAGTGGTGCCGATCATCTCACCTAGCTCATCAAGCAATTAATAAAGCAGCCTTTCTTAAAATGTCGCACTATTGCCTCAAATGAAAACAATAAAAAGCTTATTGTATAAACACATTAATTTAAAGGCAGGGTGGGAGATCTTGAGAAACTAGCAAGAATACTCTAGATTTTTAAAAATGATCCAGCTAAAAAAGCCCAGTGTTGCCGACTCTTTTCCAATGAAAGTAGCTAGCAGCACTAGCTCCAAAAGTCTCTAACTCTAGAGAGAAAGTTGCCAAGTCGGCAACACTGACAGTCCGTCCCTTCAGGCCCCCCTCCAAAGCTTCTCCCCCCAAATTATCATTATGAACGTAAACATATCATGATGAACATGAACGGCGAACATGGCTATTGTTAGTACTCACAGCTGTCAAGCTAGCAGCTTGTGGAAGACTCTGGTGATGCGCAATGAGTGCACGGGCAGAGTGCATACAGGCAGGTAGGTAGGTAGGCCCTCCAATCATTACATTCAGGCTGAATGATATGATTGGACGGGTTTATTACAGTCCTGCGACAGCCACAGATACTGGATTTTGTTCTTTTTTTGTCAGAGCATTTGATTCATTGGTTGCTGTCGGGATGTAATGAGAATATTCAAAAAATATAACAAAAACTGTTTCTAAAATCTTTACTAACCCTGCCTTTAAAGCTAGGGTGGGTTATGTATTTTACAGACATTTTTTGTTATATTTTTTGAAATTCTTTTTACATCCCGACAGCAATCAATGAATCATGTCTGTACGGTAAATATAAAGCCACAGCCAACACCCTTTTAGCTTAGCTTAGCTTAGCTTAGCTTAGCTTATCTTAGCTTAGCATAAAGACTGGAAACGGGGTAACAGTAGCCTGGCTACCCTGCCTTGACATTGACATAATTTAAAGAGACACTGAAGAAGTAATTACGTTTGATTAAAGGGATTGCGTTCACTGCAGCGTGTCACCTTCTTGTCTAAAACAAGATGTCAGATGTCTCATCGGAAATAAACACATCATGTCTCAGTGTCATTACTATGCTCTATACTTTCCCTTACAAATGCACAGAATGACAAACCCCAAACTCTCACGTATCTGGACTAAATTTGGAACTCGCCACAAATTTTAAATGTGTCTGTTGAAATAAAAGGAAGTTGGCCAAGAAGATGTGGTGACTAATTTGCGTTTTGGTCATATGAGAGCAGTCAAGACCAAAACCATAGATGCACGTGTTTACTTGCTGACCTCAAGGTAATGTGAAAGGGCTTTTTGCGCTTTGACCCCTTATACACATTCAATAAGGGATGCTCACTTACTAGAGGTCAGATCCAACGCATACATTTGTATCCACATGCATTTGCATTACCATCAGTGAGGAGATCTATGCTTCAAACCAAATGCTCTGACAATAAAAAAAGAAAAAACCCGGCATCTATGGCTGTCGCAGGACTGTAATAAGCCTGTCTAACAATAGCCATGTTCGTTGTTTGTGTTCATTATGATATGTTTACATTCATAATGATAATTGTAGGGGAGTTGCTTTGGAGGACGGTCTGAAGGCACGGGCTGTCTGTGGTGCCTACTTGGTGACTTTCTTGCTAGATTTAGAGACTTTTGGAACAACACTTGGCTTTTTCAGTTGAATAATTTTTCAAATCTAGCATACTCTTTCTGGTTTCTCCAATGTTACCTAGCCAAGCTTTAAGGTATCAACAAAAGTAAATCAATATTGAATAATCAATTCCGAAATTCTGGTGTATTAGCACCAGTATCAAGATTTGGGCATTACCCAGGAGTGGTGTGATCACACAGTGTTCCAATGTGGGACTTTTAAACTTTGGCACATTTCAAAACATTTCCAACATAAGTTTCATAATTTTGCAATGAAAATATCTTAGCTAGTGGATTTCTGTTTCACGTGCAAGTTCAAGCTGCAAAACACATGTGATGGATCATGCATTAGCACCCAGCGTGCAGCACAACTCTGCTTCCTTTTTAAAAAAAAGTTATTAATGTTGTTTTTTTTGAGGGGTAACTTAGCAACGATCAACATTTCCTGCAGTAACAGGAGCAGCATGACTTTTCTGCAGCAGGGTGATGCCCTGGCTGCTTGTGACCTCACTTCCTCCTTTGTGCCATTTCCTACTCTCTGTAAACAGCATTAAGTTGACTCTTCCAACAGTCAGTCAATTAATAAAAACATGATTTCTAAACGGAAAACATGTGTCAAGAGAGAAAAAAGGAACAAATATAAGACAGGTACGGGGAAAATATATTATTTATTTGCTTAATTTCAATGGTCTTCACACTCCTTCTGCGACTAAATTCATCAGTTGTAGGTTTAAAGGTAAGAAAACATGTATATTTTGTTTGAGGAAACATTTCTCTGCCCTATAGTTGAGTAAACACTGCTATGTGATTCACATGTGATGCTAACCCTGAGCTGGGTTGTGACCTTATTGGTGTTAAATGTAACACCAGCGTGTGAGGCAATCGTTGACTGAGCTGCAATCATTTCTAAATCTGAGGCGTGGTGCAATGCACTCTGTCTCTCTGTGTCTCTTCCCTCCTCTTGTTCACTCACTGTAGTCATTCACTGACAGACATGCAACCTGGCTTTACCCCCCCATCCTGCCAGCTCACTGTAACTGTAAAACGAGATGCACAGCTGGCTTGACAGGTTAACGCACTCAGAGGCTTACAGGTGCCTAGACGGGGGATAATGATAATTGGTGTACATTTTTTGTCACATGACTCAACGGCATCTGTCAAGTTTACTATAAATAATATAAGCAAGCACACAAAACGATGTAGCATGTACAGTAGATTACAACATGTTTTACAGTGCTGACATCCAGTGTGCTAATGACCTCACAACCTAGCACGATTAGCATGAAGAGACGGAATCGCAGAGTAATGTTCACTAACTGGCTTGGTTAGATCTGACTACAATGGTACGACACCACACAATGCATTGGGTTGGTTGTGAAACTGACTCTTATTCTGACCTGGTGTCAGCGGGGTGGAGGACCTGTTTTCTTTATTCACACCACCTGAAAGAACTGGGCTGGGCTCCGCAGCATACTGGGCTCCACCTGGAGACCGCCGCATGCCTCCAAAATACTCAACTGCGTGCACGGCTGCCTTCAGAAAAGAGTTTACTTAGTACACTCTTTGTGTACTTCTGTAAAGTTAAAAATACATTTCCTTCAGTTATCCGAGCAGAGAATACACTTGAGACTACAGTATGTTTAGGATTCTCCTTTATTGCTACTGCTTGTTGAATAACTTTATTTTATTTTATTGATTCAGCAAAATGTTTACTGTATGTTTACAGTATATCATTATCAGAGAACATGTGGCACTTTTATTGTTCCCATGATAAAGCTTGAAACTAATAACAACCATCCAGTGTGTTCTCACAGGATTTGTTTGTTTATGTTCTCTCTTGATTTATTACCTCAGTAAACATTGTAAACATGAGTTTATGGTCTCAATCGCTAGTTTCAAGTCTTTTTCAATACAGCATGATGTTCATTTAGTAAATTATGGTCCCATTTGGAGTCAAATAGACCATAAAGCAAGGTATGATTTAGGGCGTGGCTACCTTGTGATTGACAGGTTGATACTACAGCGTTCTCCGGTCTGGGAGTTGTCCGTGTTTTTTATCTTACAGCTTTAATCCTTTCACAGTGTGTTTTCAGTTCATGAAAGTTAATTATAACCTTTTGGTCAACTAAAAATGTCTTATTCAGTGTTCGTATGTACTTAGTAACTAAGCTTCTTTTATTATAGCATTTAAAAATGGACTTATAGATAAATGACATTTTTAAAAACCGTTTGTGACAGCAGTTTGATGACCAGGCCAGTTACCAGGAGGTGAGTTGGATCTTCAGCATGATAACTTTTGTAATTGAACAGAAAAGAGCATCAGCTACAGAAACTTATAAAGAGGAAATCAAAGATCACAGCAACACTGACACCGTTTGATAGTTGGCATGTGAGGAAGTACGGTGCATCACTGCCGTGTATGTGTCAGTGTGAGAAATGGCTGCATTCGGTCAGCCAGTCAAAGGGCGACCTCGTTGGGTGTCTTTGAAGACTGATGTGAATTATCTCAGTGTTAATTTTACACCGGGTGACGTCAGTTAAAGAGCAACTTGCGAATCCTGCATTTTTCCGTCTCTGTTGTCAGTTGCCGAGGTGACAGCAGACAACAATAATACTCGGCCTGTTTGCTCTCTGCTGTCAAACAGCAGTCGCACCCTTCAGTCTGGAATGTGACGCTTGAATCAACCACCTCTGACTGCAGTATTGTGGATGCGTTTGTGGGCACTGTCAAAGATCTTTACCTTTCTTTCCTGTCCATTTCCTTCTCTTAAAAGATAAGGAAAAGGAAGCTGTGTTGACAAGCGTTTCAGCCTTTGCTCCCTCCCCGTCCAGAAAGGAGCTGCATGGAATGTTTTATTTCTCTTGTGAAACCGAGACGTTGCTCTGTGTGAATCTTGAAATGATTATGATGGTTTCTTGTTAGTTTTTTCACTGCACATGCGTAACTTTTCTCTCTCTTTCTCTCTCCAGTCGCAGCCTAGCCAGGCCGCACCCAAACCGGCAGCTCAGGTCTCCACTGTGAAGCCTGCACAGTTCGAGGTATAAAACATTCCTCTTTTAATGCCCTTTAACCTCTTCTCCCCCTGCCTCTCTCTCTCTCTCTCTCTCTGTCTCTGAGGAAACTCATTTCTCAACTTCCTTTGTTCAATCATTGGATTGTTGTCTGACCTCTGACCTGCTTATTATCTGGACTATGTGTAGTATTATTGTTACTTCCTTTCCTGTTCCAGCTTCATGTTTTTGATAATTTAAGGCCTAGTCCACACGTACACGGGTATTTTTCTTTTTTTCCTCCTTTGTTCTCAAAAGAAAAAATCCCCTACACACAAGCATGGTTTAAAAAAAAATCTCCATCCAGACAAAAATGCAGAAACACAATTGAATTGACACACACACACACACACCGGCGACGAGGTCTGTGTTGTGGGAGTGTTGCATTAGATGAGTCGCAGTGACCTCCATAGGGCATTCTGACACCTCTGTTCACCAATATAGCGGAAGAATAACTCTGCATTTATGTGTAGACGTGTAAAAAGTCCCGTTAGCGAGGTTATTTGGCCACGTCTGCCTGTCATGGATGTATTTATGCCGCCGTTGCACGACATGTCGCCTCATTTTTGACCATTGTCATGAAAATCTTCACCCTGGCAGGAGTTTTACAAAAGCTCCGTTTCCAGTGACCTAAAACACAGTTTGGGTGTGGACGAAAGGCCAAAACGTATAGAAAAAAAACACGTTTACAAAATACCCATGTACATGTGGATAAGGCCTAAGTAGAGTGACGGAATAGGTGGAGCTGTGTCCTCAGGGCAGTAACACACAGAAAAGAAAACTTCCCTTTTCCTTCCATTCAAGCACAAGAGAGGTAACACCCAGTTTCTCAGTGGGAAGCAGTTTAACCCCGTAATGCTGCTCTCAAACAATGGATCAAAGTGATTGTGTTCAGTTTGATCTGTTGCTGACTGGAGCATTTCCAGATGTTATGATAGATAGAATAAGACTTAAGGAGGTGGACATGTTAAAATAATTTACTAGTACGTTAATCAGGAACTCAGGAATAGTTTATGACTACATGTCAGTTTTACAGGTTTATTTTTAGGATGTGAGTCGTTGTTAACATACCAGCACGATGTCTGTTGCTAGAAAACAGTTTTAAGTATTAGGTATAAGCTGCATTTTATCCATCCGGTGCAGTTTATAGGAGACAAAAACAGGGTAACCAGGACAAACTGGTCTTCTCGGCCAAAACTTATAGTCTATTTCTCTACAGAAAGTACTGAAAGTCTCTTCATGACTTGTTTTTGTCTTGAAACAATGTCTTCAACCTCATTTTGGCTATAAAAACACAGGGCTTTCATTGAGTCCACCGCTTAACTGCCGTCCTTCCAGTATTCTCTTTAACTTCTTTAAGACCAGACGGTTTTGACAGGACAACTCAACAGTGTTTTCTCTTGGCCTTCAACAACTGGGCTTTGACATCGTCTATTTTGGTGCCTGGCTTGTAGAGGAAGGCTTTGGTGGGATATTTGAACTTGTGCAATGTGCAGAAAATAGGTGCACCAGTATTTGAAATAGTATAATGTGAGACAATGACATGTTTTAATTTTACCCAGTTATTTATAGACTAAGCTTATATTACTCAGTCATTAACCTTTAGCTATGAGTGACTCTTGTTTTCATACCTCTTGGTTGACTTTTCCATAGTGGGGTACAGCTGCTCCTGTATCAGTGGCAGTGTATATGAGCAGTCTAGAGTATGTGCATGCAGTGGAGCCCAACCACTATGTACGGTGCATCAATAAAAGATCATCTTTACCTCTTTTTTTCAACTTAAAGGGGCACTCCAGTTATTTAATGTTGCACTTCCATAAAGTTGGGGGACTCACAAGACGGATTTAGAAACTCATGTTCGAAACCTAAGCAGCAGAGGCCAAGATATCCTGATTTTTAGTTGTGAAAAGTGCTCTGATGCTAACTTATTAGCACAATGATGCAGTTAATAAGTTATTAACATTATTAACATTATTCACACAGACTCACCAAACCAGATGATTTTTACTTTGTTGGTCTGGATGAATTAAAATGAAACATATTTTCACCCAATTATGTATATAATATATGTTTTACTGATAATACAATTTGGAATATAATTAGCTTGTTACACAATAATAAACCCATGTCATGGAGTGTGTATAATAGTGTAACTGACCATATGAGTCTCCACTGTTCAATCTGTGTTTTGGATGAAAAAAAACAACACATAATGAAACACAAATACCAACACTGACCAGTCACCACGCCGCTATGTAAATAGCTGTCGATGTTTATCAGGCTGCTGTAGTAGAAAGTCTCTGTCAGTCCTTCACACTGTACGTTATGTTTTAAAATCGGTCAGATATTTGCTAAAATGTAGGTGCAAGGTGATCACAAGCAACATCTGTCAGTTCACACAACATGACATATTTTCCACCTCCAGTGTCGAGAGGAAGTTAATAGACAAAATATCAGAGTTGGAGATCTTCCTTGTTACTGAAACGCAAAAGGTCAAGCTCCAAAACCACGAGATCCTACATTTCCCATAATGCAACCAATAGCATCATATCATTCGACGCCCCCTACCTGGCAAACACCCACCTGTTTGAAACACAATGCCCCCAGTTTGTAACACAGGCTTTGAGTTATAAATTTGAAGTGTACAAGCCCCCGTTATGCAGCGGTTTTCACAGTAAACTGACATTTGTTTGTAAAATCGGTGGATTGCTTCTTTAAAAATGAATTTAATTTAGTCAGTAAATACATTAGCAGTTGCCACAAACAAATATATAGTCAATGCAAGCATCCAATGAGCTGTAATAAAGGTAGATGATCAACTTTTCCACACCTGCTGCTTTGCAGAAGGCATCATCAGGATCCGCCATGGCTACAAAGCCTGAGGTGGTTACCACAACAACAGGCGGAGCCACACGGAGTGGCGTCGCAGCAGGAGGAAGTGCTTCGGTTGGGACGGCAGGAAAAGCCAAACCAGAGGTAGACGGACTCTAGGTGTCTAAATAAACGTGGAGGCTTTTTGCTGCTTGATGTGATGTAACATTGAACCGCTGTTTCCTTCTACACTCTGAGCGTATGCTCATCATGAGGCAGCTCACGTCTCTTCTTCACTGGCTTCATCTTCTTTTCATCTTTTGCAAAACATTTTTTTGTGTGCGTTGTCTCTCAAACATCTTGACCTTTCAGGAGCTGAACACTTGCTGTGTCACGTTAATGAGCTCTCATATCATCACGCTTTGGGATGAACGCTCATCACAGACTGTGGAGCTGAATAACTTTCTCACGACTTTCTTTAAACACTTGGTTTGTAGACTAACACTACGCCGGCAGGTGCTACTGTTATTGACATGTCGTCCGCTGGGTCTACCTTTGTTGACATGACATCAGCCGGGGCGAAGGGCCGTCCTAAAGAGATGTCGAAGGTACTGTAATGGTGTCCTCATGACGAAAGCGCCGCTCTGTGCTTTTCTTTTTATTTACATTACTGCTGATCATTTTACTGACGTTTTTGATTGATTTTCTACCAACTGGGCAGCATGCAGCTACTTGAGAATTGTATTATCCTTATTCTGGCCTTGACCTTATATTGAGGTTATATATACCAACGGAGGCACCACGTTGGTATTTTTGCTTATTGTGAAGTCATTTCTCGGAGTATCTTCAAATTCAGCTTCATATCCCTAAAATCTGTACAACCTAAGCTAAAAGGTTATGCAAGTCAATAAACCATAATAATTGATAAAAGTATTGAAATTGTGTCATAAATTAAAAGAAAATACAAAAATTGGACAAAAAAATTACATGTTTTTAATAAACTAGTACTAAATAAACACACAAAACATATTGATCCAAAAGATTTGTAAATGTAGAAACATGAACAAAATGTTTTTTAACACTTATTATGTTGTTTGAGCTATGTGCATTTTAACATTTTTGAGATATGCTCATTTTTATCAGCAGATCAAGTACAAAGGCGTTTTTGATAATATTGTTAGGTTCGGCATGTAGCATAACGTAATGACGTCATCAAGAGCATACAACGTGATGATGCGAAGGAAATAAGCTTTAGCCATCGTGGTTTTATTTCGAATTGATTTAAACAGGACCATGCAAACAATGATCTGCCGAAGGTTCGTTTTTAAAGGGATAAGAACAGCCTCTCTAAATTCACATGATCTTTTTCACAACACCCATGATTGCTTATTGTATTGCTTATTGCTACAGTATTTCTCTTTTGGTTTATTTTAAGTTTTTAGATTTAATTTTCTAATAGCATAGCTTTTGAATAGGAAGCTAAGCAGCTGACTCTGTGACATACACCAAACATCCTCTATTTGCTGCATTGACATTACGTATCTCAAGCAAGTCTCAAGGCTCTTGTGAGCAGTCTGGGAGGCAGAAAATCAATTTAGAGAGTTCAGAAAAAGCTCAGCAGTACTGTAAAGTACACAGTTTGTTTTAAATGGGCTAAATCTTCAAAAAAGCACTAGGATTTAACCATACACACTGATCAATGGTCAGATTAGTCTCAGTGGACCTAATAACTCAGCACATCTGAAACGTGTGTTCTTACCTTAGTCGGACTACAGTGGCAGATCTGACCAGAGATCATTGTACATTTTCTCCTGATCTGTTTCCACTAACACTGTTAAAATATTGTCCACATCTCTTGTCAATATGTTTACTGGATGTAGGAGTGCTGTGAATATTTCATCCTTGTGTTTCTGAGTAATCAATTGGCTACATGTTTGTAGACTACTGCTGCTGTCTCCCAAGTCAAAGCCGCAGCTACGGCTCCTTCTCCTGCCGCCGGAGCGGCTGCGGCCGCCGGAGCGGCTGCGGCCGCCGGCGTCGCAGCGGCCACTGCTGTGACCAAACCTAAAGAGTCACCCAAAGGCGCGGCCAAGGTAGACTCGACTGCTACGGGCTTCTTTATCGTGACTTCCTCGCGGTGTGCTTATCGAGGCTTTTCTTTCTGCGACATCTTCTTTGTGTCGCAGACTCTTATCAGGTTTTTTTTTCTTTACCTGAGAGCACTCTTGCTTTGGACATTGCTCGCTTTGGGAGTTTCTTTTTTTTTTCTACTTTGGCAGTGACCAGTTGGGAGGTATAAAGGACTTTTGTTCTTTACCCTGCAGTGCAGCCCTTTGCTCAGCATGCCTAAGCTTGTTATTGTATTTGCACACCTGTCCACTTGCAACACCACACATAAATCAGAAATCTGAGTAAGTGAGAGGAAACAAAATGGAGAGGACAGTCTGCCTACAGTCTGTTGGTTTGTCTTCTCGCTCTGGTTTCATTGCACCTGCTGAAACTAATGTCTGTCATCAAACTGGTGGAGGATTTCTTCTGCCGGATTGCCCTGTCTTTGATTTGTTTCTTTGGGTATATTACTGGTTTTATGCACCTGTAATTGTACTTGACATGGCTTTAATAGCATCAAATTGTATTTTAGAGCACCACTGCCACCAAAACAGTCAGAGTTGATGTGCATAAAGTTGATCCCAAGCCAGTCGCCACAGTTACGGCTGGAAATGTGCAGGCGACGAAGGGAGCTAAACCGACACAAACAAAGGTAGATGATCCTGAAACCAACAGGGGTGGAGGCTGTCTGGTGTATTTCCTGTCTGTAGAATATTAATGGATATGTTGCATTGGATATTGTCATCGTGCTCTGACTGAATAAACCGCTACTACTGTGCCGTCAGGGCCTGGTGAGACTCTTCATTGGTGTCAGACTTTGGGGAAATATCTCTAAATCTCACATTTTACATTCTTTCTGGATGATATTATCATGAGGAGAAGTGAGGTTTGGCCTGGCGTACATTGATCAATTAGTGCTGTTACTTGAGTAATAGCACAATCACACATACTGTAAATCCTAAATTACTAACAATGTCCGCGTGTTGCGTGTTTCATGTCGTCGAGGTGTGTGCACTGATCCTGGATCTGTGTTGCAGGTGCAGGTGGAGGTTCTTCCCGCAGCAGCTACAGGAGCCAAAGAGGTAAATACTTACTGCAGCAGTAGGAGTTTGCTTTGAACAGCATGTTGCTTGCTCCAGTGTGCTGAGTTGTGTTGCATGCGCAGGTGGATCCATTCGATGCCCTGGCCAGCATACTGCCATCAGTTGATCCCGTCGCACCCACACAGCCTTTATACACCGGGCCAGAGGTCAAAGAGGTACAGCACAGTTTGCACGCATGTGTGTGTGTGCGTATATAAACTTAGCTGGTATGTGATAACACTGAGCTACAGCATGTGAGTGACCGTGTCTGTTGCATGTGTCCCAGCTTGACGTCACCTTTGAGAAAGGTCAGAAGTGTGGAGAAAATGACAGCACGCTGCCTCCAGGCTACAGATTTGAAGATATGGTCAGTTCTCCTCTCCTCGCCGTCACTTCTTCACTAATCAGCTTTGCCGCACCGCCACCGGAGTGTGTTTTATGTCCCATTGACAGACCTCACTGTCAACATGTTTTATATATATATATATATATATATATATAGGGACTATTTCTTCAGTTGGAAGTAACTCCTATTAAAACAGACAGTCATGTCTGTGGATTATCTAGAGTAATGGGGAAGTTTTGAAATGTCACTTTTCAATGCTGTGAGCACCACAAACAAAACTCCATTCACCTCCATTGTGTTGGACAGAGATGAGTAGGGCTGATAAAGTGTGTGTCAAATGTCATATGTTTTTGGTACCTACCAAAATATGTCTTTAGCATTTAAGTCAAGTAACAAAAGATGGCATCAAAAGCCTGTCTCATAATCTAGTTTACTGTACTAGTTTACTGATTCTTTGAATCAGATGGTTCCAGATTTGAATTATATTTTTTTTTACCAATTTTAGGCTATTTTATTTTGGCATTTAATTTTTCACAGAAACTCATGTATCATATTGGCAAAAATATTGTAAATAAAAAGAAAAGTACACTCAGCCCTAGAGACAGATATCTCAAAACCTTGACACATAAAGCCAAGAACTGTAAGTCCACATACCACTGGAGGAAAATGAGAGAATATGTTGGGGATTTTTTTGTAATCAGGATGATAAGAGCCTTTAAAGGGATAGCTCGGGTGTTTTGAAGTGGGGTTGTATGAGGTACTTATCCATAGTCAGTGTATTACCTACAGTAGATGACGGTCAGCATGCCCCCAGTTTGGAGAAACAGACAGGAGTACCAAAGCAATGTACTGCTGTGGACGTGTCCGTCAGCAAAATGTATTTTAGCCACCTAAAAGAAAGGCCCACCTAAAAAAAACAATGTCAGTTTAAGTACATGTTATATTTAGAATAGTTTCACAGCTTCACCTTGCCATCAGACAGCCCTTTTCGATGGGGAACTGAAGCTGCCATCTATGCTCTCGCCAAAGCCACCAGAATCCGAACTAACCAAAGTCACACAATAGCACAAACTAACTAAGAGATCGAGGCAGCGGTAGGCCAGCAACTCCTGTGTTCTGCGAGGTAAAATGAAATCTTTTTGTCTGGTTGCTTTGGCGAGTCCATAGATAACAGCTTCGGTTCCCCGTCGGAAACATAGACTGTATAGCTGTCTGATGGCAAGGTAATTACTTCAGCATTTATATTTTAATGTAAAATGAATCTATTTTTTTTTCCTAGCCTCCAGCTCCTGCAGATGTCAAACCCAAGGACGTTCCTGTAAGTGAAACTTTCACAACCCACATTTAGTGAAGTCACAACCTCCTGCATTACCCTAATTTTCTCTATAAACTCACTCGCTGACTAAACTTTTTCCTACATGTGTAAGCAAATCAGCCTACACTTGCATTACACACACACATATTCAGGAAGTAGTGTTACAACTGTATGATCTCCTGGTTCCTCTAGAGTGGGGAATGTTGCATTACACTTGCGGGTGTTGTCTCAGCAAACAGCAGAGGACCCACCTTCTCTGTTCAGGCTCGTTGGCTCTTGTCCAACCAAACCCAAACACGCACGACCACATAGACACACACCCGCACACTCACACAGTGATACATCTATTACACACTTTGATATATCCACCCTTATGTAGGTTACTATTTACTGGCCTTCAACACACCCACATTTGCATCATAGCCAACTCCCACTTTGGCATCTTGTCTTGCAAGACTTTATCTCTGTGTCTCATGATCTGTTTCCACCCTGATACTTTCCTCCAGTGTGAGTTTTGTGTTTTTAGTTTGGATGTTTATCATCTTTTTGCCAGATCAAAGTTGTTTTATGTGTCAGATGTGTATTTTCAGGGAGTTTATTCGTGATTTTTTTGTCTCCATGGAATGTGAAGGGTGTGTCTGTTTTCCTTCTCTGTTGGTGCATAGTCTCTACAGTCTGGTTTGCATTATTTTGCACTTTTGTTTGTCTTTGACTTGGCCAGGCATGCCCTCTAGTGGAGGATCATGTGACTGTTATGGAACATAATTTGGAGTAATTGTTCCTAAATGAATCATATTATTAGCTTAAAAAAATTCTGATCTTGTCTAGGTGTTATGTTATGTCAATCAATCGATCAAACTTTATTTGTATAGCACCTTTCCTACAGGTTAGTTCAGTTCGAAGTGCTTCACAGATGACAGATAAGCCCAAAATAAGACCAAACAAGTGTGGATCATGAAAACAACAGAAAAGACAAAACAATTCAGTAATTTGATCATTTGAGACCAATGCTCGCAAGACAATAAAATGATAAAAATGTAATAAAATAGAATTAAAAGCTATAATAACAGTAATAGTAGTAAAACAGTATGAAGTAAAAACTAGATTAATAAAATAACAATAAAATAGAATACAATTATGCAACTTAAATACAATAAAATAAGTGATTAATAAAATTACAATAAAACAGAATACATTTTACAACTTGGATACAATGAAATATATGATTAATAAAATAGAATAACATTTTACAACTTAAATACAATATAATAAGTGATTAATAAAATAGAATAAAATGTTACAACTTAAATACAATAAAATAAGTGATTAATAAAATAGATTAAAATTGTACAACTTAAATACAATAAAATAAGTGATTAATAAAATAGAATACAATTTTACAACGTAAATACAATCAGATAAGTGATTAATAGAATAATAAAATAGAGTAAAATTTTACAACTTAAATACAATAAAATAAATGATTAATAAAATAACGATAAAATAGAATAAAATTTTACAACTTAAATACGATAAAATAAGTGATTATAAAATACTAAAATAGAATAAAATTATACAACTTAACCACAATAAAATTAGTGATTAATAAAATCAAAAAAATGTTTACAACTTAAATACAATAAAATATGTGCATAAAATGATAAAATAATAGCCATTCTTAATCAAAAGCCTGACTGAAGAGGGGTTTTAAGTTTACGTTTAAAGATTTCAGCACTTCCAGCTCTCAGATCCTCAGGTAGACTGTTCCAGCGGCTCGGAGCATGATAGCAAAAAACTGCCTCACCAAAGGTTTTAGTCCTGCACTTTGGAACATCTAACAGACTCGTGCAAGATCTGGTGTTGATGCACTCTGATTTTCATCTCAGAAACCACTGAGCACAGACGAGGCCCTGGATTCACTTTCATTTGGATTCATGAGTTCGACAGTTCCAGCTGCACCCAAGAAGCAAGAGGTCAGAGTCTTTAAGCATGTAGCACTCAGCTGCTAGTACATCCTCCACCTTTACACCCCATGCACTCTCTTGACAAGTCCATACTTAAAATTCCCAGTTTGGCATGTCTGTTGTAGACAGTATCCGCCCTGAATATAAACACACATTCTTGTATGAAATTGAAGGCACAGCCTTGTGCTTTTTCAGTAGTCTAACAAATTCCCATCTTGTATTTTGTAGAAAAAGGCCTCTATTGACAGCGTCAGTGCTTCATCTGCTGGCCCTGCTAACTTTGCACCACCTCCTGTAAAGGTAAGTAAAACTAACCTTGAAGTCTCTGACTGAAGGAGCTACAGTAAGAATGTAATTGTCTAAATTTCTTGTCAAACCTCTGCAGCAGTCCCACCAAGCTCACACATCCTTTTCTTTTTCCTCTCGGCCGGTCAGAAAAGTTGTTGTTCTTGAACGCTGTTTCTGTTGGCTGTTGTAGAAAGCACCTCCTCCTGTGGCTGTGTGTCCTGCTCCTCCTGCTGATAAAAAAGCCAAGATGGAGAAAGACTCGGCTGATTTCTCTCTGAAGGCTGGACTGGATACCAAAGTGGACACCAAGCCCAAGACTGATGGGGTGAGATTAACAGGAGATGAAGTGGACAAGATACTTTGTACCCGTGTCCATCCCCTCTTCTTATTTCTGCAGTTAAACAATATGTGACAGATTAATAGATTATTAACTTCCTTCCTTCTGTTCTCATCCTCAGGGTGACTCTATGTCTCTGGATGCTCTCAGCGCTCTTGTTGACACGTTGCCAGAAGACAAACCAAAACCTGAACTCCCCAAACTCAGACCTGAGGACATCGTCTCGGTAGGAGCCACACTGTCTTGTCCTCATACTTTCTCACAGTACAGTCAAGACACAATGTCATCTCCACCCAGAAACAATGACTGAATATCCACCAGACAATGTCTTATTTCCTCCTCTTTTCCTTTTTACAGGAGGACAAACACAAGAAGGAGAAGGGTGTGCTTGTAGGAGAGAGGGAGGACTCAATTGCTCCAGAATACAGGTTTAATGAGGAAGAACTCAAAAAACTGCCTGCTCCAAAACCTGAGGTGAGACTGGGACAAATTCACTTTAATGCCCTTAAAGTATCAGGATATTAATATACAATATATATCTCTCTTTCCTCTATGTCCGTCCTCCTGCAGTCCACCGTTGGTACTGGTGAGGCTCTGGACTTTTTGTCTGGAGGCTTCACGTGCTCCTCATCAGTTCCTGCTGTCCAGGCTCTTCCTGCAAAGGTACACTGTAGATCTGTTGCTGGTAACGGTAGACAAAATCATACCAGCAGAAATACAGTATCTCTTCAAATGTCGTCTCTGTTGGTTGTTGTAGAAATCCCCTGCAGTTCCTCCTGTGGCTGTGTGTCCTCCAGCTGACAAAAAAGCCAAGATGGAGAAAGTGTCGGATGATTTCTCTCTGGATGCTGGACTTACTTCTTCTACTGCCACGGTACAGCAAGCTCACACTTCCTTTCCTGCAAGCGTCTCTTGGCTGGTCTAATGTTGATAAGCTTTGTCCATTGAGGATAAAAGTCCATATCCTGGACATGATGTCCATTCACTTCCATTCCATTGACTTCAGATTTTGGCTCATTTCGACTTTTTCCAAAGTATCAAAGCAATCCAGGTGCAAACAAGAACTGCTAGCATTAAAGCAGCATGCAGACTTGCGAAAAAACAAATAAGAGTCTATGTACAGCCATGCTAGCGGCTCTGTAAGGCAGTACTTTGGCACAGTGGCTCTTGGAGCTAAATGCTAACATCATGCTCACAATAATAACGCTAACATGCTGATGTTTAGCAGGTATAACGTTAATGCTTACCAGGCATATTCACCGTCCGAGTTTAGCATGTTAGCATGATACCATTTGCTAATTAAGCACAAAGTACAGCTGAGGCTGATAATGGGTCGTGTCTAGAAGGTAACCCAGAAGTTGCAAAAACGTGCTAATACTCTTGCAAGACTCGCTGCCGGACGACCTATCCTAACCTCAACCATTCAAGGTCAATTCCTAACCTTAACCATTCAAGGTCAATGCCTAACCTTAACTAGTCGAGGTATCGTTATCCATAGAGCCATGTTGCTAGCATTGCTAAAAACACAGAGGTTTAGATAGTTGGGTGGAATAAACAGCTACAGCTACAGATAGTCATTAATATAAAGTTTGATGTCATCTCTGTTGTTGTCTGGTGTAGAGCGTTAAGTCCTCCGTGGCTGTGTGTCCTCCTGGTCCTCCTTCTTGTAAGAAAACTGCTGCTGTAAAGGAAGCCACTGACAGCAAGGTCAAGACTGGTCAGGTGAGATACAGGACATTTTCCCCCTGCTTTTCCTTCACTCTCTTGTGTTTCTCCACGTTGTCCTGTCATTCTTTCATGGTGGAGAGACCTTTCGTTTAAACTATAACTGTATAACAGATCACTGGAGCACAATCTCCTGTTCTCTCCTCAGGCTGACCCTATGTCTCTGGACGCTCTTGGCGCTCTCTGTGACACGTTGCCAAAAGACGTACCAAAACCTGAACTCCCCGAGCCCAGACCTGAGGACATCGTCTCGGTAGGAGAACAAACACACACAAACACAGTTAACAGCTTTTGACTGCAGAAAGCCTCCTGCTGTTGGCATATCTGTAGCATTTGTGTGTCAGCTCCTCACAGAAAGACTCACCAGGCGTTATTATCTCCTCCTCTTTTCCTTTTTACAGGAGGACAAACACAACAAGGAGAAAGGTGTGCTTGTAGGAGAGAGGGAGGACACACTTCCTCCAGGATACAGGTTTAATGAGGAAGAACTCAAAAAACTGCCTGCTCCAAAACCTGAGGTGAGACTGGGACAATTCACTTTAAGGCCCCTAAAACGATTCTTAAGGGTGTTTCGCTCTTACAAACGATGTACAAACGTGAACAATAACTGCATGTTATTGATTTATCCGTCACTCTCTCCCCTCCCCTCCTCCTGCAGTCCACCGTTAGTACTGGTGAGGCTCTGGACTTTTTGTCTGGAGGCTTCACGTGCTCCTCATCAGCTCCTGCTGTCCAGGCTCTTCCTGCAAAGGTACACTGTAGATCTGTTACTGGTAACGGTAGACAAAATCATACCAGCAGAAATACAGTAGCTCTTCAAATGTCGTCTCTGTTGGTTGTTGTAGAAAACCCCTGTGTGTCCTCCTGTGGCCGTGTGTCCTCCGGCTGACAAAAAAGCCAAGATGGAGAAAGTGTCGGATGATTTCTCTCTGGAGGCTGGACTTACTTCTTCTACTGCCACGGTACAGCAAGCTCACTCCTACTTTCCTGCAAGCGTCTCTTGGCTGGTCTGATGTTGATAAGCTTTGTCCATTGAGGATAAAAATCCATCATGGACTGGATTGTTCATTCATAGAAAAAAGACAGTTCTTATGAGTTCAGATCTTGGCTCATTCAGACTTTCTCGGAAGTATCAAAGTAGGTGCAAACATTAACTGCTGGCAATAAAGCAGCATGTAGATTTGCGAAAAAAACAAATACCGGTCTACAACCATGCTAGCGGCTCTTTAAGGCTGTACTTTGGCACAGTGGCTCTTGAAGCTAAATGCTAACATCATGCTCACAATAACAATGCTAACATTCTGATGTTTAGCAGGTATAACATGGAGCTTTTTTCCTATCTTTATTCCAAAGCGTGGCCTTTCAATTTGAGAGCATGACTCATTTATTTCACGTTTAGTAATGCTTTCCCTCAAAATTCTGTCCTCACACTCAAATAGCCCCTGCTTGCGCTTAGATTTGCTCTGCTTCTGCTCAAACTGTATGCTTGCACTCAGATATATTGTTATACATATATATATGTATACAGAAGCAGAGCAAATCTAAGCGGGTCTATTTGAGTGCAAGGACAGTGTTATGAGAGAAAGCATCACAAAATCTGAAATCAATGAGCCATGCTCTCAAATTTAAAGACCATGCTCTTCAATAAAGATAGGAAAAAAGCTCCATAGATGCTGATAATGACATTAGTATTTAGTCATGAACCAAAGTATTGGACTAATTGCAATTTCGACCCGATGATGGCGTAAGAGGAAAAGTCAAGAGATTGTCTGGGAACCATGAATGTTTGTGACAGAATTTTGTGCCTATCCATCCAGTAGATATTGAGATATATCTCAGGATAACTGGAAATAAATCTGGATACAGATATTTTTGTGGAATAAACAGATACAACTACAGAAAGCCATAAATATAAAGTTTGATGTCTTCTCTGTTGTCTGGTGTAGAGCGTTAAGTCCTCCATGGCTGTGTGTCCTCCTGGTCCTCCTGCTGGTAAGAAAGCTGCTGCTGAAAAGGACGCCACCGACGGCAAGGTCAAGACTGGTCAGGTGAGATACAGGAAACTTTCCCCCTGCTTTTCCTTCACTCTCTTGTGTTTCTCCACGTTGTCTTGTCACTCTTTCATGGTGGAGATACCTTTCATTTAAACAATAACTGTATAACAGATCACTGGAGCACAATCTCCTGTTCTCTCCGCAGGAAGACCCTATGTCTCTGGATGCTCTCGGCGCTCTCGGTGGCTTGTTGCCAAAAGACGTACCAAAACCTGAACTCCCCGAACTCAGACCTGAGGACATCGTCTCGGTAGGAGCACAAACACTCGCAGGCCGAAAGTTCACAGCCTTTGACTGGAGAAAGCCTCCTGCTGTTGGCATATCGGTAGCATTTGTGTGTCAGCGCCTCACAGAAAGACTCACCAGGCGTTATTATCTCCTCCTCTTTTTCTTTTTGTAGGAGGACAAACACAAGAAGGAGAAGGGTGTGTTTGTAGGAGAGAGGGAGGACTCAATTGCTCCAGAATACAGGTTTAATGAGGAAGAACTCAAAAAACTGCCTGCTCCAAAACCTGAGGTGAGACTGGGACAAATTCACTTTAAGGCCCCTAAAGTATCACTGTGATAACAGGATATTAATATACAATATATATCTCTATCTTTCCTCTATGTCCGTCCTCCTGCAGGCCACCCTTGGTACTGGTGAGGCTCTGGACATTTTGTCTGAAGGTTTCACGTGCTCCTCATCAGCTCCTGCTGTCCAGGCTCCTGTCAGGAGCTGCTTTCCTCCTGCACAGGTACGCTGTGGATCTGTTACTGGTACCTGTAGCCAAAATCTGAAGGGATGCAGATGAAAAAAGTATAGAGAAACAATAGGGATGGTAGCATTTGGCATTTTTGGGTACTTAGTTAGACAAGAAGATTGATACCCATCTCGTAACTGAGTGTGGTATCGATCTTCTCATCTAACTCTCAGACAGATGCCAAATACGTTTATTGCCTAAAATGTCAAACTATTATTTCAAGACTTTGCTTCTATCAGGATGTGACTTCCTCACTTTATTATCGCTGAAAGCTGTCGTCTCTGTTTTCCAGACCAAAGTACAGGATTTGTCAGCTCTGGATCTACTTTCTGAAGATTTTGTGGCTCCAGCTAAATGTGCTCCTCCTCCTACCAAGACGACACCAAAGGTAAAGCTATTGGTGTGTGTGTGTGTGTGTGTGTGTGTGTGTGTGTGTGTGTGTGTGTGTGTGTGTGTGTGTGTGTGTGTGTGTGAAACATGTTGTCCTTCTAGCATGCATGTCTCATTACTGAGTTAATAGAATAAATGGAAATTATTTTGTATATTCAGCTGTGCATGTCTGACATTGCGGTTTGTCCTCTGGAGCAGTCTAGCTCAGTTGATGGAAAACCACAACAAGCAAAACCCAAGACTGATAAGGTAACTGTTAGGACACAAAATTACTTTTTTTTCTGAAATGGTTCGTTTTGTACTATATTTTTAAATTATTGTTGAAACTGCATAAATAGAAAAGTAAATAGTGCATTTACCCTCTCTTGCCCAGTTTTTTCTTAAGACTTGCTTGAAGGGATAGTTTGGGTGTTTTGAACTGGTGTTGTGTGAGGTACTTATCCATAGTCAGTGTATTAACTACAGTAGATGACGGTCAGCACGCCCCCAGCTTGGAGAAGCATACAGGAGTTACTGCACAGAACCAAAGCAATGTACTGCTGGGGAAGGGGCCGGCGGCAAAACATATTTTAGCCACCTAAAAGAAAGGCCCACCTAAAAAAATCAACATCAGATTAAGTGTATGTTATATTTAGAATATGATCACCGGTTTACCTGGCCGTCAGACAGCCCTTTCCGACGGGGAACTGAAGCCGTTACCCAAATCAGACTCCGTTGAAAAAAACTGTAATTTTACCTCACAGAACACAGGAGTTGCTGGTCTATCGCTGCCTCGATCGGTTAGTTTGATTTATGTTATTGCGTGACTTTGGTTAGTTCGGATTCACCCACAAGACACACAATAACACAAACAAACGAGAGGCAGCGATAGACCAGGTACCCCCGTGTTCTGCGAGGTTACAGGTTATTTCAATGAAGTCTGGTGGCTTCGACAAGAGCATAGATGGATACAACGGCTTCAGTTCCCCGTCGGAAAAGGCTGTCTGACTACAAGGTTAAGCAGCGAAAATATTCTAAATATAGCATACACTTAAACTGATATTGATTTTTTTCGGTAACTAAAATACATTTTGCGGCCGGCCCCGTCCACAGCAGTACATTGCTTTGCTCCTGTGATTGTACTCCTGTCTGCTTCTTCAAACTGGGGGCGTGCAGACCGTCATCTACTGTAGGTAACACACTGGCTCTGGATAAGTACCTCATACACCCCCACTTCAAAACACCTGAACTATCCCTTTATGCTCAACATCAACACTACCAAAGTTAAATGATATACTTCCTCTCCTGTTGTCTCCTCAGGGTGACTCTATGTCTCTGGATGCTCTCAGTGCTCTTTGTGACACGTTGCCAGAAGACGTACCAAAACCTGAGCTCCCCGAACTCAGACCTGAGGACATCGTCTCGGTATGGGACACACATTCACACACAAATTCACCAAACACTCACCAAATACACATTGTCGTTTGGCTTCATCAACAACATTTTGTTGCCTTATCATGTGGTACGAAATCAATGTTACACATATATGGAATGTATGGGTAGGCAGGTTATGTATTTTTTGCCTTTTTTTCCCTTGTCATAGGAGGACAAACACGAGAAGGAGAAGGGTGTGCTTGTAGGAGAGAGGGACGACACACTTCCTCCGGAATACAGGTTTAATGAGGAAGAACTCAAAAAACTGCCTGCTCCAAAACCTGAGGTGAGACTGGGACAATTCACTTTAAGGCACCTAAAATGATTCTTAAGGGTGTTTCGCTCTTACAAACGATGTAACAATAACTGCATGTTATTGATTTATCCCTCACTCTCCCCCCCCCCCCTCCTCCTGCAGCTACCCGTTAGTACTGTTGATGCTCTGGACTTTTTGTCTGAAGGCTTCACGTGCTCCACATCAGCTCCTGCTGTCCAGGCTCCCGTCATCACCCCCTCAGCTCCTCCTGCACAGGTAAACTGTGGGTCTAGCAATGTTTACTGCAGCCCTGAATAATACAATGCGATGCACTGATCCCTCTTTGCAATGGAAAAACTCCTATAGAAGTTATAACAGGATATTGAGATTTTTATACACTTCATTCTGTCCCTCAGCCCTCTGCAGACTTTGCTCTTGATGCCTTGGCGGGAGACTTTGTTGCCTGCTCCGCCGCTCCGACAGTGAAGTCAGCTGCTTGTCCTCCCACAAAAACAACCCCAGAGGTAAACACACAAGCACAACTCGAGCTCTTTTAGACTCTCTAAAATCCTGCAGTTACACCAGAATTTTCTTTTTGTGCACTCAGCAGTCCGGGGGAGCAGACAGCGCAATGGATGCTCTGTCAGACACCTTGATGGATATCGAACCCGCCCCTCAGCCCGCCCCACCTCCTGCCAAAGACATTGTCAAGGTAACCAGCCTGCTTCAAGAGCATATAGGCAGCACGGAAGACAATGTTTTCAGTTGGTGCTTAGTAGAAAAAGTCAGCCAGTCACTTCAGCTGTCCTGATTTGTGTGGTTGTTGCAGGAGAAAAAGGCCGTTGAAGAGAGGCTGATTAAGATGGGGGAGAGAGACGACTCTCTGCCACCAGAGTATCGACTCACTGAGGAAGATCTTAAGGTAATAGAACTCGTAATACTCACTCTGTTGCTGTTGCCAGTCCTGATGGAGTGTTTGTTGTTGGGAGTTCGCCCTTAAACCAATAAAAACACTTTAGCCAAGAATCTTAAAAGACAAAAGCCTTTTTCTCCGGAGATTTCTTTAACCACCACACTGACTAAAGCGGTCAGTCCACTTTGGTCCAGACTGAATTATCTGAAAAACTGCCCGATTGTTTGCCATGAACTTTTGTACAGACACTCATGTTTCCCAGACGATCCTAATGACTTCGAGGCTCCCCTGACTTTTCCTCTAAATACAACCTCTCAGCCTGGCTGTAGACTCTTAGCCTTGTTAGTCAAGAAATTAAATTTTGGAAAGCAGCTGCTGTGAGCTCGATTCACAATGTTGGTGCATGTTTTGTGGCAAATTATAAGAATATAATGGTTTCTGTTTTAATGTTTATGCAGAAACAACAGTGAAACATTTTTAACTGATCAAATGGAAGATGTAATAAAGAAAGGAGACAATGGGCCTCATGCAAGAACCACTCGTATGAACAGATTTGTGTCTTATTCAACAAATTTCTCGTATTTTGAATTTTCTTCAGACCTGTCGTAGGAGTCGTGTGCAGTTAATCTGCTGTTATCCAAACCTCAGTTTTTACACTAATGGATTGTATATTTCAATACTTTGAAGCAATTTTGAGTTTAAAAATCCTTTATAAATTACACCTCATGATTATGTTGACATTATCCTGTTTGACTCTGCAATTCGAATTATAATATAATATTAAATGTATTGATATAGCCTAAATGAGTGATGATATCGTTGATATCTCAAACTGCAAAATGCCTTAAATTATGCTCTAATTGAAGGTTAATTTGTCTCTGTATATAATAAGGTCAACAGGAAGTGTAACCAGGCGTCCTGGCTGACTTACTTCTTTTGGATCCACGTCGGCTCTTGGAAGAGAGCGCGTGTTTAGACAGCTTGCTGATATATTGGCAGAGACAGATGAGTAGGGCAGGACACGTAGCCTTATATGGTATCATTGGAGCATTAATTATGCTAATTTACAATTCTCATAAACGCGCGCTCATTTACGCCCAGGTGGCATTCATCATGTTTACGCAGGTCATTTACACAGTTATCTGAAGTTAGGAGCGTTTGCTGAATCTGACGAGGCACACTCGTACGAGCCCACGGCACGAAAAAAGTCAGAGAAAGTTAAGACAAGAATACGAAAATGTTTTTGCATGAGGCCCAATGTTTTACATGTGAATGAAGCTTTGCATCCGGTGCAAAAATACTATGTGAGGGTGTATATTTGAATGTTTACTGGAACATGCTTGTTAGTAGTAGTAGTAACTTTACTGTGTGTCTAATGTTCATCCATTTCATTTTAAAGAGAATGGCAGAAGAAAAGGCAAAAGCAGCTGCAGCACCCAAGGAGGTAAAAAAAGCACACACACACTCACAGAATATGGCAGTAGACAGACGAGCACTGTTAAATAATAAATACAGTTCTCTGTGTATACACAACATGCACATCGTTTGATTTCCTGTGTTTCCGTAGAAGACGATGGATGATAAAACAGCCTTGGACCTGCTGTCCGGTGACTTCTGTGCTCCTGCCGCACACGCCGCACCCGCCGCATCATGTGCTGTCACAACAAAGCTGGAACCTGCCGTGCTGGACTCAAAGTCTCTGAAGGTAGCACAGAAAATACACTGCAACACATTTTGACGTGTTATAATGAGAAAAGCACAGGTGTAATATCGGCTAATATTGGTCACATTTCATTCAGGTGAGACAGGCTCTGTGCATACTGGCTCCCTGGAATGGCTGCGACACTTTATGAGCCACAGTTTTATATTTGTAGTTCCAGCGGTGCTTTGCTACGGAAGCCCTGAGATGCAAGTTAGAAAAGAAAATCTGGTGATCTATTTACTAAGTCCGATGTAAATTGTTTTCTCTCCTGTGTTTATGACTTAAGAACAGGTGAAAAAAAGGTTTCCCAGGATAATTTTTACAGGGAAAGTTCCTTATTTTTTTTTGATCTGTGAAACAGGTGGGAAGAAAAAAGTATTGCCAGGAAATTCTTTTTAGTGTTTGTTGTTGTAATACTCATTTCGGCCACAAGAGGCTGAAGTGCACCACTAGCCCATGTTCGAAATAGGACTAAAAGCATTAATTTTTTCTTCCAGGTGAATTTTAATTTAGGGCTGCATCTAACTATTATTTTCATTGTCGATTAATCTGTTGATTATTTATTTGATTAATCGATTAGTTGTTTGGTCTATAAAAAGTCAGAAAATGGTGAAAAATGACGATCAGTGTTTCCCAAAGCCCACGATGACGTCCTCAAATGTCTTATTTTGTCCACAACTCAAAGATAGATTCAGTTTATTGACATAGAGGAGAGAAAGAAACCAGAAAATATTCACATTTAAGAAGCTGGAATCAGAGAATTTTGACTTTTTTGTAACTTAAAAAATTACTCAAACCGATAAATCGATTATCAAAATAGTTGGCAATAGTTGACAATTATTCGATTGATTGTTGCAGCTCTATTTTAATTTACATCTGTTGCTAATACAATATACAGTATGTAACTTGTGTTACAACAAACACTTTCACCTACCAAATCTATTTCTCCCACCTGTTTCACAAACAATTAAGGAACTTACCTTTTTTTCATTTGTTCTTAAGTCAAACACATGAGAGAAAACAAGTTAGATCAGACTTAGAAAATGGATCACCAGATTTTTTTTTGCCTCTCAGGGCTTCCGTACTTTTCCTTCTATGACAGTCAAAATGTCTGCTGTGAACAAGGCCTAATATGGAGCTATGTGGGGCCCATTGCTGTCATGTTTCAGTACTGCACTCCCCAGAGATCACTTCAAACAAATGCTTTCTTCTGACTTTCTGTTGATTACGTTTTTTTTTAGATACAACCTTTACCAACACTGGAACTTTAAGAACAGCAATGTAGGGAGCAATGAGTGTTTTAATAGTTATTGTTCCACCATGACATTAGCAATCTGGACATTTATTTATGCTGAATTGTTTCAGATTCTAACTTAAACAACTCTATTAGTTCAGTACATGAATGCATTATGAGCTGATCATGTTTGATATGTTTGTTTACTATTTATTTCTTTATTATACTTTCCTAGCCAATGCCTGGTCCTGTCCTGGACTCCCTGTCTGGCACCCTGCTCCCAGACGCCCCCGAGTTCAAATCCAAGACAGACAAACCAAAGGTAAAGAGAAGATCTGTGAGAGATCAGGATGTAAAATCGCTCCATCAGATGACATAACTGATCCACGTAGGCTGAGTCTTTGGCAGCGGCCTGGGTTCGATTATGACTCGCGGCCCTTTGCTGCGTGTCATCCTGTCATTCTCCAGCTGCTCTAATACAGGCAATAAAAGCCCGAAAAATAATCTTAAAAAAAAGAGTAACAGAAGACCAAATGTAAATGTGGAGCATGACATCTAATGGTAAAAAAATCATAAATCATAAGTACTGATGTTGCACACTTTTAGTTTTCATTGTTCCATGGCGCCCTCTACAGGTTGTTAACTAGCATTTACTGTATCAGTGGTCACCTCCTAATGGAGCAACGAAGACTTGTTGAGCTTGAACAAAGATACTCTATAACATAAGATGACACATTTCAAGCTCCGCCAGTGGTTCGAAACGGTATACACTTCCTGTCTCCTAAGTAGGCGTGGTCATGGCGTGTTCGCCCCCCCCCCCCCCCCCCTCGTTGTTTGGAAGTGTTGTGAACGTTGTGTGGATAGATGAAAGCAGATTGGATTATATTTGCATAATGTATTTATATTTTCTTTTGCTAACATGAGATATTTAACACAGCTAACAGCCATATTTAGCATTACGAATAAAATTCCGCTAGAGCGTTAGCGAACGTTGGCAGCAAGATCTTGCGAGAGTGTGTTGCTGAGACAGAGAAAGGTCTCGAACAAAATTAATTTTCTCAAGATTTGTCCGTCTGAAAAACATCATTTTAGTGTCAGAATGTGCAGGAGATATGTGGCTTGTGGAAAATGGGTCAAATATTTACTTGGTGACAAAAACCCACGTGACACATATACAGGAAACTGACACCTGGTGCACCGTCTCCTTTCTGAACTGTCTCTGGTCTAACCAAGGTGTCGACTTTGTTACAGGGCAAGAGCAAGTCAAAGTCAAAGTCTAAAGTAAGCAAACTGCCCGCTGCATGAAGACAAAAATTCAGTTGGATAATGCACGATGATGAACAAAATGAATCTGTGGGATTATAATTGAACCAAAGTAAAAAGAAATATCTCTCCATCGGTGGAGTTTGCACAAAGCTGCATGTGTTGCACGCTCTGCTTCTGCTGTTAATCCCCCCAAATAATTACATTAAATCTGTAGAATTATTGCATGCAAAGGCGCTGCTTCTACTTTTCCTTTCTTTTTTTATTAAACTTTAACCTTGTATTTCAGAAACACCATGCAGAGGAGCCGCCTGCCACCGACCAGCCATCAGCTCAGTTTAGCTCAGACGTCGTGCCAAAATCTGCAAGGAAGGGAGGCAAGAGCTAGACCACTCGGTGAGGTTTGTTCTCATCTTTTGCACAATTTTTACCTGATAAAAGATGCTCAACGTGACGAGGATGAACGTCTTTCCACTGACTGGTTAATGTGTCCCGTGTTGCAGGTCGTCCTCCCGGCCACATGGACGCACGCACGCATCAGCGAGGGAGCTGCTCTCTGGATAATGATTCTATTTTTCTAAATCGTCAAGAATGTATACTGGATGAAAGACAAACCTACACATACCCCACAACACACACACACACACACTCACACACACACACACACACACACACACACACACACACCTCCGCATGCGGCGCCTTTTTTTGCTCGGTTTCACGTGTATTTAAGAATGTTTTGGTTTCAGTCTTTGGAGAGAATGAAAAGACTTTTTAAAACAAGATGGAGAATGAAAGAATGAGTGAAAGGAGGGGGAACTGTGTGGAAAGAGAGGAGGTTAAGTCAAGTGAAAATCTTTAGTTTTTTTCGGTTGCCGTGTTGAGCGTGCCGAGGGAAGGAAGGCGCCGCCCGTCAGAGTCCTGCACGTACATCTCAGCTGACAGTTTTCCCAGTGACACACTAATATCACAACAAGCCTGGCGGTGTTGTGGCGTTGGTGGGAGCGGTGGCGACCGTCAGCTTGCGTTGGGAGCAGCACGGAGCGGGTGTATAGTATCGGGATGTTTGTGCAATCTTGATGTACACAGAAAAAAGCCAAGTTTTCTATCCTGATGTGGTCAGACGCCGTTAAAGACACTAGTGTACAGCTTAGTTTGCTTATATTTTGAACTACACATAGTTTACATTATTAAATAATGTGGAGGATTTCCAGGAGGTGTTCTGCTTTATTCTGTATCCGAGAGCTTCTTGCGAATGCCTTTTGCTTTCTGGAGAGAAAATATCTATCAAAAGAAGGGTCTTTTGTATGTATTTGGCCTTGTAGAAAAAAAAAATTGCTGGTGTCCAGAAGTGCACTTAGTGAGCTGAGGCGGTTACAAGCTTGTCAACTGCCTTTGTTTGTATACTGTACAAAAAAAAAAGCTCTATGTAACACAACACTGTATAATTTACAAAAGGGCTTTCAATTGTAAAGTCAAAAAAATATATACTGTCCCCAAGTTAGGGTTTGGGTGGGTGTGAGTCAAAAGTTATGAGAGGTATTTTAGATGTGGGAATACTAATTAAATAAAAAAAATCTAAAATTTTGAATGGTGTAGTAGTGTCTGGTTTCTACGATTTGTGCCTAAAATGAGAAGTAAAAACTAACCTGAACTGCCTTAATATGTGGAGAAGAAAATCTAGAAAATACAGCAGGAAATTAATAAACACTGTTTTCTTAAAGGTGTAAGGGAAGTGTGTGTGTGTGTGTGTGTTAAATTGAACGGGAACAGAATCTCCTCTGAAATTATCTTTTTTCTCTCCTCCGACTTCGTGGTTTTTCACTCTGCATACTGTTGTAGCAGCCCACTTCCTTTTGACTCGAAGGGGCTCACAACAAAACATCTTTCACTCAAACTTCATGTATAACTTTATATTTCTGTGCCAACACCCTGAATGACTGATGGGGATGCAAATGAGTGGGTTTGATGTGCCAAAAAAAAAAAGAAACATGAATAAAGATAAACACAATTTGTTGTTCTTTGAGTGATTATATATTTTTATTTTATTTTTTACAATATTTCAAGTTACAAAAACTCTGTAGGTGGCTGAATTCTAAAATAGCGTACATCCATTTTTACAAAAGAAAAACATTGTTTCATATTAATGTAAATGTAAATCCAATTTTATTGTCATACATTGTACTTGGCACAAATCGCAGTGAAATTTAACGGCTGCATTTAACCCGTCCAAGTATATTAGGAGCAGTGGGCAGCTACTATACAGCAGGGAGCAGTTTTGTTTATTTATTTAAGGGGTCGGTGCCTTGCTCAAGGGCACCTCGGCAGTGCCCAGGAGGCGAACTGGCACCTTTCCAGCTACCAGTCCACACTTTGTGGATATTTGTTCCTCATGACTTTGAAACCATAGAAATTTGAATTGCGAGAAATGCTACTTTGTTTAAAAAAAAATTCAACTTTCCAAGTTATCCTGCTGGAAATCATATTATCAGAGACATTTCTTTTTTAACTGTTTATTTAATTTTTTTCAAGTTAAAGGCAAATTAAGTTCTTGTTTAAAAATGTTGAAATCATAAAAGTAAAGGACAGTAATTGGGGTAAAAAATGAATGTAGGGCGACTAATATGCTGAAAAACAAGTAACAGTTTAAAAATGGCTCTGGCTCTATACAAAAGCAAAATTAATTATATACAATTGTTGCATAAATTTCTAAGTGTGCTTACTTATATTATTCTCAGGACTTAAGTGGTTTCTATTATTATCAACGTTTGTGGTGAATGGATGAATAGACATTTCATTTCATGTTATTTCATTAAAAGAGTTCAATCTGAATGTGACAGCGCTGCGTTATCGTCCGTGAAACCACAACGTTAAACAGTTAAAACTGGATGTTGACAATGAAGATCTTTGAAAGTATTTGATGCATTGAATCCTTGAACCACTTTAAACACTTCTTATATTATTATATTTGTATATATAGCAATATATTCACCATAAATGTCATTAAACTGTAAATGAGATGAAAAAAAAACAAGGCAACAGTAACACAACACTGTAAAATAACTGCTGTTTAAAGAAATGAAATGACACCATTTAGATTAAACGTGTCTGTTGGTCATCATTTGTTTTCCAGGAGCCACCACCCGCGGTCTATATGAGATAAACAAAGTATTTAAAATTAACAATAATATTAATAAATAGCTTATTTCAGTAACTCAGTTCTTTGTTCACAGTGGAATTGCAAAGTGAACGCACGGCTGTAGCTACAGCTGAGGACACTGAGGTTATCGTGTTTAAATTTCTTTTACGATACACGTGAGACTGAATAAATAAATAGGTAAAGAATTCAGTATTTCTCCACCAATATTCCTGAAGTGTGGAAAAGGCTTTGAAACTTTAGAAATAAAACTGTAATACCTTATGTTACTGATGTTTAATTTCTTATAATTTCCTAGGAAGTTTACTGGAAAGAACCATGTAAGTTGGTACTAATTACACAGAGACAAAGTCACAACAGTAATTTGAGTTTATGTTTATAAACAATTTATGATTTTCAGAGCAATTTCCATGATAAAACATTTAATTAAATTTAAAACTTGCAGAAAATATCACTTAACAGCTTACTCAGTAAATAAATATGAAAAAAAATATATATATATATTTTTGGTGTCTAGGGTGGGGGGACTTGGACTAATGACCTCAGTATTCCTAAAATTTTGGCTACAGCCCTAAATAGAAAGACGATATCAGATTAAAAGAAAAATACATAAATAACTTACTTTCTTTTGTAATGGTGTGGGCATCTCCGTGTCCTTATAGCTACAGCAAATGTAAAGTGTTATTAAAAACATTATTCTTACAGCAAAAAGTTTTAAATCAAGAAAAGCACAAAAGAAAACGACATTTGCAGAATTTAAAACAATTTTCAGCTATTCGAAGACATTTATTGACTGCATATTAAATGTTGTGCATGAAAAAGTTTAGATATCAGATGAACTTACTGTGGCAGTACACGCTGGAGATGATGAGGAGTAGAAGAAGAAAGCCACAGCCGCCGGCCAGTGGGCCCAGTATGATCAGAGAACAAAACAATTCAGGACTGGTTTCCCCTGTTTTCCCTGTAAAGCATGTGCTCGTTTACCACCTGCTCCTCTTCACATCACACACATATAACGATGTTGAGGACTCTTGTGATTGTGAACATATACCTTGCTTGTCATTGTTCTTACAAACGCATGGCGTGGCAGTTGTGCATAGAGTTTGCTCGCTGGTGGTGGTGGCGGCGGCCTGTGGTGCTTCGACTTTGACTTTTTCTGAAGAGAGAGAACTGTGTGATTCTGAAAAGCATCAATCAGATCAGCATTAGACCAAACGTATGAAACAAAACTCACCTCCGACCAGCCGGATCACTTTGCCGAACCTCAGTTCATTGCCTCTGAAGAGAGACGCACAGCTGTAAACGCCACTGTCCCGAGCTTTGCTGAAAGACGTCAGTATTAGGACATTTTCATGAATCTTTGAGCGACTGAGGGTGGAAGGGAAGGAGGCTTCGGATGACTTTAGGACGCCATTGTTGCTGAAAGACCCAATGAATTCCATGCCAGATGAGTCCAGAACTCGAAACCAGACGACCATGGTGCCCATTTCATCAGGCTTACAGTTGATTTGAACCGGTTGCCCTTCCTTTGCAGTTATGTCTTCACCAGATCCTGAAGTCATTTCTAAAAGAAGAAAGAAGATCTCTGTTTTCAGGCAACCAAAAGCGAAAGAAACAAACCAGACGACACATTAAAGCTGCGACACGGTAGTGAATAAACTTCAAAATTCACGTTAAACTTACGTTGACAAAACACCAGAATCACCAGAATCGGAATCCACTTCTGGTCCATTTTAATGTTGCAGACGACAACAGCTGCTAAACGCGTCTTTGTGGTGTTTGTTGGAGCCTGCTGGGAGATAATTCAGCGAGATATCATACCACGCCCCACCTGTAACCTTCTTCTCTGCTGCGTCAAAGGGGCTCATTGCAGGGAAACGCTGCAGAGACCTCCTGCAAGCATGGTCGTGGTCTGCAGGGTGTTTGAAGTGGAGCCCACCGATCTGCGCATAACACCTCTGCCTCTGGTTTGAAGCATCGAACAGCACGACTTCATTCACGAGATACTGACACACTAACACAGCGGTGCGCGGTATGTAGGCTGAGAGGGATGGGGTAGGAAGTGTAAAAACAGCCCACTTTACAAAACACAACTCAACACTGTTTCTGCACAAATCAAATGGTGAATTTCGAGAGACTCGTCTTTATACCCAATGTAGGCAAAAATCTGCCCTGCTGAAGTGTCCTCGAACTACTCTGTAGCTGACTTTGACCTTTGACCTCCCTCCTGTGTTTTGATGTGACATGGAGGAGCTGTGACAGAATTTGGAATTCCAATTCATTCTAACATAACGAAAACACAATTCATATTTTCATGTGATTATACACCAAAGAAAACATACTAATTAATATTATATTCCATTTCTGCTAATAGATCCCCCTAAATGTTACACACTGGTCCTTTAAGGTCAAAGTAATATTAAAATAAAAAAGACAAGCAAAGTGCAAGCAATATTACACAAAAGTAATCCCGGAAAAGGGAGATAAAAGGTAAACAATGCAATATATCCTGACGTGCAATGATCTCAAATTCTGTCTGCAGAAGGACGTTAGATTTGCTGTGAGGTCCCTTCCTGTCATGTGGTTTCCTGAGTAGCTGTAAGTGGTTTCTAACCTCACTCCTTTTGTTCTTTGTTTGCACCCAATGCTTTCACAAGTGATCCTAATTAACATAATATTCTATTTTAGCATAAGTTGATAATACAATTTACTTTGAACTTTTATTCGTGTGTCACTCACACTGCTCAAAGATTTTAGCTTACACAACTTATTTTATGCTCACTCCGAGAGGTATCATTAAAATAAACCTGTCAAATTGTAGCATCACCTCAAATATTTTTTTCATGACAAAGTATTACAATGGCAAACTAAATTAAAAAAGTTTCATCCGTGTTGCACTGCTAACCACACTGCGTTATCATGCAGTGTTATATCACTGCAGCAAGGTGAACATTTAAACCCATAGATGGCAGCGACAGCATGATTTATAGCTCTGGAGTCACAAATCTGCTGCTCTGCTCTGTTCTGAAGCTTCAGTGTGTGCTGCATTACTGGCCACGCCCCCGATCAGTGATGTCACAGCAGGTGTTTTATCTTTGACAGATGAGGGTGAAAGAAAAGCTAATGGAAAACACCTGCTGTTGGGAGAAGTGCAATAAATGGCCCTCAAATAGATTTCATTTGAAATAACCCTGATGATGTCATCAGAGTTATTTCAAATGAAATCCCTTTGGCTTGAACTTGGAGACTACAACTTTTTTTAGCAGAAATCCTGTGTTTTAAACTGTCGAGTTTGAAAGACACGTGCACGTACCAGGCATGGAGGGACTAACAACAGATGCTACTGATTGTGGGAAAAGCAGGATCCAATGTTTTGGCAGCTTGACCGATACTCCTGACTAAAATTCAGGATGACTGCTGCTTCAATTTTGACGATTATTTTGGAAAATCTGTCTCTTGTAAGACCCCAAAAATAAAGGAAGTGGAGTAGGGGAGAGCGGGGTCGGTTGGGACAGGAGGACAGTGCCATTTTAGCAAGTTAGAAAGCAACTATGCCATTCACCATGCTCATACTCAGCCACACCCTCTTCACTTTCAACCTCAGAGTGGAGGCCATCTGATTATTCCTCACATTTTATTCACAGTTCACAGTAGTACTTTTTTGGCTCTTTTGTTCTTTTTCTTCTACCATACAGTTTTTAGTTATGCCACATACAAAAAGCATATTGTTGGAAAGCTTATTTTCTGGCCTATATGCTAGTGTTAGCTGTCTGAAGTTTTGTTGGTAGCACATGAGTCCAAAGCATATCTGCTCTACGGGGGGACGGTTGGGACAGTTACTAGTATTGTTTATAGTTCCTACCTTGTTCCAAATCAACAAAAAGCAGACAAAAACAAGACAAAGGCTTTTCCTAATTGATTAAAACCCACTGAGTGAATGTTTTCTCAAGTGGCAGCCAGTCAGAAACCCTTTCCTGCCAAATTCCATATCTCAGTAATTTATGAAAATATAATAATTTTACAAATGTTTTCTTCTTCTCAAAGACAAGTGTGAACAAGTGACATTGTATATATAAGGTGATTGAATTTAGACGGCAATTTTTTTCAATTTAAATTATATTTTTTAGCCCAGAACAAGATGTCCCAACCGTCCCGGGAGGCAGAATTTTGGGAAAATACACCTTATACATTTAACAAAATTGTGACTTTCATGTTTGGATTGGGCTCTAAAAAACTTGATATATTGTGAGCAGACATCTGTATCTGTTAAGGGATCAAATTATTTTCATTACTGTTCAAGTAGTGTGTGAGTAACGGAAGGTCATTTGGTGTCAATACAAAAGTGACCCCTCCTAAATTGCTGGAGTATCCCTTTAAGAGTTTGGAGAGCTACTACCTGGTTCAACTTTGCCCATGTCAAGCTGTATTGAACTGGTAAGTAAAAACTTAGCACAACCAATAGGGATGAAAATAGGTCCCAGGTTGCAAAACAGCATTTTCCAAAAAAAGACGTAGCTTCTACATTAGCAACAATTAAACATCATGTTATCTGTCACTTCATGTGAAAGCTTGTCAAACAGTTGTAGCGAAGTGAAACTCCCTTCAGAGAACTGAGAGCGCTACTGAGAGCGCTATGGCGCAACCCAGGTACCCCTATTTCCTGTTCAGTGATGGAAAGTAAATGCACCGATTTAGTAATGGGCAACAAGTGCTGACATTTTGTTCTTTTTGTGGGCGATTTATCTGTTCCATGGGTGGGAGGAGAGAGACAGAGAGAGACAGATAGAGAGGGAGAAACAATACATTGTGTGTCATTTCAACACAGTCTCACGGCAGTTCGTGAAATAATCACGAAATTGAATCTATTTGATTCGTCTACAAAGACACGAATTTCCTTTTTTTCATGACGCTCAGCACGACTTTCAACAACGTATTTTTTGTGCGTTTTACTACTAATGCCCAGCAACACGTAACGCAATTTTCGCTCCAGTCTTTTCAAAATAAAACTACTTAGTAAGGTTTAGGAAAAGATCGCGGTTCGGGTTAAAATTACTTCGGAAGTGTTGTAACTTAAGTACGGAAGTTACGTGACAAATAAATCAACACAGGGTACGAACGCCGGTCTCCTGGACGAAAGTCCAGTGTTTTTTGATCCACCCATCCACGCCGACCTATTCCCTACACCGCGTTTGCTGCTCTCTATACTTCACCAGTTCACATTTACATACGAATTGATTTCGTGCTGACCATCATGAAATAAATGTGAAATTCATGTTTATGTACATGAATCAGTACATTAAATTTCGTGACTATTTCTCAAACTGCTATGCGACTGGGCTGCTCATTTACCTGTAGAGCATGTTCTTTACAATGTGATTTCCTCAAAATGCAGATTATTAACTTAACATTTGTTTGTCATAAACTACTTTGACGTTTATTTCAAATGAAACCATAATGGAAACAGGTTGAGGTTTCGTGTCGTTTTCAGTAAGCAGGGGATTCTGTTGATGCTTCGTGTTAGAGGGAAGACCCAGTCAAAACGCTCTCAGTTAGCCCACTTCACCTTTCCATTCTTCTGTTTCAGGTTTGAGTCACTCACAAACACACCTGCATGGGCTTCCCTATCTTAGTCACACAGGGGGTCTCCAACCTGAAACTTACATCTCTCTGTGTGTGTGGGGGGTGACCAGGGGAAGCCAGTGAGAAAGAGAGCACCCTGTACTGTAACATCGCATAGCTTGACATTCAAATGCAGTCAGAAGAGACGTCTTTACAATCTGAAAATAGCAGCACCCTCGATATTAGTAAATCATCATCAATACCAGTTGTTCACCAGTTCTTCATGACTTTGGCTCACCTGTCCGTTGTTGTTATGGGATATGAAGTTGTGAAAAGGAAACCAAGAGCAACAAGAGGAGTAAGTAAGTAGACACGGAGAGCTCGGAAAATGGAGGAACTGAATACTGTATATGCAGATGCCTGAACATAAATACATGTTTGCTCACAATTTCCTCTGTTACTAAGACTTCCTCTTAGGATTGTATACGCAGGTTTTGGAAAATAATTTCCACATTTAAATTTACCTTTTGCTAAGAAAGCTGAAATCAGGTCAACAACTATGTCTAATTGGGAATTTTAGTTTTATGTTTTCTGTTTAATTTATTCAGAAAAAAAAATAATTCACTCTTCCATCATATGTGAATATATTGTATATTATTGTTGTCACAATACTGGAATTTCTATCTTCAATACAATACCTTGAAAAATAACGATATTTGACACCATTTTCGATACCAAGTGGAAAATTAAAGAATTGAACATTGAAGGCAGAACATTTTAGATTTTTATTAAAAGATAAATAGTGGTGTGTGTGTGTGTGTGTGTGTGTGTGTGTGTGTGTGTGTGTGTGTGTGTGTGTGTGTGTGTGTGTGTGTGTGTGTGTGTGTGTGTGTGTGTGTGTGTGTCAACTCGCTGTCGGAGAGAAGAGAGAGCAGAAAGTGCAGCTGGTAGCCGTGTATCGATACTGTGAAAAATGATTATTGAAACCTTTTCAAATATTCAGCATTGATATCAATCAATCATCCAATTGACTCTCTCTTGTTCAGTTTGTGACTTTGATTGTTAAATTAGACACCGTGTGACAAATTTAACCTTAAAAATATACGACAGTTGATGCTGTAAAGCATGAACTGACATATTACACAACATGTCGTCTGCAGGATTTCACCACAAATAGCCTAGCATCGTGGTATTTGTGAGATTTTACATTGTTAGTTGACATTTAAATTTTTGAATTCAGACATTTTTTACTTAATATGCTGGTTTGTATTCTTGTTGCACCTTTTAAATATAATGGATTTACATGTAAAACTGTTGCATTTACAGAACTGCTACAGCATACTGTAAAAAATAATGTCTTTAATATATATTATTTATAATCATGAACATGCAGAGGAGAATTTTTTCCATGTTAAATCCCACATTTCACATGTAAACCGTCTGTCATCACATGTGCCTAAATGTGAATATATTATGTGAAATGGTGTTTCATGTGATAAATTCACAAGTATGATATATAACAGAAATTAAAATCCGAAATGCTTCCAATAAAATGTAGATACATGCAACTTTGCCACATATTGTCCTCCCCTGTCTTTTAAGCTTCTTGTTCAATTAAAATGGTGACAGAAGTTAAAGTTACAAGACACCTTTAGACACCGCTATTCCTTCATGTACAATTTATTAGTGTAGGGTGTATTTATTACATTTAAACTTTTAAGAGATAAGATACGCCTTCATTAATATCAAGAGGGGAAATTTGTTTGTTGCAGCAACACAAGGACAGAAATAAATACTGATAAATAGATAAAGTAAAAAAAAAAATAAAAGGGGTAAGGCGTATATAAACAAAAATAGAATAGAAGTAAAATAAATAAATAAATACTTAACATTTAAACACCATCATAAAAATACATGTGTTTTTAACATTTAAACACTAATATAAAAATACATGTGTTTCTCTCTAAAGCTTTAAAATTCAAACAGATCATTTAATTTGACTATAATTATACTTAACATAATGTAGGTAGGTAGAATAAAAAATAACACACATCAGTGTGTGGAATATTGTGAGAGGTATTTGCCACTCAGCGGGCAGGTTGTGTTAATTATCTGTGAGGAGGAGCAGCTGTGGGAGCCTGATTGTCCCTGATGAGGATCAGGTGTGTGAAGCCTTTATCTACTCCTGGTTTCCAGTGTTCAGATGGTGTCTCACTGTGAGAGGCAGTCAGAGCTTCATTCTGCTGCTTTTTCTAGCTGTGTAGAGGTGTGTGTATCGGCAGAAGTTACCACGTGAACCTATCTGCATGATACGCTCACCATTTTCTGTTTGCTCTTTGAGCTTAGTCTGTTAGAGTGGGTCTGTGTTGCCTGGCTTCTCACTTTAGACCTGGCAATCTAAATATCTTAGTGAGGAAAGGGAGCCTTCCTTTTTCAGGCTCATTTTTATTTGGTGTTTCCCCTCTCCCCTTCAATTACTTCAGATATTTATAAATTTAAGATTCCCCTGTTCCGCAATTGTGTCTCATTTCCTGTAACTGACAGAATGAGACAGCCACTCTTGGACACAGTAGACCCGTCCACCATCAACCCTTAAGCTTCAGAGCTTAATAAACACAAACAAAGCCCGTGCTCAGGCAGACTATCTCTGTGCAGGGAGCCATGTTATGCTGCCTGAGACCAGACCAACTCCACCTGAAGTCCAAACACCAAACGTTGTAGTCCACCAAGCCCCCACAGTTCCACCCCACAGCCCTATTGCAGTCCATGAACCCAAAATGCCAACACCTGCCCATTATGAAGGATATCCAGGGAAATGTAAAGGGTTTATCACTCAATGTAGTCTGGTGTTTAAGTTATAACCCTCCATGTTGTACAGAACGAGTCCGGGTAGCATACATAATATCCCTTCTCTCATGGGCTACGGCATTGTGGGAGAAGACTTCTGTCTGTTCTGATGCTGCTCTCTTCGTGGCCGAAATGAGAGTTTTTGATCACGACATAAGCCGCGAGGAAGTGGTTAAATGTTTTATTGGGTTACGTCAGGGCTCCACCGGTGTAGCCAAGTTCTCCATTGAATTCCAAACACGTTCTCATCCCAACTCATCACATACCGCTGCTGCCACGCCCCTTGGTGCCACGCCCCTTGGTGTCACGCTCCTTGGCGTCACTTTATTTTCAGCATCAAATCCACTATAGCTATAACTATAAAATCACGCCTGGTGTGTTTCATAAAGGCGATAAGGGGTGCCTTGTGCGGTGGCCTTGACAAAGCCTCGATATTTGACGCTCTGGGAATGAGAACGGGCTGGAATTCTACACCTTAGCTGTTGAATCGGGTTGGAGCGGGGGAAACCCTGACGGCAATCTTTATCCATGCCTTATCATTGAAGGTTAAAGACGAGATAGCCTGCCGCAACGTTCCCAATTATTGGATCGATAACTGAATCCGTGAATACAACAAAGAGAGAAAGCATGTTCACTCCCGCCCCATGTCGGGGGTGGAGTTTAGCATCTCTCAGGAAACACCCAAACCACTCTGCGGGCTCCCGAACAGTGATGAACCCATGCAAATTGGGCAAATCTGTGGGAAGGCGGACGACTTAATTCTAACGTGCCCGGTAATGCAGAAAAGAGAGGTGCAGGGAAACGAGTTGACTCGTCAGGGGGAGGTTCCACCGAGTCTAAATAATCCTTAAAATAAGACCTTGCATTGACTATAGGGGTCTTACTAAGATCACAGTGAAGAACCACTCCCCCCTCCCCCTCATGTCCACGGCATTGGAACATCTATATATTGTGTCACAGGGCAGCGTTAGGATGGACCCCAGCAAGGTCAAGGCAGTACTAGAGTGGCCTCAGCCTGACTCCATCAAACAGGTTCAGTGCTGTCTCGGGTTTGCAAATTTTTCTGGCACTTCATTTGGGCATTCAGCTTGATTGCCGCCCCCACCTTGGCCGTGACTAAGGGTGTCTCGTCCCGGTTCAGTCCCTGCAGGCTGAAAGGCTGAAAAAGAGGTTTACCACCACGCCTGCCCTCATTCATCCAGACCCCTCTCTAAACTTTGTTGAAGTCGATGCCTCTGACATGCGATTCGAGGCAATTCTGCTTCACCCATGCGCCTTCTTCTCTCAGTGTTTTCAGCCAGCTGAGAGGAATTATGACGTTGGGAACGAGCGTCTGGTGGTGAAATTGGCCTTGGAAGAGTGGTGCCACTGGCTTGAGGGTTCAGAACATTTGTTTTGTGGTCTGGACGAACCACAAAATAGGTTCAACTTCAATCTATCGTACCGTCCAGGTTCCAAGAATCTGAAGCCAGACAGCCTCTCTCGCTGGTCCAACTGTTGAGACAGTGACGGTTCTCCGGAACCCATTGTACCACTCACCCCTATTCTTGCGCCACTCACCTGGGGGATCAAGACCGCTGTTATATTCAGCCCGTTCTCATTCCCAGGGCATCAAATACCGAGGCTTTGTCACGGCCGTTAGCATGTGATACCGCCACACAAGGCACCCTTTAGCACTTACTGTAGTTGGGCGGGAGAGGAAGATGATGGGTCAGTCCAACAACACAAGGCTTTCATCCAGGAGACCGTTGTTCGTGTCCTGTGTGTTAGGTTTCACTTTCACGTTACAATCAGCTGTTTGTTCGTGTCCCGTTTTCATAACGTTCAGTTTCATTTTCACTTTACAAATGTACATCATACCGGCAATACATCATCCAGAGTAGGCTTGCATGACCACGCCCCCTTTTGAGGGGAAAACAATCCTGTGTTTTCTAACCCCCAAAAAGGGGAGGTACCCATAGGTGCGGATCTAATGTATAGTAGTATTATGCCCAACCATGAAATTGTTTCCTAAACCTAACTAAGTGATTTTGTTGTCTAAAGTGACGCTAAGGGTAACTGTGGTTTTGATGCCAAAAATTAACTGATGCCAACGGGGGTGACAAAGCGGCCGTATGTGACAAGTTGGGATGAGAAAGTGTTGATATATTTATCAGGAGAAGGTACAGGATACAACACACACAAATGGTTTACAAAAAATATTGTGAACAGTTTGCGTCTCTACATGTATTTCTTTTTTACAGTGTCTTGTGTTTTAAATTTACACACCTGTATTTGTCAACAGAAAACTGTGTATTAGACATCTTATAAATCTACTGCTCCCTGCATTGTGAATAAATAATTTCCCCAAGAGTCGACACAGAATGATAATAATACATAACTAGAGAGGTGTTGATGCAACTTTATCGTCTTTTTGGAGGCTTTTTTTTGTGCTGGTGATCTGTACTGCGTTATACTAACAGGTGTTTCAATAATTTTGTTCACCCAATAAGTGTAGCTGGCAGCTGAATGCGATCGTATTCTACTTTGCTCTGATTGTATTATGTCTATATGTTGCATACGTCAACATATAGGCAACTGTTTTAAATGAAAAGTGTTGATGAAGCATTTGTTTGAGTTTAATTTAACCTAAACTGTTTTACCTGTATTTACAGGATTTCATCTGTGATTCTTTAATGTCCTTAGAATTTACTACAATAGTAATTTATGATTTATAAATTAATAATTAAACACCCCTGCCGTACCTACACACACACATGCATGCATGGTTAATAATCATGTACACTGTATCTAAATGCATTTGGTAATAGAATTTTATAATAGTATATAATATCCAATAAAACACACTGCAACAAGAAGTGTCTTGAAGTTTTCTTTCTTTTTTTTCTTATTGTACTCATTTCAGAACTGTAACGCTCTTTCTGTCTTTCTCTCTGTCTCTCTCTGTGCCTCCGTCAGTGCTTGTGGTTCGTTCTGTGGTATTTTTGTGGTCTTTTTGTTTCAGAGACTAGATGAAGAGCTCAAAGCTGAGCGAAGCGATAGCATCTCAGTGAACACTGCTCTGTCTCTCCTCTCTCTCCAGCACACAGGAAAGGGTCGCGCACACTCCCCGAGACCCGAACAACCACCAACTCAGTTGTTTCTTCACACTCCTCGATCACACAGGTGTGCATGTGTTGCTTGTGTGCGTGTGAGAGGGAGAGATCCACAACTTAGCTATAAAACAACTTTGTAGTATTTACGATTATAACCATGAAGCTTGTTTGCACAGACTGGAGGCAGTTCAACAGAAACTGAATGTGATGCAAGTTTACCCATCAAAGGTGAAGGAAGAAACCAAACCCGACACTCACCTACTCAACTTCCGTCAAACACAATATTGACGATGGATGTACAACACCCACTTCCAAACCTCCTTCTCTTCCTTTCCATGCACGTGCACAGAAATCGTTTACACATACGATACAACACACGATGAAACGTAGGATTTCTTAGTTAGTCATAACTATCATTGGAGACACACACAGCGTTTGACCTTTAGGTTATACCTGTATCATTCCTGTTTTTGCAAAAGTGCCCTTGAGCAAAGTGTCATTAATCTGTGGGTAACTCTGCCTTTTGGCACTTATCTGTATATCTACTGTCTATAAAATGACATCTATAAAATTTGTTTATAGGTGCGTTTAATAACGTTTATGACCTATAAAAAGAAGAGTCACTGTAAATGATTGAACATATACAATTTTATTGATTTAACAGAATTAAGCTCACAGAAAAAAACAACTTGACAAAGCTGTTTTAAACAAATGCTTGAAAAAAACTATGAAAGACAAAAACAACAAATAAATATCAAAGATAGTACAAAGCAAATGAGCAAATCCTGTATTGCAATTCAGCTGTTTAATGGCCTATTTAATAAACAAATTAGGTTTGGGCTTTGAGAAGAAGGACTGCCCTATTTTGTTCTGATTTAATAATAATCTAAAACCCAGTGCTACATAATACAAACCTGCTGAAATGAAAAAAAAAACACCTGGATAAATGATGTTGTCATCTGCATATTGACAAATCAAAAATTTGTAGATGAAAAGTTACAGTACAGAAAATATTAAAGATGAAAAGTTGCAGCACAGAGCTCAGAATTAAACTTGGTAGAGCTCTGGAGCTGTCTTGTAATATTCAAATTCAAATTCAAATAAGCTTTATTGGCATGAATGTGCAGGTTACATTATTGCCAATATATGTAATATATGAAACAAAAATTGTCAATATATATCAATATGTTACACATGGTTGCTGCTGTTGAAACCATAAATCTCTTCTCTGACTGGCACACATTTCGCTGTTAATGAACACGACATATTGTTTGTAGAGGTGATCTTCAGGGATCTTCATGTCCTTCGTGCTTCACTGGACGTCGTCTCTCCGAGGCAACTGTTTGTGCGTATGAAAGATTTTTAATATTCATAATGCATAATCATCCTCTGATTTTAGCACATATAGCAGTAGTTTTAATTACACCTGAAAACATTTTGTAAGGTGATAAACATCACACATACAATACATATTTTATATATAAATAAAATTACACACATCAGGTACATACTTTGAGTCAAATATAAGCTGTAGATGCAGTGCTTTGGGTCATCTACCTCCTCCTTAATGGTAAAAAACAAAAAGTTATTAAAGTATCAGACTGAATGTAAAGATTCCAGAAATTCATTATTTTTTGGATTATGCAGGAAAAATAACAGATATCTTCTACATTTGTAGTAATCTACTTACTTCACAAAGTGGTGCCGACATTTTTTGGGTAGCCCTATAAGCAAGAACGTGTACAAACAAAAGAAAACACTTCAGAGATGCAACAAAATTATTTTTAAACTTACATTTCAAAGCTGTTCGACTAGTTTGACAACCATTCGTGAGCATAATGTGCTGCTGGAGGACTACTCACGGCTGAAGTAGTACAGTGTGCAGATGAGAGCTAGAGCCAGGGCCGCAATAAGTCCAACCAACGGCCACAGAACCAACGATCCGCAGCCATCTGGAGCAAACATATACCGTATTATTTAAATGTATTATAACTCGTTGCATTGTATCCAGTTGATATAAACAATCATTAAATTGTTACCACTTCTTTCAGTACAACCTGTCTGTACAAAACTACCTCTTCTATTGTGAAGTGCTTATACATCATAAAGTCAAATTCCATACCATACAAATTACGCATCGCTACAAACATGTGCATACAAGTGCTCTTTTTCCTTTAAGGACAAATCCTTAACTTACCCGGTGGAGGATTCTTCTTAGGGCAGCGACACACTGACTTGACTGGTGGTAATGTTGTAGGAGGTAATGTTGGAGGGGTCACTGTCAGAAAAAAGACCAAACAACCATAAAGACAAGTGATAAATAAATAGATAATAGCAGTGAAGCAAAAATCTATATAATCTGTTGGGGAGAGATTAAAGGAGAACCCAGTAATTAATGGCCTGTCCATATTTTTCCATCTTTATCCATCATATAGAATGATCCAAATCTCTCTACAAATACATCATGTATGTTGTTTGCCTGCGCGTGACTCTCCAGTACAGTCCTATTTGGCCAGTAGACAGTTTTTCAAAGGCAAAAGCATTCTGATATTGGTGATTAAACTCTATACACTCATCTAACTAGGTATGATACATCTATTGTAAATGCAATTTACTGCATGATCTTGAGACTTTTTTTTAACTATTTATTTCACATTAACTCTGCGTTCTTGTTGACAGGCGGCACCAGCCAGTCAAACAGAAGTGCTCAACCACAATCCAAAGTAACATCGAAACTATAATATTTCTCATACATGCCTGTTACATGTATACATCTCTCAACAAAAGAAACAACAGCAGTCACTATGTTGAGTGCTACTGAAGTTGTTTGGAGCGTCCACTAACAGTCTATGTGGTTGTATTAGACCGCCGCACCCAGGTAAGCAAGACAAACTATAAGAAGCGCCAAGATTTTGGTCAGAACTAAGGTCGTAGTGGGCTCAGTTTTAAAGCTAGTAGAAGATACTGTTATCAAATAAAACTAGAAAACCTAAGGAATCCATCGGAACCATGTCATACTAGCCTGTCAGGAAGGAGGATAAATAACGCTCCAAACTTGCGCTAAATTTTGGTGAGGAAAACCTGGCATGGCCATTTTCAAAGAGGTCCCTTGACCTCTGACCTCAAGATATGTGAATGAAAATGGGTTCTTTGGGTACCCACGAGTGTCCCCTTTACAGACATGCCCACTTTATGATAATCACATGCAGTTTTGGGGCAAGTCATAGTCAAGTCAGCACACTGACACACTGACAGCTGTTGTTGCCTGTTGGACTGCAGTTTGCCATGTTATGATTTGAGCATATTCTTTATGCTGAATGCAGTACCTGTGAGGGTTTCTGGACAATTTGTAAATGTTTTGTGTTGTTAATTGATTTCTAATTAAAAATAGATACACACATTTCCATAAAGCAGGCGTATTTGCCCACTACCATGTTGATAAGAGTATTAAATACTTGACAAATCTCCCTTTAAGGTACATTTTGAACAGATACAAAATGTGCGATTAATCACGCTTAACTACGGACAATCATGCGATTAATCGCGATTAAATATTTTAAACGACTAATAGCCTAGTCAGAACTAATAACTCTGGAGAAAAGGGATAAAAACATGATATTTTAAACTATTATTACTTTTTAAAAGGATAGTAGACAGTGGAGAGTTATGCTGCATGGAACATAACAAGACAGCGGGACATGAGACAAACTCCCCTGGATGAACTCAACATTTTACGTAGCGTCATATAATTATTCGAAGTATCAATCTTCATTGTACTATGAATTTGAATATATTGTGTTAGATGTCATAATGCACATGCGTTTACTCCTCTACCTGCCACCTGAATTCACACAGATACACTGAAAATCACAACCGCCTGATATTTAAATTGATATTTTACTGCTGTAAATGAAGCGCTCAAGATTTTAGCATACAAACCTCCCGGCAGAAGAAGAATCCCCGGCTTCCACATTTCTGTGTTTTGCCTGTCCTTGAGAACACAAGAATAAATCCCTGTGTCCTCTTCCGTCACATTGATGATGCGTAGCGGAAAGGTCAAACTGCTCTTCTTGCTAAATTTGAAGCGTGCTGGGTCCACACCAGGCCCATGGAAAACACGGTTAGCGTTGTTGCATCTTCCCAGGAACTGTACTTTGCGATGGTTGTTAATACTGCGGAACCAGTAGACGGAGTCACAGGAGAAGTTGGTGCAGACGCATTCAATGGCCTCTGTACTGAGGATCGTGGGATAAAGAACTGTGACAGGTTCTTGCTGCAGGAACTGGCTCGAACCTAGGAGTGGAGATAGACGGGTGTTTGAGATTTCAACACACGCTTGTGCACATTAAACAAATCTGCAGACCAGTATGGGAGTTTAGGGTCATATATCGTTAACAGTCGGGGCTCTAAAACACTACAACAAAGTCGAGGTCAAACAACCAAACGCCTAAGAATTGCGTATTATGTTGTATATTCGTGTTTAGAACCCCTTCTATGAATCAGCCTACCATTAATAACATACTAACGTGGGCTAACAACATCGTCTCTGACCCCAACCATGTCATGAAGAGTGAATACAAATTACCATCAAATCAGAGATACAGGGTTCCACGATTCAATAAGGTTAGACTGAATCACTTTTTTGTGCACCAGTCAATCCTAAAATTAGATATGGAGCCTAATCACGGATCAAATGTACGTTGACGGGTCTTGAATATATTGTCTGCGGTGATTATAAATGGTATGTTAAATGTATGTCCTAATTTTTTTTGTCTGTGTTGATGTTGCAAATGGAGCTGCTGAGATGCAAGAAAATTGAATATGACAATAAAGTAATATCATCATCATCATCATCCGAAAGGTTTGAGGAAAAGCCTTAAGCAATAGTGCATGTGCAGTAAAAGCGCATACAAGCACTCGAGCTTCAAGCAGGGCCGAAGAGAGTACAAACACACCTGGCAATATGGTATAGAACACTACAACTATCACCAAGAGTGACGCAAGAATGGAAATGAAGCCGAACTATGAAGAAACGTCTTGTACGTATTTCAAACTCTGTGAAAGTGACATTTTGAAATTGCTATATGGAGAGACTGATGTGGCATTTATGCAATGTTTAAGCCAGGGATGCTTTCATTGGAAGAGCTATTTCATCATTTGTGTGTTTTTGAGTCAGGTATGTACCTGTTGCAATCACTAGTCTTATGAAATATCTAAATATGAGCAGAAATTCAAAGGCTTCCAGTGTGCAAAAGGTTAAGACGTCACTTGGATGATCATGTTGCTCAACATGTATGAAATGCACACATTGCGTGACGTTCAAGGTGGCACCGAATTAATTTAATCTTTATCCAATGAGTTGCGCTATAAAGTACAAAGACAAGTCATTTCAATGCCTCGATAGAGCTGTAATATATAAAAATAAATGTAAATATAACATTGATATAGACGTACCGCAGAGCGCAAACAGGTAGTGTATTGTTACCCTCATAATTTATCATCACTGTACCTTTAATCCAGATTAAACACATTACATTGATGTAATTGCAATACAGTATCAATAATTTATTATAATTTTATACTACAATTCTGATGAAAATCTGTCTGAAAATTATATTAACCTCTGTGGCAGTTTGACTATTACAATACGGCGTTGTACTTGGTCTGTTTAAACCTTCCGTGTCATCTGTTGGACTATTAAAAACAAATTTCCCCTCTTAGCACATACTGTGTTTATGAATGTAGACATAATTTAAGTTAAACACCAGACAAGCTTCAGTTTGAGTAACAACAACACATCCTTCGCTACAGGCCCCTGACTAAGTTATGATGTCGAGAACGCCTGAGGCTTACGAGACAACAGAGAATCTTAGTGGTCTTACCTGATGTCCACAGCGATAGTGTCCACAGTGTCCATGCAAGCGGCAGCAGGATCATTTTGTCCGGTCGCCAGTCTGTGTGTGTGTCTGTGTGTCTGTGTGTGTGTACGCGCCTGCTGTATGTTGAATAGTAGCTGAGGGACGATGCTGATACTTTCTTTTCCTGCTCTCTATCTGTCAGAGATGATAGGAGGAACTGAGCTGTCAGGGCCCTCAGTCGTCAAGGTAACACCCCAGTGTGACACACGCAGGGCCTATCAGAGTGGGACACACACACACACACACACACACAAACTGCTGGAAAAAACTACTTAATTTGAAATGTGCATAAAACATAACAGACAACTTGCAAAAAAAGGGTAAAAGCATACCAATAAAATAACAATTGAGTTTTCACTTCAGATATGTGGGTTGTTAAAAGAGAAAGATTCAGTTCCTCAAACATGACACACATACAGTGATCATGTGATCAAGCAGCTGACAACATTTGACATGATACCACATATCAAGCAATAGAAAGAGGTTTTATATAGCAGCAGTTTGCAACGCTGTGGTCTCTGCCCAGGTGCATGACCTATAGAGCTCAGCAGAGTCCTACATACGCAGCTTCATGCCTCACTGCAGAGCACGGCGACGGGATACAAAACTACGGAGCCGAAACTTCGAAGGATCAGTGATAAAAACTCTGATCCACAATACTGTAGATTATTGTTAAATATTCACTGGTGTGTGTGTATACAGTTTCTTCAGTTCTTTCTTAATACTTCATAAATTGTCAATAATCCTCTAACACTATATATCCACTGCGGCTTTTATAGACCATAATTCTTACAGTCTTTAATACACATTTTTCTATAATATATACATATCATGTCACTTTATGTACATATTGTAATATGTACATACCTGTCACTGTAAATATAAATCCTACTCAGTGTACATACAGTATATAGACATCTCCACAAGTACATGCTGTACAAAATCATCCAGTCCATGTATATCCAGCCAGTATTCATTTTCTTTGCACTAGTTGTATTGTTTACAACTCCCGAACACTTGACTTGTATATAGAAATTTGATTTTTATTTGATTTTTATCTTTATTATTGTATTCTTTATTCTGTTATTTCTATATCTGTGTAAGTACATTGAGAGAGTTGCATAAAAATCAGAGTCAAACTCCTTGTATGTATATACTTGGCAAAATAAACCTGATTCTGACTTCTTTAACTTTGCGTAAAGTACGAGGTATAAAGTAGAACAGAGAGCTTTATACAGGGTATGAAGTGTATCAAGACACACATTCAGGAAAGAGATACAACAAACCATGTGAGATTTGTGCATGACAAACTGACGCAAAGCATTTTTGCAAAACAAATCATATTCGTTCAGAATATTTTCACTTATCTTCTGTGAAAAGGTAAATTTGTTTCAGTTAATTCAGGAAAAATGTAGTAAAATGGTTTAACAGTGAAATCTCAATTACTTTAACAAACTGAATATGTTTTGATATTTAGTATGATATGTCTCAGTTCAACTTGAATTTTAAAGAAACTGACCTCTGAATTTGTCCAGTTGTCAATGAATTGTCCCCAACTCATTTCTGTCTTGTATGTGAATTGTAAATGAATGCTTAAAGATCAAATGGAGACATTTACTCTCTGAATTTCTTAACATAGACATCGAATCCGACCCACGGCCCTTGGCTGCATATCATCCCCTCTTTCTCCGACTTTTATAACTATCACTGTCACTATCAAATAAAGGCAACAAGCTGGAAAAAAATCCTTTGTGCACAAATCAATTGAACACTTCAGCTTTAAAAAATAGCAAACTGTCTTCATACTGTCCTTATAATGAAAATCCAGCAGCGACGGACCGATGTACATATGTGTGCATGTAGGTTAAGTTTCATTCACCAGTTACAGACACGACACGATTCACTTTTATAAATACCTGAATTGAGTGAGTTAATAAGGGCTGCAACTACATGTGCCAATTATTTCAGCACTGAATAATTTGTCTATTTATGGATTAAAGCTAGGGGTGGTTCAAAAACATTTTAGTTATATTTGTTGAAATAAATCAAATGCTCTGACCAAAAAACTCCAGTATTTGTGGCTGTTGCAGGACTGTAACAAACCCTAAGTCCAACAATAGCCATGTTCGTTGTTTATGTTCATAATGATAATAGTGGGGGGAGCTGCTTTGGAGGGAGGCCTGAAGCGACGGACTGTCAGTGTTGCCGACTTGGCGACTTTAACGTTAGATTTAGGGACGTTTGGAGATAGAGCTGCTAGCTACTTTCATTGGAGAAGAGTTGGAAACATCGGGCTGGGTTTTTTGGTTGGCTCATTTTTAAAACTCTAGTGCATTCTTGCTACTTTCTCAGCATTACCGACCCTAGCTTTAATCATTTAGTCTATAAAATGTCAGAAAATGGCCATCGCAGTTTCCAAGTGCCTAAGGTGACGTCTTCAGATTGTTGCCCAAATAATATTTCAATAATTAATACCCAAAGACACTTCATTTATGATGATATAAAAGAGAGAAAAACAGAAAATATTTACATTTCCAAAGCTGGAGCTAATGAATGTTTGGCTACAATAAATAATTATCAAAGTTAGTCGATTAGTTATTCTGGTACTAAATCCCACAATGAATAGTTTAGTGTGGATATTCTTAAACACTGAGGCTGATAAGATCTCGATACGGTGTTTTCATCAACCCTGAATCGTAGGATTCCTACAGACCCTCCGAGTGACATTGCCATTTATGAGCAACAATGAATTACGGAGATACACTGCATTAATGTCAAGGAGGCACTTAAAGGGGACCTATTATACTTTTCCTTATTATCTGTCATATACATATAAGACGTTACAACGTCGGATGTTCATATTAAACGTGGCAAAAGTGTCAAATAATGAGGTAAACGTATGTAAAAGTATTTCCTGTGAGCAAAAACGTCAGGATTCAGACACTCTGTTTCCAACGTGTTTTTTTTTATACTTTGGCTGCAAGCTTACGCAAGTTTGTGTCGGATTTCTTTATATGGTCATTTGCTCCAGGTAAAGCATGTCCACGAAGTACAGTGACGTGCTTTACTTTACTTTACTTTACTTTTTTTCGGATCCCCATTAGCTGCCACCAGGGTAGCAGGTACTCTTCCTGGGGTCCACAAAAAACAAAAACATGACATATAACAATACATATAAAACATACATACTTACACTTACTTAAAAGCCTAATTTTAAGTTCTTTACTCCCCATTAAAAGTAATATGTCCCATTGACTGGCATTTTGGGGCAGCCAAATGCTAAAATGAGGACTGACTGTTCAAATGTCTGATCATCCCCAGAACTCTGAATTTCCTTGATAAAACTGAAGAGCATGTTGTCTGTGGATTGTTTTGTGTGTGCGTGAAAGGTTAGGGCGTAGAGCGGTCTGGCGGGGGTCTCAGAGTGACAGGATGTGGGCACCCTGTAGCTTTACGGGGGTCTAGGACTCGAGCGAGACAGGGAACGAGACCACAGGATTCTTTGAAAACAGGAGATCTCAGGGGGCTTCAGAGCTGCTCTCTACACATCGCTGAGCTCTGAAGCCTTTGTTGGTCTGTCTGCTCCGACGCTTCAAGTCAAAAGCTGCCTTCATTTCTTTTCTCTACTGCTCTCATCAGACAGTTTTAAAACTTTAGCGTATCAGACAAGACACTTCATGTCCATATCGTTGTATAGCTGACAGACATCTTTTCAAACAATTATTTCACTTCAAAACACACTAGCAAGCTGTTTCATGCATGGTTTTGATCTACAACACTACTTTAGCTTGAATCCTGTGATACTCTGTTCTCTTGTTGCAACAAGTCACATAATGTGCACCATTCTGCTCTCAGGACCTTAATGTAATTCTGATATACAGCAACGAACCACACAGATGCCAAACTTCAGTTAGTCCATATACTGTACCTTAAAAATAAATGTCTTAAACAAATAAGTAATGTAGAAAAAGGATGATCTTTTTTTAAAGGATGTTCAATCTGCTGCGGGCCTGTTGAGCATGTGTTGGCAGGTTTTTATGGCAATAAGAGTAATATTAGTCCACCACTTTAGTCTGTTCTCATAGTCCATAGTGCCAATTCAAAACCTTTTTCTAGAAATCTAGCCACACTAGTCCACTGTCATAATTCATAAAGCTGCCAGATATAGAAATTTGCATAGCACTTAGTGGGTGTCAAAGTTAACATGATAATAACGCGTTAACACAAATTTGTTTTAACGCCACTAATTTATTTAACACATTAACACAACTTGCGATTTATAGGTTGTAGTGGACTCAGTCTTAAAGTGAAGATACTGGCATCATATGAAACTAGAAAACCTGAGGAATCCATTGGTACCAACCATGTCATACTAGCTTGTTGCGAAGGAGGTTAAATAACGCTCCAAACTTGGGCTAAATTTTTGCGAGGAAAACCTGGCACGGCCATTTTCCCTTGACCTCTGACCTCAAGATATGTGAATGAAAATGGGTTCTATGGGTACCCACAAGTCTCCCCTTTACAGACATGCCCACTTTATGATAATCACATGCAGTTTTGGGCAAGTCATAGTCAAGTCAGCACACTGACACACTGACAGCTGTTGTTGCCTGTTGGACTTGAGTTTGTCATGTTATGATTTGAGTATATTTTTTATGCTAAATGCAGTACCTGTGAGGGTTTCTGGACAATATTTGTCGTTGTTTTGTGTTATTAATTGATTTACAATAATAAATCTATACATACGTTTGCATAAAGCAGCATATTTGCCCACTCCCATGTTGATAAGAGTGATAAATACTTGACAAATCTACCTTTTAAGGTACATTTTGAACAGATAAAAAATGTGCGATTAATCACGATGAACTATGGACAATCATGCGATTAACTATTTTAATCGATTGACAGCCCTAATAGCACTATACATTTTCCTAGTTAAAAAAGTCCTAGTTTCATAAAAGCCCTTCTAAGGACGGGTATTGCAAATAAGCATTCGTTGTAAACGCTATGATACATGGCATCGGATAGCTGTTTGTCTATGTATTTGTATCTGTCCCTACCAAATGAATAAATGTGGTCGACAAACCACCAAGTTGATCTTAAAGGAAAATAGAGTTGTGTAAAAAGTTGTTTTTTTAAGAATAAGCATGCTGTGCCAAAAGATCAAACAGATGAGGCTTGTCCAGCCAACTGTAGGTATTTAGACTATTTTAGACTCTTCAGGACCTGTTTAGAACAACTATGTTGTTTTGAGTGGATCCGTATGAGTCGAGAGGACGGCTGGAAATTGAAGTTAAGTGCAAAAACTTCACTTTGCCTCTTTTCGGTTTTCTTTAAGTACCGTAAACTGTTCAATTCATCACAGACTGCATCTGAACATGGATTTTGAAGTTTGTAAAGAGCTGACCTCATTTGATATTTTGCACCTGTCTGACCCCAAACACAAATACATCCATAACACGTGCACTCTAGACTAGAACAATGTCTCACCACTCTCCTGTTTTTACAAATAGTTTTGATGTGCAACAGAGACAGAACATGTCATAATTTTATCTTTCCGTAATATCAAACATGCGCTGAGGCTATCTGGGCTATCACAGATGTACGTCTTTCAGCCTATGTGCCTCTGAGTGAAAGCAGGCAGAGCTTCAAAAGAAATGAAATGACTAATCTTCTAACATCTGGGCTTTTATTTGCTTTACTGGTGCTCTGCATGAAGCTCAACAGCGCCAACCACAGGCCGCTAAAGGGATCACAATCTATCAGATCCCTGCCAGAAGCTAAAAGATAAAGATAAAGAAACATATCAATGTATTAAGAGGTCAAGAGGACTTCTTGATCAGTTCAAATGATTGGCAAAAAAAAAAAAAAAAAAAATATCTTAAATATTACAGCCAACAATTAATAAACATGTGCAAAATGAATTCAAGCAAAAATAGTGTCATAGTGAAAAATAAAGCTATTATAGTTGTGGGTATGTGAGAAACAATTCATTACAAACATAAGTTGACTAAACATGGCTAGCCAGCTAGCACACCTATGGAGAACAATACTGTGGGAGCAGATGGTAAAAACTGCTTTGTTAGCTGCTATAAAGATTATTTCAATAAAGACAGTTTGTGAGATTTTCAATGTCATGCTCATCATCATCTCTTCATGTTTTGCTTTAACGTCAGCAGTTCAAAAGAGAGTTTAACATCCCAGAATGGAGTCGTCCCACAGCTTCTCCTCCTCTGTCCTGGCGTCTACTTTCTCTTTTGTTTTCTTCTTCTCTTTCCTGTATTTAAGTTTGGCTGCCTCGTCCTGTCCACCCTCCCCCTGCTCAACATTCATTTCAGGCTGAATGTGCACCTCACTCTCTTTTCTACTGTCCATCACGTCTTCTGGCATCAAATTGTCTATCACCATTTCCCCTTTTTCCGCCTCAAAGTCCTCCTCCCGGGATCTCTTCTCTCGTCTTCTCTGCTTGCCGTGACTTTTTCCCTTTTTTCTCCTCCTCTCTTCCTCCGACTCTCCGGATCCCCCTCTTCTCCTCTCCTCCGAGTCATTATCTCTTTCCCTCCTCCGTCGCTTCCTCCTCTTCTCCTCCTTGTCTGGGTCCTCATCTCTCGCCTTCTTCTCTCTCTCCCTCCTGGATCTTCTAATCCTCCTCTTTTCTCTGCGCCGGTATTCGCTGTCATCATTGTCACTGGTGCTGCTGCTATAGGAGGAGGAGGACGATGAAGAAGTGGTGTACGAGGAGGAGCTCGACTGCTTTCTGCGCCTCCTTCTCTTTGTGAGCTGACCAGTGAACAGTGGGGAGTCTGAGCCTGGCAGGACTGGAGGAGGGCAGTTGTAATCCCAGTCATGGGGCGGCCAGGGGGGGCCCTGATACGGAGGACGCCACCCTTCAACTGGGTAGTAACGACCAGGGCGGGACTGATGAGGAGGGTTAGCGGTGGGAGGGAGGTTGGGCATACGTGTGTTCAGCTCTACGTTGTTAAATGCTTCCTCCTCTTCATGTTCCTCGCCCTCCTTTTGTGCGTCACCCAGAGGGAGGACTTGACCGGCCTTGGGGTTGATTCCTCGAGCCTTCTGAACCTGAATGTAATCTGCCAGTTCATCTGCAAATGTGTTGTAGTCTTTTTGTTGGGATTTGCACAGGTCAACCACCTTCTTCTCCCTGGTCAAGGACACGTAAACAGGAATTAAGTCACTATTCAACTGAGTAATAAATGTTGATGTTACACTGAAGCCCCATTAAGCGTTTTTTTAACCACTACAAAGTAGAAAAACAGATTTACAGAAACTTAGTTTTGCAATACCATCAGCTTATCGAGTGCCTACAAATAACTTAACAAACCAAACTTGCACATCCAGCAGACACAGAACAGTAAGACTATCCAATGGGGCTGTATGTATGATAAAATCAGAGGTAGTTTGCAAACTGAATACTGCAAAAAAAAAGGCAAAGGCAAACGATCATTATCACATGACGCTTGCAATATGCAGTGAGCGGACTAAAGGCCTTTACACACCGGGGTTGTGTGGAATAAACAACACGAAAATCGCCTGCGAATATTTCGCATCAAAACTATTCATACCAACAACACTTGCTCAATAAAAGGTTTGAATTTTTTTTTTCTTCAGATGACATTAATTAAATAACTAAAAATAACGAAGACCCTTGGCTACACTTTTTGAATATGTCTGTTCCGCACAACGTGATTGGTTGATGCCTTTGTTCGCGATGCGAAAGCTTAGAAATATGGGCCTTGTTTCGGAAAAAATTACATCGCTTTTTCGCCGCATAATATTCATGTTCTGTGTTCGGAAAAGATTTATTGACGTGTGAATTAATTGAACGAAAAAAAAAATGCTGCCGGTGTGTTAAGGCCTTTATTTCGTTTTCTGTCTTATGCTTCTTTTGTCTTGCACCTGTACCCAAATGGGGTTGGCTGTGCACGCTACCCACCTACTCTGAGTGTGTAATACAGCCGTGGGACTACAAAACATGAGCTAAAAGCCTCTTTTTAAAAAAAAAAAAAAAAGCTGCAGAGATTAGGTGATAATATTAATCTGATTTAGTGTAAGTATCAAAAAAATCACTTAATGGAGCTTTAATGTTGCCAAAGGTCTAGAAAGGGAAATTTAAAGTGCAGTATAAGGTGTAAGTATAAATGATGACACAATGACATCATGGACATGGAGTGTTTGTCAGAAAAGTCTTGATCTTACCTAATCGTGTGTTTGTTTCCTTGCATGTGGGCCTGGTACATCTCCACAGAGTTAAAAGGCATGCTACACATCTGACACATCAGCGATTCGGCTGTAGGCAACAGAGACAGGGAGAGGTGGGAAATGAGGAGGGGAAAGATGGTATAATTATCAAATAATGGCATACAAGCACTCAGACATACCACTTCCTTTGCTTTCCTCTCATTCTACTTAACTCGCGTCAAAATAATATACATTTAACATTATTTTTGCATTTGGGGGTCTCCAAGTCTTCTCTACTGATGGAAATATTTTTCTTCACATCACTATTGCCTCTTAAAATACACTCAAAATCATAATGGGGTCTGGGGTCTGATGCCCTTATTGTATTATTACGGCTTTGCTGTGTTACCTTGTTGGACTTTGTCTCCGAGCTCTTTGAGCAGCTCCTGTCTGGCCTGATTCCTCTGGTGTTTGCGTCCGTTGTAGTGCTGCAAAGCCATCTGGGGATTGTTGAAGGAAGCAACACACATGGAACAGTACTTGTTGGGGTCCTTCAGATCAACCTCCGTGGTGGGGGGAGTCGTGGTGGCTGCTGGGTTCAGATGATGCTCCGTACCACCCTCTGGGGCCGATTTCTGGTCAGCATCATCAGGATCCCGCACCTCTGTGTACCTGTCTATGACTGCAACGAGAAATCAACCATCTAAGTTAGTTTGTGTTTGACCTTCGGAACTTAAGCAGAACTTGAGCAGACATTCGAATCAACAAATGTTACAGTTAATCTGTAAATACGGAAACTCAGATCACAGATCATACATTCCCATCATGCAACCCACACTTGCCTGGGGACTGAAGGCCTTGTTTACGCAGATTTTTAGCATGGACTTTGCCTTCGTAGTGAGATTTTGCCACCACGTGGGAGCTAAACACCATGTTACACAGCTCACAGAAATGGTCCTTATCAGTACTCATGGTCCGCTGCAAAAAAAACAGGCACAAGATTGGCTCGTAAAGAGACAGATATATGCTTTCTAATATATTATGTAACCTGAAAACAATGAATAAAGAAGATAACCTCTCGCTTATGTGATCATTTTCTATTGAGAAGGATACCACTAAAGTTACGACCCTTAGACTGCTCACGTATGTTCATTCTTCTGTAACACTCATTGTTCAGCATTACAGATTAAGATTGCACCTAAATGTGTAAAGAGTAAAATCTGTAAATGAGTGCTAACCTGGGGTCCCGTGGGCTCTTTGTTCATCTTCTCGATTCCCTTGGTCTGCAGGTACACCTTGATTTTCTGAGCATGTTTCTTCCCCTGCAGTCGGGGGTTACACGGGAGACATCATTACAAAGGCTCTGACCTTGTGAGGTCAATACGACTGAACTACGGTTCCAGGACTAGTGCAGTAGAAAGCAGCACGCACCTCATAGTGGGAGAGCCGCTGAGATTCAAAGAGCAGCACGGCCTCACACACATGGCAGTAGTCGTCAGTGAGGAGACCCTTCAGCAGCTCCTCTTCACTCTTGCCTCCTGTGTGGCAGAATATACGGTCACTGTTACAACTGAGCCACAGAGAGATAAAGTGACCTACACTACATTCATTCATTCATTCATTGTTCACTTACACAGTTCCATATAATGCAAACCTATATTAGATAATATATAGTTAAACGACTTAAAAAATCAGACTGGTGCTCTTGCGTCTCATATTGGCTGATTTCGATAATTATGGAGACAAATTCATTTTTGTAAAAAGTAGAAGCTGCAAAATGAAATGCTAATTCATACAATTTTCATTGTCTGAACGTGTGAGAAAGATCTTAACATTCACAATCATTTTGTCTTTGTAGGCCAGCAATTCTGCACAGAAGCAAGACAAAAAGCTTTTCCTGCAATACGTTCTGTAAGAATAACTTCCTGTAAAATGGAAAAAATGCAGTAGCCTTAGAGGGAATTTCAAAGTTTTACTGAATTCCACTTATTCAAGATGCACCCACCCCCATAGACCATATTTAAAGCAAGATTTTATCCATTGTATAACATTATATATATATATATATAATTTACCAAAAAGGATTCTTTGGGACAGCTGTAAACTAACTTCTCCCATCATTAAAAACCCTAAATTTCCATTAATATTGCTACTTGAATTATTCCCACTCAACCTAACCTCTAACAGTGCGATACAGCAAAACCTCTAAACACTAGTAGCATACATTGCTACCATGTGAGTAAATCATGCTCATGGTTTCCTGCTTGACTGAATTAAGTAAGGGATAATGTACAGTGAAGCCGGTCATTGTTGTGAAATAAATCCTTACAGGGCGATGCAGGACCAAGACGCGCAGCAGAGGCTGGACCCGATGCGAAGCTGAGGGGTCTTGCATCACCCTGAAATTGATATTATTCATAATAACCCTACTGTTTGGTCAAAGATTAGGTTATGAGTGTGGCTATTTTTCCAAAACTGTGAGGAAGCAGTCAGTGAGATTCACTTTTAGAGATCATATTAAAATGACATCATAAATAGGAACTGAGATATTACTCTGAAACTCAATTTGTTTACATCCTTGCTGCCAATAATTAATACATCTTCATAATTTAACAATGACATGGTTTGTTGTATGGTTTGATACGGTATGCTGTCTTGAGCTAATCATAGGATACTGACATATTTATCAGTCATGCTTTTATGACTGGTGGTGACTGAAAATTTGTAACTAGGGCTGAAATGATCAGTCAATTAATCAATAGTCAGTCAACAAAAAAAATACTGATTTAAAATCAATTGCCATATCATATTAATTTAGTGAGTAAAAAATATTTTTTAGTGTCTCAACTGAAAAGATTTGCTCACTTTTGTTCTATATATACAATATAATTGTAAATTAAATATTGATGTTTCTGATGACCAGTTGTCACTGAATAAATCATTGACCAAATTATCAAAAATGGCTGCTATATAAATCAAAACTGAAAATTATCATTGCAGCCATATCAAGTGTGAAACTGAGTCTAGGGCTGGGTGACATGGCAAAAATCTTCTATCACGATAAAGGTCACTTCATATCTCTATAACGATATATATCACGATGTAGCATGTTTTCTGGCAATTCAATAAATAAATAGTGTACATGAAATAACCACATGGTAAAGCCTATTTTTGTATACTCCTGTGTGAATTGAATACTTGACAAAGGATATGTACTTTATCTTCTATTTTCTCATTTTGAGTGCAAAATTAACAAAACAGTTTTAAGTGAAATTATAGAGAAAAAAACAAAAAACAAATAAATACAGGCCTAGCCTAAATCGCGATGGAAACAATTTAGAAAAATATATACAATAGACAATGTTATATCGTTTTGATGATATATATTGTTATATTGCCCAGCCCTGACTGTGGTTAAGTAAAATAAGGCATTGGAATAAAGGACTATGGAATACAAAAAAAAAAAAAATCCAAATACTGACACCCTACATAGTGTGCTGGCAGAATTTAAACTTTCTCCAATGTAATGCAATAAGACAATTATGCATTATAATACAGCATTTTCCTCTGTCATCTACGTAAAAAATATCTACAGCTCAACTAAACTATAAAAGGCTGCTATGATGCCATAAAACAATGAATGCACACTTTGATAGCCCGAAATATTCATGTCTGCTGATACATTTCAAATTACTGTACTTACCAAAATGATAATCACAGTAGCAGTTATCAAGAGAACAGAGATTGTAGGGAACTGTATCTCAAAATATGTGTACAATGTTTGAATAGGAGTTTTTTTTTTTCCCTCTATTCACACCCTAATATTGTGAGTATTTTATTATTCTACTAATGAGCTGCTAGACCACCAAGTGAGGGACAGATTGACATTTTCTAACATCAGACTGAATGACAAATCAGCTGAAGGATCTCAATCCTTCAAACTCACCACCAACCTGAGAATACTAACTCACGGTGTAACATGTTTACCTAACTATTGACTAAGTTATGATGCCAGAGACAAGATCAAATTGATTGTCACCCATTGAATGAGTTACTTTGTGGCCAAAACATGCTTGCAGCCCAACCAGCTAACCTTAACCACTGATATGTGATTAACCTAAAGTGCTGTTTTGGTTTGGGACTAGTTAGCAGCACATTAAGCAACTAGTCAACCACTTCCGGACCTCGGAAAACAAACAACCACTTAACTTTATATCGGTTTCACTATCAGGGTGGTCTCAGGACTCAAACTGTGTTTTCATTGGCGATTCCTTTAACGACTCATGTACGCACAGACCGGTATAAAAACTGTCTAACGTTACAGCTGACGTTAGAGAGTCGACATTAGCGCATTTAGCTAAAGGAAGCTAAGTTAGCTCACTAGCCTGTTAGCTACAGAAGCTAACGTCGCTCTCGGCAGTTAAGGACACCATACGGCTGACTTTTTCCACGTTCTAGACAAAACTCACCTTCAACCTGGGCACTATCTGTTTTAGTGTTTATTACTTTGTCAGCATCTGTGACAGAAGCCGCGTTAGGGGTACTGGTAGTGTTATTATGAGCGTCTGACTCCGCTAGCAGCGGAGTGCAGACACTTCTGTCCTCCATGTTTTTTTTCTTCCCTAACGTTAGCTGTACGGCGCTGCGCAGTGACGTCGAAGTGTTTATGGCGTTCGCCGTGTTCTCTTATGGGTAAAGACTTTTTAGTTTATTATGGGAAAATGTTGTTTTTGGTTTCTTCACAAATATATATATAATATAATATTCAAAATATTTTATTCATAATTGTGAATTTAGCAACAATAAACCTTGTTTTCGTGAAGGATGTTTATAACTATATGTAAACTCATTTCTAATTGACTAACAAAAAGGATATTAAGATAATTAATTTCTGTTTGTTTCATAATATTTTTATTTACTGTCCCCTGTATACTTATTTTATATTTTGTACTTTAAAGCTGGGGTCTGCGATTTATCCAGTATACACTTTTTGTTATATTGGTTGAAATGGTCTTTACACCCCGACAGCAATCCGTTTCTTATGAGCACTGAAAAAAGACCAGAAAAGATCCGTCATCTGTAGCTGCTGTAATCCTGTAAAAACGTCTACCAGTCAGTAAAAATGGTCCCGGTTGTAAGGAATCAATCAGAAGCCTCCCTGCCTCCCTGCTCGTACTCTAGCCTCAGCGTGCCTCAGCGTGCACCAGCGTGAACTCAAAGCGCGTGTCCGCCGCACGTTCACTGGAGAGTGGAAGAGAAAACTCAGCTCTTAAAACACCGGACAACGAGAACGAACTCGTACCACTATAACCATATTATCGAAAAATACAACTTTGATTTAGTTGTTTATGTTCTGTTAGTTTACTTTATAAGATACTGCAGGTTTAAACTATTTATTCTAACAGCTCAAAGTGAAGTCAGACAAACAGGATTATCAACGAGGGGTGACGGCGGATAGAAAACATTGCCGAACAAAATTTACGTTACTCAAACTGCTTTTTCAGTTACAGCAACAAACGAGTGGACTGATCTCCCTCCAGATATTAGAGTAATGTTAAAAAGGGTCTGTTACGTCTAGAGGTCATTCCTTTAGCTAAAGGAAGCTAAGTTAGCTCACTAGCCTGTTAGCTACAGAAGCTAACGTCGCTCTCGGCAGTTAAGGACACCATACGGCTGACTTTTTCCACGTTCTAGACAAAACTCACCTTCAACCTGGGCACTATCTGTTTTAGTGTTTATTACTTTGTCAGCATCTGTGACAGAAGCCGCGTTAGGGGTACTGGTAGTGTTATTATGAGCGTCTGACTCCGCTAGCAGCGGAGTGCAGACACTTCTGTCCTCCATGTATACTTATATATATTTGTACTTTAATAATTTAAAAAAAAGTTATTTTATGGGATAATCCTCCCGTAGACTTTATAGGCTACAGTCTATGGATAATCCTCAGAAAAGTACAATTTTAATGTTGTATTATTCGCCAAAATTAAAAATCACTGGGCTAATCTATGTATTTCAAATATTTTGGATTTAATGTACCGTATCCCCATGAAAAAACAAAAATCAAAATATATTTGAAAAACGACAAATACTTTTACAATTAAAACAAAAATAAAAAACATCCCTTTTCTTCCAAATGAGTTTTTGTCAATAGACCTTTTTTTATTTGTTACTCCAGTGTCACAGTAAACCAAGACACTGAGCCAGCATGCACAATACCAGGATCCTGAAACCAAAACATCGAAATGGAATTCATCCATTATGAATTTTATTTTTTGCTGCTACTACAACATCTAAGTTCCCTAGTGTTTCCATACATGTACTATTCACACTATGCCATAAACAGTTTTGGACACAAACAAAGTTCATATCAAAATAGATACTTTATTTTGGGACATTACAATCTCAACATTTGTTTGCCACAGGGAAAACCCATGTAATGCTGGAAAACAACTTTACTGACAAATATAAAGAAATGGACGAGATCAGAGGATCAACATAAAGTTGTTTCACGTCAAGACAGGGATACTGAAGATGAAGAGGGTCACTATAGGTAGAAAAGCTGTCACTTTCTCTTCTGGAGCTCTCTGGCTAAGGCATCCAACTGTGAAGAATGATACAGAATAACATGAGAGTCAGATTCACTTAATGTACAGCTAGAATACACCTTTGTGTTGTGTGTAGCCTATAGATATGTGGGACATTATGTCAACAGGATGGCATCTGTGTGAAGACACACTCTTGTAAAGACAAAAAAGAGAGAAATTCCCTGTAGAGTATATGATCTGATTATATTACCTTTGTATACTAATAACATAACATAGTGATAGTGTTCATATTGACACCAGTCGTATGTTAATCAATGGAATTATATTGAAAAGGATTTTTATTTGCTAAACAAGACCTTAGCTATTGATCAGGCAATGACCTCATTACCATAACTGGTTAATAAACCCCTTTGATTACAGTGGGACATTATGACTTTTGTTTGTATCGCAGTTTATAAAACCTGCATCCACGCAGCACCAGTTCACTTACAATAATATTTCTCAGAATATTCCTCCTCTGGGGTCTCAAGTAGCTGCATTCTCCTGCCTCACACAGCTTAATCTCCTCTGAAATCTGAGAAACAAAGAGATGCAGAACATGAGAGGAGAGTAAAGAGGTATCTTCATTCTCAATAGGAAATGCTCAGTGATTGAGAAAACTATGCACACTGATCCCGACCTCTGATGTGCCGAATGAGTCCAGCTCCCTCTTGCCTCCAGGGTACCAACCGTGGGACCAGTGCTGGGCGCTGGACAGCTGAGCCCCGACACATAGAAGCAGCCCAAGCAGCAAAACCAGCCGAGATACACACATGATAATATTCCCACCTAAAGGAAAAGATATACACTCGATTAGCTCTGACTATAAGAGTACTATACTGTAGAAATACTATATTATATTTTCCATCATTCAAATTTGGAATAGGTTTTGTGTAGCAGAAAGTTTGAACTGAAAAGGCATCTTTGTAAAAAAATAATAATAACGCTATCAGTCAAATTCATCTTTAACTTTGTTTATTGTTTTATCTCTTTTTTGACAAATTAATTACACTCAAAATACAAGTATAGGGAAGTGGAGAGAGAGTCTGTAACCATTTAAGAGGCGCTGGATTATTTACACGATATTATCATATGTGTATTATTAACATTTTTTAAATATCACGGTTATCGTCAATACCGGTATATCGCGACACTACCTACACCAGACCATACTGTACATTGAGAAGACGTGTCTGTCACCGGAAATATCTCTAATATTTTGCAATAATGTCAAGACACTCGATCTAAGACACAATAATGCTATGAGTTTTAATATTTAGACTGAATTATTTTACAGCAAGTTTGCATTTTTCCTAAATTATTTTTCCATTTTGCTCTCATTTGACTGAATGTACAATGCTTTCGCGTACGAATCAGCCAAACATATTATTGCATTTGGAACAACATTGTTACATGACATCATTTTAGGGACTTTCTTTTAAATAGACAGTTTTCCCCAATGTGATGCTGTGATAATTATAGATACACAGAGTTCTTAGGCCAAATTTTAAACTACTGAAACCTAAATTATAAAATCTTAAGTCAGTTTAGCCTGAGAGATGACAACAGGAGTTAAAACCGAGTCTCCAACAACAGTCACTGTAATATTTAATCTAATATTAATGCATATTTCAGGCAGAGTGCAGTAAAACTATGTAGAAGTGTAAGTAAGTGTCCTTACCTTAGTCTCACAACTTTATCACTACAGGTGTCCCTTGACGCTCACTCTGCTTGCCCTTCAGGTGGTCCGTTGCTGAATGTTTCTCACAGTTTCACAGTTGTATTACTGTAGAGATTCTCTTCATCCTCCTCCTCCTCCTGAATATATGTACCCCTCCCAACGCACATTTCCATTATCATCCCCGCCCATCACTGACCCCTCTGGTCCCTCTGGTCCCAGTGGTGAAATGAACGGTCCCCACGGGGACAAGAGGTCCAGAGGACATGGCCAATTCCAATTATCACCTGCAAACAGCACTGAAACCCCTGGGATGCTCTGATCACATGCGTCACCACCATATCCACATCCAAATACTAATAGTCTCTCTGGCTGAATAACAGATTTAAGTCATTCAATTAGCAGATGAATGACAAAAAGTATCATTTATGTGTACTTTTTCAAGTACATTGAAGCTCACAGACTTACGAAAATATCTAAAAAATGGAAAATGCCTCAAAAGTGCTCTTCAAGTAGGGGGGCCACTTAACCATAACTCATGAATATGTGTACACAAGAACAGTGTGGGAGAAGCTGGGGTTCAATAGTTTCTCGCTTATAGACCTTTTTATTCCCATTCTGTTGCTAGGGCAACAGCTTTGGTCCAAGTTTACTTCCTGTCAGCTATAGCATTAACAAACATTGCAACAGGAAATACAAAGAGGCCCATTTATAATGTTTATGTTGGCAAGTCTTCGAATGGTGCAGGGATGACGTATTTTTGTAGGCCAACCAGGAAGTTAGCATCACCCTGGGTTCCCTCAACATAAAACCAATGGGATTTTTCCATTAGGTTTTGGATTATTGCAGAAAATAAGCTCTGTGGCAAACAAATGTTTATGATACTCGTTTTGTTCAGCAAGATAATCTCCACAAATGAACACCACTTTTATTTGGTGTTTTTGAAGCATGAATGCAATCACCAGAAGTAAAAAGCTAACGTTAGGCTATAAACAAACTACACCACGGTCGCATGACTTCACGTCACCACCACTAAGTTAAAGGCGGACTAGAGTTTGGCGTGATGACGTTTAGTAGTCTCATTTAGCCATTTGTAAGCAACTGCCTTTTTAAAGACACATAAAGGCTTCAAAATGTTATATATTTTTATATATTTACTGGCGTATTTTATATCATACTGTAGAACAAAACCTTAAAATCTCTTCAGCATGTGTTAACCACAGACCTTATTTCAGGTATCTGACTAAAAACCCATTAAACAGTAGGCCCTTGTCAGAATGTAAAACTCATCAGTTTTAATTTCCTCTCTATTTGCACCTGTTTTGACCACAGTGACCCATCACACATGCTCCCTTTAACCCTGATGACCCTTCAGGTCAGCAGAGACACGGGGGCATCTGATGACAGGCAGAACAAACAAGTGGATTCCTGTCCAGGCCGCTGATGACATCCCTCTCAATTAGAGGAGGAAATGTGTTTTAGACGCAGGAAGTGACTGACAGCGTGACATGCTGCTGTTGACTCAGTTCAACCGCCAGCTCGAGCGTTGTGGGATGAAGTGGGATGACTCCAAGATGCGTCACTGATGACACATGACCACCTGTCAGTGTGAAGCAAGAGCAGTTACCTTGAGAAGTCTGTGAATGAACATTTACAAATGTTACTGATAGGTGGCTATATTGTTATGTTGTTAATGGTGCAGCTCATGTAGGTTTAATATCAGAGGTCTGATTATCCAGTCACCTTTTATTTTGTCATGAGTTTTCACAGCATTAATTCAACTAAAATTTCTTCAAGCTTTTAACCGATATATATATATATATATATATATATATATATATATATATATATACACACATCGGGGTGACTCTCTTGCTGGTATACATGCCAAATTAACCCTCTCTTGATTTGCTCCACACGGACCCCTACAGATTGCACTTTACAGTAAAAGGTTTGTCACTGAACAGTGTATTAATGCATGAAAGAAACCAGCGGATCAAAGTTTTCCTGATCTTCAATCTTTCCATCTTAAAAAGAGGTACTCCAGCGATTCAGCATTACACTTCAGGGACTCAAAAGAGACAGATTAACTAAAGAAAGGTCAAAACCGAAGCAGCAGATGTAGAGATTTCCAGACTTTGAGTTTCTTAGTCAAGCTCCAGAATCACTGGATCCTACATTTCCCTTAATGCAACTTGATACCATCTTTTCCTTATAACCCCCTTCCTGGCCTCCTAAATGCTCCGTTCTTCAGACTTTGTGTTAATAAAGAATTTAAGGCTAAGTTCCAAATCTCATACTTTTTCTTTTTCTTTTTACTGCAGCTGCCTTTACAAAGTACATACTGTAGCATGCAGTATGCGTACAATTGGGACATACGACTTCTTCATAACATTGCACCTTGACCATTGATCCTCTTGCTCATATATCCGCTGTGCAGAGGACTGTGGGTCAGAATAGCCAGAAAAGCATGCTGGTTTGCATACTGCAAAATGCAACCGGATGTAGTAGGACATCCTGGTATTTTTGGCATACTGCATTTGACATACAATGACTTGAGACATACTAAACCTTTTCTGGCATACTAAATGATGTCATCAGGGTTTCTTTCAATCTATAGAAAGGTCCTCCAGAGCCCAGGGTTGAAATCAAGACCACCTAAACAGAGACCAAGTCATGACCAAGACCAGAGTGTCGAGACCGAGACAAGACCAGACCAGTGCGAGTCCCACGCTGCATGACACACTTACAATAAAATGTGGAACAAGCTAACCGTATAGGGACTCCTCAAACTGATCTGAAGGATCCACATTCCCATAAAAACACCCACAGAAAATAAATGAAGATTCCTCTACATTCACCTCTTTTATTGCCATATGTACTGCATGTAGAAGTGTACAATGAGAAATGTCTTGATAAAATAATCAAAAGGCAAATTTTATGCGTGGGAATTTCTCTGTTTTATATGATGTTAACAAATAAATCAGATGATGCACCGGCAATTTAATGATATCCCCGCAGCTGTGGTCTTGACCAGTCTTCAAATAAAATCCAGAGTCCTCTTTGTCTGAGACCGAGAGAAGACCGAGTAAAAATGCGATCGATTCCAAGACGAGACCGATAACTTCAAAAAGTGGTCTTGAGACCAATCTTGAGTTCTACAACACTGCCAGAGCCACAGAAGACATTACACAACTGGCTGAGTATTAGTACTTGTGAGGAGTAAACTACACTTCAAAATCAGGGGAGTGCCCCTTTATGTCACAGTGTCACACTGTTTAGGATTATACTGGATATTTCCATCTCTCTAATTAGGAATATCACAACAGTGTTGCTGAGTTGGTAGACTACTACCAAACTGAATAAGGTTCATTCAATGGCGAACGTAATGTTTCCTAAAATGTATTCCAGGTATTACTGTCCACACAAACAGTAACCCTAAATGATTCCCTGATTAATTATTTATTGGTGCAAAAAGCACATTAATATTTGATGGGGGGGTGAAGGGTTAAACAGTGATTGAAAACCCTTCAAGAGCAACACTCAGGAGGACTTCCTGATCTATAAGGTACATGAACAATCTGCAATTATTTTGAACCACTGTACCATTAGTCTTCATTGAAAGGTGAGCTGTAATGAGCATCAGGTCGTCCTGACTCCAAACGTGTGACGTAGCTGCACCTCTGTGTTTAACATCACATTTAAAGACAAAAGAAACACAGACAAATGATAAAATCTCAAGCACTTTATTAGGTTTGAACAGTATCTTGCTTAGAAAGGCCATTTGGCATTATATAATTATATATAATTTTATCATATATATAATTATATATACATATATTCAAATGTTGAATAACAAAACACTAGAAACAAACGCTGGCAAATTAAAAAATAAGATTTGCTTAAGACAATTATACCAAATTAAAAATGGCCAAAACAAAACATCTCTAATACATTTCAAAATGGTCCCGATACAGTTCAATATACATCTTTTTTTTTTTTCTCAAAAAAAAAGAAGGGGGAAGAAGAAAATATAATAAGCAAGGCAGCAGACAGGAATGAAATATAAATAACCTTACATTATGTACAAAAGGGAGTGGGCAGTGAGAGGAAAAAATGGTCCAAGGACAAAGCGAAGGAGGAAAAGGAAGCGAAAAGTGGACAGCAGTGAGTGGACAGGAGACATAAAGGACATATAAAGGTGAATTTGGACTCTAGTCTTCCTCCAGTTCCACGCTATAGAAATGAAGACTTGTGTTTTTTAATTCTCCGGGGATTCAAAACGATCCACTGGTGAAAAGCTCCAGAAATAAAGGGATGGGAAACAGGGACAACCGTGTGGTTTCCCTCGATGATTATGCATAAAAGATGCAATTGTTTTTATTTTGGGGGACTTTTTGTTGAACATTCGGGTACCCACAATTGATTACTTGTCATGGATACCGCATTTCAGTGATATGGAATGAAACAAAGCCATTAAATCAAGGAATTTATTTAAACCTCAATGTTAGTTTGATCTGCACAATCAAGGAATCTATATAGAGGGAATGTGAGAGGAAGGATGACTGACCCACTCTTGGTTTGGCCCTGTTGATTTGTCATACAAAGAGGTTTGTCAGGTGGTAATTGAGGAAATACATGCGAGTTGGGAAAATGCAAAGGACAGCCTTTAATGGTTGCACTTCATATTGTGTGTAATGCTTTTTTAAAACCTACCAGTGAGGCACTTTTTTTTTAAGTTCACTATAATAGCAAAACAGTGGGTCTCGTGGGTTGGCACAGTGTCACGTTTTGCTGTCAAATTGCACACAATAAACCTACGTGATTTAAGCACAGACAAACAAAAAGCATCCCCTCCTCTATTAATCAATAAGTGACAAAGCAAATAAATGAAGGACATAATGGCACTTAACTAGTAGTGCGGGCACTTGTGATGCTTTGGAACGAAAGACAACCTGAAATGACAATGACGATGCACAAACAGCCAACATTTCAGTGACCGGTCAATTCAAATATCTGCTACTTTAAGTCCATACAGGGGCCTTTTTACAGGAGGCTTTGAGACCTGAAAGAGCTTCAGTTCAAATATAGTTCCCATAATATCTAATCATATCATCAGTCTGACCTTATCTCTCATTTGGTTCTGTATTTTTAAGGGCTTTGCTTTTGGTGCAAATAGTGCATGAGTGTTCAAACAACCAACAGTTTCCTAAAAATTCAGCGTGTACTTTTAATGACGTTCAATAAATTAGGATTGTGCTCCTTCCGTTTAATAGAGTAATTAAATACGGGACTGTTAGTGTGATCGTTAGTGTGGGGTGCAAATTATGTACAAGAATAGGGTCGTTCTCAGTTAAACTCTACTTTAAAAAAAAAAAAAAGATTGAAATAGCTTCTTTAAAAGAAATATAATTTTTAATATCATGGCATTAAAATCTGTTAAAATCCAGGCAAGGCGTGATATCTGAAGAGGTGGGGGTCAAAACCTTTTGAATGTGAGTCAACTTTGGAGATAAACTCGAGCTGAATTTGTTCAATTTGTAAATTTAAACATCAGTCATTTCCTGAGTTATGACTGACCTGAAGCCCTGCGGTTAACTGACATCATTCATCACAACTGAGTGCATAGCCTCAATTGCGACCTCATCTGAAAAAAAACAAACACTGTAATTCAAGTCTCAGCGTCCTCACAGGACAGCCATAAAGAAAAAAAAAAAAAAATCTGAGCAAACCTGGGATAGCACACCTCCACCATTTAAGTAACAACGCATCCATTTTTTGAGGAAAAATATGTTAGCAACAGCATTCGAATCAAAAGAGACATTCTTCGGCATCAGTGTTCATGAAAAGGGGAATCATTCTTTAAAAGTGTGACAGTACAGCGCGGTGATGTGAGGCCGATATAAAAGAAATAAGAAAAGTTAATTCAGTCGGAAACCAATACAATCTACAAGAAATACTGACGTGCGCCTGTAAACAAGAAAAGAAATTTGCTGGGTATATGTTTTACTTGTTACTTGTCATTGTGTGATTTGGCTTGTCAACATGATCAACAGTGCTGCAGATACTGTAACAGACCGAAAAATAAAAATCATTTTAGAGATTCAACATAAAAGCTTGACCAATTCTGCTTTAATTTCTTAACTGTAAAATATTATTTCTACTTTCCCGTTATAGTCCAGCAGTGTGTTGAACAGTAAAATAGCTTTCTTGTGCTGAATGTCTTAACAATGGTCTCAGAGCTGCGTAATATCCAAGTGAGTGAAGGACTTTGGCACTCGGCAGATAGAAGACAGTGATGTGATAAAACACTGCGTCGTCTCTGCCAGCTTATGCTCACAACACACACACTGAAAGAAATGAATGGCTCCTGGTATTTAGTGTGTGTGTCAACCTGAGTCCACGAGCTACATCACAGAGATCCTCATCTCCAATCGTGACATTTGAACCCCTGAAGCTTAAAAAGGGGGAGAAATTGTAAGTGGCTCAATAGATGGAACCAAATCTGACGAATGGCTCAATCCCAGAGCGTCAAATACAGACGCTTTGTCGCGGCCATCGGTGTTCAATAAGGGTGCCTTGTGCGGCGGTATGAAACGCATCGAGCTTTCCATTAACCCATCCGCGGTATCGGTAAACGCTCAGGGAAAGTGCTGTGGTGACGTAGTTTAAAGAGCGAAAGACACACACAGGGTGGGTGGATGGGTCCAACAACACAAGGCTTTCATCCAGGAGGCCGCTGTGCGAGTCCCGTGCGTTAAGTTTCACTTCCACGTTACTATCAGCTGTTCGTTCGTGTCCCGTGTTCACAACGTCCAGTGTCATTTTCACTGTACAATCGTAGTAATTTTAAGCCCAACCATGTGATTTTTCCTAAACCTAACTAAGTGTTTTTTGCTGCCTAAACTCAACAACATTAAGCACGTGTTTACTGCGACCGAAAAGTGACGCCGACGGCCGTGACAAAGCGTTGACGAGTTGGGATGAGAACGTGTTGCTATGAATGTCTAAGAGTGAAAAACAGTCCAGATTTCGTCTGTGAGTGTTCAGGGTTCTGCTACAACACGTGTTGCTACAGCGCGGCTCTGGCCAAGCCAAAAATGTTTTAAGTCTCTGTCCCTAAAAAGTAAAAAAGGAAAAAAAAGAAAAAATCCAAACATCATTACCTTGACTCTGGATTTTTTTTTACAATAGCCTCCAAAGCATTAGATTTATATTCATATATATATTTATATATTTATATATATATACCAATAAAATACATTACAGGTGCCACCCGAAAATGCAGCCAAACTCAAAACTGTGTCTGAAACCAAAGTAATAAGATGCAACACAGTAAGTATATATATACATATGGGGGGGGGGAGATGGGAAGCAAATAGGGGTGAAGGGCTGTATTAACAAGACCAATATTACAAAATATTCAAGAAGGCATCTCAGTTATTTTCTCTGTCCGTCTGCGCTGCCCTGTCCTCCGGGCCGAGGCCTCTGTTCCCTTTTCCTGCGGGCAGTTCGTCCCATCCACCGATCGGGTTTGTGATGAGTCTTTTTGTTTTTAAAAAATCCATCAGATGGGAATATGCAGCTTCCTGCTTGGTAATGTATGTGTGTGTGTTCTGGTGCGTGCATATGCTTGAATGAAGTGTATGCGGACATCCATCCATCCATCCATCCATCCATCCATCCATCCATCCATCCATCCATGGCAGGTCCCTACTTGAAGTTGGCGTAGTCAGAAAAGGCATCGATATACTCCTGGACCACTTTGTAGCAGAACTCGTACTGCTCCTGAGGAGGGGGAGGGGACAGGAGAAACAGCCATGTCAGTTGGAACTAGAACTTTTTTTTAAATCCATCACATTTCAATCACTGAAGTCAGTGATCCTTTGTATGAAGGCTTACCGTGCAAACAGCAGTACAATCACACAGCTGTAGTTTGGACTAAATTGGAAAAGAAAACTCCACCTATCAGCACCTCTAAAGCTTACATATATCCTTTTCTTATCAAAATTAAATATATGGTGTATATATAGGTTTTTTTAAACAAGGGAAAACCCGCAAAAAATAGGCGATAGACTCCTCTCCCATTGTGAGTATGCCGTGCGGTCGCACTGGCCTTTCTGTTTTTTTTTCCTGCTGTGTTACGTTTGACGTACCTGGCACCAGAAGCAGGATTAGTAAACAGTGAAAATGTTACAGAGGTTACTTCTTTTTCTTTTTTTTTTTTATATCTGTCACTTATTCAGTCTCTCTTTCAAACTCTCAAACCAGAGTTGGTGATTGTTGGAACAGTGGAAACACTAACAAAGACGATTTTTATTTTGTTTCTGTCGAATTTGAATGAAATCCGTTTTACGAAGATCAACGAGGTAAAATAACTGTTGTTGTCTGACTGGAGTCTTAGGCTTTGAGGAGAACATATTAATTGTTTGTTTTGTACATTAAAAAATTATAACTATTATCCAAATCCCTGTTGATTTTATTTATTATATATTCACTTCAACATCACATAGCATCGGACTGGAAAAGAGGTGAAAATTATTAAGCTGATTGTAACCGTTCCCACTGAAGACAAAAGCCAGGTGTTAGTGGGTGTTGGTGCTTTTGTTGTTCAGTGGGGAAGAGGGGCTTAATTAACACGTTACATCTAATTTGAGTAGGTTACGTGTCGGACCATTACTTAACTGGGACCAGTAACCTTTGTTTGTTGCCTGGCAACTGGACTCAAATTTTTTTTACACTTTGGTTTTTATAAGTAATAAACCAGATATAAGATGTTAATTCGAGCTACGCTAGCTGTTTCCAGTCTTTATGCTAAGCTAAGTTAACCAGCTCCTAGCTCCAGTTACATATTCACCATACAGACATGAGAGTGATATCAATATTCTCACCTAACTCTCAGCATGAAATATTCATTCATCCCTGCAAACATAATCTTAGGCTTTGGGATCAGGTGTCTGTTACATCTATTGGCTCCACAGTTAATAACTGTTTAATGACATAAATCCTATTTTCAATCTGAAACCAAAATCTCATCAGTGGCTCTTTGGCTAGAGCCCAGTTTGACTGCCAATAAATATGAATGGAAATACTCAAGTTGTTGAGATACCCTGTGCAGACAAATACGCTAAAAGTGGTGAAAATAAATCCTCGGCAGCGGTAATAAATCAAGCTTTTGTTTCTTAATTCAGTCTGTTGCTTATAGAGGAAATCGTGAGAAGAGCAAATGTCTCTGATGTTCATTTCAAAGATCAACTCGCTGCTTATTGGGCCTCGTGACAAAGGAATAATCAAAAGGTTGAAAGGGCCTCTCACCAGTGTCTGCACCATGTGTGGTCTCTGCAGTCTGAGGCTCTTGACTGTCTGGAAGACATCCAGGATGCCCTCTGCCTTCACCCTCTCCAGGACTGTACTCAACGCACAGAAAGTCCCCGTCCGGCCGGCACCAGCACTGCACACACACACACAAGTAAAAAAATGTAAACCTCAATATACACACACTGCAGTAAGCATGTGCAGAAATAACACACACACAAGAGGCTTTGTTGGGAGGAGCACACGTTAAGAGAAGGAGCATAGCAATATTTCTGGGAGCAGTTAAAATGTCACAAGGAAGAAGAGAACAATTCTCCTGAGCTGTTTTTTCCTGCTGCGACAATTTCCCAGACACACACACACACACCCTCACACACTGGATTGGCAGAAGCATTTCCACGTGAAACAGTAACACAAATTTGTTGTTTTAACTTCTGGGTAAAGAAGGCTGTGTGTGTGTGTGTGTGTGATTTACCTGCAGTGCACAGTAATGGGGTGGTTGCCAGACTGCTGCTGCTGTTTCTGCACCGCAGCAATTATGTTGATCATGCCTTTACCGTCGGTGGGGATGCCCACCTCCGGCCAGCCGTGGAAGTGGAACTGACGCACGGCTCGAGCCTTGTTCTCCTGGAGAGAGGGACGAGGGGCCGAAAGGAAAAGATTAGGATATGTTTTATAGTTAATACTGCAAAGATCGCTGTTGGTGTAATCAGGTCTTCAAAAGGCACAATATTAAGTGATAATATGTTTTGTCATCTGTTAGACCCTGCAGTGTGTTTGTATTTGGACCATCTGCTTGTTTCATTAGCAGTGTTTCCTTTCAATTGTCAAGCGAACTTTAAGCGAACCTTGGAAATGTAAAAAAAAAAAGAAGCATTTGCACAATATGGGAATATCCTTGAAGATGCCGACAGCAGAAACAGCTGATCAGTCATGTAAGTTAAATGTTCGCTACGTTAGAATTTATTCGGTAAAGGTGTTTCCATAATCCATTTAGCACATCAACTCTTTTTCAATAAAGGCAAAACACACCTCAAGCGAGCCTAAACACTTTTTTTTTTCGTAATTGAAGAAGTTGTATCCAATTTTGCCGTTTCCATACAGCTTTTCTAATGCGATACTTCAAAATTCACACAAAATATGTGAATGGAAACACGGCTATTGAGTCGTTCCTCACCCTGCTGTTGGTGACCAGGAGGTCACGCACCGTGTAGCTCTCGCTCTCCTCCTCCCTTTTAATCTCGATGGCGATGTCCCCGAAGACCACCACTCCATCACTGGGCCAGTACTGGGCACACTTTTCCTGCAGGACCCACAACGGAGACGGTCAAATCACCACGTTTAACGACATGCTAAGATTCTGAACATTTACAGGGAAATCTAAAATGTTAATGTCATCTAAATCTCTGGATATTGATTCTTTAATTCTCCAGTAATATCTATCAAAGAGAGAAACTAATTCCAATTACATTAATCATTAATTACATGAGCAAAGAATGAAACTGACACCAAATCCACCATGTTTGCTGGAAATAAACTTCCAGTTCTGGCCACTGAGACCCACAGGATCGCCGGCAATCCCGACCGGCATTACTGTCTTTAAGAGGCTGTAGCGGGATCAGTCTTAAAGCTGTGAAACTAGAAAACCTAAGGAATCCATTGGTACCACCTATGTCACGTTAGCTTGTTGGGAGGCTAAATAGCGCTCAAACTCAGGCAGAATTTTGTCGAGGGAAAAACTGGCATGTCTATTTACAAAGTTAATCTGATTTATGAGTAGAACAACTTGACACATAGTGCTGAGCTGCATCTCAAATTAATCTTCAGGTTCCCAGCTTTCAGATGACGTACACAACTTCTATGTGATATCTACTGTTGACCTGCTATCTCCCCCTAAAGACCCCCTGTACCCCCCCCTAAAAAGACAAAAATGGGTCTAAGTGGGTCTCTTAGGGGTTAAAGATGATTTCCTGGTATGACTGTTCAGCTTCAACAATCCCCAACAATTATTTTGACTCTTTGTTGTAGCTTTAAACAATCTGGCCACTAATACTTTATATCACATTTTGTTAAAGATCTGACATGAAGAAATGCTGGAAAACCACTAAAGATCAAGACGTTTTGCTCAGATTGTTATCATGTTATACAAGACCGGTGGCGTCATGTTATCATTGAGTAAATCATCTAATATCAATATTCTATTTTAGCCAGTTATCGACCTGATATCTAATACTAGTGTTTGTATCCGCACACACACACATACACACACCTGCCCTCTCTCCTCCAGCTCAGTGAGCATGACTATGGAGCAGCTCCTCCACTCCCAGATCATCCTCCAGAAGTCCTCGATGGTGTGCTGCAGCGGGCCCTGGCTCGCCATGTAGGAGTCCTTCTGGCGGTAGCCCTGTGGCCAGACGCAGGAAATGACAGGAAGTGATGTCCACGGGGGGGGAAGGAGGGATGAATGAATGGAGGATACAAAAATAAACAGCAGGAGGGAGAGAGGCAGACGTTAAACACCCGATCGATCGCTTGCATTAATGAAATGAAATGATCCACTCCGGTCCAGGTGCTTTTACACTCACGTCGATGAAAGAGGCATTGACGTAGTCGGTGTTCTCCTCTCCTCGCTTGACTGGAATGATCACTCTGTTGAACTCGTCTGGTGGAAGCAAGGACAAACATTAACCTTGACTGATGACACATGATCACACAGGGACTATACATCTGCAATTTCATCATGGCGTTCATCACTGCGTGTAGCCACAATGATGCTGTATAAACACACAGCTCACATCACTCACATGGAATGATCTGCAGGACTCGGTTCTTCTTCATGTTGGCGGGCAGGTTGCCTGTTCTCATCTTGTCGTTCTGAATCTTGATGGTTGTCAGCTTCTGGAAATAAGGAGATCACAGATTAAGACTTATAATGAGGGGGGTCAAAGTTAACGCAATAATAAAATAATTAAATGAAATTCCCTTTAACGCCACTAATTTCTTTAACACGTTAACGCAACTTGCACTCTTGCAAGCTAGAGTGAAGATACTGATAATGAGTGATAATCGCATGCAGTTTTAGGGCAAGTCATAGTCAAGTCAGCACACTGACAGCTTGAGTTTGCCATGTTATGATTTGAGCATATTTTTTTATGCTAAATAAAGTACCTGTGAGGGTTTCTGGACAATATTTGTCATTGTGTTATGTTGTTACTTGATTTCCAATAATAAATATATACATACATTTGCATAAAGCAGCATATTTGCCCACTATCATGTTGATAAGAGTATTAAATACATTTTAACAGTTAAAAAATGTGCAATTAATTTGCGATCAATCGCGATTAACTATATCAAATCGTGATTAATCGCGATTAAATATTTTAATTGATTGACAGCCCTACTTAAAATATGTCCGATAAACTTCAGATTAGAGGTTGACCGATTTGGATTTTTAAAGGCCGATTTAATAACGTCAGTTTGAAGCAGGAAAAAGCCAATAGCCAATTAATCAGCCGATACCTTACCTTCTCTTTTGGAGATCGACTCTATCAAACTTTAAGTAATAAATAGCTTATTATAGCCATTATATATTTGAGAGATGACTTTTGTGGGGAGAAATAAGCTGAAAACGGGTCAGACATGACATGATGTTGAGCTGTTCACCGGGACCGCAAAGGTTTAGCCCACATATTCTAACCCTATCAGCAGAAGGACTAACGCGTTGAAGGTTTTTGGAGTTTTTATGGAGTGGAGAATTGCTTATCTCTGATATAGTCTACACTGAAAAACCTAATTCAAAGTCTCTCGTGCTTTCATGGCTGGAGCGCTTGCCTCCTTCCCGACACACTAACAGACCTTGAATTCAGCCTCCAGACCGCTGCAGCCAGCTCCAGGTGAGGGGGCGTAGAGTTTGGCCAGGTGGGACTCCAGAGAGGTCACCTCCAGCTCTGTGTCTCCGTACAGGTAGTGCTCTAACAACGCCTGGAAGATGAACACGTACTGCATCTGTGGGACAGAGAGAAGGCAAGGCAAGTTTATATATATATATATATATATATATATATATATATATAGCACATTTCGGCAACAAGGCAATTCAAAGCGCTTTACATAAAACATCAAAAGCTTTGAGACAAAGTGCAAAAGAAACATTAAAAAAGGATATTTTAATACAATTAAAACAGTCATTAAAAATCCAAGAGAAGAGAAAATAAAAAGCTAAAATAGAATAAAACGGGTATGAAATACAAGAATAAAAGTTACAGTGCAGTGTAACTTTGCAGAGGAAGGTGAAGAGCAAGTGGAAGTAAAAAAAAAAAAAAAAAAACATTGGAGAGACTGGGAATTCAGGTGTGTCAACACTGGACTTACATCAGTCTGGACCATCTGACAGCGCTGGGCTCTGATCCTGGTGACGAAGCCGAACACGTCCACCTTCCTCTCAGTGTTCATCATGTCCAACATGGCATCGATCACAATGAAGGTACCTGTCCTCCCCACGCCCGCACTGACGCACAGAAACATGACATGTTGTGAGTTGTCATGCAGACAAAGACGCACAACTTAAATAGGCAAAAGAACGCGTTGACCCACTTACCTACAGTGGACCACGATGGCCCCGGCATACTGAGGGTTATAATTCTTGACCTTCTTGAGGAACTTGAGCATGCCGATCGGGGTGAAGGGCACCCCGAAGTCCGGCCAGCTGGTGAAGTGGAACTGGGTGACGAGCCGCTGAGGCTTCTTCCCAGACACATCTCCCACCTGAGACGCAAATAAAACCAGCTCATAAACCAAGCCACGACACGATGAGTGGGTGTCATCTAGGTTCTCATTTATGTCACTAAACTTAAATCACAGCACATCCAAAATTTCCCATCTAGTTTTAGTCTGCAGTGTGCAGATAAAAGATCTTTGTTGATACACACTACACCAGTGTTTCTCTTGTATGTGTGAAGGGTAAACACAGAATAAAACAATTATATCCTGGTACCAACATTAACGGGATGCAACCCGTTCTCACATTACGCGGATATTCTGTGTGTCATGAGGACGCGTTTTTAGGCTTTTTTTCGTGTGTCATTTGTACGCCACGCAACAAAACTACGGTAACGTCAGCAGTCAGGTTTAGGCAACAAAACCGCTTAGTTAGATTTAGGAAAAATGTCGTGGTTGGGCTTAAAATAAGTACATAAACTAAGTAAAATATGTACGGAAAACCCGTCACAAACGTCATTAACATAACCTATAAAACAAAACACCGGTCTCCTGGTTGAAAGTCCTGCGTTTGTTGGACCCATCCACCTCCCCTCCAACCCGCCATAAGCAGTTGTACACACTTCTTATTCTACATCACTAGCTCTGAGCATGGCATATTTACGCCAATGCGTTTACATTGCTGTCAGTACAGACTACATGTCGTACAAATGACACGCCAAAAGCAAGACAGACGTTCTCATTGGACGCTAAATGCCTTGCGCGTTATCATGTCATTCATACACCTTTTCGTGCGAAGGGGGTTCAAGATATTACCTGCTGGATGCAGAACTTGCGGATGGTGTAGTCCACCAGAACCATTGTGTCTTCCACAGACACGCGGATGTTCCCGTATGTCCAACAGCCCTGGTCCGGCCAGTACTGGGCACACTTACACTGACACACAGAGAGGGATTTAAGCTGTGTGGAATAATAGTCTCAATTTTATTCCAGTTATGGGAAAAAAAAGGGTGAGATTACAAATTAGGTTATCAAAAATTAACGATAATCTAATTATGTTGTATCTATGACAGAATAAGTATAGAAAAAAACCAGAGGTGGGACCAAGTCATTGTTTTGCAAATCACAAGTAAGTCTCAAGTCTTTGCACTCAAGGCCCGAGTCAAGACAGGCAAGTCCCGAGTGAAGTCCCAAGTCCTAAACTTTGAGTTTAGAGCCTAAACAAGTCTTAATGCGCTCTTCACCAAATGTAATACCATTTTAACAACAGAGCTGCTGGCGCTCAGTAACGTAACGTTAGTTCATGGTTTTCTCCTGCAACTTGATTGGATGCTGTCAGATTGGTTCACACAAAGTGAATCTGGGGAATTAAGTGTGAGATAATCAAATGCAAGTCACAATAATATTCACCAAAAATAAAGAGTCCAGAGTTCGACAAAAAGACGTCACTTTTAGGGGTTTCAGCAATAAACAACAAAAGATAGAAATTCAGTTTGTTAAGGTTAATTCATTTTTTTCCCCCACGAGTAAATCCTCTTCTGAAACAAATCAATAAAGGATCTCTCAAAAAGTAAATAAACCCGACATCTCTGACGCTGTCGGAGTTACCTCCGGTACCGTTGATGGTCTTTGTGCACACACTTTTTAAATAATAATAATAAATTTTACTCTTTGGGCTTGGGGGGGAAGGTATCAAGTATTTTCAAGTCAAAAGGCTCAAGTTCAAGTGAAGTCATGAGTCACTGGTGTTTAAGTCCAGTTGCAAGTCTTTTTTTTTTTTGTCAAGACAAGTCTAAAGTCATCAAATTTGTGACTCGAGTCTAAGTCATGTGACTTGACTCCACACCTCTGTAAAAACACAAAAAGAGATTGATGCAAACTCATGATTTGAAGACTAGTCATGCTTGCCCTCACACAAGGATTCACACAAGTGCACTGTTTAACCAACTTCACAGATTATAAATGAACTTTGCACGTAAAGATGTTAAACATAAAACCAACGTACTAGGAGGTTGAGGGTGATTTTGTTACCTTGTGCTTTTAAACAGGGTTATCCACTCTTTTACATCTCAAATGTGGATGTATATTTCATACAAAATGCACAAACGTCTCCTTTTAAGCTGTTGTATGATGTTATGAAAAACATGCATCCTCGTCCCTCCGGCTCTCCTACCTCTTTCCTCTCCTTCAGATTGGTCACCATGACGATGGTGGCTGTGTTCTGCTCCCAGATCATCCGCCAGTAGTCATTTACTGTTTCCTCCTTGGGTCCTGAGAGACGCAGACAGATACAGAAACTCAGAGGACGAGTAATGAGCTAAAAATCAGGTAGTTTGTTTCTGCTGCCAATGCAGACACAATCCTTACCTTGAGCTGCAATAAACTTATTCTTCTCTTGGTAACCCTGCCAAAGAAAGCAGAGACGTAAGGATGCAAATTATATTTAGAGCAGAATTGTGTCTTTTGTGGCAAAACACTGCACTTATACACACGTTAATAAAGGAGGCGTTGATGAAGTCGGAGTCTGGGACTCCCTCCAGAGACGAGAGATGCACCCTGGAGTGATCGTCTGAGGGAGGAAGCAGGAAACACAGTGAGGAAAGGAAAATAAAAAAGGAGCACAATGAGAGAGGGAATGACACAATGACACACTACAGTTTTTTCCATCTTAAATATAACTCAGTAAATCACTTTGATTGTCAGCTGTCTGATATTTACTGTGACTGTTCTGGTAAATGTTTCTTGAAATAGCAGATAAGAACTCAGTGGCATTGAGTGCTGCTTTATTAATGTCAGTCAGTGTCACAGTGTGGTGGTTCTGCTGTCACTCACATGGCAGGATGTTGACGTATCTGTTCTTTTCTTTATTCTCTTCCTTGGAAGCGGCGTCGCATGATGCCTGGATGGGGCAGACTGGCAGCGCCTAAACACACACACAACACAAAATACATTTAGAAAACAGGGAGGAAGAGCAGACGGACGTGTATCAGTTTCAAATATCTCTGTGTGACCCTGAACATCACTCCCTGTTGGCTTCTTCTGTTGTGTCTAATACAGATCACCCCAAATTCGGGGGTGTCTCGATATACTGGTATTGACGATAACTGTGATATTTACAAATGAAATATTGTTGTCATGTTAACACATATCACGCTTTTGTACAGTTATGGTTACAGACTCTCTCTCCACATGTATTTTGAGTGTAATTCATTTGCAAAGAAGGGAGACAAAATGCAAAATAAACAAAGTTAAAGACGAATTTGGCTGATGGCATTATTTCTTTTTTGACAGCCCTACCTCAAATGTATTTTTGTGTGAAAAATGTCAATCAGTGTTTCCCAAAGCCCAAGATGACGTCCTCAAATGTCTTGTTTTGTCCACAACCCAAAAATATTCAGTTTACTGTCATAGAGGAGTAAATAGTTGGCGATTAAATTCGTAGTTGACAACTAATCGATTAATCGTTGCAGCTCTAGAGATCTCACTATTATATTGGAAGCTAATTATTTCAACTGTTTGTTATTACTGTGAGCTAACTAGACTCCCCCAACCGCCCCCGAACTCTTTGAACTTCGCTCCAGCTCCGCCTCTCTAACTAGTTTTGTTTGTTGTTTTGTTGTTTTGTTTTGTTCTCAGATTAGTTGAACTTCTAATAATCTTTCCACGAATCGTCTGGCGACCGAAATACCCGCTTACTTGTGCCCCTGGTTGGGACTCACTTCTTTGGGCTACAGGGATGTGGGTTAAAGGTGAATACCACCCTCAGGATGTTATCAGAGGGTGTGTGTGTGTGTGTGTGTGTGTGTGTGTGTGTGTGTGTGTGTGTGTGTCTGAGTGTGCCATACGTTAAACTCCTCCCTGAAGAGCTTGTTGTCATCGGCCATGCGGCGGTTCATTTCTTCCTCCAGCTTGTCCACGGGAAGGGGCGGGTACTTCCTGTTTGTGCTGGGCGACCGGGCCAATAGCGGGACGCTCTGGAGTTCTGCGCCGGCGGGCAGGAAGGGAGGAGGCAGGAGGTGAGGAGAGGAGAGGAGGGAAGGAATGGGAGGGGTCGAGACAGGTGGAGATAAAGACATGAGAGAAAGGGGGGTGAGAATATGAGTACATCAAGTAACACTGACTTCTCTAAAGATGGCCACCAGAGGGCGCTGTGAGTCAACACTGTGACATGTGAGGGAGCTGACTGCAGCCCTGTTGGTTAGGTAATCACAGCGAACAAAAGCCTTCTGCCAACAGTCAACCAGTGAAATGTTATCGGTGAGGGAAGCAACATCAATCAAGTCTTATCAGAAACAACTCACAGTAACAAGTTTGGTCAAGCCGGCTGTACATATTTGCTGATACGACCCAAAAACAAATAAATTAGTGCTCAGTGTGTATGCAGCCACATCTGCCGACACACACACAAACACAGATGCATGCGTGGGTGTTTTACCTGTGTCATCTGATCTCCCGTTGGTCAGTCTGAAGGAGTTCGAATGGCTTCCTGCCTGCTTGTACTTCTTAAACCTTAAACACAGATCAAAGTGCATATTAATACACAGATACACACCGTCTCTCTCTCTCTCTCTCACACACACACACACATACACACACACACACACACACACACACTAACAAATAACACACACATTGCTTTAGTCTCGCAGCTGAATGCCAATCAGTCGTTGCCATGGTAACAGGAGCACCTCGGGCCTTCGCCACAGGTCTCGAGCTAGCGCGCAGCAGTGTGTAACATCAACCTGCACCAACCTGAGCATGTAGAGGATGATGATGATGAAGATGATGACCAGCAGGGAGGACAGGGCCACCATGACCGCTATGATCGGCATGTCGTCCGACTGGTTGTTGTCTACATCAGAGACAGAAGGAATAAATGGTTTGTGCCACACATTTGATGGAAAAAATTTAATCAAAAAGTGTGTCAACACTTGAGGTGAGTCAGCGTTTTGGTTCGACACCGATGCCAAATTCCATTACCATTACCAACTTATCATCCTATTACACAATTTCACATAAGCTCGGGGTGTCATATGTTAAATGTGGAGGTTTTATTAGCTTACTAACGGGATACATTTTATCAAGAAAATATATATATATACACAAAACAAGTGAGTGATTTTACCAAATTTTTTTTTTAATCCGTGCAAAAACCAGTTACTGAATGCTGCCACTGCGCACAGCCAAGAATCAGTCCAGCATATATCAACCCATAAAACCACAACAGAACAAGATATAACTTGTTAATTAGTCAGCTTTAGAAGTGCTGTTAGGTGGATTTTGTCACAATCGGACAGAGCGAGTTTAGCAGTTTCATCCCTGCCTTTTAAGTCTTTATGCTAAGTAGGGCAGCAACTAACGATTATTTTCCTTGTTGATTAATCTGTCGATTAGTTTCTCGATTAATCGATTAGTAGTTTGGTTTATAAAATGTCAGAAAATGGTGAAAAATGTCGATCAGTGTTTCCCAAAGCCCAAGACGACGTCCTCAAATGTCTTGTTTTGTCCACAACTCAAAGATATTCAGTTTACTGTCATAGAGGAGTAAAGAAACCAGAAAATATTCACATTCATGAAGCTGGAATCAGGTTTAAACTTTTTTTTTCTTAAAAAATTAGTTATTCTGACTAATCAATTAATCTACTTATAATTTCAGCTACTTGAATAGAAGTCTAGTGGCTGTTTAAAGTCCCCAAAACGTTTCCATTTCCATTCAGACAAGACAGATTTTCAGCTTGTTAACATGTTCGAATTAATGAATGAATGAATGTGGGTAAAAAACATAAGCCACGGTCGTAAAGTGACCTTTGCTTCTTTCGACACCAGCCTGCATCTTTCCTTCCCATAATGGTTGTCCATGTTAATATTTCATTGGTTTTCCGAAAGAAAAAAACAAAACACAAATGGAGATGCGGAGAGAGAGCAACAGGCTGTCCTTTGGAGCGAGCAGATAAATCACAGTTTAACTGAGGCTCGACCCTCTGCTTCTATCACCGGTTATACCCAAGATGACAGCAGACACACGGTGATGGTAGAAAATACTAAAATATTTAGGACGAATTCTATATGATTTATTTAGAGTGTAAATATTATACGCTTTCTGTCATAAAGCAGAAAGCATGTGGTGCTGCTGAGCACTGCGGTCACATCAGTGTAACACTACAAATTAGATATTACACGGACCGAGTTATCTATTCTTTGTGATGATTACAATAGCTGACCAATTTGTCTATGTTTCCACCATGAGGTGAAGGCAATCCTATAGTCTTCCTGGTGACCTTTCACTGTTAACACAAAAGACTTGATGAGATTTGCCTGAACAACAACAGGAGTTTGGTGCACAACAAACTGGCTGCCGTTTGTGTGCTGATGACCGGCCTGGAAGACACAACAAAAGAAGAGATTCCTCTAGAAAACTGCACCGTGGTGGTGGGGACAATGCAATGACAAAATCAGCTGTTCCGCGGGCCGACTCAAAAATTCAAGAAAGCTCTTAACGTTACAGACAAAAATACGCTGCAAAGAATGCATCATTTGACTTCACGCTCCATATGCACTTTCTGGTGGGGAAAGTAGTTTGGAACGCCGCCCGGTTCTGTTGCATTTTCAGGCACAATTCCCAGGACTTTTCAGTGTTCGGCCTCGGACAATGTGTACATTGAACGGAGCAGGAGCACAACGGGCTGCGGGGATCATGTGGAATTGACACAGCCTTGACGAATCTAATGCCATCTAGAACTGCTCACAGCGCTCCACACAGACGGCCGGAGGGAGACAATAGAGGCAATTACATAACACCTACGAGCCCAAAGTGATTATGTAATGGACATACTGTATTAGCAGTGCAGGCACATCTGTTGTATTTATGTTGACCAGTTTCCCCTCAAGTCCTCAAATACACACTCGAAGAATTTAAAGCAGTTTTCAAATCTTGTTTAACCAACAGCAGGATGATTCAGAACGTACCTGCTGTTATTGTACTTGATAATATAAAAAAAACATCTTTCCAAATCAATCAGCGACATTCAGTAGTGATTTGTGCATTTCTCTATACATGTAATATGAATAATTAATGTAAAAGAAAAGGGTGTGGGTCATGTTTCACTGACAAGGATATTACTAGGATGGTCAGTATACAGACACATAGCTGCTATAAAAAACCATGAAGCTGAATAACACTTGAAATTTCAAGTGTTCTCTTCAGCTTTAAAGTGTTGGAGTCAATTGTAATGCGAAAAACCTCAACTCAAAAGCAGCATTTCATGAAATGGAGACGATCGTATAGAAATTAGGGCTGTCAAAGTTAACGCAAATTTGTTTTAACGCCACTAATTGACACAACTTGCAATTTTTACGTTGTAGCGTGCTCAGTTTTAAAGCTAGAGTGAAGATACTGACACCATATGAAACTAGAAAACCTAAGGAATCCATTGGTACCAACCATGTCATACTAGTCTACACTTTTGTGTAAGGAGGATAAATAACGCTCCAAACTTGTGCTAAATTTTGGCGATGAAAAACTGTCATGGCCATTTTCAAAGGGGTCCCTTGACCTCTGACCTCAAGATATGTGAATGAAAATGGGTTCTATGGGTACCCACGAGTCTCCCCTTTACAGACATGCCCACTTTATGATAATCACATGCAGTTTGGGGCAAGTCATAGTCAAGTCAGCACACTGACACACTGACAGCTGTTGTTGCCTGTTGGGCTTCAGTTTGCCATGTTATGATTTGAGCATATTTTTTTATGCTAAATGCAGTACCTGTGAGGGTTTCTGGACAATATTTGTCATTGTTTTGTGTTGTTAACTGTTTTACAATAATAAATATATCCATACACTTGCATAAAGCAGCATATTTGCCCACTCCCATGTTGATAAGAGTATTTAATACTTGGTAAATGTCCCTTTAAGGTACATTTTGAACAGATAAAAAATGTGTGATTAATTTGCGATTAATCACGATTAAATATTTTAATCGATTGACAGCCCTACTACAAACCTACACTCAAAAGCAGCTTTTCATAAAGTGAAGTCGATACATATATAAATCCTCACTCAACACTGTTTGTTTTCACATTAAAATAACAGCTTTTAGCCGTCTGGGTCGTCTAGTTCGGTGGATTCTTGTGGATGACTGGCCAAATGCAGGTGTGTCACGTCAGGATATTTCCAGCGCTGCTACAATGGAGTCTAAAAGCAGAAAAGTGTCCGACTATCTAAAATATTAAAAGGTCGACTATTGACCAGAAAGCTCACTTGCTCGCTCTTTCTAGCTGTTGCTGCTGCTGCTGCTCTGTCAGACTGCATGAATAACACACGGCTAGATGGAGCAACAAAACAAAACCAGCCTCACACTCTTATGTGGTTCCACATCAATCTGTGATGTTTATGTATTCTAATGAAACTTTGTTTTCTTGTTGTATCCAAGTACTTTTACTTTAGATAAGCCATTGTTCACACGTAGCATCAAAATGTGTCTTGATGTGATCTGATGACAAGTTGCGGCGGCTCTAAATACATGCTTCAATGCACCCAGAATGTGTTGAGAATTCAAACCAAATTTAGGAGGGACGCATTAAAGGACCGACCAGTCATCTTTATAGTGTGCGCAGAGCAGGAAAAACCTCCCAGACACAGCTGTATACAGTTGATCTGCCAGTGACAAACAACTTGGATAAGAACAACCACAACACAACGGTCACCAAGGCCATTTTTTCTGCTCTGTTTTCTGTTTTTGCCACAGCTAAAATCAAATGTAAGCAACAAAGAAAAATCCCATCATCATGACACAATCCGCAAATATCTGGGTACAACACACAGGGTCTGAACAGTGCCTTAGAGATCTCCCACACTTCTCTGAATGACTCCGAACAACTGCAGTGAACGTGAGACCGGTAACTAAGTGATAGCGATAACCACGCCATGGTAAGTGGGTGTTTTTCCATTCAAGATAAAAATGAGTCACAGCCTCTCCAATCACAACTCAGCATGTCTTTTTGCTTCACGGCGTTCTGGTCTATTGAGGCTACCGCTGGTGGAGTACCTGGCATCTCTGTGTCTTTCTATGATTTGTCCCAGTATGAATGCAGAAAGGTGTTGCATACCTCTAGTAAGTTTAGACACAAAAGCTGGGTTTCCACCAGTCCTGGTAATTTTAGTTCTGGGACTACTTTTCAAGGAACTAAAAGGTTCCTACAGCTGCATTTCCACCGTGGTCTAAAGACCTGCGAAGATTAGACAAATAAGTCTACTGAGGTATGAAAAAGCAACATGACAAGGGACGAGGGCTGCTGGTGGTCGCAGGGGTTAACACGCTCTGCAGCCTGCAGTTCAGTGTGCCCGCCCGTTTCATCTAAAAAGCACATTGGAAAAAAATAACCATTGCTCTGTCTGTGTCTCGTATCGACCAGTTTGCCCGCCGATCTCTCTCCTCTTTTTCTCTCGGTCTTATTCAAAATGAGTCGGAAAGCAGACAGCAAAGCCTAACTTTACTTTTTATGTTATCAAACAAAGACAGATGCTCTCCACTCGTCCTAAAATGGTCATAAATCGATACTAGAGTACTTCATTTTGTATGAATGAAGCGGTACACAAGTTGAAGCCGTTGAAGCAGCGGCCCTTGTGTGTGTTCACCAATCAGCGAAAAGTCATCCTGCAAGCCCCACCCTGAAAGTTCCGGTATTTTCAGAAAGTGCTACCCTTCGACCAGGGCCTTTTTTGGGGGTAAAAAGGCCCCGGAAAATGTCCCTGAAACTTAATTCAGACTCTGGTCTAAAGTCAAAACGCAATGAGTTCCTCAAAAGGTTCGAAGCGGGGCTAATCCCTCGCTCTTTAACTCTGGGGATGGCGCTTCAGGGTGGATATTACCTCCAAAGAAGTCAAGAGAGTTTCTCACGCTAAATAAACGGACACACGGACGCCGTGAATATGAACCAACACTCACCGTGCGGGCTGGTGTCCGAGGTGAACCCCATCCCAGGTTCTGTGGTGGCCTCCGTGTCCTCAGTGACTACATCCCCATCAGAATAATCAGGAGTTGGGGTTTCTGGAGGGAGGGTCGTGGTCTCGTTGTCTCCCCCCGCTGGGTTGGGAGGAGGGGGAGGCTCGGTGCTCGGCGGTACCTGAGGGGCATCGGTCGGAGCTGGAGGCGAGGGAGCGGGGACCGGTAACAGCCGCCCCGCGCCGTTGGGACCCGCCGGTTGTACATCCTCCTCACCAGCTGGGCTCGTGGTTGTTGCTGTTGTTGTTGTAATCACCGGGAGGACTGCGGGGGCGAGCGTTGTGGGTGGGCCTGTGGGGGCTTGTGTGAGTGCGACTGTAAAGTTGAGGGAGGGGGCGACAGGGGGGTCTGTTGGTTTGGCGGTGATATTTGGAGGACCTGGAGAGAGGAAGACAAGCAAAATATGTCATTCTTCACTGTGAGCCTTTTAAACTTAAGAAGGTGTGCAAGTAAAGGAATTTGACGTAAGAGGACGCGGTTCGTACTTGTGATGGGGACATGATCCTGGGCTGAGGCCCCGAGGGCGACACCGAGCAGCAGGAGCAGGGGACACACACCCATTCTGCCCTGCATGGAGGAGGCACAACAAAAGGGACAAGAGGGTATTAGTCAAAAAACAACCTCAAATCTCATTGAAATCAGTTACTGAATCAAGACATTCAGGGTTTTACGTGTCGTATAATATAGTTTTGTAACCCTCTATCCTAATCCCACATGCTCATGTTTGGAAGGTAATACTCCTACATTTGAAATGAAAATGAAACACTTGCATAACGTTAGTCTGCGTGTGATAAACGCCGCTTACCTGAAGAAGCGAAGTTGGCATCAATCACTCATTCGCACAGCGTGGTCCTAGAACGCAAACAGAAGACATCATCATTATTTTTGCTTTAACAGTCTAGAAAATATATCATTTATTTACTAAATCTGACTCCTCGCAAAAATCTTTTTGCAAGATCAGTATCAGGATGAATAATGTAGGACGGCGTTCTGAGACACACAGAAAGAAATATATGGTCTATTCAGAGACACGTGTGTGAAGACAGCATGCTGAGTATTCTCCCTAAAAGTTTTATTAGGGCTTAGCAATACTTTAATATTATCTGGCGACTTCCAGTGGAATCATACCATCTTGACATGCTGATTAGGGGTGTAACAATACATCAATCTGGATCGATATGTATTGATTAGGGCTGTCAATCGATTAAAATATTTAATTGCGATTAATCGCAGATTTAATCACACATTTTTATCTGTTCAAAATGTACCTTAAAGGGAGATTTGTCAAGTATTTAATACTCTTATCAACATGGGAGTGGGCAAATATGTTTGCTTTATGCAAATGTATGTATATATTCATTATTGGAAATCAATTAACAATTGTCCAGAAACCCTCACAGGTACTGCATTTAGCATAAAAAATATGCTCAAATCATAACATGTCAAACTGCAGCCCAACAGACAACAACAGCTGTCAGTGTGTCAGTGTGCTGACTTGACTATGACTTGCCCCAAACTGCATGTGATTATCATAAATTGTTACCAATGGATTCCTTAGGTTTTCTAGGTTCATGTGGTGCCAGCATCTTCACTCTAGGTTTAAAACTGAGCCAACTACAACCAAAAAATCGCAAGTTGTGTTAATGCGTTAAAAAAATGAGTGGCGCTAAAACAAATTTGTGTTAGCGTGTTATTATCGCACTAACTTTGACAGATAGGGCTGCAACTAACGATTTTCATTGTCGACTAATCTGTCGATTATTTTCTCGATTAATCTATTAGTTGTTTGGACTATAAAATGTCAGAAAATGGTGAAAAATGTCGATCAGTGTTTCCCAAAGCCCAAGATGACGTCCTCAAATGTCTTGTTTTCTCTACACCTCAAAGATATTCAGTTTACTGTCATAGAGGAGTAAAGAAACCAGAAAATATTCACATTTAAGAAGCTGGAATCAGAGAATTCAGACTTTTTTTCATTAAAAACGACTCAAACCAATTAATCGATTATCAAAATAGTTGCCGATTCATTTCATAGTTGACAATCAAATTGTTGCAGCTCTAAAAAGCCATAACAAAGTATTATTGTTATATTGAATTCAACCACATCACCCAGCTCTTCTCTTTTTGAAACATCTTAAAAATGTGTTGACTGTGATACATTCATCACCAGCAGCATGACCAGAACAGAATTAGTGTCACATTTAAATTCCTGCAGTAACGGTGAACCAGCACTTAGACGCTCTTCACCAGCTGATACGGGGACGAGCGAGTCGAGGCCAGAGGATGGACAGACTCGGAGAAAGCACGACGGCGGCCGGGTGGTCGGTCGGTCGGCCTGGCTGACTGTCAGTCTTTCGTATAATCCCAGAGGCCAACAAGGCTGTTGTCTCCCTGACTGGACTGTGATAATCCCTAGACCTAATCCCATGGTCCTGACCCTGGAATAATCCAGCCGTCTGCCTCTGCTTACAGAGATACTCCAGCGCTGCACCGAGCCAAACACCGCAGCCCTACCACACACAAACCGATGCTTTAGATCAGGGATTATTGCATCAGTGGGCAGAGGATAAATTGGGCGCTAAAAGCTCTAATAGTGCCAGTTGCCAATCTTCTGGTGTTGTGAACTAAGCTCATTCATTGCAGTACTTACAGTCTGGTTTTAGCAGAGCGCTGTTTGGCTCCGGATGCAGCCTGAAATGGGGCATGATGAGCAACTTCTGTAGTCAATGAGGATGCTATTAACCTACAAATCCAATTGTTGCTAACCCTCCCTACCTCCCTCCCTCCCTCTCCCTCTCTCTGTCACCCATTCATGCATCCATTTAGTCTGCTTCCAAAAAACAATTCATGCCTTCAGAAAAATGGACAATCGAAAAATGTTGACAGATTTTAGTACAATTATCAAAATGCTACAAAAGACCCTTTTCATACACACTACCGGTGTTTTGGAGAAGTTTCTTTTGGCACACTTTTTAAAGAGAAATAAGAGCAGGATGTGCTTCTGTTCTATTCATAGACACGTTTCTAAATTAGACAGCAAGGTCTGACATCAAGACTGTCTCTCTTGTTTGTATTTGTCTCTCGGGCTGCAACTAATAATTATTTTCATGGTCGATTAATCTGCTGATTATTTCCTTTATTAACTGATGAATCATTTAGTCTATAAACGGTCAGAAAATGGTGAGAAATGTGTTCACCGCAGTTTACCAGAGCCCAAGGCGATGTCTTCAAATGTCTTGTTTTGTCCGACCAACAGATAATCAGTTTACCTTCGTCAGTGACGAATGAAACCAGCAAATATTCCAACACGTTCTCATCCGAACTCGTCACATACTGAGGCTTTATCTGACCCCTCGGCGTCACTTTTCGGTCGCAGTAAACACATGCTTAACGTTGTGAATTAAACAAAAACACTTGCTTAGTTTCAGGCTACAAAACCACTATAGGTTTAGGAAAAAACAACATTTGTACAGTGAAAATGTGACTGGACGTTGTGAACATGGGACAAAAACGAACTGCTGATTGTAACGTGACGCACGGTTCACCAACAGCGGCCTCCTGGATGAAAGCCTTGTGTTTGTTGGACCCATCCATCTCCCCTCCCTTCCTCCCTTAGTGTGTTTTTTTCGCTCTTTAAACTGCGTCACCACAGCACTTTCTCTGAGCGTTTACTGTTGCCGCGGACGGGTTTACATTGTAGTTAATGGAAAGCCCGCTGAGTCTCATACCGATGCTAAAGGGTGCCTTGTGCAGCTGTGACAAAGCGTCGGTATTTGACGCCCTGGGAATGAGAACGGGCTGAAAATTCACATATGACAAGCTGGAAATAAAGAATTTGGGAATTTTTTTCTTAAGAAAACTACTAAAAATGATTAGCAAAATTGTTGCCTATTCATTATCTGTCAAACAACTTATTGATTCATCAACTAATTGTTGCAGCTCTAATTATGTCTAAAACACAACAAAGACAGGAAAAACAGCCTTTACAATACCTTTGTACTTTCAGTTAATGAGTTTGCAAGTACATTATTATCCTGCTGACCCAAAAGTATTTTAATTCATATATCAGATAAATCAGTGAGTGACAGGTGTGGGCAGTGGTGGAAGAAGTTCTCAGATTCTTTACTTGAGTAAAAGTAACAATATCACACTGTAAAAATACTCTGTTACAAGTAAAAGTCCTACATTCACAATTCTACTCGAGTAAAAGTACTAGAGTATTACCAGCAACATGTACTTATAGTAGCAAAAGTAAGTCCTCAATATACAAAATGGCTTGAAGAATTATGGAAACTGAAAGGTCCCGAAAGCTACAAGATATAAAAACAACATGTTTGGAGGGGGACTTCAGTGGCTATTACAGGAATGTGGGCCTTTAATAGAGAACAATACATCATATTTAATAAGTTGATCAAATGTTTTGTTTGTAAAATTAAAGTAACTACAGCTGTAAAAAATAAATGTAGTGAAGTAAAAAATACAATATGTCCCGCTGAGATGTAGTGGAGTAGAAGTATAAAGTAGCATAAAATGGAAATACGCAAGTAAAGTACAAGTGCCTCAAAGTTGTACAATACGTACAGTACTTTAAAAAAAGCAGTATGCACTATATTTGCACTGTGTTCAAGTCATAAATCAACGTGCGTGTTGCTTCCTTCCTTTCCTGTCAGGTCATATAGACATAAAACACATAAAACATCCCCTGCTAACCTAAAAAAAACACATCACAACCCTAAACCTTACCTCTACTATCCTCTACTATCCTCCCCCTCAGTACTCATTAAAAGGAGTGACTCAGCTATAACGGACAAGCTTGGGATCGGTACCGTTGTGTGTGAATTAGCATTATAAGGCATCTGGCGTGCGTATTAGGCTAACTTCGATGTTCACATCAACAAGCTTTTTTTTTTTTTTTGGCTAACCTTTCCTTAATGAAGCATGACTCATTGTTCTCTGCGTGCCATCCAGGGAGGCTGGATGATGTGTCACTGTGTTGGTGTAAGTGATATAAGCCGGTCCTGTTGCTAACCTTCACTTCACAGATGCTGCAGCAGCCCGAGAGGTTTTTATCTAGAGAGACTGTAGACCCGGGAGAACAACTCCCTGGAGATGCATCTTAATGTGTTTCGGCCTCCTGGGACGCAGCAGTCTTCCAGTGTGTGTGTGTAAATGCATGCAATTCTCCTTTCAGCCGACTTATGTGTTGGTAGAGGACATCATTAATTTACGAGGCACTGGGCAAGTGCTTCTATTTGTGCCACTTTTAGGTTTTGTGCCGTCAGAGCTCTCCATTAAAAAGATACTCTGGGTGACGTGTTGCTGTAATTTACACTCAAATGATGGAGGATGCATCGTAAATAAACTGTTTCCAATTATTTGTTTGGATGTGTAATTACATTATTATACAAGACATTACCATTTAAATCACTCTATAGTGTCCTGATCAGGCTCTAATAATGCCTATACAATGGCTAATAATAAGCATTTTCTTGTTGACAGATCAAGAAATGCTTCTTTTCAAAAAAACAAACACCTACTTTTATTGATTTGATCTCATGTGTCATAAACAGATTTCATTGACAAAGCACTTGTCATCTTTAGTCGGTTTCCTTTCAATCCAAGCCTCCCACTCGGCGTAGTGATACAGCAGGAGAGTAAATATCTTTCCGACGGTTTCATCACGCTATTCCCTGCAGAGGAAACATGTACTTGCCCATCTATTAGTGGATGAATGTACTCAAAAGCTAGTCACGCCGCTCACGCTCTCCTGACTTTGGGCTGGTGTTGTGCAACCATGTGAATATTTCTCAGACAAGGAAGAGCACATAAGAGCAGTCCGCTGGGATACGCTGGCCTATGGCAAAGTGCAACACTGCCACAGCTTTCTTAAGACTATGACGAGCTACAAGCGACAGAAATCAATAGTGTGACTGGAGGGAATAAGAAACACAAAAATGTGACGGGACATTTGCTTCCTTTTTTGATGGAAATCCAAAATGACTACGGCTTCTTTCCTTTCCATCCCTTATTTCCCAGTAGTATTATTATAAGCATATTTGCAGTATCAGAACCTACTGCACTAGCATGAATGACACTGGGATGACAACAGGACTTAATACCAAATTATGTCCACTGCATTGAGTGTCAAAACTTACTATTGAAAGTTGGCATTGAATACTTGGGCAGATTCTTAGGCTTGTTTGTTTATTCTATGATTCCTGATCTACAGAGGGAACTTTTCTAACTGTATTTTATCCAAACAAATCAATTAACAACACAAAACAATGACAAATATTGTCCAGAAACCCTCACAGGTACTGCATTTAGCATAAAAAAAATATGCTCAAATCATAACATGGCAAACTCAAGCCCAACAGGCAACAACAGCTGTCAGTGTGTCAGTGTGCTGACTTGACTATAACTTGCCTCAAACTGCATGTGATTATCATAAAGTGGGCATGTCTGTAAAGGGGAGACTCGTGGGTACCCATAGAAGCCATTTTCATTCACATATCTTGAGGTCAGAGGTCAAGGGACCCCTTTGAAAATGGCCATGCCAGTTTTTCCTCACCAAAATTTAGTGTAAGTTTGGATGGTTATTTAAACTCCTTCGCGACCAGTGAAGTATGACATGGTTGGTACCAATGGATTCTTTAGGTTTTTCTAGTTTCACATGATTCCAGTATCTTCACTCTAGCTTTACAACTGAGTCCGCTACAACCTCCGATTGATTGCGTTAATGCGTTAAAGAAATTACTGGCGTCAAAACGAATTTGCGCTACTACTGCTTTTATTAACTTTGACAGCCCTAGTATTAAAATGATGATATTGGCATTGATACCTAACCCTAAATAACAGTTACTGATTCATATTTATTTAGAGTACATCAGCGGGGAATGTCTGGAGGCTATGTAACATTTGCTGAACCTCTGTGGCAGCTAGTTGTGGCAGTAATTATAAATGCTAAAGGGTAATGTAAAATTAGCACAAGTAGATAAATATGTGTAATATTTGCTAACATTAGCGAACATTAGACCACCATGAACTATTGGTCATACCAGACCAAGTGAGGCTGCAGCTGCAAAACACCGGTGTGTATTAAACTGAGAAAGGGTGTGTTTTATTTATTTTTAACTTAATGTTTCATTTGTAGGAGGAAGAAGGTGCTATTTCTTTTCAACAGTCCCGCTTTAACTGTTGCAGATGTTTATGAAGCTTTCGTGATATTTCTGTTTCTTTACTGTGAACCTACTTTATCTGATTACATTTGATCAAATGTATCAATTACGTTACGTCTGCTTAAGATAAAGATAGAGATTTTGTAAAGCATTTCTTTGTACTGTAACACAAAGAAAACAATATACATGAAAGCAAATGATGCATTCAATTACAGAAACATGTTGGGAATGCACAAAATCATTTCATTATATAAAACTAAATCTAATCTAATCTAATAATGTAATCTCTAATATTCTCATATCTAATCATGTATAACAACAAATTTAATTTGATCTTATGTGGGAAAGTCCCCCCCCGTTGAGCTGAACTCGATGCGAGCGGTGAGAAAACGAGCAGCTAATGAAGACAGTTGCTTCTGGCCGACTGCAGACCTCGTTGGAGTGCAATCACACAGTTGTGAAAGGGCTGGGCTGTTCCCATGCCATTTCATTCACACAGTGAAAGGAACACTTATAGGTAGAATATAAAGGAAGTCCAATTACATCTCCATGACAACCACAGGGCCAAGACGTAAGATCAATGCAAGGTAGTCATTTAATATAGAGAGTTCCCACTCAAGTCTGTGGATTTCACTGATGCTTTTGTATTTACCTGTGTGACCCTATAGGTGAAGTAATAAGTATCTTCTCCGACATGAATTAATGAAAAGCTCGAGACGAAGACAGGTTTTACAAAAGGGATTTCTCGTGGGAAGAAAATACTTTATCCTGAGACTAGAATCTTTAATAGGTGCAGCTGTTTCCTCGGTTTATTATGTGTTGTTTGATCTAGATTTCGTCAAACAGATCCTGCAGGAATCCTCTATGTTTTATTCTTAAAATCATATTAATAATTCAAAGAGGATACCCCCCCCCCCCCCTAGGCAAATGAGTGAGCTGGAAAACCAACAGACACAAACCCCACAAGCCCTGCTGACATGACACCAGCGGCGGTGGTCGAGGGGACTTCACCATTCATGCAGAGAAATATTTCCCTCTGGCTTTCTACAAGGCATCCTGCTTCTCTCGCCGCTGCAGCGCTAGATAATGCTTGTCTGTCTGTCTCCATTCATGGCATATTAATACTGTTTCTATGTCTTGAGAGGGGTGGGGGGGGGGGGGGGGGGGGGTCGGGGCAACAGGAATACTGTGAATGCTTCTCTTCACGGGAGACTGAAGTAGGCCTAGCCCTGGGCCGCTAGGACTCTCGCTCTGAAACAGACCACAGATTATACGTCCCCGGTGCCACATACAACAGCCACAATCCTCTGGACTTCCCTTTCTGAGGGATACTACTCCCTGCTGGTGCGGTTTGTGTTCCTGTTGGCTTCATTCACGGGCTGGTGAGTTGATGAAAAGACGAGGAGAAGCCGGGGATTACTGTTCTGGCTAATCATACGGGCGAGAGTGACCGCCGTGTCTGTTATTAAGCCCGTAATGATGATTTGGTTCCATCGGGCCGGACGGATCAAATAAAACTCACTTGTTTCACTGAGTGAAAGTGGTGAGTCGGTGAAGCTCTGCTCTGTGTCTGCTCCATTGTGGGGTTTCTCACAGAGCATGCCAGGGGCCTCTCAAGCTTTCCCACATTGGACACAGAGAGGATGTGGAGGCGCAAAGCATGGCCTCCCCACAGAAGCCACTGTGACCTTGAAGCGTGGTGTGGGGCCAAACGGCCGGCGCAAAGGGCCACAACGAAACCTGATTCACCATCACTTCTGCTATTTGAAACCGATTTCTACATCCAGCTTGCAGCCAAGGCTGGGCATCAAACCTTAATACCTTTTTGGTGCTAACCAGAACGTGTCCGTAGCACCAAGTACCGAAAACTTTCAAGCCATGAAAGATGGAATGAAATGCCGCCTGGTCAGATTCCTAGTCCTGTTTACTTTGATCCAACGCCTTCTTTTTCATTCAGACAGTTTTTAGACTTGTAGAGCTGCTGGTGTTTATTACGGCTGTGTATTGGCAAGCATCTGGCAATACGATACGTATCATGATATAGGGGTTAGGATTCAATATATTTTGATTTCAGAACGGTGAGATCTGCATTTGCATTTATCACAGTTCCTGTAACATCCAACATCATAGCACTACTATGAGAGGGCACATCTCTTGGCAAATGAAATTAAGTATATTGACTGAGTTCATCTTTTCATGTAAACTATTGATTAAAATCATTACAGTGTTTTTGAGGATCGATACAGTATCACAAAACATTGCGATATTTTCTTCCACCCTAGTGTTTACACCACACTTAACATTTAAGAAGTTTGCATCTTTTGTTAAACAAAAAAGTGAATTTATTTCTAGAAAAGCAAAATGCAAATGATAAAAAGTCCTTAAGTAATAATAACACTACACTGTAATAATACTGTTAGAAGAAAAAGTCATTTTTTGAAAATCTTACTTAAGTAAAGGTACAGCGGTATTATGAGCAAAATGTACTTAAAGTATAAAAGTACTACAGAAACATTTGTTAAATGAAAGATTATTACTGATTTATTCAGGTGTAAGTAGCAGTTATAGTTGGCTGAGGTGCATCTAATTCTAATCCATTTTGCATACTGTTGGTAGTTCAATTTATAACAATGTCTCATATCATGTAAGCTCTTCAGACATTTTTATATAAAGTCTTAATTTTTAAAATATGTATCTAATACTGGCAAATAATGTAGTGGAGTTAAAGTTACAACATTAAATGTAGTAGAGAAGAAGTATAAAGTGGCATCAAATGGAAATACTCATGTAAAATACAAGTACCTCAAATTTGCATAAAAAGGCCGTCAGATTTTTGCTAGTAAATGAGCGGGGGCCTTTGGGTGCTGGCAACACAGAAGTTCATTTGCATATACTACCCACATTGTAATGATACATTACAAAGCTGGTTGAAAATCTGCAAAGTATTCCTATAAGAGCTTGAGTAAATGTACTTTGATTCATTCCACCATTTGATTTCCCTGCCACACTTTCTATCTTTGCTTTGGTCAATTAGGTTCTGTAACAATAGGAACCCGAAGTCAAGGTTCTCATATCTGAAGTGACCATCCTGCTGCACTCGTTCCCTCCTCTTCCTCTGAGAGATAAGAAGCCAATCCGAGATGAAGAGACAATCATCTGAGACTCGACTTCACGTGACAGTGATTCTCCAAAATCCCTTTTCCTCCACGCCCTTCTGTAGGTGGTGCATTCAAAGACTTTTCAGGCTCGCTAACATGTTCTTTTGGACATTTTTTCACAGCAGGGCAAGAAAGGTCTTGCCGGCTCGAAGGCCGATGCCAAGGGCAAATCTAAATATTTATAACCACGGCTCTCAACTGGTTTTGAATCAGACCCGAGTGTGACCTCGTTCACGAAGGCATTGTTTAAAAAAAGCACATCAAAGTTTTTCTCTGGGAGTAAAAAACTGACTAAAAGACAATAACCCGATGTGATTGAATGTGTCGTTTTGCTTATAATCTCTGCATTTCCTTAACAAAAAGAGAAAATATAGATTTTAAGCCCACAAAACAGTGAATGGAGGACACATTAACATGAGAAACACGAGATGTAGTGTTTAGCAATCAAGGAATTTATGTAGCTCTAGTTAAGGTATAGAGGTACAACCTGGTGTAATCCTTTATGTGCAAGAGTTATTAATATACTGTTACGGACACACTAACCTCCCATCCATCCAATATTTAGTGCCATTATCCCACCTTATGGTGACAGCAAAGCAGCGCCTGACTAAAATAAACTCTAAAGGCCCTGACACACCAAGCCAACGGTCAACCGTCGGACAGTTTGGGGCCGTCGGTGAGCTCTGTTGGCCTAGTTTTTTCGGTGTGTCCCGCACCGTCGGCTCTAGTCTGCCCGTTTCTGAGGTTTTTGGGCCGATTCAGCATGTTGAATCGGCGGCAGAGCCCATCGGTGAAGGACATCCCTCTGATTGGCTGTTCAGCTTAAACGAATCAGTGCAAGAGAAGAGAAACGGACGTGAGAAAAGCAAGCCAACGAGTAAAGTCAAGAGGAAAAAACACAGAAGGCTCTTCTCATTTTTCATCTTTCATCTTTCAATACACAGATATTTTCACGACATGGCTATCTGGAATGAAGCTCAGTGGTGAGTTAGAGTGATGTGAAAATGGACGGCAAACGCTGCTTCGAGTAAAGAGTATAGAAGCAAAGACACTAAACTCCGGTGTTTTTTGACAACAGCCGCCATTCTGGCCTGAAAACGCTTATTATATTTATAATAAGTTATTGTTCAACACAGGCCATTTCGGTAGAATATAACAATAGAATAGAAATTATTTTGTTTTACTTTTGTACGGCACTTTTTATGTGGACGTTTAACTGGCGTCTGGTAGTCTCTTTCAGTCCAAAATGGCGTAAGCGAAGCTTTGCTGCTGGGCGCTGATGTTGCAATGGCACGATCAACTGACTTTCACGTCTTGACAATATACGTTCTTCCAGTTTCCCTTTTTGCATGATGAATACAGACTATCGCCACCCGCCGGTATGTAGAGTTATTTTCTCTCACCCAGAACGTACGTGCTAACTGGCTTTCGGCTGTAGTTTTTGCGGTGAGTTCAAGTGCAACTTGTCGGCCAAGACAAAGGTGACGCAACAATCGGCCTTCATCGCCACTAGCTCTTTGATGTCGGCTTGGTGTGTTGGGCCTTAATGGAGGAATAAGAAGACAGCAGCCAGAGTTTCCCCAGACTGGATCACACGTGAGCTTTACAAGATCACAAGAAACTTCTCACACATCTAAAATACTTTCTTAAATACAAAATCCCACCTCGTCTTTGAAGTCCACTGAAAAGACACCATTATGAATATCCACCACAGCCGCGGTGAACCAGAAACATCAATCATCCCACATCAGGAGGACGTAAGACAAAGATTTACTCAATCATTTGAAGGGAATGCGTAATTACTACTCTGCTACGGAGGGACAGAACAAAGCTGGATGACTCTGGATGAAGTCAAACAGGATAATTAATTTATGAATGGTTAGTCATCACGCAGGTTCATTTCCTGCATTGTGAAATAAATGTCACTGAGGCCGAATGACATGTGAAATGGAGCTAAAAATCAGGCTCCACAACGCGTCATAATCCTCTAAATGCCGTTGTGTTTATCCTGAGGCAGAATTACAGTGCTCCTCCACAGTAAAACACGTAGGCAAACAGGTGGAAACAAAAATATACCTCCCGTCCCACCCAAAGAGCCAACTCCATAATATTGTGTCAGCACCCTGAAATTGTGAAATTTCACACAACACGCAGGTCATTTCAAAAGATCCCACCCATCGAAACGTTCCAACGAGGCGATTTCAAGCTATACTTTATTCTTATTTTTAGAAACTAGGCCAATCATGAAGAAGAAGAAGAAGTGTGGTGTGAGGATCACTCAAGCTCCTCCACTAAAACCCTTTCAGGATCCCAAGACAGAAATAACTACTTATTCTTAAAATAGGCTGGAGTGGAGAAAGATATGGACGGAGCGAGCAACATGATTAAGAAGCTCTGCTTTTTTTTTTTCCTTACACAATCCGACTTTCCTGAGATGGTTCGACAGGCTTTTTGGGAAACGTGTCTAGGCCTGACAAACAGAGGTCAAGATAGACCTGCTGGTGCACTCAGAGAGAGAGAGAGAGAGAGAGAGAGGAGTCACACGAGGAGGAGCGGCTCGAGTTTTGCACTTGAATGGTCCTAACATGACACGTTGACCTCTGTCAAGTGTTGTGGAAAGGCACAGAGACTGGTGGATATGTGCTGCAGCTCAGTGAATCGGTCCAGACGTGATGAGTCAAGCTCCAGACAGACACAGCTAAGGCTTTGTCAGATATGTCAAGCCCGGCTCTGCCTCCTCAGCCGGGATGTTGCTTCTCTCCGCTCTGACTTTTAAACTCTTTTTTCCTGCTGCAATCTTCTTGTAGTTGATGTTTGGCTCAAGTGACGCAGCAACTGTTGTAATCACTCCTATTATTTATCTAATCATCACTAGGGGTGTAAGAAATAATCAATACACTTGAGTATCGCGATATTATGTTTTGCGATACTGTATTGATTCTCAAACACACTGTATTGATTTTTAATTAATAGGTTACATGCAAAGGTTAACTCCGTCAATACCTTATTTCACTTTATTTTAGTCCATGGGCCGGGGGGGGGGTGGTCGTGCCAATTTGGAGGGACCATGTTTCATGGTGATTTTTTAAATCTCTATGTCAATGTCTTGCCATTTTACAAATAGAGACTGTATAAAAAAGGGTAACCTACAAAGAATATCATGAAGACATATCACACATCACGGTCACATCAGACTGCACAAAAAGTAGTGCTATTATGCTGGATGTTACAGGAACTGTGATAAATGCAAGATCCCACTCCTGACTGCGAAAAAAAAGAGTAAACTTCTTTACTTTTATGCATATGGTGGTGTGTTCTTTATACTATGATAGTTTTCCTGAAATTAGATTTAAAAAATTGCAATAGATCGCCTTGCTTAGTAGGGGTATAAATCACAAGTTTCATCCTGATACAACATTATAATGATTCTTTGGACAACAATACGATATTTGCTGATATCACAAAGTCTGCCACCATACCATTTCGATTTGATTCAATTCAGGGGCCTACGTTTGATATGAGACAATATCATACGCCCATTTAACACAATCAGTTCTATTTATATCAACTCTCAAAAAGCAACTAAAATATGATTTGACAAATTTATTACTGAGCTCTTACAATCTATTCTTTTTAATAAAGAATAAATATATGGTGGGAATTTAAAAAATAGAAGTGTGTCTTAAAGATGACGATATGTATTGACATTTTCACTTTGCATCGATGATATTGGATCGCTGATCATTGAATCGATCTTGACGACCTCAAGATATGTGAATGAAAATGGGTTCTATGGCTACCCACGAGTCTCCCCTTTACAGACATGCCCACTTTATGATAATCACATGCAGTTTGGGGCAAGTCATAGTCAAGTCAGCACACTGACACACTGACAGCTGTTGTTGCCTGTTGGGCTTGAGTTTGCCATGTTATGATTTGAGCATATTTTTTATGCTAAATGCAGCACCTGTGAGGGTTTCTGGACAATATTTGTCATCGTTTTGTGTTGTTAACTGATTTCTAATAATAAATATATACATATATTTGCATAAAGCAGAATATTTGTCCACTCCCATGTTGATAAAAGTATTAAATACTTGACAAATCTCCCTTTAATTTGCGATTAATCGTGATTAACTAAATTAATTAATTAATAATTAACCATAATATAAATATTATATTGATATTGTGATATGAGACAAGATATCATCTTAGATTTTGTATATCGTAATATGGCATAATTGTTGTCTTTTCCTGGTTTTAAAGGCTGCATTACAGTAAAGTGATGTAATTTTACTGTTCTAGTTGTTCTATTATTTGCCTTTAACCACTTAGTCATTATATCCACTAGGGCTGTCCCGAATACCATTTTTTGGGCTTCGAAGCTTCGGTGAGAAATAATCGAATTGTATTCGGCGCAGCACGCTTACATGTCCTTCTGTCTGTCTGTCTCCCGAGTTTCAGTGCCGGGACAGTGCCGCTGCCGCACTACTGTACACACAACAAACAGCAGATATCTGTCTGAGAATAACTAATAATAATTAATGTTGAATATGAATAATGAATAATGAATAATGTTGTGGGATTATTCCTTGTTTCATGGGCCTAATTTGGGGTTTATACATTATTATTACATACTTATATGTAAAAAATAAAAAATAAATAAAAAACAAAGCATTCTAATACTGATTTGAAGGTTGATTACCATGGCAACGGCCGAAGCTTCAAAGCATTCGGGTCAGCCCTAATATCCACATTACTGATGATTATTTATCAAAAATCTCATTGTGTAACTATTGTTTTGTAAATTACTTTATTGTAACCCTACAATATCGTCGCAATACTGATATCGAGGTATTTGGTCAAAAATATCGTGATATTTGATTTGCTCCGTATCGCCCGGCCCTTACTGCGATATATTGAATCGTAACCGATGAATCGTGATACGTATCGTATCGCCAGATTCCTAATCGCCAACATTTCCAATTACAAGCTATTAAAGGATAATCCATGTTTTAACGAGCTGAGAAATCATAACTTGCAGTTCCAAGTGAAAGTTAAGTAATGCATTAAAAAAAAAAAAAAAAACACCCACAAGATAGAAATGGTATGCTCGGTTACACCCAACTTTCAGAAAGAGAGGAGAAAATTAATCATTACAGGAAAAAAAACAACAACTTTGGGAGAGGTTGTAGAGGGGGGGGGGGGACTTGAGGGAGTCAGAGTGCAGAAGAAGAAACACAAAGCTGTGATTTGACAGAGTGTACATGTTAATATTAGGGCGACCTAATTCCCCCCCCTGCTCCTCCACCACCCACCCACCCAGCTCCCCACCCTCCTCTCTGTGAACGTGTAATAACAAAGCGATGATCAATAAAGTGTACTTTCCAGTGAGGCAGCACAGACCTGGACCCCCTCTTTGTTCCAGCTCAACAAACCCAGTCTGACTTCTTAAATGTTGTCATCTTTAAGCCCCCCTTTTCTTCAGAGCCCCCTTCGCTTATAAAAAAAAAAAAAAAAAAAATCCCTCCCTGCCTCCGAGCTACTTGTGAAAGCGGGTTTCCAACTATTAAACACAGCATTAAAAGCCTGTTTAACTCGGGTATGCTGTAATGTATCCGGGGTGGACAAAGTGCCTGTTTTGTGGGTGACACAGCGACAGTTTTAACATGCTGCTACAGAGACGTTGTAACAAGTGTGATTCTGGCTTTGCGCAACAAAAACAAGAAAAACTCACCACAACTCCTGTAAGCGCCCAGAGGAAACCCGAGGCGAGAGGTGGGGGGGTGAGGAGGGGGGAGAGAGAGAGAGAAAAAAAAACCCAAGTAGGAATGTATCCTCTCCTTCTCTTCCACGTTTTTCAGCCCCGGCCCCTGTTACTCCACACCCCAGGAACCGAGAGTGTGAGCGGGGTGGGGGGGGGGGACCTGGGTGATAGCAGCAGCACGATCTGGGACACACAGCCCAACACTTCGCAGTCAGTTTATCCGCTGAATCCGGGCAGAGACGGAAAACCTCCCCCAGAGAAAAGATCCGTGATTCGCGCTAACTCACGGTCCCCGTCGCAGTGTACTTTCCTTGGCCTTCCCTGGGTGTTAAATCCCCACGGTTTATCCGCTGTATCCGGGCGCGTCGGCCGACTATTCTAGTCCGCCATGTTGTGTGTGTCTGTCTGCATAGGAAGAATGGGAAGCGAACAGCAAATTCCCAGGCCAGGCCCCCGTCTCTTCTGCACTCTGTTTCCACACATAGCCTGCAGCGACACCTGCTGGCCGAGCTGGGCATTACACCGTCCAGACACACAGTCACTGTAGCGAGCTGGATCAGGCTGGGTGGGGGCCTCTAAAGGGGTCCTTGACTCATAGGGTTTTTTTTTTTTTTCATATACATGTTCTGGCTTGCCTCGACTCGGTTTTGGGCCCCCTGTTTCAGTGTCCCTTTCTGTTTAAAAGCCCATAAACTAATAAAGAACCTAGCAGATGAGGTGCGCCTTGTTTTGTCTGCTTTTTGTGTGTTTCTTTTACTATAGGCTATAATGTATTTAACAGTGGTGGAAGAAGTACTTTTAGGCTACTTAAGTAAAAGTAACAATACCACAGTGTAAAAATACTCTATTAGGCTACAAGTAAATGTCCTGCATCATCTTCCAGACAATTGTTTACATCAAAGGTCATTAGGTCATTGCTATTTTTATACTTTTTATGCCAGTTACATGAATGAATAACAGAAAATGACTAAGATACACAAAACTAAACCAAATGGGATTGGGGGAGGCATATCTGTTTATCTCAAATCTTGGACTAGTTGTGTTATTACAAAAGTATTAGCATCAAAATATACAGTAAAAGTACTCATTATGCAGAATAATATGTATTATTGGATTATATATTTTTTTACACTTTATTGTAATGTTTCATCATCGCCCAGACAATCGTTTATATCAAAGTTCATGTTATATCTCATTGCACATTTTTTATACTTTTTATGCCAGTTAAATTAATAAATAACAGAAAATAACTAATACTAATAATATATATTATTGGAGAATAATTACTTTAATGTTGCAGATGGTGAAGGTGAAGGTACTTTATATACTTAATAATTATATACTACTTAATAATAAATCATAACGTATTAGTTGGTTTATAATTTGTATTAAGAGTCTGAATATGCAAATTAAATAATAATTAGTAACTAATACTATCAAATTGTGTGTGTAGTAAAAGTAAAATATTTGCCTCTGAGATGTAGTGGAGTAGAAGTATAAAGTTAAATAAAATGGAAATACTCAATTAAAGTACAAGTACTTCAAAATTGTACTTAAGTACAGTACTCGAGTAAATGTACTTAGTTACATTCCACCATTGATATTTAATATATATATCAACCTGCCCAGGAACTGCAGATGAAAATGAGCTTTTTGGCTGAATCTGACACATTTACATTTGTATTGATGTTAATTAGGCTAATGTGTGTTCTCTGTGATAAATAAATGAACAAAGTAAAGTGTAAAGGCACAGATGTGACATTAAATGTTCTGAATGCACCGCATTCATAAATAAAGTAACTGTGAGAGTTTATTGTAAACACACCGTCCGTAGACCTGAACTCAAGAAAAAAGCTTGAATCATAAGAAAAAAGAAATGATTAAGAATAACAGGTCCATGACTGGAACCACCGAAACTGACAAGATGTAGAAGATTATCAGAAAAGTCTAAATATAACTGAGTACATCAATAAAAAATTGTGTTAGTTAAATAATTAAACTGTGCAAAAGAAAAATGTGTTAAAGGAATACCTCAACTACAAAATGACCATTTGTATATCAATTACTAACCCTGTGTTATTCTTGAAGAAAAGTTTGTTTTGTGGGTGAAGTATTCCTTTAAGTAAGATGATGATTTTAAAGTTAAGTTTTGCAACTATGCCAGGAATTGTCAGTGGTACATTTTTATTAGTTTTTTATTATAGTAACTGAAAAACTGGGTTTTGGACTGTTGGTTGGACAAAGCAATTAGAACTGAGTTTTTTTTTTACAATTTTGTGAACCAAATATTAATCGATTAATATACCATAATGAAAATAATCACTAGTTGCAGCTCCATACACTACAAGCACTGTGCATTAGAGTGAAAGACCAGTGCAAAAATTGTGGATTTGTTCAGTTTCTTCTTCTCCACATTTTTCTTTTTCATGGTTCTGTGGATCTGGATACCAGCAGGGTCCAAAGCAGGCATTTTTATAGATTCAGCGGTCCACCTGACGTACATATGTTTGGACACAAAAGCCTTGGATTTGCATGCTGCCTGAGCCACCATCAGCCATGATAAACCTTTTATAACACTACATCAGTCTTCTATTAACATTCACGCAAAAGGATTTTGCACACAAGATGTTATATCTCATTTATTATTCATGTCTCACCATAAATGAAGAAGCAACGAAGCTAAAACTTGAAGTTAATAAATAATATGAAAGAATACATACACCATGTTTCACCTGCTGGCTAACATAAAACCATTAAGTACAAATGACAGGATCTTGCCAGAGAACAGAATATGAATGGCCTGTGTACCAGCATGGAGACAACAGCTGATTATAAGACTTTGGAGGTCCAACTCACATTTTTTTTTACTTTAGATGTTAAAGTTAAATGCTCAACTGCAAACCAGAGTTTGTGGATATTATAGCTGCAAATTGAAAAAAACTGATCCTGGAATATACTGTATGCGTACAATCAATCAGTGAAGAGATCAGTTTACCAGGATGTAAATAAAAAAGCGTGCGTGTGCGTCTCAGCAGCTGACAGATTTGCAAATACAATGCTTTAGACTGCCAGGTTAGCAATGACAGCCTGGGTGAACTCGTCGCTCGTGGCGTAGCCCCCGAGGTCTCCGGTGCGCACCTGTTGCAAACATAAGGACAGTGTGTTATATGCACAGCTGCAGCAACACATGTACACATACAGTACTACGGCCTGCATGTTAGAGAGCCTTTAAAAAACTGCACTCACACAATACACAAACAGTGTGAGCAGCGAGATGTGTACATTTAGAAAGCAGCAGTGTCATTTCCCTAAGATCTTTATTTTCTCACATTTTTTATTTTTAGCATCACCAGAGGCTGGGAATTAAAATATACCAGTCACATAAGGATCACATATAAACCAGATACAGTGTTAGTGTTCAGTTAACAATATGAGAGAACAAACTGCCATTGTCCAACATGCATCTAGTCATCTTATTAATTAGTATTCAACCACAGTAACATCATTAAGTCCAACAGTGACTATTAAGCAGTGTTGGGAAGATTACTTTAAATTGTAGTAGGTCACAGATTACTAGTTACTCTGTTAAAAAGTTAATAAGTAATGTAACTCCTTCAGTTACATCATCAAAGTAATGTAACTTATTACATTTGATTACTTTTTGATTACTTTTAAAAAAAAAAAAAACTGGGAAATGAAGCTGTTACTGTCAAACTTTTATTAAAAGTCCACCAATGTAACTTGAATTATGACTGGAACAGAGCAACAGAACAAATGTTATATTCTACATGTAAGCTTTTTACCGAAAATAATATATTTGGATTAGGGCTAAATTTGTTTTAACGGCACCAATTTATTAAACACATTAAAGCAAATTGCGATTTTTAGGTTGTTGCGAGCTCAGTTTTAACGCTAGAGTGAAGATACTGGTATCTCTAGAAAACTTCAGGAATCCATTGGTACCAACCATGTCATACTAGCTTGTCGCGAAGGAGGATAAATAACGCTCAAAACTTACGCTAAATTTTGGCGAGGAAAAACTGGCATGGCCATTTTCAAAGGGGCCCCTTGACCTCTGACTTCAAGATATGTGAATGAAAATGGGTTCTATGGGTACCCACGAGTCTCCCCTTTACAGACATGCCCACTTTATGATAATCACATGCAGTTTGGGGCAAGTCATAGTCAAGTCAGCACACTGACACACTGACAGCTGTTGTTGCCTGTTGGGCTTGAGTTTGCCATGTTATGATTTGAGCATATATTTTATGCTAAATGTAGTACCTGTGAGGGTTTCTGGACAATAGCTGTCATTGTGTTGTGTTGTTAATTGATTTCCAATAATAAATATATACATACGTTTGCATAAAGCAAGCATATTTGCCCACTCCCATGTTGATAAGAGTATTAAATACTTGACAAATCTCCCTTTAAGGTACATTTTGAACAGATAAAAATGTGCGATTAAATTTGATTGCACCAAAAGGTCAAAACAAGAAAGCAGTGAGTGATATATATTTTTTTATTAGTTGTCTTAGAAGTCGGCACAGTGAGACAAAAAGCATGAAGTGGTGAGATAGAGCAGTCAGTGTTTTAAATTCTTACAGCATCGGTGGCATGAAAAGTTCTGTGTGATCAAGCAGCACCATCTGATACAAAACTGGTTCATATGAGACCTTGGAAATGATGTTTAAATATAAAAATTATGACTTTACCCAGTTCATTTGTTGTATTGTTGCAAGACTGAAAACTAAACAGATAATCTACAGTGTACAAATTCATAATTAGTGTAAATGTTGTGTACTGCTCCACTCACAATGAATAGAGGACTGGCTTTATGGGCACTGTGACCATTAAACTGTAGAATTATTATAAAAGTTGGTGGGGAAGTGTGAGGCGAAGGCAGATTAGCCGATATAAACGGTTGATGAAGGCAGTCTGGTTGCTTTACAGACAGTTTCTAACAATGTGTGACGGCAGAGAGGTAGTCTGTATGGCTGAAGCAACAAGCACAAGGACATGAAAATAGGCGGACAAAAAGGGTCTGCCAGAACGAGTGAAAAGATTATCTTAATCAGCTAGTAACAGATGCAAAGAGATGCGCAGTAACTATGAGGAAAGATGTACAGATGTATGATGTAAATCCATCAGAGGACGCCTCATGAACTGCACATTTTTTAGTAAAGTACAACACAGTTGATTCCACTGGATCTATCAGCAAACCCAGTATAAACCACAAACATTATGATGCAACTGTGTGGCACAACAGTCATTAGGCAATGAGAGGGGAGGGGGTGAGTCTTAACATCCAGTTTGTGTTAAGAACAATGTCCAGATTTAAGGGATTGTCAGTGAGGGGTGCGACGACGAAACATCTTTAGTAAACAGGTCGATGACGCAGGTTTTCCACGACAGCACCCACAAAGTCGCCAGTGGTACAGTAACCGCCGAGGTCTCGTGTCCGCACCTGGGACGTGCACATAGATACACACAAACACACACACACAACACACAGGATAACGGGGTACAAGGAGAGGAGGGAATTTAAGGAAAGGGAAGAGGGAGAGGAAGGGCATTTCAGACGACGTGCTGCTTTCAAAATGTCCTTAAAAATTAGACTTTCTCACATTCACAGAGTTGCCTCTAATACCCCGACTGAAAGAACAGGGTTTAATTGCCACCTCATTTTTAGAGCTGAATCGACCATGCATTTTATCAGAGGGACAAACCAACCTGTGTCAGTGTATGTTAGTGTCAACGTGGCGTAGGGGCAAAAGGCAGTTATTTTAAAAAGAAAAAAAAGATTGGTTGTCCTGGTAACAAAAGCATATACCTGGCACATTTATAAGGTTGAAAATGAGCGAGGAAGAGAGATGCAAGAGAAGAGCTGAAGTAAGATGCATAAGCACGTATACAGTTTCAAAAGTCAGTAATCAAAGGCTCTCTAACAGCAGCGGTTCTCAAACTTATTACTCAAAGGTCTGCATCTGATTTTCAATCAAGGTCAGAGGTCTGGAACGATTGGCGATAACAAAATATAACATATTCTATTCATAACACGAGTAAAGAAGGGTATTGTTAGGAGATACAAGCCATGCTACTCTTAACGATACTCATTATCGATTATTTTTCACAACTAAATAATTGCTTTTTAATATATGATTAAATAGCAATTATATGAGCTTATCAATACGGCGGTCTTCAATAATTTAGCACCGGTTAATTACGAGTCCGGATTGACATGCCGTTCGGTCCGAATGCAGACCTTGGTCCGACCTTTGAGAAGCCCTGTACTACAGTATAGTCCGCAGGTTGTTAAATGTCGACATTTGTGGGTCAAGAACTGCTAATATTACACTTAAGGTGGTGCCATACTGGTATCTGACTAATTTATGTGAAAAAGATCTCTCGATTTGTATTGTATTTTTCATTTTCTTAAGCGCCTGCCGCATTTTGATAATACTAGATTACAGTTACTGACCCACAAAACTGATGAGCAGCACGTTCATTTAGAAAGCTGACATGAGGAGAGTAGACTGTATACACGTACTGTTGGCTTCACATTCCTTAAGCAGAACCACCTGTTATTTTGCTCTGCTTGTATTAACAGAAAACATTCCCTCTGAGTGTAAACAGTGTTAGTGTTGTCATGGCAGGCGTCTCCCCATTCACAGCCTGAATGCATCAGTGAGCATACAGTAACTAACAAGTAACACACACACTTACCTTGCCCTGTTTGATGACCCTCTTGACAGCATCTGACACCATGTTAGAGTGATATTCCAGGCTGCAACACAATATAGTGACAATTAAAGAGGTGGCCTGAGCTTTCTTGTCCACATGTCAACATTCAGACATACTTAAGGCACTTACGGCTGTTTTCTAAGGGCGCTTTCACAAGCCATAGTCCGTTTGACTAGTCCGAATCAGAGTGAAACTGATACTTTTTGTTTGTTTTCTATTTAGTCTGGTTCGGTTTCACAGTGCAAAAATTAGAGCGGACCAAACAAAAACAAATAATTTGCTGAGGGGCGTGTAGGAAGGAGCAAATTTATCTTTATTATCTCAAGAGCTGCCACTTCTATGCAGGGAACTCGGCACTGATCTGCTGTGTGCACGAATCACTTCTCCAGTTTATCTCCAATGACTTTATAAATGTCACTATTTTTGTGGACTTTCTTTATCGTATTCTATATGTTCTCTTCGGCCCAGATGTCAAGCAAGATTCAGACTTCTGCAGAAGTCCAGGTCAGTCCTCTCCCACTCATGTTAACCTGTCGTTTACCTGAGTGCATCTCAACAAATGCCCGCACAGGCAGCCTGTGTTTTGGTTTGCTTGGAAACGGTCCGAGATCACCTCTTGCAACCGGTTGATTTGGTAGGCACCAGGGTACGATTACTGCGTTCACAGCTGCCCAAACAAACCGCACCAGAGTTTGATTAAAACAGATTAAATGTTGGCTTGTGAAAGCGCCCTAAGGCTTGAGGGGTGTGGCGGGCCAGGACAGAGGACGTACGGTGTGAAATGTGGTGTACTTCTTACAACAAGACCTAAGAGGTTGACTCACTTGAGGTGCCTGAGCATGTTAGCAGCACTGAGCAGCATGGCTGTGGGGTTGGCGATGTTCCTCCCTACAGCTTGTGCAAAGGGGTGGCGTGCACCCTGAAAGAGAAAAGAGACAGGGGGTCAAGAATGACGCTGTTGCAGTCCTGAAAAATAAACTCTAAACAGAGGAAGCAGAATAAAACCAGAGAATGACTGAAACTAAACAGTCAGTGGAAACTCACAGTCTCAAACACAGCGTACTCCGCGCTGTAGCTTTCCCCGGGAACAACTCCTGCTCCTCCGACCAACCCTGCTGCCAGGTTATCAATAATGTTACCGTACAGGTTGGGCATCACCAGCACGTCAAACTGGTACGGGTTCTGGACCAGCTGCAGCAAAGTAACACAGACAAGTTTAAACGAGAAATGGAAAACTGACGCTTAAACCTGATCAGCGAATGATTAAGTCGGGTGAATGAATTGTGAGTTTGTATACATACCTGCATGCAACAGTTATCAATGATTATGGTCTCATATTTGATTCTGGGGTACAGTTGTGCCACCTCTGCACAGCTCTGCAGAAACAGGCCATCACCTAATTTCCTGTAATGAGACAGGAGATGAGGACTGTAACTATGATGCAAATCATGACCCAAATTAGCATTATTTTAAGAAGAAATAGAAGAATATGATTTAAAAAGAATCCTTACATGATGTTGGCCTTGTGAACGGCGGTGACCCTGCTCCGTCCCATCTTGGTGGCGTAGTCGAAGGCGAACTTGGCGATGCGCCGTGACTTTACTCTGGTGATGATCTTCAAACATTCGATCACACCCGTCACACTCTACAGAGCAAGAAGAGGGTACAGGCAATTTAATACAGGCATTCTTATTTAAGCTTTGACTAATCAACAGTGCAAGAGAATGAAAACACATTAAGCTTTGCTTATGTTCGCACAAGGCACCGCGGGGCCGGCCTCCAAAGATGGTGCGAGCACAACGAGCACGCACAAAGGCATCTATGCTCAGTGCGTTGTTCTTTGCAGTGTTCTCTGAAACGCCAGAGGGCATACAAACATAAGATTCTGTGAAGAATCAAGAAGTCAACGATTGTGACCAGCAAAACTCAATGCTGAGGAGGACTTGTAATTAACTGTAAACTCGTATCTCATATTCATGGACATACTTTATCACCTTCTTTACGATCCCTGTAAAGAAAGGAGTCAAGTATTAAATGTATTATAATGAAACGAAGGTTGAACGGTTTAATGTCCTGGAAACAATATGATTTGGCTGGCAAAATAAAGATCTCCTGCTTTTAAAGCATTTAAAAATGAATTGGCCGTCTTTCTATTTCATTATTTTACTTCTTAATTTCAGTGATTTGCTTTTATCTTATAGTGGCCGTCATGTATGAAAAGCCCCCGTGTGCAGCGTGCGCCTAGTTCCAAAAATTCAGAGGTGCACCACCAAGCGCTGTGACAGCTTGACGCTTACCGCACAATACGTGACGTTGTCATTTTTGGCTCATGCACCCTCGCGCTGGGAACACTATGACGAGCATAAACGCATGTCCGTCTCACGGACCAGATTCAAGCAGTCTACGCCGTAACGGCTCGTATTTCACACTGCCAACAAACTCTCATAATAAACTGAGTCTACAGGACAGATAAAGAGTCATTATATGAGCAGCAATGGACGTTATGAGCGAGAAGTAGTTCAAAAGAAAAGCTGAATTAATGTCACACACAAACACATTGTACTGTTCCAGCACCTCTGGCAGAGTGACTCATCTTTGTTTTGATACTCGGTTTAATGCTGGCCAAATCTCTGCGTGCTCGAGGGAAATCTCCCTCTTCAAAGAACAGAACCTTTTCATGTGGGTTTAAAACCACAGTTCATCCTCTGACTGCAGTCAGTGTTGTTTACCTCGTGCTCCAGGGAGCTGTACTCCCCCTCGGTCTGCTCGCGGATGACGATCAGGTCCAGGTTGTTGTGGCGAGTGCTGTAGCCCGGCAGGCTGTTCACATGAACCACATTAGCAAACAGGTCCAGTTTACGCCTGGGGAACGGTTAGGGAGGTAGAGGTTTTAAAAAACAGAACAATAACAGAAAGAATGAAACACAAAGTACACATAAAAATGCTCAACTTGTTTTGTGTTTTTACCTCAGTCTCATCTCATATGAAGCCAGCTCCCCTTTGAACTCCATGGGTGTGTGAATCTTTCCTGGATAACCAAGCAGGTAACAAACATACATGTTAGGTCCTTTTAAATATTTTGTTGCCATGAAATGGGGGTGAACTATGAGAAGAGACCAAATGATCAGTAAAGTTACCTTTCATGGCCACTTTGTTGGTCTTCATAGAGGTTAACACTTGCTCCAGCTTCTCCTCACTGGCCATGTTCTGCACCTCGCTCAGGTGAAACTCCTCAAATTCTACCGGGACATCTCCTGCCTAGAGACAAGACAAAAAGAAGTCAACTTTAAGTCATTTGAATACAAAAATTAGAAATATGTGTCATCAGCACATATAAAGGCTGAATAAGTGAGCAAGTGTGGGACAAAAATGAAATATCAAAAATAAAATAATACAAGATGGTGGGGTGAAAGTCCCTTTAGTGTGGTTGGTTGGTTTTTAAAGCACCGAATGGTTTAGGGACAAAATACATGTCTGATCTTCGGCTACATTATGAATGATCCAGACCTCTCAGGTCATCTGGGACAGGTCTGCTCTCTGTCCGCAGAGTCAAAACTAAACATGGAGAAGCAGCATTCAGTTTTTTTGCTCCAGGTATCTGGAACAAACTCCCAGAAAACTGCAGGTCAGCTGCAACTCTCACTTCTTTTAAATCAAGGCTGAAGACTTTTCAGATTGCCGCTGCTTTCATTTCTTACACTGCACTGTAACTTTTTTTGTACCTGTCTTATTCTATTTAGCTTGTTTTTTTATTTCCATTTCTTGGATTTTAATGACTGTTTTTAATTGTATTTAAATGTCCTTTTATAATGTGTTTCTTTTGCACTTTGTCTCGATGCTTTTGATGTTCTATGTAAAGCGCTTTGAATTGCCTTGTTGCTGAAATGTGCTATATAAATAAACTTGAGTTGCCTGTTGTGAGAAAAATAAATCCTATTCTTTGGTTTATTTTCTTCTACTCATAGCTATAGTGGAACATATGTTTTTTAAAAAGACAAAGGGCAGTGATGATTCCATCGTCGTCTGTGTAAAATGTACCCTGAACACGTCCTTGACAGCAGTCATCAGCTCAGGTCCCACTCCGTCCCCTGGCACCATCGTGACCTTGAAGGTTGCATCGGCTCGAGCCGGCGGGGCTTCTGGGCCACAGAGAGCAGCAGACACACTCAACGGTCGAGAGGCCAGCTGCTGCCACCGCGGGCCGCTCAGGCCCTGAGGATGGACAAGAAATCACAGTTACAACAAGGACAACATGGTATACCAGTAGCTATCCCTTTAATATATCTGGGTAAAATGATGATTACCAACTTTTTTGACTTGTGACCCCTTAAAACAAAGCAGCGTCTACTTGTGACCCCTTAAAACAAAGCAGTGTCTACTTGACTGCTCGTCAGATTGCATATGAGATGTGAGCACTTCCCAGGATTTCCCCGTTTTTCTATTCAATTTTAGAGGAAAAAAAAGCTGCGGCTAGAGAAAAATCGTACAAAAATGAACACATTTTTGAGTAGAGCTGAAAACAATTAGTTGATTCATTCAATCAGCAGAAAATTAAATTGTCAACTATTTTGATATCGTTTGAGATATTGATTTTCCAGAAAATGATCTACAATATGTATCGATATTACAATATAAAATTTAGGCCTGCCCCCTCTAATTGGTCGTTTTAGTCTTAGTCGATTAGTCATTTTTTAATGCTTTTTTTCATGCTGAATGACTTCATCTCTGGTAAACACAAGATTTAAAGTGGTGCTTTTGTGTGATTCTTTGTGGAGAAACTCAGTTCTGTCGATTAAATCAACTAATCAATTAGTCGGCAAAATCGTATGAGTGTTAGTTGACAAAGAATTTCTTTGGTCGAGGACAGCCCTAATAAAATGACATATACTACATGCATATATTTCATAAATTACATACACTGTGATAACTTGATAGAGGATTTTATCCATATTGCCCACTGCTGGTCATAATTGTACACGATTGATTAGATCAAATTGAGGAGGGCAGAGATGAGTGTGACTTTTTTTTTATATCTCTGTAGACGTGTTTCAAGAGGATCCTGAATAATCATCAGCCACTGACCTGTGGGCAAAATGGGAGCTTCATGTAATAACTAACCTAAACAAATTCACTTCAGCTGTCATCTGTGAAAATGACAACTCAACACCATGCCATACCACAGTAGCTTTAAAGCGATAATCTAGGCAACTGCACATCTTTTGACTCCTGCTGGCATTGAGATGACTGACAACTAAAACAAATTTACCAAATCACAAGCATAATGTTATCTGAAGAGCGGAGGTGAAACAGGCTGATCTGCTGTTTTCAAGAGAGTTAGCCCCAATAAGGTAATGTGCTGTTATAAGTGTGTAATAGTAACTGATTGGTCACTAAGGACAACCAGGTTACCATGGCAGGGTTAACCGAGTTAGCCAACTAGCTACTTTAGCTCACTATCTCACAGACAAGATACAGCTCTAAACTACATGGCCATTGACTTGTTTGACGAGTATCTACTGACGATGGAGATTTCTTCGTCAGTACCAGATGGAGCCACAATAGCACTATAACCATAGATAACTATGACTATAACTGTCACTTTTTATCTGAGGGTGACAGGAGCTAAGGTTTCAAACGGAGTGTCAATGAAGGAGGCTCACGGTTAGCATCAATACACGCATGGACACAAGCCAGAAGCCAAGAAAAAACACGGCGCTTGAGTTTAACAAATACAACTTCAACTACTGCAACTCGTTTCCTACCGACGTATGTGTATAATAAGCTCGTAAACATAATCTATGCACTCACCTTGACCAATGTTACCAAGCTTCCTCTCAAGGCGGCCGCCATCGTTACAGGCGTTGAAGCGACTGGGTTTCTTCTTCTGTGGTGCGGCAGTCGTAGAGATCTAACTAAAGGACAACAGTGGCACCAAGTGGACAGAAAAGGTAATAGAGTGCTACAGGAATAAATACTTGACAAATGAAAAGTACAGAGTATTTTCTCCCTTTAATTAAGAACTTAAAACAGCTTTGAGTGAGTATTTTCTCATTTTAAGAACTTGATTGTTTGTTTATTGTTTTGTTTATTTATTTTGCACAATTTAATACTTCACAACATAACACAAAATATAAATAAATTAATAATATACAGTGCAGGGAGAGGCAAAAAACCCACTGGGCTTATCCGAGGCCTCCACCTAGAGACAAGATTAATATAAAGAAATAATATGACTACATAATAGTGATAAACAATTAGAACAAGATATATATAATAACAACATTGCACATTGAACATAACAGTTTTAAGTAAAATTATTGAGGAAAAAAAGAAATAAACATAGGCCTAGCCTATATCGTGATAGAACGATATAGAAAAATATATACGATAGACATTTTTATATCGTTTTGCCCAGCCCTACACAAAATCTACATAACGCTACATCTCACAAAATGCTTTTTGCTCTTTTGAAATGTCTTCATAGTTATAATGAGTCATGATAATGTTGAATGAGGATAGCAAATTTAATTTTTAAGATGGGATAGAAATAAACTATAGAAATATATGGCGAAGACTGAGGTGAAGAATTTAGAGAGGTGTACAAAATAGGAAACAGGAAACCTTACAATATTATGCAATACAACAATGTTGCAATAACAATGAAGCGTATACTGTTCACTTCACTTTGAATGATTCAGGGGGCCCAGAGCTAGACAGGGCCCCCGGAACATGCTCGGGATTACAGTCATTTATTGTGTCAGAGCTGTTGTTGAGCTGAGCTCAGGGGGCCCAAAGTGTTGCACACCTGTGTCCATCTTTATGTGAACAGCTGAGGATGCACATTTTCACAATCACTTATGAATCTTTCTCTATATGTTACATATTGCTTATAATCATAGCATCAACATCATCATCATATATTTGCTGCTGCCACCTATGGTCCCACCCTCTGAATGGGCTCATCCTAAATAGGTCAGGGGATTCCCAATCCTATTCCAGGCAAGTGATGCTCTCTGCTGATTAACAGGATGACATCTGGGCTTTAAAATCGCCACCATGAAACTTTAGATCAGCAGGTTACCCTTTGACACTTAAACAGTCCTCCTTTACCTTGTTTGGCATTTCATTTGGTTATTCATGCTAGCATCATTTTTTGAGGCAAAGTGGGGAATCTAAATTATGTGTGAATTTTGCCCTGAGCAAGGCCTCTCAGGCTGTCTCTCCTCTTTGCACAAAGCACTCCTCCTTATTTTGTTCCTCTTATTATCATTACATTCAAGCCACAGAGCAAAATATTTTTTTTTATGAAATCTATCTATCTATCTATCTATCTATCTATCTATCTATCTATCTATCTATCTATCTATCTATCTATCTATCTATCTATCTATCTATCTATCTATCTATCTATCTGTCTATCTATCTATAAAAAAAAATATTTTCATAAATAACTGTATTTATTATAATATAAATTCACAATTGGTCCCTAATATTGTTGGCTTGAAATGTTGTTAAACCGATGTCAGTGTCACTACAATTTACACTTTTATTAACAAATAATTGTGACCGGGCAGATGAAAAACTGTGAGAAAGAGAGTTACAGGGGTGAAAAGTGACTTGAAAAATGTAATTCTGTCTTTATTTATTTATTTGTTCACTTGTTACCTCAATGCAGAAAATGAGGAAGGGCACCCAACGGCATTTATTTAAAAAAAATATATAAATTTATTTTTAAAAATAATTATTTATTTATTTGAAAGGGCGACAAGCGCCCCCCAGAAGGTGACGCCCTAAGCGACCGCCTATATGGTCTATGCCTTAAACCGTCTATCTATCTATCTATCTATCTATCTATCTATCTATCTATCTATCTATCTATCTGTCTATCTGTCTATCTATCTATCTATCTATCCATCCATCCATCCATCCATCTATCTATCTTTATCATATATATATACGTATATCATCTATTTTCTGTACTTCTATTTATTGTTTATTGTTTTATAATTCTTGTAAACCTGTACCTGTTTTTTGCTTTGCTGCTTTGACACCTGAATTTCCCCAAGGGGATTAATAAAGGTTCATCTTATCTTATCTTATCTTATCTTATCTTATCTTATCTTATCTTATCTTATCAAGATGTTTAGAAGAAGCTTTGAGGATTTTGAAAATGTTGATAATTTCTTGTTTTTTTTCAAAGGGCATCTGGGATTTATCTATCTAAAAAACTAATGCTGATGATGACAGCACATGAGAAGCACAAACTGGGTTAACCCTATCCAAGTTGATTGGTGGAGCTCAGGAATGGGCATTTTACCTTGGAGCCTGAAACACATAATTGAGGGATAAATTACCCCAACGTGACACACCGTGCATGGCTAGTGGCTGACAGCGGCAGCAGCGTAGTATCTGAGTTTACTATATATGGGCAAAGCCAGGCAGAACGAGAGCTGCACTCGCTTCCGTGTTTGTGTGATCAGGGAGTGCACAGCCGGGGGGAAGCTTCACTGTTTCATTCATTTTTGAAGAGTAACGACAAGCAACTGAACAACAGGGAAAATGTCGTATGAGCTGAGTAAGTATTTTGTATTTTTAATGGCAACAGCAGAGAAACAAAGCAATGAAACCTTTAATTATTCAGCAGATCGAGCTAAGTCAGACAGCTAGCTCGCAGCTAGCTAGCCTCGCCCATAGCTGCATGATTTTGACACTTCCTTTTTGCATTACGAAAGATAAAAAAATCCCGACATTGGCAATGATTCGTTCACATTTTAATACAACACACGTGTGTGATAAGCACGGTTTTGTTGTGAAGGTGCTCTGGAACCAACATTCAGCTCATTACAAGACTGTTCATTTTGAGCTAAGTTAGCTTGTGGAGCTAGTGTAAGTGAGAGGAAATAGTTGTGCTGCTCACATCGCATTGTTATGACATGTCCAGACAGAGGCGGCTGGCTCACAGTCAGCAGCTCTTACTGGGGAAGTAGCTTTACAGGAAGAGCTTTTTTTGGGGGGGGGGGGCTGGTAAATAAGAGTGAAGTAAAGAGTCATTTTTATGTCGAGCTGTTGGAGATGAGAGCTAATATTCAAGATAAGAAAACTGATTTTGAAGCCAATGCGGAAGCCCTGCTGATAATGGCACCAACTTGTTATTGTTACATTATTTTTTTATTTTTATTTTTTTTAACCTATATTTATTCAGGGGGAATTTAAATGGTAAATGGACTTGCATTTATATAGCGTTTTTCTAGTCTTCCGACCACTCAAAGCGCTTTACTCTACATGTCAGCATTCACACACACATTCATACACTGATGGCAGAGGCTGCTAAGGTGCCAACTTTGCCAATCAGGATGTAATCTAAATACTCATTCACACACCATCGGGAGCAATTTGGGGTTAAGTGTCTTGCTCAAGGACACATCGACATGTGACCCAGAGCAGCTGGGGATCGAACCACCGACTTTCTGATTGGTGGACGACCTGCTCTACCCTCTGAGCCACATCATTGCTCTCAGGTTCACTGAGAACAATGCTCTCTTTTTTCAGGAACGCCCTGATCACATTCACACAGTTACACATTCACACCTGGAAGCTGCCCAATACAACCACACAGTCTGATCTGCTGGCCACTGAGCAGCTCCACTGGAGCGGTTTGGGTTAAGTGCCTTGCTCAAGGGCACCTCAGTGGTGGTAATGAGGGAGGGGCAAGCTGCTGCTTTTCACTTTTCCCCACCCAAATTGCAATTGAAGACATTTAATGGTCTTCAATTGCTGCTCCCATTCTATATGGTAAACAGAAACAGAGGCTTTTTGTTGGTGAATTTACATTTATGTATTTACAACTTCACTAAGATAACTATAAGAGAGATGATGTATGTTTTTTTAGGTTAAAAGTGAAGGACCCGAACTAGGGCTCCACGATTATGGCCAAAATGATAATCACGATTTTTTTTCTATCAATATTGAGATCACGATTTATCACTATAATTTTTTGATTTTAGCGACAACATATTTTTATTACTGCACTTTAACATTAAAATAAAAAGAGCACTGCTTTCACTTCCCTGCTGTGCTACATTCCTGCTTATGTACAAATTAGAGCTGCATGATGTTGGAAAAAACTGACATTGCAATATTTTTTTTTTCTGCAATATGAAAAGAAGTACAGGAATAGTCACCCTACCGTTTTGCTAGCCACATTTTAAAGTTAAATGCATCAATCTGATGCACTTTAATATTATGCTCTCAATTGAATCATAAACACATTGGTTGTATAGATAATATCTATCCCCAAAAGTGAAGCCAAAACATCTCGATCCCCGGCTGGCTGTTAATTTAGGAAGCGCTTGATTTGATATGCAGCAGTTTTCTATGAGCAGAACACACATTTTAAACGTCAACATCGCAGCTGATCATGTTCATTTAACTGTGGGAAGCCAAAATCGTGATCGCGATTAATATTCGAATAATTGTGCAGCCCTTACATCAACCACCCAGTTATCAGTAATTCTCTTGGAAATCGGGCTGGGCGATATTGAGAAAATAAACACATTACAATATTTTTTATCAAATACTTTGATATCGATTAGGGGTGTAAGAAAAACATCGAGAATCACAATATTTTTTGTTATACTGTGTCGATTCGCAAAAAGCCTATAGATTTTTTTTAATAATAGTTCACATGCAAAAATTAACTCAGTCAATATTTTATTCCATTTGCAAAGATATGCGTCCTCTCAGTGTATGCGTCCTCTCATAGTAGTGCTGTGATGATGGATGTTACAGGGACTGTGATAAATGCAAGCTGTAGAAATAAAGGTAAGAAATAGACAGGACTGCTGTGTACACAAGTGGTGATAAAATAGGTGTATATATCACCACTTGTGTGCTTATCAACACATCAAGTCCTCAGAATGATTAATGAAGAACTAAGTGATGCTGATTAACTCTGCATATCCTATCTGGAAATATATTAGTCCAGGCAGTGCAAGATTTCTCTCTATCAACTCATGTCGCCTTAGATGTACAATGTAACCTCATCTATCTGCATACAAACCCTTAAGGAATATTTAAGTTTAATAGTTTTTTCAGTGTATGCTCATTAAAGTTAACCGTAATGCTTTACATTATCTGTCTTCCCGTCATCATTCTTGTCATGTCTGCTTTTTTAGAAAATGTATTCGCCAGTCTCCCGCAGATGGAGAGGGGAGTTGCAAAAGTGATTGGCGGTGATCCCAAAGGCAACAACTTCCTGTATACCAATGGGAAGTGTGTCATCATCAGGAACATTGACGTAAGGTTCATCTTTTTAAAAGCCATATTTAACACGTATTGCATGCTTACTTATTTATACCAATCTAGGTCTTGTTTTGGCCTTTATTCATATTAGTCAAGATGACATTTTACTCACTAACTACGGTAAATTGCTTTGTACTGAATTCTTTGAGTCAAATTTTAAAGAGTAAGTTAAAGGGTAAATTTGGTATTTTTCAACCAGGGCATTATTTACCCACGTTTTTGTGTCCGAGTGACTAACCGTGACAAACATTTCTGAAATTCGTCCAGTACTGAGGGATAACACTGTAACCGGAAGCCATGAAACGAGCTGTGAGGGCAAGTGAGCAGCTTCACTGTAACATTACGTTCACTAAAGGTGCTTGTTTTTGCCACTGGCCATCGACAAGACCTCATCCACATTGTCGAAATCATCTAAATATTCAGCCATGACATTGAAAATCTTTTAGATAACACTAAGCTACACTTTCTGTACTCACCACACAACGTTTCCACCATGGATGTATTCCACTCTTTCACCGTTGTCTTCCGGCAACACGTCACCTCGCCAGATTTCAGAACGAGACTTTTCCTTGAGCGAGACTCTTTCCATAATGTCAGACACTTAAAATAACAATCAGAGCCTGTCATGGCAAAAACAAAAACAAAAACTTTTAGTGGACGTAAATGATGTTGCCAGCTTGCCCCAGTAGCACCATATTGCAGCTTGTGAGCAGCTGCCGTCTACAGCGCTCTCCCTCAATAATTGTTGTAGAAATTGTTGTCGCTACTAGTCAGTTACAAACAAAGACATGGGAAAATAGGGGTTGCCTACATGTAACAAGCTTATTTTCTGTGGTTGAAAAATTACGAAGTTACCCTTTAACACCAACCTCAAAAGCATCTGTGTTAGGTGTAGTCACAAATGTGCTCTCGGTGCAGTCCAAAGTCCAGCCGGTACAGTGCTGTACTGTCTCTGCCAACACTTACAAGCTGTCTAAAGATTAAATTAAAGTTTGGCTGCAATGAAAGTTGATTGGTTTAGAGTTTTGCACTTCCTTACATTTAACTATTTCTAGTTCAATAATCGTACACGTCATCCTCAACAAGAATGTTACAACAGTATTTCCATTACCTGCTGTCAGCTGATAGGGACCAAACGTCATACCTGCCGCCTAATTTGCTAACGTGTACCGCATTTAAGAGCTTTCCATCCCCACCCATGCCACCATATATCACACGGCACAATGGAGTGCACTGTAACCACACCTATGGGTGATGTCAGTGTGTATTGAACACAACAGTGTGTATGCTTGGGTGCGTGCGTACGTGCGTGCGTGCGTGTGTGTGTGTGGACACAATCAGAGGGTTGTGTCAAGCTGAGATGCGGAGTCCCTTTAAATCTCCTCAATTAATCTAATGAGTAAAATGTTTTCATAAGCAATAGGAACAATGGCCAAAACCCTGAACTATAAAAAATAAAACCGAATTTTCCTCTGACTGATTTAGAATGGGATCCGCCTGCTGATGTCTCACATTTCCTTTCTTTTACAGAACCCGGCTATAGCAGACATTCACACCGAACATGCCCATACAGTTAATGTTGCCAAGTATGCCCCCAGTGGATTCTACATTGCATCTGGAGGTAAACAACCCACCTATGAACACATGTCAACAAATGTATGTGTGTGTGTGCGTATAGCTAGTTACCACAGTAATGTTAATACTATAATAAAATAATTGTTTTTAAATCCATTTAGATGCATCAGGAAAGATCCGTATCTGGGACACCACCCAGAAGGAGCACCTTCTCAAGTACGAGTACACCCCTCTTTCAGGCAAGATCAAGGACATCGCATGGACCGAGGATAGCAAGAGGATTGCTGTTGTTGGGGAAGGACGAGAGAAGTGAGTATGATGGTTTTTCATTAACTTGCACAGCAGCTGGATTCTTGCAAGATCACGAGAAAATCCATCTCGTCAGGCTTCAAGTAATGCGTTTGTGTCCGAACCACGGTGGCTCAGACCAATCAGTGCCCTGTGAGGAGCTACTGGCAGCTACAGGCGTGGTTTAGGTGTGTGATGCCACACGGAGAGTCGTTCTAAACGTCAATGGAGGCTCCTGAAGAGGTTAGCGTAGATGCTGCAATAGCATCAGTTATATTAGAACTGGAGAGTATATCTTCATTGAAAGAAGAGCAAAGAACGGCACTGAAGGCTTTTCTCGATGGAAAAGATGTTTTTTTCTCTTTTCCCAACTAGTATAGGCAAGTGTTTTATCGACAGATGGCTCATCCAATCACCTGCGAAATATTTTTTAAAGGGCCTTCCCTTTTCCAAACAGTTTCCAGTGACCAGCCCTGTCTCCTAAAAATTACGTTTCCATACAACTAAACTGCATCCGTCATTCCTTTTGGAAGGAAACCCTGCGGCATCCCGACGTGAAGCCCTGTCAGGGTTTATTTCACAACAATGACCCGCTAGCTGTACAAGAATGGTCCGCCAGAGTCCGACATCATAACTGCGTCCATAGCAACGGTCTGCTATACATAGCAATGGTCTGCTATAAAGAAATATCAGACTGTAGAACGCTGTGATTGGCCAATCGGTATTGAGTATTCAACAAAGCCGTGTACTACAAATAAATATTACATGTCCGAAAAGGAGTAGGAAGAAGTACAGCCGACACATGGTCTTACCCCTTCTCCATAACTCGAACAATTAACTCAATATTTATCATATAAACTTTTGTGACTGGTAGCCTATATTCCTTCATTTATTTCAATTTCAACCTTGGTAATGAAGCAATCTTTCACTGGTTGTCCACGTTCTAAGATAATCCTTTATTATATGTTGATGTAAAGAGTTCCAGCAGCAGAAGGACCGGCGGTATCTCTCTTTCACACACCGTTGGTGAAGGAGTCTGTCACTGAAAGAGCTAGTTAAGACTGCCCGGGAAGAAGATGCGTCTTTTTGTAGTCCCATCTTTGGAACATTATAGTTTCACCACGGCAGACCAGGCCGCGTCCCGAACATCCGCCACCGTCGCATCATAATTACGGAGCCTAGTGAAAGTGCAGTCGGATTCTCTTAACACCACGGTTGTCTTTTCCCTAAGTCCTTATGAATTCTCCTTCACATCTTTCCTGTTCCAAAGAGGTCAAGGAAAAGTGGTTCGGAAAAGACATTAAGACGTCATTTTTTGACTTTTCGACGGCAGCCAGTGTTGCAGCGGCAGCTTCTGAGATGGTTCTGTGTAAACAAACCATCTGGCCCGTCAGGTCAGGGTTTTCATCAAGGCTGTCAATCGATTAAAATATTTAATCGCATGGTTGTCCATAGTTAATCACGATTAATCGCAAATTAATCACACATTTTTTATCTGTTCAAAATGAACCTTTAAAGGGAGATTTGTCAAGTATTTAATACTCTTATCAACATGGGAGTGGGAAAATATGCTTGCTTTATGCAAATGTATGTATATGTTTATTGCTGGAAATCCATTAATAACACAAATCAATGAAAAATATTGTCCAGAAACCCTCACAGGTACTGCACTTAGCATAAAAAATATTCTCAAATTGTAACATGTCAAACTCTAGCCCAACAGGCAACAACAGCTGTCAGTGTGTCAGTGTGCTGACTTGACTATGACTTGCCCCAAACTGCATGTGATTATCATAAAGTGGGCATGTCTGTAAAGGGGAGACTCGTGGGTGCCCATAGAACCCATTTTCATTCACATATCTTGAGGTCAGAGGTCAAGCGACCCCTTTGAAAATGGCCATGGCCGTTTTTCCAAGCTAGTATGACATGGTTGGTACCAATAGAAATTAGTGGCGTTAAAACAATTTTGCGTTATCACTGCGTTAACTTTGACGGCCCTAACATACATACCAACATACTTAAAACGAAATAGAATTAAACTCAGACTATAGCTTGACGAGGTCTCATGAGAAGCTTCTCCAGCTATCACACTGATTGATATCCATCTACTGTCCACAAGTCCATTGTTTGCTTTAGATCTTTTTCTGTTGAACAAGGTGGTGTTTTGACGGAATTATACTACAATTATTATTGATTGGCTTGATTGATGTCATGGTTTTGTATAAAATAGGAAGTATTGTGCAGTGTGTGAATGCTATTTACTGTACATCACTATTAAGCAGTAGAGACACCTTGATGCCCTCCAGCACATCACCTGCCTTACCAGAGATGTAGGGCAACTGTCCATCAATACAATTACGAAAACAAAACGAAACCCATAGCAGAATTATTATTTTAGTGTGACTGTCGACATAAAGCAATATTCTGCATAAGCTCTGTATTTTATTTCATCCTGGGAGACTTGCTTTATTCCTCTCTCAAACCTCACAGACACCTGGAACAATTGTATGCATGTTCATGTCTTTCTGTAGGTTTGCATCCGTGTTCCTGTGGGACTCCGGCTCCTCAGTGGGGGATCTTTTCGGCCACTCCAAATTAATCAACAGTGTAGACATAAGGCAGAAGCGCCCTTACCGCCTCATCACTGGCAGTGATGACACCACTGGGTCCTTCTACAAGGGGCCTCCCTTCAAGTTCGATTTCACAATACGTGTGAGTTGCAGAGATTAACATTTGCTTTTTATTTCCCGTAGGCATTTGTGTTTTTAAGCAAAGTAGTTGGAGCCATTTGATTTTGCTGGACCTGTCAGATCAACCAAAGGCTAAATGTCATCTTCAAGTTGCAGTCTTAGTCGTATAAAATATTGGCCTTCAAGAAACTCAGACATTTTCTGTGACTTTGAACCAGCTGTCTTATTTTTAATGCCCGTCGTTGGTCATCTTAAGTCCGTCACACCCCGGCGGTTTTCAACAGTGTTGCCTTGTTTGTCTGTTTCCATATTACATAACCCACCTCCCCCATAGAGGAGAATGTGTGCGCGCCACATTCTTAAAGCAGGCCTTCCCTCTACAAACATGTAATACACTTTTGAGCACCAAATCTTGTTCTCTACATAAAAATCCTTGTGGTCTGTTTTTAGATTTCAGTCTGCAGTTTGTTTTCTCCATACAAGCGTAGCACATTGTGTAATGCTGACCTCAGTTGTGATAGGTGCATGTAAATCATGTCACAAAATAGATGTGTAACCCGAAAATTAAACCCAGGCCCTGATGGTCTAAAATGAATGTCATTAAACCTGCAGTAGGTGGAATAGTTTTGGCATCATTGGGCAAAAAATCCATAATAACCTTTCAGCATATTGTAGTGCAAGTGCTCTGAGAGAAAACTAGACTTCTGCACCTCCTCAGGGCTCTGTTTTCAGGCTTTAAAAAAATCTAGTAAAATGAGAACGTTTGCTCCGGCTGGTGGGCGGTACTTGGTATTTCCTCAGAAGATCTCAACATGGCTGCCGGGTCACAAACTTCTCATTTTACAGCTACACACTACACTACAAGATGTTTCTGAATATATTTGAGGAGAGAAATAGACATTAAAGTAACAGAATATTGATTCATATTTGATCAGCGCTGCCTAGTTTGACCGTTTGATCAGAGTTCGCGAGTGATTGACAGCTGCTCAGAGACGGCAGGCTCCAGCTCGGCTCTGATTGGTTGTTTTCCTCCGGTCTGTGAAATCTTGCAGATGCCATTTGGAGCACCGGAGGACACAGAGGCACATGATTTTTTCAGATTACCTGTCTCATGCACTACTGTCAGGATATAGTGACCGTTTTATCATATTTTCTCTAATTCTAACTACTTCAGTTTTAACTATGATGACAGATTGAAAGTCTAAGACTGTGCCGAATAAAATACTAATATGGACTGTATATTAATGTTTACAATCTTTCTTTGTGGATAATTTTCTTCTATTGTTTTTTCCCTTCTCTCTGCCCGGTGACCGCTAAAGGACCACAGCCAGTTTGTCAACTGTGTTCGATTCTCTCCAGATGGAAATCGGTTTGTCACAGCTAGCGCTGATGGCACGGTGAGTATTGGATTACAAGATGTGACCATATGAACGTTAGGGAAGACACCCCAGGTGAATAGGGTAACATTTATAACTAATAGATATCACCATGAAACTTCCCCAGTTGATTACATACATTAAAGGCAATTATTTGTTGTATTACAAGTTTTCTGATATTTTATGTTTAAATATGCAAATGATGCATTATCTTATTAAATATGTGCTAATTTGCATACATTTCCAGAACAGAAATCTGAACATTGGATAAAGCCAAGTTCAAAATTCTTGTTTCATTTTGTTGACACATTAGAGTCAAAGGTTTTTACAGAGGGAATTTTGGATATCTCTTTTATCACTCCATAAATCAGATAATACTGTCAACAGCAAAAAAAAAAAAAGAACAAGATTTTTCGTCATGTTTTTAGAAATAAACTCTTCTATAAATCAGGCTATGAATGATATATGAACAAACCCCTCTGTAAAAACCTTCAGAATATAGATAGGAATGAAACTGGAAAGTTTGGTGTAAGTGATACTGAAGTGGAGATTTCTGGCTCAGAGTTTGAGAAAAACCTAATTTTGAGCAATAGCCTTCAAAGATATGGATTGTTAAATTCCATACATTTTGTTAGACACTACATTTGAATAGGGTAAAAAAAATTCAACTAATAGATATCACCATGAAACTTCCCTAGTTGATTACTTACATTAAGACAATTATTTTTTGTATTACAAGTTTTCTGAAAGTTTATGTTTAATTATGCAAACGAGCATTATCTGATGGTAACTTTTGCTGAATTTAGGAGAAATCTACAGACGCAAATAGACAAAGTAGTAAAATAAACACCTAAATATGTGTTTTGGATGTTTTCTTTCCACTAGTCTGAAAGAAATCTCAAAATTGATCAGTGCATGAAAAACTATGTGGTGTCTCGCCTTAAAGTAAAATTACTTTTGACAAAATAATCTAAGTAACTATCACTATGAGATTTACGGAAATAATACAAATATAGTCAAGGATGTCTCAACAGGTTTATAAGAAAAAATCTCAAACTATAGTTGTGTAGAAAAAATGTTTTTCATCTTCCTAATGAGTATAATTTCTACAGATTTGGGTCCACGATGGAGAGAACAGGGACCGTATTTGCTCACTGGGAGGAGAGAAAGCCCACAACGGAGGAATCTATGCTGTAAGTATTTTTTTTCATGTAAAAACATCCGTATATAGTGGTTAGCTGGATGGGTTTGGTTGGCTATAATCAGAGAGTGTATGGACACAGAAAGTGCTTCTTTTCCCATTCAAATTAGGGATTATGTGCTCTGAAAGCAGTCTCCTTTTGTCCTCAAATTACTGATTTTGATTTTTCCATTTATTTATTTGTTTTCCACATAGCATTGGTGTTTCTGTTCTGAACATTGATAGGTCACTTTAACAACTTTGGCTACGTGCTTATTAATATCATAACTTTTTTCCTTAAATCCTCCAGGTCAGCTGGAGCCCTGACAGCACCCATCTGATCTCTGCCTCAGGGGACAAGACCGTGAAACTCTGGGATGTAGCTGCAAATACGGCCGTCACCACCTTCAACATGGGCACTGAAGTGACAGACCAGCAGCTGGGCTGCCTGTGGCAGAAAGACCACCTCCTCTCCATCTCCTTGTCAGGATACATCAACTACCTGGACAAGAACAGCCCTGACCGGCCCATACGCGTCGTCAAGGTCAGACTCTATTCCTGGATATTATCAGTAGAGTTCCTTGATACCGATACAACCTTGTGTTAACGTTGATATTCTACAATTGAAGAAAAAAAATCTTCTTTTAAACTTTTTGAGTTGCTGAAAACATAATATTGAAGATGAATAACCAGACTTTTGCAAGCATTTGTGAAATATAAAGTGGCATCTGCAAATAATACAGAGGTTTGTGATAATGTACCCATGTATTATAATATTTTATACAGTGGAAACCGCTTAAAGTGATCACGGTTACAGTGGTCAACCACTGACATGGATCAAAAAGCTTGGGACAGAATAAGGGCTATCAATCAATTAAAATATTTAATCGCGATTAACTATGGACAATCATGCGATTAATCGCACCTTTTTTATCTGTTCAAAATGTACCTTAAAGAGATTTATCAATTATTTAATACTTGTATGTATGTACTGTATGTATGTATGTATGTATATATTTAATACTGGAAATCAATTAACAACACAAAACAATGACAAATATTGTCCAGAAACCCTCACAGGTACTGCATTTACCATAAACGATATGCTCAAATCATCACATAGCAAACTCAAGCCCAACAAGCAACAACAGCTGTCAGTGTGTCAGTGTACTGACTTGACTATGACTTGCCCCAAACTGCATGTGATTATCATAAAGTTGGCATTTCTGTAAAGGGGAGACTCGTGGGTACCATTAGAACCCATTTTCATTCACATATCTTGAGGTCAGAGGTCAAGGGACCCCTTTGAAATTGGCCATGCCAGTTTTTCCTCGCCAAAATTTAGCGGAAGTTTGGAGCCTTATTTAACCTCCTGACTTCCTAGTATGACGTGGTTGATACTGATGGATACCTTAGATTTTCTAGTTTCATATGATGCCAGTATTTTCACTGATGCTGCCACATACATAAAAATCACAAGTTGCTTTAATGTGTTAAAGAATTTAGTGGTGTTAAAATTAATTTGCCTTAACGCGTTATTAATGCGTAAACTTTGACAGCCCTAGTTTAAATAATTTGCATGTAGTAAACAAGTAGTCTGCCTGTAATTCTATATACAGTAAAAAAATGTTTTTACTTTACTCCCTTGATACTTTGCCTCGCGGTTCGCAGTAACCTGTCTGCGTTCCGGCTGTGCTACCTGAGGCAGGTCCTGCGTGCACATTGAAATCACTGGAAAAAGAGTAATCTTTCGATGAAACGAGATTCAGCACCTAAACTTGGTGTTCCTCAGGCTACCTTACCGAAAACAGCTGCGCACGGGGAAAGCACCTGCAGTTGGCCACCTTCAGCACTCATTGATAAAGACTGGTCACGTAATGCCCCCTTAAAGTGAAACTCTGCCGATCCTCAACCGGCTCTGTGACACCGCAGCGCCGGCAGCACATACCGATGAACGATGCCCGGCCCGCCCTCCCTTCATGCCGCCACTACCAGGAGCTCAGTCCTTTTTGAACGAGGAGCCCCCGGCCGGCAAAGGGGCGCCATTCATCTGCACGACCTGCCTGTGCTGCAGTGAAAGCCGGCCATAAAACGGCGAAGCCTCACCCCGAGCGGGTCCTCAGTGAGGGAAAGGGCAGTAGAATTGGCAGCGAGCCTGTAAATAGCGAAGCGGTCCGTTTCATTGCTTTATATTCATGTAATAAATATGCAAATGTCAATTATGATGGTAATATGCATGAGAAACAAAGAAAATTCAGTTCTAATAATCATCTGCTTCAAGTTATCAATTTGACCGGGACAGACGTGATCACTGAAAGCAGTTTCCACTGTATAAGCAACCTTTCACTGGAGCGGAGACTAGAAGGTCGTGACTGAGATACACATTTGTCACAAATGATGAGAGGGTAGGTGGTCGAAATGTGTATTGGACAGACCGAGCCACAAGACTAGATTTGATGCATTAAAGTGAATTATACTGTGAATTATACTGTATGTCTCTATGTCAGGTTATTACTGAAGCATCTAAAATAGTCATGTGGCTTTTACTGGAACGTATGTGCTGCCAGATCTCCTGAGTGAAATGTCCAACATGGGGGGGGAAATATTCTACATTAACTGTTCTTATGTTTGTGTGTATATCTGAAAACATCCTACAGGGTCACAGCAAATCCATCCAGTGTGTGACAGTTCACAAAAAGGACGGGCGACCATACATCTACTCGGGGAGTCACGATGGACACATCAATATCCTTTCACTGAAAAAAAAAAAAGTTCTGTACTGTATGTAGATTACATTTGATCATTTAGAGTGGCTCTGGCAGATGTAGATGCAGATATCAATTGTTTTTAATCTCCTAAACATGTTGACATTATATTACTTGTCAAATAATATAATAGCCCAGCTAACTACAGATATTTGCCCGTTTTCTGCCTCTGTTGGAGAGGTTTATTTTTTATAGTTTTTCCCTTAACAAATGCTTCACATTACTGGGATGCAGAAAATGGAGATAACGACTGCTTGAGTGGGAAGGGCCACAGCAACCAGGTGAGCAAGATATTGACCGACGAAGCCGACGAGCTGGTGACGTGCAGCATGGATGATACACTGCGCTACACCAACCTCAGCAAGGCCGAGTACAGGTAGGGGCCGCTACCGTCGGCAGATAACTACTATGAGATGAACTCAGTGGGTGTTGTTATGATGATGTTCTGCATTTTGTCTGGTAATGATAATGGAAGTCAGTCTGGGCAGGGCGGTCGTCTGGAAGAAAACAAATTAAGCTTTGTAATGACTGTGTAATGTGGGTGGATGTGCCTACGCTTAGTGATCTGTCACGTAGAAAATCCATAATGTTCCTTGATATTGTTGCTTGAGATCTGTCACAAATGTACAACCGGACCAACACCGTGGCTACGTTCCAAATCGCAAACTTTGTCTTTTAAGTTTTAATGCATACTGCAGCTGCCCTTACAAAGTACATGCTGTTGCATGCAGTGTGCGTACAATTGGGACATACTACTTCATCGTAACATTACGCCTTGAACTTCTACAGGTCTGTGGTTAACACAAGCTTAAGAGCTTTTAACGTTTTGTTCTACGATATAAAATACGTCAGTAAATATCCCACTTGTGAATTTTGAAGCTTTTTACCTGTCTTAAAAAAGGTGGTTGCTAACAAGTGGCTAAATGAGACTACTAAACGTCATCACGCCGAACACTAATCCGTCTTAAGCTTCGTGGTGGTGACGTGAAGTCATGTGGCCGTGGTGTAGTTCGTTTATAGCCTAATGTTAGCGTTTTACATCTGGCGAATCCATTCCCACTTCAGAAATGACAAAAGTGGTGTTCATTTGTTGAGATTATCTTGCTGAACAAAACGTGTAAATACCATAAACGTTTGTTTGCCACAGAGCTTATTTTCTGCAATAATTCAAAACCCAATGGAAAAATCCCATTGTTTTTTGTCAAGGGAACCAGGACGATGTTAACTTCTTGTACGTCATCCCTGCACCACTCTATATGTAACATTGTAAAAAATGTGTCCCTGATTCGTATCAGAGCAAACAAACTGTAGGTGTGAAAACACCCTTAGTGTAACGTAGAAATGGCAAATAAAAAATAAAAGTTCTACAAATGAACTGAAACAGTCCAACGGTAGGATTATAAGAAGTCCAGCTTCAATAGGAGTCCATTATATTTTGGTTTTAGATGTCATTGGAATATCTGTCTTTTGTTTTCTTGTACCACAAACTGAATATTGGCTTTCAGAGTTCCCTATTAATAATGTTACAATGCGTAGTTAACTTATAAATAACCCAAACTGGTGGTTTTCAGTGCCTCTGATGTGGTGAAGATGGATTTCCAGCCTAAAAGTGTGTCTGTAGCAGCAGGAGGGCTGTCACTGGCTGTGTGCATTGGCCAGGTAATGCCTTTGCTTTGTCATCATTGCTAGCTTAGTTCTTAGTGAACACATTTTTGCATTTCCAAGATTTTACATCACCCACCTGATATTTTAACCCTCTAAAGTTTGTGTCTTACTTTGATGGCATCATCCGTCATCTCTGGCTTTCTCTAGGTCGTCTTGCTGAAGGATAAGAAGGTAGTCTTCACATTGAACGATCTCGACTACGAGCCAGAGGTCGGAGCTATTCAACCCGGGGGCTCCACTGCTGCCGTGGGGGGAGCGGTACGTAACTAATCTTAGAGCACAGATGACTAAACTCATGTTTGGCAGTAGCATCAGCATGTCTTCGTGTGTAATAATCATCCCTTATAAGTGACCATCACAGGAAACGACACACTCTTCATCACACCTTGGTGACATTAGATTTGAGATTTCCTTTTTTTCCCCTTTAGGATGGGAAAATCCGCCTGTACTCCATTCAGGGCAACACTCTGAAGGATGAGGGTAAAACTGTGGAGGCTCAAGGGTTGGTCACAGACATGGCCTACTCCAACGACGGAGCCTATCTGGCTGTCGTAGATGACAAGAAAGTTACCACAACTTTTACTGTGGCTGACGGATACTCGGTAAACATTTGTCTGTCCTATACACTGTATATACTTTCTGTGGATTACTCAATATCCAGTCCCTATAGCAGTTACGGTAACACTTTATAATAATCATCATTTATAAATGGTAATTTGGTAGTTAAATAAACTTAATAGTTATTTTGATGTTAACAAACAAAGAAATTATAATTAATGTTTACTACTACTACTACTAATATTTATTATTATTTTATTAATTTACTTTATTATCATTGCTATAATAATAATAATAATAATAATTGTATGTATATATATATATATATATATATATATATATATATATATATATATATATATATATATATATATATATATATATATATATATATATATATATATATATATATATATATATATATATATATATATATATATATATAAACATTACATAGATATTTGTAACACTTTTAATGGTTATAGATGGTTTACAAACCAATTATTAAACATTATTTGGATGCTACTATAAAGTTGCAACTGATTATAATACCTTGTTAAATGGTTAATGAATACTTTGTCAAGCATCTATAGACATTATTTAGATAGTTAATACTTTGTCACTAGTTAATAATTAGTTCCTGGTCCATCTATCTATGTTTATAGATGTTTTACAAAGTATTTCTTAAAGATTTACAAGTAAGTTGGTAATCACTATCAAATACCTAATATAGTATATGAAATGTTAGAATGTGTGCAACAATAAACTGTTAAATACTTATTTCATATTGCATAAACTAATGATAAAATAACAGAAATTATAGCATTACTAATAATTGGTATACGTTATTAATTATCATTTCATTGTTTGTGAACAGTAAAATAACAATTGATTAAGTTTAATTATCAATTTTCCATTTATAAATGATGGTTATTATAAAGTGTTACTGAAATTTCATATAAATTATAGCCATTTTCTCTCTTTATAAATATTTCTCACTCTTTTTTTTTTTTTTTTTTTTCACCAGGCCAAAACGTTTTACGGACACCACGCCAAACCAGTGATTGTGGCCTGGTCACCTGACAATGAGCACTTTGCGACTGGTGGGATGGACATGATGGTGTTCATCTGGACAGTTGGCGATCCAGACAAGAGGATTAAGGTCCCAGGTAGGCCACACACGAGCACATTTGCATTCACTCATGCCTGGCTTGCATGCAGGTATACACCGATGTATTATTCCCCTCTGTAACAATATCCAAGCGTGAAAAAACAAAGTCGATGGGACATTTTGAGCTGAGCTAAATTATGCATTTAGAGCATGTATCTGGGCTCAAAGTTAAAGGTAAACCTGTGGTTACTGGTGGTAACAGCAAGTGTGGTTTAATGCTACTGCAAAGACTCCTTGAGCAGCTACTTTGTCAGAAGTAAAACGGAAAACCAACCAGTGTATTTGTTCCAAACAAATTCATGTTTTTGATAATTCAAAAATGATACCGTGATTTGGTTTCATGCCGTGCAAGTAGTTTTCCACACAACAGCATGGCCCAGTAGAGTTGGTTACCTTGCTGTGGAGTTGGCAGCAGCTGCTCCTTCTTGTTCCATTACTTCCTGCAAAAAGGGGGCTGCTGTCCAAAATCGTGGAAGATGACAGCGTTACCTGTGACCGTTTCACAATGAAAGCCAACCTGTGTCTCGGCCGCATTAATGTGAAGCAGCAGTAGGAAATGTAGGTGTGCTTAAGCAGTAACTTTATACGACTGTAGGAGATTATCTCGCTCTCTGTTCAGACACAACTGACAAATATGTGGAATAAGTATATCATTTAAAAAACCCCACAATCGCAAACGACACTGACACTAGGCTTTTTCTGATAAATATAGTGGATGGATTTTGAAACTTGATTGGGGGGGTTGGTGGAAGTTACAAGCGTGCACGGGATGCATATTTTATCATTTATATCACATATAATATATTGTTTATAGTAGATTATCAGTGTGTTTTCTTGCAAGATTCGTCCGCAACGTGGAGAAAATAGACACTTGCGTGTCCAGTGTGAGCTGTGAACAAACCGTTACATGCATGCATAATTTCCTGTGAAGCCAGCATGAGAATGGCGGACTCCGCCACTAACAATGAAACCTAATATAGAGAGAGGTAACTGCAGAATGTAAATACATTAAATAGCTATTGCTTGAAAATGCTGACCATAAATAGAAATAATAAAGAGGGTTGGGTTTTATAACTTGGAAGTCGTAGCTAAGTATGAAAATTGAGCTGGCTGCAAATATTTGTATTGTAATTTAAAGGTCTAGTGTGTAGGATTTAGGTGGATTTATTGGCAGGAATTAAATATAATATTCATAACTGTCTTCATTAGTGTATAATCACCTGAAACTAAGAATCGTTGTGTTTTCGTTAGCTTAGAATGAGCCCTTCATTTCTACATAGGGAGCGGGTCCTCTCCACAGAGTCAGCCATGTTCCTCTGCCAGAACGGACAAACCAAACACTGGCTCTAGGGAGAGCCCTCTGCGTTTTTACGTTACCTGAAGGCCACAGTAGTTCTATGACACGCTTGGAAAGTTAGGAGTGAGCTGAGGGATTTCCAGTTGATTGCAATCTGCCACTAAATCCTACACACACTGCTCCTTTAACACTTTCTCTGCTTTAAGAAATCTTTGTAACACGGTTGTTTGATACTTTGATGTCCGCAGACACTCACCGGCTGCATCACGTTAGTGGCCTGGCCTGGGTAGATGAGCACACTCTAGTCACCACCTCCCATGACGCCAGCATCAAGCAGTGGACTATTACATACTGAGCTGCAAGCAGACAAACATCCACATCTCCAGGGACAAGGACTACTGTAGGATTCAATCTTTCCTTTTTTCTTTTTCTTTTTTACTGTATTTTCACTATCTATATGGTGTTCTATGCTGTCTGTAAACATCTGAATTGTAAATGGTTATGGCTGGGGAAAGCTCCCATAAAAATGATCTAAGATATACGTCTCTTTGATGCGAATAACCTCAACTTAACACGGAGACAAATTGAAATATACGATGTAACCATGAGTGCTTTTACATCTCTTTGAGCTTTATGGGCCCACAATAATATTTGTAAGCTCAACATTCCATAGGTGATAGCTTTCACTCAGTTTAAACTGAAATCCTTGTCTGTGGTTGGGCTCAATGCATCCCAACTTAACGGATGAACTAAAAGCGAGTTTTTTCTTTAATTTAATGAAATCATGTTTGAAAGAAATGAAACCTTTTGGTTACATTCCTGAAATGAGAAGTAACTGATCCTAACTGCAGTTGCCTGTCACTTTTTAATTTTCAAGGTTTTATGGGCTGGGTGTTTTTTGCTTTCATCATGTCTTGGGTTTCATACTTTTTTTTTATGTTTCACAACTCTTCCTGTCGGACTGGGGAGCAATAATAGGAACTGAAAGTATGTAAACAGTCGAGATGCTGTCTGTTCAGTTGAAAGTCCCGTGTTGTTGCTGTGTTTTTGTTTGGGCCCACTATGCTTGTCGCACTTCTTTTTTTTTTTCCCCATGTCTTTATGCATCCGCTTCCAAGGTGGAAGTGATTCATTAATAATAATAATAATAATAAAAAACACTTTTTATGCATTTTCTCTTTCATGCACATGTGCACTCTTTCTACTTGTCAAACACATTAATGGGAGAATCTTCATCACGATTTGATGGCATTCAGGGACACAATGACACACCAGTAGGGCTCCCTCTAGTGGGGCGTGAAGGAGGTGCAGGCTGGACAGGAATTCCCTGTTACTCAATGAGCAAGTTGGCCATTATGTAATTGAAATGATAATGTCCTGTGTTTAACCCAGGTAAATCAGTGTCTCAATCTTTTATACCTCTGTGTATTGTAAACTGTCTAATGAGGTGGAGATGATTGAGAATCTTATCTTACCTTAATTACCTTTTATTTTTAAGTGGTCTCAGATTAATGATTAGTGAAAACACAAAACTAGAGGTCATGACTTTGAACAACCAAGTAATCATGCCGTGGCTTTTATTGACGATATATACTTTATAGTGTGTGCCAGATACTGTACATACGGTTACATAAGTAGGCTGTAAAGGTATTTCTTTGTGTGATGGTTTTAATACAGTAGATGCATTATTTCTATGGATTATAAATCATATCACTAGCAACACTCTCTACAATTAATGTTATATTGTAATAACCTAATACTGTAGCTGTGAATCTTCAAATGAAGATGTGTTTAAGTCTTTAGTGTTAAAGTTCAAGTCAGTAGGCAAAGCAAAATTAAAGTGTTTTGATGCCTATTAAAGCAGCAGTGGGTAGAATTGGAGCAAATATGACTAAAACATTTTTTATTTATATAAAACGATATCCTGACAGTAGTGCATGAGACAGATAATCTGAAAAAAATCATGTCCTCCGGTGCTCCTAATGGCATCTGCAAGATTTCACAGACCGGAGGAAAACAACCAATCAGAGCCGAGCTGGAGTCAAACTAGGCAGCGCTGATCATCAAAATGATAAAATGAGATCTGTAAAATGAGAAAGTTTGTGACCTGGCAGCCATGTTGAGATCAGTTGAGGAAATACCAGGCACCGCACACAAGGCCGGAGCAAACTTTCTCATTTTACAGCTAAACAGTACACTACAAGATGATGATAAAAAAAAAAATGTGAGAAATAGGCATTACAGTAACAGAATATTGATTCATATTTTATCAGCCCTGCCTAGTTTGACCGTTTGATCGGAATTCGCGAGTGATTGACAGCTGCCTCCGTTGAATGAACAGCCAATAGGAACGCTCTCTCTCTCTGAAATTACCTTTCATTTTTGCCCAATGATGCCAAAACTATACTGCCTTCTGCAGGTTTAAAGGACATAAAATTTGAAAATTTCTTTTTCACTCAACATTCGATTGGAGAGTTGCATATGGTAAAATCAAAGCATGTAAAGCATCCTTCTAAACCAATGGGGATACGTTTCCTCCCACAGGCCTATATGCAATACATATCACGCAATAATGTAAATGCAAGATTTGCATAATTTAATTTAGGTCAGACAATTTTATCAATTTAGGTAAAGACATTTTGACTGTTCTATTGAATTTTGAAGGTAAAACATACACACTTTGTCACTAGACTAAGTGATCTGCAAGAAGAAACAAGTTTTACTTGATTGATTTAAACAGAAAAAAACAAAACAAAAATTAAAAAATGCAAACATGATTACAGCACAATGATGGGTAGCAAACAAAAGGACTGATGATACGGAGAATAGTTCCAGTTTTCATGGGTGATCATGGTTTTCTCTCTGGTAAGTGCTGATGTGTTATACTGTCTCAGGGCGCTGGAAGTTTTCTCCCCACCCAGGAAGGTATCGCAATTTAAAATTGGTCAGAGGATATAAAATATTTACATGTATTTAGTAGAGGTTGAGTAGAAAATATTGGAGTTTAAGGCAGCCATGGTTTGTTTGTGTCTCCCCTCTTTGTGATTATTCAGCCTGTTTATGCAGTTAATGTTTTCTTTATTTTGGTTCAGTTATCATGGTTCCAAATTCAATTTCAGATTACAAATCACAGCTGCCAGCTGGACTGAACAAACTGGAGTCTTTCCAGATGTTCAACAGTAGGTCCCGAGGCTATAATAACAGCCAGCCAGAGCAGCCTAATAACCACACACATCACTTCCCCACTTTATATGCAAATAAACACATAGCCAGGCCTGCATCATTTACGCTTGTAAAGACCTTCTGTGCATTCCAATACCAATACTACCATACTATTTAGTATGCCAGAAAAAGATTTAGTATGTCCCACATATTATGTCAAATGCAGTATGCTAAATATACCAGGATGTCCTACTACACCCGGTAACATTTTGCAGTATGCAAGCCAGCATGCTTTTCTGACTATTCTGACGATTCAGCAGATATATGAGAAAGAGGGTTAAAGTTCAAGGTGCAATATTGTGATGAAGTAGTGTGTCCCAATTGTTTGCATACTGCTTGCAACAGTACATACTTTGTAAGGGCAGCTGCAGTACGTACTAAAACTAAAAAAGAAAAAGTAGGTGATTTGGAACTGTCACAACCTGGCTCTCAAAGCCATGACAAATAGGAAGACACCGCGATAACGATTAAATCAATTAATTTGTTTAACAAAAGTAGAGTAAATTATGCAGAACAAAAGGATCAAAAGGTATGGAGTGTACGTGTCGGTAGTATCAGTAGTGTAAGGTGTGCATGGAGAGTGTAAATGGTGTGTGCATGTTGTAAAATTTATATAACAAGCAAAAGATTAACCAAGGAGAACCTAAGGCCGCCACATGCCCTGCGATGGTGTCTGCGGGGAAAGAAAGAGACAGAGAATGGGTCATGAGCCTAGGCTTTATAGGCTGGGAACACTGGGCCCAGGTGTCTGCATTCACATGAAGAATCTGGAGGCAACGGCACAAGATGTTGGTACGTTCTGGTTTCTGTTAGTCAGAGTAGTATTGGCCAATCACGTTTGAGCAGGCTTTGGTTGAATGCAGGTAAACAGTCCATGTGGAGACCAAAAGAGGCAGAACGCATTGGCCAAAATGCAATCTCTGAACCCACCGGCTATCGTCTGACGATGATTTAGCTTTTTAATGGTTTAAAATTAGCTTGTAAACTGGCTACTTGTGAAAGAATCCTGTCGTAGACGTCGTCCCTCAACTACAACTCCAGTCTCAGTTGCTAATCGGACTGTAAACAATGTGCAGCGCACGCCACGGAAGAGGAAGCCTTGGCACGGATATCCGCTGGCTACACCGGAACCCCAAAGATCGAGGCATCTGTCGTCAGCCGATGGGTTCAGAGATTGGCTAAGACCAATGCGTTGTTGTTTTTATCTGGCTGGAGACAGCAGTAGTAGCCCGTATACATCCATGTAGTAGCCTAAAATCCTACATATTTGTAAATTCGGGTACATTTTTATAAACCTAAAATGAAGGTTATTGTCTACCGGCGGCTACCTCCGTACCGCTGACACCAGCACCTTTGCCAAGCAACGATGTAGTGTAGAAACCTGGATACTGTTGTGATCACGTATACAGATGTAGAAGAGGGACACTACGACCATGTTGGGGGGCGTGAGAGCCACAAACTAATAAGTAGCCTCCCAGATCCATATTCCTCATATATGTTTACACTTGTACGTAGATACTGTAGTAGTTGTACTGTATACACACATCTATTGCATGTCTGTCCATCCTGGGAGAGGGATCCCTTCTCTCTTATAATTTATAGCAAATTATTTCGCGGCCCCCCTGACAGAGTGCCACGGACCCCTGGGGGTCCCCGGACCCCACTTTGAGAACCACTGCTTTAGATTGACAGAATTGACTTGCTTTCAGTCAAACGTAAAAGAGGTCAAACAGAATGTTTTCACAAGTCCAGGTTCTTTCCAGTCCTGCTGCTCTAGAGAGGAGGGGGGTGCATCAAATATCTGGGAAAACTAATTGAAAAACATAGTCACAGGGGCCATATTTCTCTCACAATGTTTATGCACACAGTTTGGTCCTGTAAAGAAACTGATAAAGGTTAACAGACGGGCCATTCCTCCCACTACAACACCACCACCTCTACAGGTTACTGGGTCAAACAATAATCCACCTATTGGCTAACTGCACAGCACATACTGTGCTGTATAGCAACCTCAACTTACCTTACCTTACCTTATCTTACGTAGTAGATAATTTAAGAATTGGCCTGAGAGTCACCATCATTTGTGTTGGAATGGAAAAGTTTGACTGAGTAACCTGTAAGGAAAGATAAAAAGGTACGTGGAACATATACACTCATGTTATGTAAATGTGTTTGAGTTAAGTTTAAATGTCGCAACAGTATCTGAGATGAAGAATGTGTCACAAATGTTAGCTTTTAAGGAACTAAGAAAGACTGACCACTGTGCATTTTTGAGTTCATCTCAAAAGAGCAGGGTTTCAAAAGTCTATTTGTTCAAATAGGTTATAAAAGAGCATGTAAACATTTAAAGGGTTTTAATTGATGTTTACATGGAAATGACCAAAACCACATATACAGGGAATTCACATAACAATGATACATGATACAACTTCGCCAGTAATTATTTGATAATTTTTCATAAATATTAAAAACAATGTTTGACAAGCTGTTAAATATGAACTAATTTATTAACTTTACCAGGTTAAATGCATAAAGTAGATGATTGACTGCTCAGAAAAGAAGTTGCCTCCTTTAGCAGCACTCTACACATGTGGCTCCAACCACATTTAGTTCATGTTCATGTCCAGCCACAGTAAATTAAGTTAGCCAGCTCGTTCTCATGTGATAATGGTGTGTTTCTTTCATTATGTGCCTACAGTTACTTCGGTTGTGGAATCCGCAAGAATAACCGGCTTTAGAAGGTGAAAGTCTTCAGAGTGGTTGGTGAGTTTTCTTTCTCTAATTTACAGAATGAATGAATGATCCTGCTATAAAGTACCTGTTTGTGATCTTTTAATTCTCCCAGTCATTCACAATAACTGGTGAAGGTTGTAACGGTATACATGGTGACATTTTTACATTTTCTTACATTTTACAAAATGTGTAAAAGGTGAAAATATGAGCTTTGTTATTCATGGCTGAGATAACAAAAGGATGAAATTGGAAGAAAATAATCACAACTGGCAAGAGCTTAACTTGTATATTTAGAATCACCACGGTAACACAAAACATTTTAACTACCCTTACCAAAAAAAGTTTATTCAAGTGTGCTATTAGTATACTTCTTTTAAACTTGAAATAAGAAAGTATGCTTTCACTTTACTTTTTATATACTTATCAGAGATAGACTTAACAAAATTATACTTGGCTTATACTGACAAGTATACAGAAAAGACTAAGTATATTTGGCTTATGCTTTTTGAAATATTAGTGTGTGAGAGTTTGTAAATGTATGTTTTTATCTGAATTAACTTCAATTCATCAAGATTTCTGTATGTTTTTCCATTCTCCCCACTGAGCGGCGTTATAACTGTTAACTTTCATACCACGGTATACTGTTAAAACCCTAAACTGGTGTGTACAGAATCGCAGAAGTACAAATGGTTCTCTGTGGGAGACACCGAGCCACTGATGCAGTGGGAAAGTCAATGTTTAACACAGCTGCTGACATCAGTTTTAAAGACCACAGCAGAAAAAAGTGTTCTCTGAGATAAAACTACTCTGGGACATGAGCTATGGAAAGAACTTTGCAATGTTGGCAGAAACAACACTACAGTGTCTGTAATTGCCCTACGTATTTACACATGACCCGAGGGCAGTAACGTACAGAGTGAGCAGTGTTGTATGGTATGATATAAGTAGACTTTGCATATGCAATGTAGTAGCTGTTAGTAGTCACAATATAGTAGCTGTTGTAGTCTGGAATTAACACTTTTTTAGACATAAATAGGGCAGGATTTTGGAAATGTATACCCTTGTTCAAAATGTATGGGTGGAATTGAAATGTAGATATAAGAAAAAACAAGTTTTTTGTCATCTCAACTATTTTCAATGGTCTGGCACCAGTGTATAGTAGTATAGACAGGGTGAAACTCCATATGGGGTGGAGGTCTGGGGATGATGGATGGGACACAAAACATAGGGTTTTCACCCAGGAGATTGGAGTTCGCATCCTGTGTGAAACCAACCATGTTATGACCCAAAACACAATGTTTTTCCCTAAACTTAACTCAGTGTTTTTTTTCCCTAAACCTAAAGAAGTTGTAGTTTTGTTGCCTGAACCTGTTTTTTTTGTTTTTTTTGCCTAAACCCAAAGAAGTTGTAGTTTTATTGCCTAAACCTAAAGAAGCCTTTTTGTTTGTGTTCAAAACGTAACGTTTTATTCAGTTTTATATGTTAGAGCGTGTTGCTTTTGAGTTTCGCTTTCACTTTTACAACGTAGTAGACCCCTAATGACCCACATCTATGGTGCTTATAGCGACTGATAACACATATTTAATGGCCTAATAACAGTCAAATCGGGTGATTAATTCACAATCATAATAATTCTTATTTAGAAAAAGCAATACTTTTATTCGGCACATTTCAACAAGCTTTGTGAATGTATTACTTTTTAAAAAATATTCATATACATAAAAATTTTATCAATAAGACCTTTAAGTACAATACTTGAGTAGATGTACTAGTTTAGTTACTTTCCACCACTGTTTGGCCCACTCTGCCCATGGATTCTTTCCCCACTGAAAGGTCTATCCACACCTGAAGAAACCTAATACCTCTGTTACCTAGACACCAGGGCTGAGAAAAGACGTCCCAAAGGGAGTGTTCAGTTTACAGGCCTGAGTTTCATTACTTGGCCATATCTCTTTACCCCGTGGCAGTTCAGCTCCTGACCCAAACCACACTTGGAGTTGCTCAATCCTGCAGCCCCTTGCTGCTGCTGCTGCTGCTGCTATCAAACATGTTTTTTTTGCGTGTGTTTATGCTACTGGAGGTGCTCTTTCATGCAGTTTCCACATGGCAGAAATGTGGCTCACATGTTTGTAATAAAGATAGCTGCCAGGCAGTAGTTTCAACAGTATAATTCATGAGAAGCCAAGGGAGAATAAAGCGGCCCATTGAGGAGTGAAAAAGCAGCCTGTGGAGAGTTTGTTTTTGGGATTGAAGCCCAATCTCATGTGCTGCTTTTTATGTAACACGCTGTCTGCAACAGCTCCACCAGTTGCAGAAACTTTTTCTTCCTTCTTCCATTGTCGTTCCATTTATCAGAGAATTGGCATTCAACGCTACATGTTTCTAAATCCAGCATGTCTCAGCTGGTGTAGCTGGTAGAGAAGATATGATCTGATCTGATCTGGGGACGTCTTTCCTGGACTTCGGCCAATTGCGATCGATAGGGGTGGGTGGGCGGAATGGTGCAAGGAATGCTGCAGGACAATGGAGCATGGATACGCTGGAAGGGCACGCTCCATTGTTCTTATGGTAGGAGAAACAGACATTTTCTTCCAATATGGTATCTATCTGTGCATTAGGATTCCAAACTTTACAACTTCAACTAAGTGCCATGATGTATCTAAACACTATTCAAGGTAAGTACCAGGATTTCTTCACTATTACTTATTGATGATGACCCTTGATCCAACTCCTCATGTCTGACTGCATTGTTTACTTGCACAGAGAAGAAGAGGGCTCAATATCACTAATGTAAACATTGTTAGACATTTGGGAAATATTATCTAATACACTTTTAATTATCAGGCCCTGGAGATTGAAAGGGGGAAACTGGGTTCATGGTATCACACTGGAAGCAAATGTTTGTTTTGGGTGCAAGAGTTTGAATTTCATGATAAGATTTTTGTAGCGTTGACTCAACAGTGGTGTCCACATTTTCAGCTGCAGTTGTAATGATTTTACAGAGAACTTCTATAATCTTTTCAAATTAAATGACCCAAGATGTTATGAGAGAGTTTTCTAAAAGAAGTGTCTATGGAGACACATGGCATAAGAATACTGTTTTCAACTCCCTCCACGTTGGCCACATCTGGCCTGTGACTGACACCCAGATGGACCGCATTTACTCTGGGTTTAATTCTTTCCATTAGCCAGTCAAGCAGTGTCCACATCATTATTTATAATACGGCACAATGTCACTAAGTACAGTAAAGGGGAGGAAATAGAGGACACTCACTTTTGTATTAAAATAAAATAGAATTTAAAAAAAAGTAGGCCATGAAAGACATAAATCAATGAAAAGTTGGTATAAAGTGAGCACTGTATCTGATGTGATTAAATAAGCATTTAAAGCTTGAACCTAATCCAGACTGCTGGATTGAGTTCATCGAAAATAAAGCTGTATTTACATAATCTTTATGAATAGTTAGTCATATATAATATTTAACTCCTTGTCTCCATTCCATCTGTGACCAAAGCATCTTAATTAACCCTCTGAGACCCACAATAGACCCGTTTTTGCCTTTTTAGGGGGAATACAGGGGGTCTTTAGGGGGAGACAGCAGGTCAACAGTAGATGTCACATAGAAGTGGTGTACATCATCTGAAAGCTGGGAACCTGAAGCTTAATTTGCGATGCAGTTCAGCACTGTGTGTCAAGTTGTTCTAGTCATAAATCATAAATTAATTAATTGATTAATTAAAGCAAATTGTGAAAGTGTATAAGAGTCATAAATTGTTGCAGCAATTTGGGGTTGACACCATTTGTTACACAGATTTGGTGCTAGATTTAACCATTTTTTACCACTCGAGAATTGATAAAAATGATCAATAATCCCTCCAAAATACCACATTAAGACACCAAGACCTTGAGGAACACCGTAGAAAAAGCCATGCTGTGATTTGGTGTCAAAAACTTTTGACATTTGGAGATTTCTGCAAGAATTGCATTTTTTGGTGATTGGATGGCGAGCACTTCTTTTCTAGAAACTGCTCAGAAACCCCCTTATTGTCAATCTACCTAGGAAAGCCATCCATCCTCTGAATGTCCTAGGTCTCTGGTTTGTGGCTGTAAAATTTCATGAGGCTGTGATTATCCTAGAGGTCACCACAGGTCATTTATACAGTGAGGTCAAGTTTCAAAAAATGGTCTCACTACAATGAAATGGCTACTACGGGGACTAACATCAAGACACATGAATACAGTTGGGCTCATTGGATCCACAAGAGTCTCAACTTTCCATTCATACCCAATTTATGTAATACCAAGACTGTTTAGGGACCCCAGTATTCAGAAATATTCAAACACACCATTTTTAGAATAGGCGAAAATAACACATTTCTACTGCATTCAAAAAACTGCATGTTTTTTACCCCAAATTGCATGCGATTATCATAAAGTGGGCATGTCTGTAAAGGGGAGACTCGTGGGCACCCTTAGAACCCATTTTCATTCACATATCTTGAGGTCAAAGGTCAAGGAACCCCTTTGAAAATGGCCATGCCAGTTTTTCCTCACCAAATTTTAGCCTAACTTTGAATCAGTTGTTTCAGTATTGCTCTAAAACTGCTCTACAGCCTCTGGAAGACATCCAGCAGGTCTCAGGGGGTTAAAGATAAACTTACTGCCTTCTCTGGTTGAAAATGTCTATTTCACCTCCTGGATGTGATCAGGTGTGGTTGGGAAATGTGCTTTGTTGCACCTGCAATCATTCATCACTATCCTATGTTCATATCAAAACCACCCCTATGCTCTGTATTAGTAAGAGTAAGTACCTTTGCGAATTAATTTAATTTGAGTAATTGCTGATGTAATGCCCTCATTAGTGTAACTGGTTAATAGATTTGTGATTACAGCTGGACAGAGGACACCTCAGGAGCCTCTTGTTAAAGCAATGCCATGTTATTTTCAGTAGAGCAATGCTTATACACGTAACAAAAATAATAAATAAGTCATTACTTTTGAAATAGAGAAAAACCAAAGCAAGTGTACTCACATTAGAAGGAGAGACGGGGAGACAAAGGGAGGGACTCATCATAGTTAATCATTTGCCAGAGTCATTGTGACTGTCATGTCTAGGTAATGTTGGGTCAGTAGTCTTCCTGACAGAATTGGATACGTTGCCTGTGCCTGCGTAAGTATTCCCATACTGATACTTCTCACTCAGTCTGGTGAAAAATGTGGAAATGCATTTGTTTTTACCAAACTATTTCTTAGATATTATCCACAGAACTGTATAGGAGTTTAGTGAAGTGGGCTGACACTTCTTCTTTAGACTTATTTTGTTATACATGTGGGATGTGTGTATAGTTTTTTGTTGCATTGTGGTCTGTTGTTAAAGCTTGTACGATGATTTCAAACAGCTTAATTGTTTTGTGTTAGGTAGTTGAGCATAACGGTGAGCGAACTGTAAATACAGTATATCTTTGAGTTAAACATTAATCTTCATAATCAATACTACAATCTGCTGCACATTATGTAATATTGGGCTCTTATGGAGCCTATTTCACAATTTATAGATCTGCATATTAATTGAAAAACAATTAGTATATCAGCTTCCTTCTTACCTTAAAGACACCATCGGTACCAACCATGTCACACTAGCTTGTAGCTAAGGAGGTTAAATAACGCTCCAAACTTACGCTAAATTTTGGCAAGGAAAAACTGTCATGGCCATTTTCAAAGGGGTCCCTTGACCTCTGACCTCAAGATATGTGAATGAAAATGGGTTCTATGGGTACTCACGAGTCTCCCCTTTATAAACATGCCCACTTTATGATAATCACATGCAGTTTTGGGGTAAGTCAAGTCAGCACACTGACACACTGACAGCTGTTGTTGCCTGTTGGGCTTGAGTTTGCCATGTTATGATTTGAGCATATTGTTTATGCTAAATGCAGTACCTGTGAGGGTTTCTGGACAATATTTGTCATTGTTTTGTGTTGTTAATTGATTTCCAATGATAAATATATAAATACACCTAAAAAAATCAATACTAGTTTAAGTGTACGCTATATTTAGAATATTTTCACTGCTTTACCTTTAAACGTTCATTAGGAGAGGCCATTTCAGGGCGATGGATCCTATTATGCAATCATGGGTGTTTAAACCTCACCTGTGTTTATAAATTGCCATTTCTGCTGGATTGATAATAAATAAGAAGACCCTTTATCTGTGAGCGCTGCTGTTTTGTTTCTATTCATTATGTAATATTTGCCATAGTATACATTTGAGGTATGTTGTAGGGCTGTCTGGCAATAGTCCAGTATTATCTTTTATTGACTTTCAGCTGAATTGTATTGGAGCCTTATCATCTTATCGTTTTAAAAGTTTTAGCTGCTGTCCAAATTAATTATTATGACCTACATGAGTTTGATGTCATGCGATGCATTGCGGTGGAACACCGCTTTGGACATCAGTTTGATTATTTTACCATGTAGGTTATGTCTACATTTGCCATATCATTTTTTATAATTATTATTATTTTATTGCAAGACAAAAGACAAAAATCTAACAGAGGGACGCTTAAAAAGTGGCTCCGGAAAGTTCAAATGTGGACAATTGGATTATGCTGCAGCAGGTTTGTGAAATGGACGTTTTTGACAAATAGTTTTTCAGTGGATTATTTCTTTAAGGAGGTGAAAAAAGATGCACTATTTGAGAGTTATGGTGCACAGGATCTTGCTCTCACTGTTGGAAAGCTTCATTACATTGATATTTTCTTTTTGCTTTGTTTGCTGCTTAATTGAGGTTGGAAGTGAACAAAATGTTCTTTGGCCGCTCATGAAACATTACAGCAAACAGTTTGAAAGACTTAAAAAAGAAAGAGAGAAGACAGGAGAATCTGCACAGAGAAATAACTTGTTGAGACTAACCTATAACATTGGAAATAACTTTGATTGTGAGGATTCAACAGTTTCAATATTGGTCACATGCTCCAGCCTGAGAGTGGCGAAGTACACGGGCCACTTTGTATTCTCTATGCAAGGTCAGGGACTATCAGGGTTATGAACTGATCGCAGAGATGAGTCAATAGACGCAGTTCCTGATAACCAACCAAACCTGATTTCCTCTGCAGGTTCAGACCTGAGGCCTGTACTACGAAGCAGGATTTGGCGTTATCGAGGTAACTTCAGGGTTAACCCTGGGTTTTCCGTCCTACGAAGGCGGATCACTTCTTACCGGGGTAGATAGCCATGGTAACTTACGCTGAACGGCTAACCTGCTCCGGAGCAGGTTATGTTCCATATAAGAGATCAACTCGAAGAAAAACACCGTCTACTGACCAATCAGAGCTCAGTGTGCAGATCGTATGGTAATATTACACAAATACGAAGAAGTTTAAGTCATAATCCAGGCTAAAAACAACACAGTTTAAACTGACAAATGCAGGAAGGACAGATTGATTTATGCTGCGGGTGTTTACTGCTTTGAATTATATTTTTATATTTATTTTTTTACTTGCTCTTGAGTCCGTTTCACACCGCAGGAGACGGGGACGCACCTGAGAGAAGGTTTAAATAGTTATACACGCCGTTTGTTTAATAATGGGTATAATAACGTGTAACCGTCCATCCAGCCATCAATATAATTTCTTATTGCTATTTATAACCCGACGACTTTATCCTACTTTTGAGTGTTCCGTTAAATTAATGTCTGTTAATTTACGCATTCACACATCGGGAGTTTTTTCTTCTGCCAGCTGTCCTTCCATTTAGCAGCTTCAACTGTGTTACTTTTAGTCTGGATTAAGTGTTTAACTTCTTCGTATTTGTATAATATAGTTTACTCTTCCTTTGTAATATGTGCTGCTCTGCCTGTCTGTCTGCTGACAGTAGACTTGTCCATGTCTGCAGTGGCGGCGCCAGAGTATTTTTTCTGGTTCAACTACGGTGGGACTAACCCATATGGTGGCGGGGCTCAAATAAATGCCAGAATTTCAATGTGAATATACATTTAATAAAACAACACCCTCCCACCACAGCTAGAAACACGCACGCACACACAGAGAGGGAGAGAGAGACGCTAATAGTTACGTTAACAGCACAGCAGGTGGATCGGAGTGAAAATAAGGCATAGATAGGAGGCGATGAGACCAATATAAGATCAGAGGGGCCATAAGGCAAACTTTGATACACAGATCAGTGTCCGTAGTTGTATCCAACACACCCGCCACCGCCATCTGTTGTTCCGTCCGGCGACGTTTAAAAACAAATTTATCCATGATAAATTTTGACCAGCTTACTAACGTTAACTTAATAACATGAGTGACTATAAGCGGTCAACGCTAATTACTAGAGCCAGGTTGTTACTACTGTCTGTCTGAAAAGCGCGCCCGCTCACATGAGTGACGTACGCGCCGCAGTGGCGTTGTTGGACTCCGCACTTTTCTTTTTTCTTTTTCTTGGTTGACTTATGGTAGGGCTAACACAATTCTTGGTGGGGCTATAGCCTAACCAAGCCCCACCCTGGCGCCGCCTATGCATGTCTGTGATTGGTTATATGCTGCAAACACCGCCCCGTTCACGTGAACGCGCTCATAACCAGATAGAGAAACCCTGGGTTGCCTTACCGAGTTGATAACCACCTTCGTAGGACTGTTTAGCTGGAACTCGTTTGTTAGGGTTGGTTAAGCCAGATAAGGAGAACATACCCAGGGTATGTTGAACTCGCTTCGTAGTACAGGCCTCTGGTATTAAAATGCCATGTTAGTGATCGGATCACAAGTTGACAGCTCTAATTACAGGTGTGAACGCACTCAAGACGCATTGAGATCGGATCTTTCAGACCACATTCAGAGATAGTCTGGGCCACATATGGCCACATTCTCTTAGTAGTGTGTATGTGAATGTGTCCTGGGCCACATTAGGGTCCGCCTACTCTACTGACGTCCAGCTGGGATCCGCAGGTGTCTGCATTCCTCAGGTGATTAAACAGACACTTGTCTGCCTCGCAGCATGATAACAGCTTCCATGCTCTACTGTATTCTGTCTGGTACAACTGTATTTTATTAAAATATATCTTGTCTATATGCTACATAATTTGCAGACTATCAGACTAGGCATGCGAAGTGCATTATTATCATACTGTCGGAGATGTGTCGGTGTTTTTGTTCCAGTGCTTTGCACAGAGTTGACACCCGCACGCATGCTCTCATCTCCTTGTTTCCTGGCAGCGGCGCGGAAGTCCCCAGGGTTTATATTTTTATGTTAATAAAATGTACCCAAATTCCTCTTATATGTAGGATATTACTACTGACACTCCTGTAATATTACATCACAACGTTTGCTGTATTAGCTATGTTTTTACTACGTACGTGTTTATTTGCATATAGAGCGGGGAAGTGAGATCTGATCACAAGTGGCCACTGGAGACGCATTCTAATGCCAGGTGTGAACAGACGTACTTAAAGCTGTCCACTGTCCGATCACTCAAGGCGCATCTTAAACCTGCAGTAGGCAGTATATTTTTGGCATCATTGGGCAAAAATAATAACCTTTCAGCATATTGTAATTCAAGTGTTCTGAGCGATAACTAGACTTTTAAACCTCCTCATGGCTCTGTTTTCAGGCTTTAAGAAATCTAGCCCGTGACGGGAGACTTTGGCCAATCACAGGTCATTTCAGAGAGAGAGCGTTCCTATTGGCTGTGCTCCGGCTGGTGGGCGGTGCTTGGTATTTCTTCAACTTGATCTCAGCATGGCTGCCGGGTCACAAACTTTCTCATTTTACAGCTAAACAGTACACTACAAGATGTTTCTGAAAACATTTGACAGTAACAGAATATTGACTCATATTTGATCAGCGCTGCCTAGTTTGACCGTTTGATCAGAGTTCACGAGTGATTGACAGCTGCTCAGAGACGACAGGCTCCAGCTCGGCTCTGATTGGTTGTTTTCCTCCGGTCTGTGAAATCCTGCAGATGCCATTTGGAGCACCAGAGGACACAGAGGCACATGATTTTTTTCAGATTACCTGTCTCATGTACTACTGTCAGGATATAGTGACCGTTTTATAAAAATAACTTTTTGTAATCATATTTGCTCCATTTCTACCCACTGCTGCTTTAATGCCAGGTCTGAACAGACAAACAGCAAGATGGCTAACTCTTCTGATTCAGTTGAATGAACTTCTTTTTTTTCTACAAGGCGGTGATTGCAAATACAGTCTCACTCTAGATCCACTCTAGGTTAAATCGGCTTTCATGCACAGCCACATTCTCAGGCTAATAATAATGCATTTTGTCTCATGGTAACCCCCAAGTTGCGAAAACATGTGAAAACTCTTGCAAGACTCACTGCCTGATGACCTATCCTAACCTTAAGGTGTAACTAAACCCTAGAGTTTTGACTGAAGTGCCTCTAGTATGGACATTTAATAAATAACTAAGTTATACCCAAGTTATACTTTAACCATTTGAGTTTGATACCTAACCTCAAACCTTCACTGCCTATCCTTTATCCTTTAACCATTCAAGGTCAATGTCTAACCTCAACCATTCACTGCCTATCCTTTATCCTTTAACCATTCGACACAACCATCAAGTATTTACAGTATAGGAGTTTTATTGTACCCAATGTGTGTGGTACAGTTCAATTTGGGGGTTCATTCAATTCAATTCAATTGATTTTTTATGTTATTTATTTTTAGAGAGAGAGAGAGAGAGAAATAGAGAAAGAGGGAGAGAGGAGACAGACAGACAGACAGACAGACAGACAGACAGACAGACAGACAGAGCAACCACAATAGCACAACTGCTATAAGTAGTATTACAAATAGGACTAATAACAACAATCCATAGCAGTTGATGTAATAGAGTGATAACAGAAGTATTAGTAATAATAGCAGTAATAATAATATAAATATGGCTACAACTAATAATAATAGCAGTAATAATAATATAAATATGACTACTAATAATAATAGCAGTAGTGGGTGTAACCAGGTATAACCCCGATCCATGGATACCTGCGAGATGAGAAAGCACAAAGACTCCGGGGAAGAAATCAAGTTAGTAACATAACTAGTGGCTGGTCCAAGGCAGCCTGAGCCAGCCTCGGGCCAGCCCTAAATATAAGCGTTATCAAAGAGGAAAGTCTTAAGCCTACTCTTAAATGTGGAGAGGGTGTCTGCCTCCCGGACTGAAACTGGGAGCTGGTTCCACAGAAGAGAAAGAAAGAAGAAGAAAGAAAGGCACTTTTAGTAATCCCTGAGGGGAAATTCAATTTTTAGACAGATACATAGTACACACAGGCCCAAATCCACACACATGCACAAACAGGACCTATATACATGCATTTAATGGAGAGATGTCAGAGCGAGGGGGCTGCCCCTGACAGGCGCCCCGAGCAGTTTGGGGTATGGTGCCTTGCTCAAGGGCACCTCGGCAGTGCCCAAGAGGCAAACTGGCATCTCTCCAGTTACCAGTTCACACTCAGTACTTGGTCCATGCGGGGACTTGAACTGGCGACCCTCCGGTTCCCAAGCCAAGTCCCTATGGACTGAGCTACTGCCGCCTGCAGCTAGCAAGGAGCTTGATAGCTAAAAACTCTGGCTCCCATTCTACTTTTGGAGACTCTGGGAACCTAAAGTAACCCTGCACTGGTGGGATAGGGTACTATGAGCTCTTTAAGATATGATGGTGCCTCACTATTTAGTGCGTTGTAGGTGAGGAGGAGGATTTTAAATTCTGGATTTTACGGGGTGCCAAAAACGGGAGAAATATGATCTCTTTTTCTAGTTCTTGTCAGTACACGTGCTGCAGCATTCTGGATTAACTTGGGAGTCTTAAGAGATTTATTGGAGCAGCCTGATAATAAGGAGTTGCAATAATCTAGTCTTGAAGTAACAAATGCATGGACTCATTTTTCTGCATCGTTTTGAGACAGGATGTGCCTGAGTTTTGCAATGTTACGTAGGTGAAAGAAGGCAGTCCTTTAAGTTTGTTTTATGTGGGAGTTAAAGGACATATCCTGATCAAAGATAACTCAGAGATTCATTATGGTGGTGCTGGAGGCCAGGGCAATGCCACCTAGAGTCATTAGATGCAGTAATTTGACCTTGAGTTCAAACTATTTTCAAAGTTAAGGATAAACTTTTAAGCGCAACTATAATAAATGTGTTAGTGGAGCCTCAATAGTGAGGACAAATTGACTTTTTTAATGTGTTCTTAATGTACTGAAACTGTTGACTGATTTGGCATTACAGCAACTTAGGTTGCAAAAAAAAAGAGAGAGAGCTGAGAGCTAAAATGATCCAGTTTGAACTGGCCTTCAGTCGTCTTATGAATTCACTCCACACAGCTGTGGCTTTTAATCCTGCTCCTCATTCTAGTCATCCGATCAGGGACTCATTTACATTCTGGAGGCTCACCGAATGCCATTAGATGTTATTAACTGTGCAGTAGGAGAGGAAATCAGCAGTGCTACAGGTCACTGACTCCTATCAGTTACGTGCAAAAGGCTTTGATGTTGTTTTGTTTTGAAGGTGGATGCCTTAAAATATATTTGCTTTTTTTCCAACAAAGGACGTAAAACAGCTTGAAATACACCCCGCAGTCACCAACTGTGTTTGGTTAAAATTATGCCTAAGGTGTACATAGACCTCCAGATTTCATACAATTTCTGCATTTTTAATGTGATGTATTACTATTCTTATAACCACTAGGTGGCAGACTCTGGCTTTTAATTAGCTATATTACACTTGACCATCATTGTTGAATTCTATAATGTGATGCAGGACAAATCCAGGCTGTTTTTTTCTTATGTTGTTGAAAAACTGGGTAAAATCCAATGCTTTAAGCTGTAGCCAAGGATCTTTTTCTACATTTTGCGTGTTATAAGACTGATTTGACTTTGTTGCATTTGACTTATGGGTAAATCCTAAACTTGTGACCATGTTCTGATCTATAATCCTGTCTGTTCTTGTACCAGCGTCCCTATGTGCACGTCAGCATGTTGAGACATTTCCTTTCTCAGCAGATGTTTCACTCAGTAGTTTCTATAATAAATTCCACTTCCCCCTCTTTGTTGTGAAACACTTCCTATGTATATTCTGTATATCTAATATGCTATGACCTTCTCATTTAAGGTTGCTGAAACGTTAAGATGGACAAACAGAAGCAGAAGGACCAGCCAGCAGTCCACAAAATGAGCGACTCTGGGAAGAGTCCTGAACAGGTTAGTGTCAATGAACACACGATGGCCGAGCTCATATCGTTATGACTTTACAGCTGTTGTGATGTATGAAATCTGACTGATTGGACAGATTGACAGTCCTGTCCTGATTGCACTATGTAGGTCTCGGCTGTTTGACATGTTATTGTTTTTTCCTGTTATGTCATACATTAACCAGTTATGTATATGGACATGATGTTTGTGTGAGCAAATTTGTTCTTGGACCTGCTGCTGAGACAGAGGCCCTCTATACTGGTTGTGCTAAAAACACATCGATATGAGAATTAATTAACTAATAAGAAAAAAACTATTGATTATGTACTAATGCGGTAACCTTTGACACGTTTAAAAAATGATAGATTGATGTTCAGTAATATAAATATAAATAGAAAAACGTTATGATTCATTCCTGGTTATCTTACAGTGTGTAGGATTTGGCGGTATCTAGTGGTGTGGTTGCATTAGGGCTTTAACTAACTATTATTTTTATTGTTTGATTAATCTGTCGATTATTTTCTTGACTAATCGATTAGTTGTTTGGTTTATAAAATGTCAGAAAATGGTGAAAAATGTCAATCAGTGTTTCCAAAAGCCCAAGATGACATCCTCAAATGTCTTGTTTTGTCCACAACTCAAAGATATTTAGTTAACTGTCATAGAGGAGTAAAGAAACCAGAAAATATTCACATTTAAGAAGCTGGAATCAAAGAATTTTGACCTTTTTTTCTTAAAAATTACTCTAACCAATTAATCGATTATCAAAACAGTTGGCGATTCATTTAATAGTAGACAACTAATCGATTAATTGATTAGCTCTATTGTAGATTGCAACAAACTAAGTACTCCTCCTTTCCCTCCTCGAGTGCAAAACCGTGGTAATGCTGTTCGCCTCGCAGAGGACATCCTTACCATAATAACACTACTTTAGGAGCAACGGAAGTCAGACAGCGGCTGGCGGTACCAGGGTTTTGCACTCTGCGGCTCACGTTACTGCAGTTTCACAAGCGTGTCAGAGAACTACGGTGGCCTTCAGGTAACGTAAAAACGTGAAAGGCTCTCTCTAGAGCTAGTGTTTGGTTTGTCCGTTCTGGGCTACTGTAGAAACATGGCGGACTCCGTGAAGAGGACCCTCTCCCTATGTAGATATGATGGGCTCATTCTAAGCTAACTAAAACACGATTCTTAGTTTCAGGTGATTAAACATTGATGAAAACATAGTTATGAATATTATATTCAATTTCTGCTAATAGATCCCCAAAATGTTACACACTGTTCCTTTAAAACATTATATTTAATATGTAGGATTATCTGTTTGCGTCCACATTGAAGAATCTTCAATGAAATAATAAAAAATACAGTAAGATTTATTAATACTGTGCATACAGAAAATCATAGACGAAAATCACCTCAAAGAAACCATTTATTGCTTTGTTCACTAGTGTCTACAGTATATATAAGTGTATTAATGATGACTTCTTATAAAATATGAACAGCAGGCTACTCACTTGATCCCATTCCCTCACTACTAGTGGCTACGCAAACATTAGAATCACAGCTTCAATCTAGCCGCCCTGCCCGGGCAATGCCACTTTTATTGACCGCCTCCTACTACGCAACAATAAACCTCTCCTCAAAGATAACACAAAGTTCTTCCAAAGTACAATCCTGGACTGCCGGTTTGTGCTGTGCCAACTAAGCAAAGGTCCCAGCAGAGTTACCTCTATACACCTTCATTTGTTCAGTCACCGCCCCGTCTTATTCGCCGCACAATTGAGCCGACTCAGCAACAACACTAAAGTGTTATTGTGGGTGTAGGCAATGCTTTCACTCTCTTTATCTTAATCTTTTCCACACGTGTGTGATTTCTTTCACACTGAGGACCTGAGATAATTAAAGGTCCCATATTGTAAAAAGTGAGATTTTCATGTCTTTTTTTTTTAATTATAAACCAGGTTTAAGTGCTATATAAATACTTTGAATGTATTGAAACGCTCAATCCATGGAGAAACACACACAGCACGTATTCAGAAACTGTGCTTTTGAAACAAGATGACAGGATTTCTGTAACTTTGTGATGTCACAACTGTACAACATTTCATAGTTGTAAACATTCTAAATGTGTCCCAGTTTATTTCCTGTTGCAGTGGATGTGAATGACATCAGCTGACAGGAAGTAAACATGGACCCAAGCTGTTGCCTAGCAACGCAATTCCGTCACAATGCGCTAAAACAGAGCATTTAAGACAGATGGTAAATACAGGCATATACAAGCAAACAGTATGAGAAAAATAAAGTTGTTTTTTTTAACATTACAGAATATAATAAAGTTCTAGTAGAAACAGAAAATACAACCTGAAAATGAACATAATATGGGACCTTTAAGTCTCACTTTTTTTTTTTTTCCAGTAATCAATGAAACTGTATTTTGCTTTTCTAGTTACATCTACTACCTAAAGGGGGTATTGTCCTTAAAACTGAAGAGCATCATTAACACCTACATTTAAGTCTAAACTGAAAAATATTCATCAAACAGGTCTATATTCATACCTGCTTACATCGTCAGTAGAAGTGTTATGAACCGCTGAAATGTGTGTCAGGTGTGAGAGGGACATATTTTTTCTCAATAAGATATCTGATGAGTGAAAAATATAACTGGATACATGAATAAATAATACAGTGAGTTAAATTATTTACTGGTAAATTGATCACAAAGCATTTTTCCCCCTTTATAGTAATAATTAATGAAATTAATTAAACATGAATTTGTTGCACTCTCCCTTTTATGTTTAGCTGGCTCTTTTTATTTTTGTTATTTTCTTCATTCTAGCAGATATTTACGAATTTGTCTATTTAACATTTCCTTTTTTGTCAATGTAGCTTATATAAAGAGGAGGGGGGGCTTGTCTACAGTCTGATCATCCTGTATCTCATTGGCTGACCACTAGCAGACTCCGCAACTCCCCCTTGACACATATAGACTTGCCCTCACAGGATGTTTTCACATGAGAGGTTTTATAAAGACAATGGAAAAGGTTGTGCGCACAATTCAAGAGGTTGAAACTGGTACAAAAATTAGTAATTATACACGATTGGGGACCAAAAAAATAAGAATAGCCAGTAGAAAGGAAATGGCGCAGTAAAACACATTTATTTTGAATTTATGTATGTATTTCACCATAGCTATAGTCGAAAAGTGTATAAGAGACATTTGTCTAAAATATTGTTAGAAGTCACAGCATTATTATAAGTCATTATTTGTGGAACTGGTTGGTTTCAACAAGTTGTTTACTGTGTTTTGGGAATATAAGACCAGAATTTAAGCTCTTATTTAATTGTCTTTTTCTTATTTTGAGAACATGCATAAGTGGTTCAAGCAGTAATAAGCCATTTGTAGTTGGCACAGCAACCTGACCACAGTTCAATGAATCAAATCTTATCAGTGTGTCATATCCATTTGGCACTACTTCTTTTAATAAACATGGTTAAACAAAGAAAAGAGAGCCTCTTGACCGGTACGGGTGTCACATGAGAGAAGAAAAATAATCATATGGAAATCCATTCACGTGGATTTCTTAATCACGTGCATGGATTGTAAAACGATTGTTTAACTGAGCACATGGATGAGCTCATTGGTTGAGCAGCCCATGTGCTTGGATTGATAAACTTTGAGGGAAACAAGCTATAAGATTATATAGATTCTAAGTATATATTATCACCATTGTACAGAGTATGGCTGGCTCTGATTAGAAGATACAGTGAGGATAAAGTATTGTGGCAAACAATTCGTGGATTAATAATTAAAAGGAATTGTATAGTGTCTAATTTAAGTGTCATTCTATTATGTGAAGCCTCTGAAGTTGTTGTACAGATGACATTACGTGCACTCAATCTACCAATCTGTGTGTACAGTTTAGCAATCGGTCATCAACATTGTTTGTTTAATGTGACCCTCAAAAGGCTGGAAGGTTCCCTGGCTGGTCATCTGATGTTATCCAGGCTAACAGAGAGATGCTTCATTATGATGTTGATGTCGATCGACTGGTAAATACTGACCCAACGTCTCCTACATTCCCTTATAAAAAAGAAGTTTACTTCAAGTTTGTTTTATGAAGTAAACTTAAGTACACATTAAGTATATTCCCAAGTATACTTTACGTAATAAGTATACTAATATCAATGTACCTAGCCTTTATTTCATTGAGATTAAAACCTCTTTTACAAGTGAGACCTGGCCAAGACAGGGTCAAATAGCAGCATTCAACACATTAAAAGACAACATTGAATCACGACAGCAACAATAGGTACGACAAAATACATTACATCATTATACAGTGCATTAACAGAGTGCAGCATGTTGGTCATGTGTTTGCTATTTAATTGAAACAACTGCAGCTTGCAGTGACCACTTCCCTTATTCTATGTTTAAAATAATTTAAAGAGATGAGGGTCTCAAGTTTAACCTTGGCCTGCAGATCATTCCAGGACAAAGGACCGTAGTGGATCAGGCTTGTTTTGCCAGCCTCTGTACTGATAGAAGGCACTTTAAACTGAGGCCATTTATGTGACCTTAGATTAGAACTGTTTTGGAGAATTACAAACTTCTGGCTTAAAGGGGCTATATGTAAGAATCAGAAATTGCTTGTTCACAGCGACACCTGTGGCCGCAATGTCAACGAAAGTCAGCGTCCTGTTGCTCGCGCACGCGCTACATTGACATGAACGAGCACCGGTCTAAACAGTGAGGCGACACACGTCAGCTAACACACAATATCACTCTATATTTCACCTGCTTGGCAGTAATGTTAGCTGACCAGACGAAGCTCTCTACATGAATCAATGCTGATCCTAGTGCTGGCTTTTCCTGCTTCAGCCGATACCGAACGGGGGGGGGGGGGGGGGGGGGGGGGGGAGAGACCGACACCCGGTCGGGATAACGTAATTCGCTGCGGAGCCCCGTCACTTCACCAGACACGGGAAACCTCTGGTGGTCTGGAGGAGCGGCAGCATTTATTTCTGCACAAACGTCCACTGCAAATTCACTAGATATTCTGAGAGCTAAACATACTCTTCTGCAGTGTGTAGTGTGCGAGCGAGCCGAGCGGGCGAGAACGAGCACGGTGTGCAAACAGGCAGGAGCAGAGCTGCAGGAGCAGCGCGTGCCCACACGCGAGCGCGCATTGGATACCGACCCGTTAAGATTTATGCCGTGATAAATTACAAATAGTCCCTTTAAGTAAATCGGAAGTTTGCGAGAGATGATTTTATGGACTTAAATTTACCAATGTTTTAACCTCCGCAGAGTGAGTGATGACCATCCATGGCTGTATAATGATGGGTCCTAAAGCCAGAATTAGTGACATACCTCAGGGCTGAGTGATACAGGGGGTCAAGTCTGGACAAGGTGGACGGTGAGGCAAACCTGTAAATAGTATCATCAAAATCAATCTGAGTCAAGAAAAGGCCAGCAACTAAGCGTTTTCTTGATTCCATGGAAAAACAGGACTTTAGCCTGTACTAGTAGTATACCTGTAAGTGAACTACTTCAATACTTCTTGGGACTAAATTGGCCCACTTTTTAGTTTATAAAACTCTTTAAATGTAAGAGTATAAACGTTGAGTACACAACTAGTTTACATACAAGTTGTATTTTGTACTGCCACTATAATATGAACAATACTACAAGTGAACTTATAGGTATACTTTTGGTTTACTGGTTATATACTTGTAGCCCATTTTTTAGTTTATGAAAGTACACATTAAAGTATACTCTCAGTAAACTACTAAAGTTTAACAGTTTTTACAGCAAGTATGCTTGTAAGTTTTCCTAAGTGAATTTATAGTACTTTATAGTAGCCAAATATACCTTTCTGTATACTTTTAAGTATAAGCCAAGTATACTTAGACTTTTCTGTATACTTGCCAAGTACACTTAGACTTTTCTGTATACTTGTCGGTATAAGCCAAGTATACTTAAGTATAATTTTGTTAAGTTTGTTTCTGATAAGCACATAAAAAGTAATCTGAAAGCATACTCTCTTATTTTAAGTTTAAAAGAAGTATATTATTAACACACTTGAATAAACCTATTTTTTGTAAGGGTTTATCCGTGGAGGACTGGGTCCTGCATAGCAAATGTCTTGATGAGTTGTTTTTTCCGGCACTTTGTTGTACACCTTTGAGATTGGCATCTTTTAAACAGCATAAGGACTCTTGGCTACCCCTGACGCACACGATCATGCTGTTTTCAAGACAACTCTTGGGAATCGATTATTATGCAAAACACGTGTGGTGAAGGAGATGCTGTTGCGTATGCCTCTTTGAGTGATAACATATGCAAATGGAAACGCGGGACTCTACGGGGGAGAGCTCTACTGGGACACGTATCACAAGTGCATATTGCAAGCATACTATTATCAGTGAGCTATTATGGAACAATATGGGCAGAAAAAGCACTGATTTAACATACCTCCTACGTATTACTACTCTCTAGGCGCTAACTGTTGGGTGCGTTGCTTCCAAGTGTTAGAAACAAGTACAGACACGCTGCTAAAATAACTTACAGTAGCCATGTTTTCCCACCTTCACATTCAGCTCCTGCTTTTGCTCTGTTGGGTCTTATTGTTGCCACGATCTGCTAAACTCCTAAAGTCCTTTCACTCAGATGGTTACTTTAAATTTGACCTTTCAGGAAGTAATTTAACAGATCAAATCAGATTTTATAGGCTTTACACTGCAGAGGCCATATGCCAAACCCCCCGTACGGAGCCTGGTCATAGCCGTAAGTGCCTCATTTAGTCGTTTAACACATGAAATTTAATTACTTGTCGCTGCTAGCTGCAGTATCATTCAATCACAAATCTGAATAAGTGGACAGGGAGTCACTTTCAATGAAGTGTACCTTCTTTTGCTTTGCTTCACTACATTTTAGCAGATAACATCTTGTGCTCATCATGATGCGCTCTAATCCTTAACTTTGCATCCAAAGTGATGGGCTGACATTGCCATCCAGGGTCATGCCGCTATAACATGGCAAAAAATCTTATAATAAGTGATTATAAAATATCCATCCATCCATTATCTGTAATCGCTTATCCTATTCAGGGTCGCGGGGGGGGGGCTGGGGCCGATCCCAGCTGACATTGGGCAAGGGGGAGTACACCCTGGACAGGTCGCCTGACACGTAGAGGCAGACAACCATTCACACTCACGCTCACATTCACACCTACTGGCAATTTAGAGTCTGATTTTAGAATATTTGCTGCTATATATTATACTATATATATATAAATCATGTTTATATTAAAGTCATTTTCGATCAATTTTGAGGTAAATATTTGGGTAATTTGGCAGTAATTCCAAAGAAATTTCAAATAGGTTACTTGCTAATTATCACCCAATTACCATGAAATTTGTGGACCTGTAAAATGAAGTGTTACCGCAAATTCTTTGCTAGTTTTGTCTTGCTAGTTGCAGGAGTTTAGGATAAGTGGTCAATCTGTCCAACACTTTGGTCCAAAGCATGTTACAGCAATACTGACCATATTAGGAGAGAGAGATAACTGGTTGCTCTGTGTACTCAGCCGTAGATCAAAAATGTGTCGGGTGCTCATGGAAAACAGGGATAAAACAGGATAAACAGGAAGGCACTCCAAAATCTTAGAACAAGTGACAATGAGGAAATATTAAAAAGCCTTTTATTATGGTGGCTAAATCATTAAACAAGCCAACATGTTTCGACCAGTGTAGGTATATTTACTGACCATATTGCCATGGAATTAGGATATTATGGATATTCATAGTCCCCAGATGATGATTCCCTGTGTTTTTACAAACTTCTAACTGTATTCAAACTTTCTTTCAAACTGTATACAGGATGCATGAAAATTTAATGGAAAAATTGCTATGAAAATCACAACACATTCATGCTCCCCAGAGTATGAACCCATTACATTATACTGTGCATCATCTTCTGGCCTAAATGTCAACTTTGCACACAGGATATCTCATAATCTAACAGTTCCATGAAATTTCAGCCCGGCGATTCTCCCGAAGGGTATAAATGGTTTGAATCTCATGACACTTGTGGCTTTTTCTCTTGTGCCACTCGTAGGACAAATGTTATGATTTTAGTACCTTAAGTGGTGAGGCTTTCTGAGCAGCAAAATCTCCACTATGTTTTTTGTTCTGTCTGCTTCTTTTGTATTATGGGCTTTAATTAACTGCTTTTGGACCTTCACACTTTTTTTTAGTATGCTATGGTTTATTTCAACCCTATCTCCCACAAAATTGCGTTCCCATACAACTAAACTTCATAACCAAAATACGTTTTGAGGGAAACGTATTTTCTCCAGGATTACGGTCGAAAACGCGAATGGCCCTCTCTAGAGCCAGCTGTTGTAAGAGTAGAGTGCTTAGAGTGTGTGTGAACGTGGGAAGTGAGTGGTGAAGCAAGAGAGAGAGAGAGCGGCGGCGACGGGAGCGAGTAACGTTATCGACTCCGGCCCAAGCAGGAAAAGTTAACAGTTTGGTTTGTCCGTTCTGGGCTACTGTAGAAACATGGCGGTGCAACATGGCGGACTCTGTGGAGAGAGGACCCACTCCCTATGTAGATATACAGCTCACTCTAAGGTCACAAAAACACGATGACTCATATTATCAGGTGATTATACACTGAAGAAAACATACTTATTGATATTATATTCCATTTCTGCCAATAGATCCCCCTAAATGTTACACACTGGTCCTTTAAAAACAAAACGAAAATGTAGGAAATGACTACGTTTCACACAGCACACAAACACCGGTCTCCTGGGGGAAAGTCTGGTGTTTGTTGGACCCATCCACCTCCCCTCCCACCTGCTCATAGTGGACTTTCTCGTTTATTATACCTTACCTTACTACCTACTTACTATGCCAGCTGCTCTGCATGTCGCTCGTTGTACTATGTCACTCGCTGCAGCCATCTACAGACTTACAAAGGTATTTTTGATACGTAAAAGACAAATATAATCCGCGACAAAATACGTTTCCTTCCAAATGTAATTAAGAATGCAATTTAGTTGTATGTGAACGTAATTTTTAGGAGTCATGTACCTCTACCTATTCACAGCATCCCTTTAATCAAATAATAGACTTATGTCTTGGCAATGTCATTCACTTTCATTCATTTTTTAATACAGCTACAGCGGTCTTGTATGACAACTACCTTTATCATCACACAACCACCACGTGGTCTTTCTTTGTCAAACAGAGCATGCATGTTGTTTAAGCAGTGACACACTCAAGGGCAAAGTGAAGGAAATAACCCAGTTTCCTGGCCTAGATACCTGGGCCGATATGAAACGTCCTCTGTTGAATTCCCTCGGTTTCGATCCGACCTTAACGTTGATCAACAACAATGTGATTGCCACTGACAAGGCCTCTACCATGTTCATGTTTGAGTATGCTTAGTATGACCCTGTGTGTTATGTGTGCTCTCTTTTCAGCAGCCAATCACAGCCTGTCTGTTCAGCGCAGCCTTCTTCGGCGCCCTGGGGTCGTCTTTCATTTACGGCTACAACCTCTCTGTGGTCAACGCTCCCTCTTTGGTGAGTCAAACTGTTGCATGTCTGCTTGCGGAGAAGCACCTTTGATTTCTCTCCATATAGCACTACTAGAAAATCAATAAACAATCATTTAGACGCTGCTTCGGAGCCAAAAATGCACACGTTCACGAGTATAGACACTGTCATCGTTAAACTAAATCCCATTAGAGAGCGTATTCATTGCTGGAGAGTTGTCTATTTGTCATTGTCAATTACTAGACACTATGTTTGCCTACCACAATGTATGATGTACAATTTGTATGGAGAGAGTTGTCCTGCTGGGTTAATGGTTTCACAGTTTCTCACAGTTTTTGATTAAACATTCAATAGAAACCAGTGGTCAACCTCCGGGTCTGAAAAGTGAAGCCAATGCAGAAGTGCCTTAAAGTTGCATTATTTCTAACAGCCAGCAGGGGGCGACTCCTCTGGCTGCAAAAAGAAGTCTGATTGTATAGAAGTCTATGACAAAACGACCCTACTTCTCACTTGATTTATTACCTCAGTAAACATTGTAAACATGAGTTTATGGTCTCAATCGCTAGTTTGAAGTCTTCTTCAATACAGCATGATGTTCATTTAGTAAATTATGGTCCCATTTAGAGTCGAATAGACCATAAAGCAGGGCATGCTTTAGGGCGTGGCTACCTTGGGATTGACAGGTCGCTACTAGGGATGTCACGATACCAGAAATTTACCAGTACCAGTGAAATTCCACGATTTTCGATACCGATTTGATACCACGTATTGATACCTGCTTGTTTGATTACAATTTTGATTTGATTGCCCAATACCACTTTTACTGAATAGAGCCTGAACGCATCACAATCGCATCCACTATCAGATGTAGTGATCAGAAATACAATTATTTGAGGTACTTTTTATCAAAATGGTATGACGTAAAAGGCAACCATGGCAGAGAATCACCAATGAGTCTTACACCACTCCTCCTGGATGGCTAATTTGACATACTGGAATACAAATTAAAGTAGGATGGTCTCTAAAGCCTCTAAAGCTTTAAATAGAAAGCAAGAGATTAACTGTGAAAAACAAAAACTTTAAGTTTTTTTTTCCTGAATATATTTTTCCTGAATATATGATACTGGAGTTTTTTTTCTTCTTTTTTTACTATGAATTGATTCATCCTACTACACTGTCTTTTCCACGTGCTCCCGCAGTAACACCGACTATACAGAGAAAAAAAAACCTTCACTGAGCATTCCTTCACTGAAACCGTGAGAGAACAATTCGGTCACAGACCAGCAGGGTTCTTCTTTTAATGAGGTGCTGTATTTACGAGTTGAGCGAAGCACACATCACAAGGCTCGCCGTGATTGGTGAATTCAGTAAGCAATGGGAGGATGAAAGGGAGAGAGAGGAAACCTGGCAGCTCTGAACTTTGAGTTGTGTGATCTCCAGGATCACCACAGTAATGCTCTGCTACACACTACTTACAGGGCAGAAGTGTAGAGGACCCTGCACATTTTTTCATCATTGTAATGCCCGTTATCTATTTGCCCGCAGCCATCACCAGCTGCAGGTGAATGACAGAAAAATAGGCCCTTTTGGCCCTGGCTCCGTGACCTTTTATTATTTCTGAAAGGGGCCGATGATGGGTTCTTTTTTCTGCAGAATACACTCATTTCTGTTCAGTAGCACCTGGTGTAGCAGTTTAAAAACTGTACCTGAATGACCTCCCAGATATCTCTTACATTTCTCAGTGACAGCTTCACAAAGCTGATGCATTAATAACTAACTCTGAGTCTGCTGGGAGTTCAGTAAAGATCTTTTGCACATTCTTGAGTCTGAACTTTTTGACAGGAGGCTGGGCTCTATTAGACACTGAAACAGGCTGGTTGTATTTTCCCTTAAAGGGCTGACTCTCACACTGAACCATCACCCTGCTAGCTTCACTTCTAACATCTCAGTCCGCTCTTCCCTTGGCCTAATCCCTCAAAACATTGGCCTCGTTTCCAAAAACCATCCTAAAGCCATCTTTCAAACCTTCTCAGGCGTAAGAGGTGTTTCCCCAAAAGCCGCGTAACTGAAATGATCGTTAATTTTAAGAGGCTCCGGAACCTGCAGGAGGAACCAAAACTACGTTTATAAATAGGAATAAAATAAGAAAAAGAAAATTAATTCAGCAATTGATCTGCCAGTTTATGTCGTAGTCGTCCTCCTCTCACTCTTCTCGTCTGATAAATTCATCTCTTCTGGCTGAAATGCTTTCTTGATGGTATATTTACAGGTTATTTAACTTCTCTTTTCTTTTTATTTATGTTTCCACATATTCTATATACAGTACAGCCAACGAGTTCTCATCCCACCTCGTCATATACTGACGCTTTGTCAGACCCCTCGGCGTCACTCTTTTCGGTCGCAGTAAACACATGTTTAATGTTGTGAAGTAAACAAAAACACTTGCTTAGGTTCAGGCAATAAAACCACTATAGTTAAGTTTAGGAAAAAACAACATGGTTGGGCTTAAAACTACTACGTTTGTACAGCAAAAATTACACTGAACGTTGTGAACATGGGACATGAACGAACAGCTGATTGTAACGTAACACATGGGAGACGAACGGCGGTCTCCTGGATGAAAGACTTGTGTTTGTTTGAACCCTCCTTCCCGCCCGATATTTGTCTTTTCGCTCTTAAAGCTACGTCACCACACTCCCAGCTCACTTTCCCTGAGCGTTTAATATGATGCGGATAGGTTTACATAGTAGTTAATGGAAAGTCCGGTGCGTCTCATACCGGCGCTGAAGGGGGCCTTGTGCATCTGTATCGCCGACGGCTGTGACAAAGCGTCGGTATTTGACGCCCTGGGAATGAGAGCGGGCGGGTACAGCAGGGCCCTGTTTCAGAAAGCAGGTTTACTGAAAACTTAGTTAAGCCTGAGATGAGGGAAACTCTGGGTTTTCAGTTCCAGAAAGAGAGGTAACTTCAAGTCTGGGTGATTCACCTGCTCACTGGCAGGTTTCTGTCTCCTCCCTCTTACAGAGCCACGCTGCTTTATTTCCTCATTCATTCAGTCCGTATCAAAGTGCGTATCGGTGGTTTACTGTATGTCAGAATCTAATGCCTGGTTGGATATTAGTTTGTTACTCAGGACTATCTAAAGTTACCACTTTTTATGTGTTGTCAGTCATTTCTTTGAACAGCGCTTTTTGGCCCTCACATTCAAATATTGCACAGCGTCAAGTCCCCCTCAGCTCAGAATTAAACCTCTGCATGTCGTGGAAGTTCTTTTTTTTTTTTAATAAATATAGCCTATAACGCTGTGATTCTGTGCACACAGACAGCTGTAACTGATGGAACATAATTCCTATAATATTAGATTATTATGTTAATATTTCTGAGTGAGCAGGATCGTGGTGCAGCTGCAGAATGGAATTAGAAAGGCTGTGCATAGCCTGATCGTGCTTCAACAGCATTTCAGTGACTGTGTTTAAATTGACTACATTTGTTGAAGTAGCTGAAATAAAGCCACTCTACTTTATTTTAACCTTTAAGTCACCAAACCCATTATTACTGGATCGGATTGTGAGCTCATAATCATGTCACTGTGTTTGATCGGTATTTTTTTAAAACCAACTACATTTTCAGTTGCTGGTTCCTGTCTTTTGTCCCCATCAGAATAAAGCTGAACAAAAACATTAAAATGTGTTGTAGGCTACAGCCTAATTCAGATTCCACCACTTTGTCATCCATTAAGGAAATGTCAGTCTGGTAAATGATGAATTAATGGACAACCCTGAATAAATCTTTACTGTGTTAACTTATTTTCCCCGCTCTGACTCAGGCTCTTTTTTTAGAGAACCACAACTGCTGCATCTGCCTCGAGCAGCAAATCAATCAGTTTACTTTCTTAAACTGACTTCCACCCAGTAACATGAATTATAAAGGGACAGCAAGCTGAAAGCTGTAGACTCTTTACTGCACATTAACCTTTTTTTTCATGCTCCAAGTATAAAATTTCCTTTGTCGTTTATAGCTGCACTTCTGCTTTGTGATGCATGTATTTTGCATGGATTACAGACCGTTAAATTAGCAAAGTTACTCTAAAGTGTATCCAGCATTAACTTCAGCACCACGGACAGAGCACACTGTGAGAAGCACTTAATGGCTCTCAAGTGCTGCTTTGGCAAACTCATGTAGAAATTACTATAGTTTGTAGAAACGCTTTTAGAAAATGCCATTAAAGCAGCAGAGGGTAGAAATGGAGCAAATTTGATTAAAAAAAGTTATTTTTATAAAACGGTCACTATATCCTGACAGTAGTGCACGAGACATGAAAGAAATCAAGTGCCTCTGTGTCCTCCGGTGCTCTTAATGGCATCTGCAGGATTTCACAAACCGGAGGAAAACAACCAGTCAGAGCAGAGCTGGAGTCTGCCGTCCAGCTGCCGTCTATGAGAGCCGACCTCATACTCCGAACTCCGATCAAACGGTCAAACTAGGCAGCGCTGATCAAATATTAATCAATATTCTGTTACTGTAATGCCTATTTGTCGTCTCAAATGTTTTCAGAAACATCTTGTAGTGTACTGTTAAGCTGTAAAATGAGAAAGTTTGTGACCCGGCAGCCATGTTGAGATCAGTTGAGGAAATACCAAGCACCGCCCACCAGCAGGAGCAAACTTTCTCATTTTACAGCTAAACAGTACACTGTTGCCCTAGGTACACTGAATGCTCTAGGTTTCTAGTTTGTGGTTGTAAAGTTTCATGAGGCTGTGATTATCCTAGAGGTCACAACAGGTAATTTTATACAATGAGATCAAGTTTAAAAAAATCATCTCACTGCAATGAAATGGCTACTATGGGGACTAACATCATCACACATGAATACAATTGGCCTCATTGGATCCACAAAAGTCTCAGCTTTACAGTGATACCCAATATATATAATTCCAAGACTGTTTAGGAACCCCAGTATGCAGAAATATTCAAACGCATCATTTTTAGAATAGGCGAAAAAAACACATTTATACGGCATGCAAAACATTGCATGGTTTTCATAAAGTGGGCATGTCTGTAAAGGGGAGACTCGTGGGTACCCATAGAACCCATTTTCAGTCACATACCTTGAGGTCAGAGGTCGAGGGACCCCTTTGAAAATAGCTATGCCAGTTTTTCCTCGCCAAAATTTAGCCCAACTGTGCAGCGTCATTTCACCTCTTTCCCGACGAGCTAGCATGACATGGTTGGTACTAATGGATTCCTCAATTTTCTAGTTTCATATGATATCTGTACCTGTACAGCCTCTGAAAGACAGTAAAGTCGGTCGGGATCGTCTGTGATCCCAAGGGTCTCAGAGGGTTAATAACAATCCACTAAAATCACTCAGTTTCCCCCTGCACAGCGAGCCAATCTTAAGGTGTCGTACAGCTGCAACTGGCAAAGGAATATTAAAAGGAGTGTTAAAAAATGCATGGCTATTAAATTCTAATAAACTCTTAAGATCTTAGACATTAAATATGTGATCCGACGGAAAGCTTCCACTCATTTTAGAGTCATCTTCTCTGGCCTCCAACAGAAAAAGCAGTCAAATTAAACGCTTCCTATTCACATACTCCTCGTTTTAAACTTAGTTAATATTAATGTTTCTTGAGAGGTCAGATTTTCTGATCTGATTTACCTGGCCGCATTTCTTTGCTTTAGCTGGGTTTCTAATTACCCCTTTTTCACATATGCTTGACAAAGACTTTGTACAGGGAAAGTATTGTTGTGACAGCAGCGGTGGAGAGGGATCAAAGGAAAGATCTTTTCTAAGAGCAATACATCCTCATATTCAAAATAATTTAATCTAAAGTAAAACTAAAACCGACACTTGACACTAAGAAGCCTTCAAAAAAATTTGCACCAGGGCAAACTTTGCTCTCATTACACAGCCTGTCCTCTCTTTGTACTGTTGCTTTGACTCAGACACACGAAAAAAAGGAAGCAGCACAAAATGCACTTGAAATATTTAAGATATGGTTCAGAAATAATGGGAAAGGCTACATTAAAGCAAATCAAACAAAGAAATACAGTGGACCTTGAATGGCTAAGGTTAGGCATTGACTTTGAATGGTTAAGGTTAGGATAGGTCGTTGGGTAGCGAGCAGCAGCGTAAAATAATTGTGATTGGCCCCGGTGCAAATTTTTTTCTTGGGCCCTCGCCCCCGAACACAAGCGCACGCTCATGCACATACACACACATACACACACACACAACCGCTCCAGACAATCTCAAAGCAGACAATTGCTACAGTATGCCACCATGGAGAGGCTCACCATGCAACTCCCCCATACTGCAGACCAGCCATAGATCAGCACCACAGACAGCAGCCGAAGTGCCAAATTTATCAACCCTAACTTAACAGCCCGCTCAGGACTCAGCAGCCAAATGTTCTCACAGACACAGATTTCAGTAGCTACACATTTTCTAACATATGAGACGTAACAATTACAGTGCTATTGATTTAAATCCCTGATCCCAATGCATAATAACAATAATAAACCAGTACTCACCCATTAGAATTTATCCTACAGGTCTTGTGCTCCGCAAAGTCATTAACAACACTGCTTAATGTCCTGGCCGTGAGCAACGCAGCGCGACGTGGAACGTCGTTTTGAGCTGAACTTTTGTCAAACATTTATTCCTGTCGCTCACCTGGAAATCGCCTCAATGTACCAGGAACAGCTGATTGGTGAAGTTGAAATGAGGAGTTATCTATACGATACCTCCTCATTTCACTACAAAAACCTAAATACTGTTAGGTGGCAGCTGGCTGGAGGGAGATGGCCAGAGAGCTGAAAGTTTCCTACTTGGCTATATTGTATACTGTATTGTATTGTATTCATTATATTGTCATTTTCAGTAAATATCACAAAATTAAATGTGTGTTTTCTGTTTAAAAAGAACAAACGTAGGAAGATAAGTGTTTTTTATATCTCCTGTCTGATCTCAAGCTCACAGCTAATAGGTAGCCTACGTGGTTTGCTTACATGACGTAACAGAAGTGCATATAATGGATTCAGTGTGGACACGGTGTAGGAAGGTGATTTTTGGGCCTTGAGAGCTTCTCGGTTGCCGCACCGGTTGCACCGTCAATATTTACGCCACTGGCAGCGAGTCTCGAGAGAGTTTTTTTCTACGTTTTTGCAGATCTAAGATCAGATTCCGCAGTTTGCGGGCTCCCTTCTAGACACGACCATGATAATGTCTGCACATAGCCCCAACCCGAGGTGTGATTGGACAGTTGATTCTTTTTCATTTTGGCATGAACGATACATTTCCATCTAAAAAATAATAATAAAAAAACAGGTCTATGCTGCTCTCTGTTGGTCAACGATGAAATGCATTATGCACCTCTTCACTTTGTTTTCTGTGTTGTGATTTTAATATGGCATGGGCCATTCATGTCACAGTGAAAAAAAATTATTCAGTTATTTAAGTAAAAAAAGTATGCAATTTTAACATGTGTTTTTCATTGGATTATGATGCACAGTGATTGCCAGAGACTTTTGGCTGAACTCATTACTGACTGAGCTTGGTGCATGTTTGCATGGATTGACAGAGTCACATCCTGGGTAATTATTAATCTTCTCCACGTGAGTTGGCTGCATGAACTGCAATGAAAATGGGGTGACGGGTTATTAAAAAGCCCCTTCTTTTTATCTCAATAAAAGAATGGATAATGGTGTTTTCAGAAGTCACATCAACACCACATCAAAAGTAACTTTCAGTCTCATGTTAAACAAGCGAGGCACTCACAGCTGTTCTGCCTGACGTCTGCAAGGACATACCACCCCTGAGAGCCATAGCACACAACGGAAATGACCGTAACCAGTGCCACCTGTGCTTTCAGCACTGTGCGTCAGCCTTTTAGGTTTACAAGGATACTGTTTGAATTTTGTTTTTATGATAATTCATAAGATTTTCATTTCATGCCACCAAACACTATATAACATGGATTAAAAAAAATGCAAGGCCATCATGTTTCGTTTACTTTTGAGCTGACAAATTCCTCCATGAAAAGGAAACTTAGTCAAAGCTTTAGCTCTTTGATGAGACACCGTATTCATTGACTCATTGAAGCTTTACTTTAATCTGTTCATTTAATGCAGTCGCTCAGTTTGCTCTCTGGGGTTACAGATCACATTTAGAAATTGTGTGTATGCAGTTAAGTTTGTTAAACAGTCTGTAACACATCATCATGCCTTGATAATAATTTATTTCAACGTTAAATGGCAAAAATTATCTTCTGCTTTCACACATAGTGGTCTCTACAGTCGACAGCTGTTTAGCCGTTTTCTTGTAGGTTTTGATGGTATAGTCAAAGAATATAGAAGCAAAGAGGCGAAACTCCGGTGCTTTTTTGACAAAAGCTGCTACATGGCGCTGCCCTGGCGCTTTCGCCCAATGAGTCCATTGCCATGGATGTAAAAAGACACATCTGTAAATCAGAGGATCATTTTTTTTTTTTTGAGGTAAATCAACTTCCCAGTACGAACACCTAAATAGCCCTCATCTAAATCATTATGTCCATAAAGTTGTAAACTGCACACTAATAGCCGAATCCAGAGTTATTTTACATCTGCATAATAAACGTGCATCAATGGAACAAACAATTGACTTTCACTTCATAACAATATATTCTTTGGTTGCACATCAGCCACCATAGTTGAGCCACCCGCTGGCCAGCCGTTGTAAGTGCAACACAAACTTTTCAAAAACAAAGATGGCCGACGGAAGGACAGGAATACTGATCGAGCGGCTCAGGAATATCTTGCCAATCCCTCGATAGCAGGAGACTCTTGCAGGTAAATAACATTTTGTAACATCAAGTAACAACTAAGGAGTAAATACAGTTGTTAAAAAAAAAACACCGGAGGTTCATCTTGTTGCTTCTATACTATCTTTGACCCCCGCCTGCTTACGTCACTCCGTCAAACTTTCGGAGCTAACGTGGATACCGCATTGTCACTAACTGCCCTCCCTGAAGAAATATCTGAAAGCGATTTCAGAGAGAAGCAGACAGACGGGTCTACAATATGCGTTTGAAGGATATATCCAGGATGTCAAACTGATTCAGCAGCGAAAACCGGTTAAACAGATAAAGATAGCAGCTAGTTAAAGCTTGATGTTACAGATCACAGTGTAAAAGGTGAACCACCACATCACCTGCGGCGATCGATACAGAAGACAATGAAAGTAAAGGGACAACACTGTTCCTGTAAAGCCGGGTAGGTCTTTATTAGCTGTTATAATCATTACAAAGCAAAAGCAGCATGTGTATACATTCAGTATACCCCGAGTAGCCAGCGTAGCATAGTGCTAACGCTAGTTAATGATGTGCTAACGTACTCTGCTAATGTTTTTCACGTAGAAATGTAACAATAACGTTAAACGCACATCTCTCTCTAACCTCTCACTATTACACGCAGTGGTGGAATGTAACTAAGTACATTTACTCAAGTACTGTACTTCAGTACAATTTTGATGTACTTGTACTTTACTTTGAATATTTCCATTTTATGCTACTTTATACTTCTACTACACTACATTTTGTTCTTTTTATTCCACTACATTCATTTGATAACATTAGTTACTATTTACTTTACAGATTTAGATTATTAATATATAATCAGCTAATATTTATGATGTGTTATTATAGGTTAAGCTACCTAGCAGTATATAAAGTAGTTGAAATTAGCTCCACCTTTACCAGCTGCAACATTAGTGATGAACACATTAATGCATCAATAATTACAATCCAGTCATATAATGTATATTATTCTGAAATGGGCCATTCTGCAGAATGAGTACTTTTGGTACTTTAAGTATATTTTGATGCTAAAACTATTGTATTTTTACTGATGTAAAATGTTGAATGCAGGACTTTTACTTGTAACAGAGTATTTTTACGTTACTACTTTTATTGAAGTAAAAGACCTGAGTACTCCTTCCACCACTGATTACATGTGGCCCAGGCACAACGTTTAACCACGACTAGCTCGAAATCCACAAAACCAGCCTGAAAATGAAGACAATCTGAAATGCTTGCATGAGAGTCTTTGGAGCAGAACTGCCGGTGTTCTGATTTAGGTAAAATTATGGCCGCTCTGGAATATGTTTTTTCCCCTCTGAAGAAACGCACTCCTCAAGCGCACATCGTGTTGGCATGGGCAATATTTTTCTGTTTTTTTTTTTAGGGAGGTGCTGTTTAAGTGTAACAGCATTAAAAATATAGATAAGGCTATGTAATAGTTTTCACATAATATATTCTTTTATTCATTGGTTTGTTAAATACATATTTCTTCAGTTCAAAACTCAAATGCATGCTGTCCACCTGAGTGGACATGTGAAAAACTCCTTGAAAAATGTGTTTAAAAAAGTCAAATTACATTTTTTTTTTCATGCCTAAAGAGGAATAAAAACCCTCAGGAAAGAATCCTGACTGACACACAGTTTTCACAGGCAGAGGGATAACTGTAGGTAAACAGTATACTACCAATACATTATTTATAGGCAAATGATTTAGACTGGTTTGGATCATGAAGCTCACAGTATATACACTTAGGTATGAAACACTTCATATATGCACATTCTGTGTTGCATGATGGCAACTTAAAGTCTTACGTTTTGAGTTGTCATAGTGACACTGCCTTTTAGTTACATTTGGATTGTGGGTTTTACCTTTAAATTTTAATGAAAAATGGGAACTGTGTAATAATATACCTTTCAAATTGACTATCAATTTGTCTCCCATGTCTCTCTTTTATTGCAGTACATTAAAGCTTTCTACAATAAGACGTGGATTGAGAGATATGGGGAGCCTCTTGGAGCAGAGACGGTCACCCTCTTCTGGTCCATCACAGTGTCCATATTTGCTATCGGAGGCCTTCTCGGAGCGCTGTCCGTGTCCGTAATCCTCAAAGTACTGGGAAGGTGAGTTGACTCACTTGCACTTCTAATCAAGTCTCGTTCATGTAACACACTGCACTGCGCTCATACGGCAGTTACCGCTGATACGCTATCCCGTTGCAGATGCAGCTTGTATCTCCTTTTCTTTGCTCCTGCTCTACACCCCTTGTACTTCCTCCTCAACTCTTTGGACATTGCAGGTCTCTCCCTTGCCGTTACACTCGGTTGAAGCAGCAACAACAGACCCAACTCTGCCAGGATAGTGCACAGTAACGCAAAATGTGCCATGACACTACGTTTGTTTTAGAGGTAGGCCGATTAATCGGCGGAGATAGGACGTTTTACAAACTATTGTTATGGGCGGAACTGGGCTCTGATAGTTGGCGATGGCTGTGCAGCTTCCACCAGTCACACGGGGACGTGCATCACCGTTTTGCATGGAGGCTCCATACACAAATACGAGGAAGAGGGGGAGAAAAAAGTTATCTCTCGAATATATAACGCAACACTATCAGCTCTTTGTCCACGATACAAGACAGGCAGACAGGGAGGAAAAGAAATCTTTCAGCTGTGACTTTAACTTGCTTACTGTACCAATTTGGCGTTCTTTCTTCCAAATAATCCAGCTCGTAACCATCCATTCATGAAATGAAATCGCACACTTTAGGATCCTCCTTACCCCGGGAATATGCACGAACATTAATGGGTTTGCAAGGGTTTAACAATGTAACGGGACAGAAGTAGCCATGGCCAGTCTTACTGTAAATCACAGTCCAGCGCATCGCCCATCGCAAATAAACAGAAAATTTTCCAATGATGTAATCCACCAAATCACACTTAAGGATATTCTTTTACTAATGATTAAATTCAGAGTGACAAAAAAATATTTATTAAAAACGGCGTATTCAAAAGTAGCCGACTAGGCTGCTGCAGAAGTAAAGAAGATATCGGCCGATTAGGCTTTTTCCTGCTATAAACTATTGTTATTATGTCGGCCTTTAAAAATCCACTATCAGTCGACCTCTATTTTGTTTTGTTTTTATGAATTACAATAATAACAAAATTTGTTTAGGTGGAAACTTGAAACAAGTATTTTGACCCACAAGTCCTTCAAATGAAATGGAAAAAAAACCCCACATTGTTTCCAGGACAACACAGCTATAGTTATGGTTTGGTTATGCTAACGTTTTAGGATTAGGGAAAGGTCATGCTTTGTTTTAGAATAACTACTAAGTGATTGATCATGGTCAGGCTCTTGAAGCCATCAATGCCAGTCTTTATTATTATTTTTTTTTTTTATGTTTTGGGGTTTTATCATTCCACTCTTGCCATTTAAAATTTTTTAACTTTATTTTATGATCCCTATGCTGTTTTTGTTTTTATCTGCAGTGCTATATAACTAAAGTTTATTATTATAGTTATTAATACATAAATGTTTCAGAAGTTAGATTAGCTAGCTCTGATTGGTTCTGCTACTTAAATATTATATCACAAAAAAATCATTGTGCTCATTTTGACAAATTGACCTGAAGGGAATAAGTTATCTTTATAAAGAGATTACATTTGTATAGGATCATTTTAACCTGCGCCCATATGTGATGTTTCTCTCTTTTCACAACCATATTCTCTTCTTGACACTTCTAGAAAGGGAACCTTGCTGTTGAATAACATCTTCGCTCTAATAGCTGTTGTGCTGCTGACTCTGGGTGAAAGTGCCAAATCCTTTGAGATGCTCATCATCGGCCGGTTCATAATCGGGGTGGACTCTGGTAAGTGTTGAATTTACTAGTTTTATATACTCGTCACTCACCAGGAAGTGTACAAAGGTTAGTGTGGAGCAAACTACATGGTGTAGAGACATTAAAAAAAATGTAATAATGTAAGGCCTAGTCCACACGTACACAGGTATTTTTTTAATTGCGTTTTTCCTCCTTCGTCCCGTCCACACAAGCAAAAAAAATCTCCGTCCTGTGACCTACGTAGCGCATTCTGACGCCTCTGCTCCTCAATATAGTGGAAGAGAACTCTAGACTGGCCCGGACCAGACCGGACAACCATACGCGTGGACAAGGCCCTAGTCAAGTACAAGACGTTGGCAGCATATTGGACTGTATTATAATTAAAAGTTGCACGAAGAAACTTACCTGTGAAAATAACCTTAAACTGTGTGGGTGCTTAACATTGTACTCGTGCCAGATACTAAAGTTCCCAAAGCTCCGATATGAAGTTGGTTTACCATCTTTACCATAAAACGGAGTTCACTTTATACGATTTAGTAGCTTCCAAACATATAAACGCACATTTATCTGAGTTGCTGAATACTGCCTTAGAGAAACAGTCAACATAAAAAAAAAAAAAAAAAGCTTCAAATGAGATCACAAACTTTACTTCATTTGAGTGATAACAAATGATAAAGGTGCAAATCACAAAGATGAAAACAGGCTTGTGGTGTAACCTCAACCCGAGGAAAAAGAAACATCTGTGGGAATCGGCAGATATCAAGGGGGTTTTACTTGACAAACCTGAATGCACTGATGATCAGTGAGCTGTCAGTGAGGCTTTGATAACAGGTCTGACTCTCCCTTCTGAGAGAAAGTCTCCAATCATGGAGGAAGAGCTTATCATCAGTGCTCATCATCCCTGTGATTGTGAGTTACGTCACCTGCTGACACAAATTTCCGGGAGATCAAATTCTAGTCACCAAAAATCACCAGACAGCGGCTTGACTCAAACCAGCTGATTTTGCAAGTCTGATAAGCGCTTACCTCCTCCTGACACGCCTCTTATTTGGGAAAATGAGTGCTTCAGTGCGAACATCTTAAAGTAAGTCTGAGGTCTTAATGTTAAAGGGTTCAGGAACAACATTCAGCTCAGCACCGATGTGTGTTACCTAAAGAATTATACTTATTCTCTGCAGAGCACGATCACAATTTCTAAACCATGGAAACTGATTTGTGCAAAAAGCTGTCTAAGGATTAAATGTTCTGCCAAAACTGACCATTTCTACTGCACAGGCCATCTATGCGAGTACCCATAACATTGCCACACAATTCAAGTGAGTTCAGCTCAAATGTTGCTGGATGTTGAATACTGTCAGCGTGGGTTTTAGGCCGTTGGTTTTGTCTGTGTTTGTGCATTTCTGTAGAAAGACGATACAGATTTAGATACAGATTGAGAAGCAATTCAGACATACACTTTTAAGATTAAAGAAACACGGAGGGATACTTTCTCCTGGTATCATGTTGTATATGTTTTTCCACTCGGCAGTGAGGGAGTGGTATCGCATAAAAAAAGTGTTTAGGTTGGTTATGTGTCACATTAAACATGTCTTTTGTCCTTTTCATATCAAGATTTTAATATGTTGGGTTTTTTTTTAACAGGTGTAGCTCTCAGCGCCCTCCCCATGTACTTGGGAGAAATTACGCCAAGACATATGCGAGGTTCCGTCGGCCAGTTCAACTCCATCCTCATCTGCTTGGGAGTGTTCACGGGACAAGTGCTGGGGCTGCCCGAGCTGCTGGGTCAGGTCAGTGTTGCTAGAGATTGTAGACTGTAGGAACATATGGAACTAATATTTGGGATGGTACCTATATAATATACATATGTAGATTAAGCTTTGTGCAATCTTTCCTACCACTGGAGTCAGAAAATCCAAATTGGGATTACAAAGTGGAGCCTGGGTGGAACACAGGAAAAGATTTGACTTTGTATGTCATGAGAGAATTTAGTGCTTTTTTCCTTTGACTTTAAAGGTGCTAAATATGATATCCAGAGCATTAATATAGCAGCAAACAACTATTTGCTATGTAAAGATATAGAGGAGTAATGTTAACCTGAGCCGAGAATGAGGTCACTCTCTCTCTCTCTGTGTGTGTTGTAATCAAAGTTTCTCTCTGCTTTGTTGACATATCCGGGTCGACTGTGTGTGCTTTTAGTGCATGTGAGCGAGCCCCACTGGCCGCTCTGCACTGCTCTCGTACAGAGGTTACAGCAGATAACGCCGTCCCGACTGACGCCGCCGTGGCGGAAACGTAGCACCCACCCTCCAGTCCCCCCCCCCCCAGATTAACACTGTTAGCTCTGTGAGTACTGTTGCCGTTGTTTTCACTTTTAGCACTGTTGGCTACGAGCCGCCGGCTCAGCGGTCGCCATGTTGAGAGCCGTGTGGAGGCAATAGAAATGCTCCCAATCTCGCATTCAGCACTTTTAAAAAAGTATATGTTTGCTCTGGAGCCAGCGTCTAACTGTCGTATATGAGCTGCACATTAATGCAGTACTGCTTTGCCTCCAGCATTCAGACATTGCGGATGCTGTTAGTAGGCAATTTGTATTGATTAGTTGTAGTACTTGATATTTTGTCACTTGTTCCACCCCACTCTGCCAAGAGAAAACAAACACAGTATAGCTAACAGAATAGGATTAGTGATATATTATCTCCAGATGTTTTTTCCTCCGTTCTATAACATAAAAGGGATTAATTTTTATAATTTCAGTTGACTTAAAAATGAAAAAACTCGGTGTAGGGAAACGGGTTGTTTATCCATGGTGTAAGATGTTGAAACAATGGCACTGGATTCTGCTTTTGCCACTGTAGCAGACAAAAAATAAAAATTACCCTGTTGCACACTGTATCCCCACCCCAAACATTTTTCAACACATTGCAATGCTTAGTATTGCTGGGTGTGGTCAGAGGTGCATGAATTGTGTGGAGTGACATTTAAAGGAGGACAACATGGGACCCTTGCAGTAAAGAGTAAAGGGTAAAGGGTACTTATTTTATTCAAGAGAAATGCCAAGGGTAGTTCACACATTGAAGAGCTGTAACACATCCATTTAGGCAAATAGGTAAATCTACGAAGATTCATCTCATTCATTCAGATAGAAATAAAAGACAAGTCAAAATTAAACCACAACATTAAAATAAGCTTTTGCAGAAGGTAATTGATGGGGAGTCCGTAGCATTTTAGCAAAGGCATGAACAACATTGACAATGTAGCAGTTGACTGGGTAAAAGGGGCTGATATATGTACTGCAGGGCCGATGAGGGCAAGGTCCGGTGAAGGAAAAGGTGGGCAAGAGGTTAGAAGAGAGAGGCTGGATCTGAAATGACTGGGGACTGGGAGAGGTGGGAAAGTCTGAGGGCATCTGGTGGATGGATGGAGAATGCAGTAGGATGTAGGACTGAGGCAGACTTTGTGACAAATTGCTGATTTCCTTAATTTTAAAGCAGGAGCACAATGGACAATATAAAGACCCAACAAATCTCAAAAACTGAAGGCCCATCACATTACAATGCTATGATGCAAAAATCCAATCGTATAAGAAAGGTATTAGCTGCATCATTCAGACAGACCAATCAGTATTCATGGAAGGTAGAAGCATAAAGGATAAAAATTCACAAATTTTAGAAATATCAGAATTTTTTGATGGAATATGAGATACAGGTATAATATTAGATAGATAGATCTTGAAAACGCTTTTAATAACTTACGATTAGACTAACAAATGCTTGCATTATTTCACTTTTTTCGTCCATTAATAATGAATTGGATAAAAACATTATATAATAACTCAAAATGTAAAATAATAAATAATGGTGCATTTTCAGAAACCGTATATTTGCAAAGGAAATCTGAATTCTGAAACAAGGTCGTCTCTTATCTCCGTTCTTATATATTTTAGCTGTAGAAATTCTAGGTCTAAAGAGCAGTAACATAAACAGACTTTTAATTAATAGTATAGAATCAAGAGTAAAAATGTAAACCAATGTATGCTCATAGCTTTAACTGAAGACTTTTCAAAGCTATCAGGACTGTGTATAGGTGTATAGGATCACTGAAAAGTATACATTTTAATCTACCTCCTAATTTATTCATCAGATGGACAAATGGACCAGTCAATATATTAGAAGTTGAAAGATATCACAAAAATACATTTTGAAAGTAAGCTCCAGAGAATGGATAAAATAATATCTCCTTGGACGGGAAAATCTACAGTATACGTTTATATGTGAAAAGCCTTAAAAATATCCCTACTTCCCCCACACATTACATCTGATATATGTAAATATATTAATGTCCTCACCAACTCCTTCAGAAGATTTTTGTATTTTTAAGTGAACAATTTATATGGAATAATTGACCAGATAAAATCAAAAGGGCATACTTATATATAATACATCTGAAGAGGGAGGCATTAAACTTTGAAGCCTAAAAGGCTTAAATTATTCTTTAAAATCTGTCTTGCCAAAATTATACCATAATCAACATCAAGATTATTCAAAAGCTGCCACCCCAAAGTGCAAATTAAAGACTTTTAATGTAAAGTTACTTTAACCAGTTTAAAAAATGACTTTTTTCCCAGATTGTCTGCATTTATGGAAGACGCCATAACTAAGTAGCGGTATCAGGTATCATCCCCCTCAGACAAACTAGACAATATCTTACGAAAAATCTTGCAGATGCCGTTAGGAGCACCGGAGGACACAGAGGCACATGATTTTTTTCAGGTTACCTGTTTCATGTACTACTGTCACGATATAGCGACCGTTTTATAAAAATAACTTTTTTTAATCATATTTGCTCCAATCTCACCTACTTCAGCTTTACGGTACATTTTGAACAGATAAAAGATGTGCGATTAATTTGCGATTGATCATGATTAACTATGGACAATCATGCCATTAATTGCGATTAAATATTTTAATCGATTGACAGCCCGAGTATACAGTCAACTTGGAAACTGTAATTTTAGGAGAATTAAGTGATAGCAAATCAGAAATCAGTAATAATTGAATCCTTTGTAATACAAGTTCCATTTTCTGCACAGGTTAATATCAAATTTCAGAATCTTCCTTAAATCACACTGGATGATAGAAAGATTACCGTCAAAACACAAATTGCAAACTGAAATTCCTAAAGGCACGGGAACACCTGAGCCTTGGGGAAGGATGGGGATAAAAAGTGAATATATCATCAGTTAGGTATAGAGTCGGTTTATTTGGGGAATTTGGAGCCTGTGCCGTCCCTGTTGGCTGTCTTCTCTTCCTCCCTGTCTTTTGCTGGCACGCTGCTGCCAACGGATGCTGCTCACATCTCTGCTATAACACCAGTTCCTTTGCATTTCTCCAGTACAGCCTGGGATGGTCGACGTGTCCTTCATCTCTAATCAGCTAGCTACAATGCCATCCTGACTTCCCCTCGGTTTCACACCAATTTGCACCTTAATTCTTGTAACTCTTGCTACTCGCACGTCTGCTACATGATCTTAAAAGTCTCAGCGGTCAAGGTGTGATTAGGTTTAAATGCCAAGAGCCGATGAAGCCGATGAAGCCTCATGGATGAGTGGCAGACTTCTTCAACTCTGCAGCTGCAGTCCGGCAGATCTTTTCATTTCGACTTCACATCCAAGTGTCGGCTTGTACCGGAGAAGAAAGACAGACTCCTCCACTCGCACTTGATGATTTCCCATCACTTTTCAAATGAGCAGCGCGTGTCCTCCTCAGCCACCTCAGCAATATAGTCACGTTTTTACCCTGCAGAGTATCTGATTCGTTCTATATGTCCCGTGTTTCAATACGAGTGCAGCAGGAATTATCAATCACACCTTGTTTACCCTAGAGGGAATGTTATCCTTCTTAATGCCCACAGTTTAGCGATGTTGACTCGGCCCACTGAGGAGGCATTTTCATGACAGGGATCCAGACTTCATCTATACAGTTGATTATTCATGTGCTAGATTTTCCGTTTATCTTTTAGGGATGAAAACAGACATTAGCCTAAGGCACTTAATGCTTTGAAAGCCAAATTCCGTTGTGTAATGTGAACAGAAAGCCAATAATATAAAGCACTCCACTCCTGGCAGGTTCTGTTGAATTAAGCTCGCTGCCTACTTTAGGCACTGTATTAAAAAAAATAATGACTGAACGCATTTCCTCTAAATTGTTTTCCCAAAATTCAAAGCATGTACTTATATCTTTTGGCGGATGTGTCTGTTCAGAAAGTGTGAGGGTCGTGATTTGTGCCATAAATGTGACTGTTGCTGTTCTTTTAGGCTTAGGCCCAATGTATGGATTACTAAATCTGATAGAAATATCACACATAAAACAGTGGCAATAGTGGCTGCTGAATACTGAAGTTTTAAATACAAGTAAACTGTTTGGAAGCTAATTATCCCAATCAAACCGAGGACATTGGATGCCAAACTGACAATAATAGAAATATACATAACATAACTATGAATACTTGATATACCTGCCTAATTGCTCAAAATTAAAGTCAGTAAATTAAAGAGTTTAGAGGGCTTTTAATTGCCCTGATAAAATCAGAAACTGCTGATATATTTGACAATTTTATTTTTGTCTTCTCCAATTAAAGGTAGATGATGAAGTGGTTAAAATTACCTGGCTGTTATTGTTTTAGATTTGGCTGATATAGCACCACAGGTTACCATGACAATGTTTTTGATATCATAATTGTAGAGATAGTGGCTCTCTGCAGGGGCCAAGGAGGTGAAAGCCTTACAACTATTAAAAGAACCGCAAATAAGAAAAAAATCAAATATTTTAGTGTTAAGCTATTGCATTCACATACCATATCAACACAATATTCAGTCAGTGTGTGGAGGGTACCAGATAACATTCTCAACATCAGCACATGCCTGGTTTTGCTGGAGGTCTGTTATTAGATTGAACTCGTTGGTGGTGTATTGTAGTAAAACCCACAGGCAGACTGGAAAACTGCCTCTTTAGCTCATGGAACACAAACTGATATGTCTTTCATGAGCGTTTTGTTATTAAAATGACAGATAATAAAGTAGTACTAATAAAGACAGAGTTTAATAAGATAGAAAACCTTCTGTTCTTCTCGGCTGTGAATTATGTGAATGATTTGTACATTAACCACAGCAACAGCTGTTTCTGCATACCTACTGAGACAAGACGGCAGGGGACTGTAGCCGACGGCATCTGGATTTGTCTGAGTAATTGTGGCTTTGAAATATGTTAGCATATGAAAACAAACAACTAGATTGCATCCACATCCTGTTTGGTTTGGAGCTCATACTTTATACAGTAATGTATGCGCGCAACACAGTATTGCACATTTCCAGCTGTGGATTTGCTTTCATTGTTGACTCTTGATATTCACATTCAGTTATAAGAACATGATCAGAGGAGAGAGAAAGACCGCGTGTGACTCAGTTTGAGTCGTCCGCGAGACAGACACAGAACATGACAATGAATTGAGTAGAGCAGGAGAACGGATTAGCAGCTTTTAATCTTTATTTATTCTAGGGCTGTGCATTCCAAGCTAAAATACTATTCGATAATCACAGGGAATTAGTCGATCATTTTTCGAGAGTGAGACACAGTGGGGGAAAACGACATGTAGGGTTGGCACGTTTTCCCATCTAACGCTATGGATTAAGAGTTTATTTCAACCATATTGTTGGAACAGTGGAAGAGGCCGGTGGAAAGACAAATCATGGCGGTTTTGGTGGGTTTTATTTTGTTTCTGTCGGCTTTGAATGACGATATGTTCCGCTGACAGAAAAGAGCCGAACTGAACGTGCCACACACGTTTTACCGATAGTAACGTTACTACCAGTGCCTGCGACGGTTAAAACAAGAGAAAATATCTATTTTTTTAAGACAGGACGATAGTCGCATAAAGTAGTTGATTTTTTTATGATTTAACGACCTCTCGAAATATCAAAAATCATGATCCATCCCTATTTTATTTATTTACTTACTTATTTATTTTATGCCAACATGGGCAAGGTCACCTAATTACGTCATTACACTAAGACACATTCACTTACACTGCAACACTATGTACATTATTATACACTTACCTGTTATTTACACCTCACCCATCCCTAAATTATTTTCCAGACTCACAGATTCTCACTTCCGCATTACGTCCACCTCACATTTATTATTATTATTTTCTTTATTTATTTTTTTTTATCTCAAAATAGATTTTATTTTATCTTATCTCATACTGTCACACACAAAACAATCATACACCACCCACTAACCAATATGGCAACTGGAGCTCTATCAAAGGAGGAGATGCAGAACAGCTGGACCTCAGCATTTGCACCAGACGAACCAAAAAGGAAACATTCAATGGAAGGAAAAGTCTTCACCCACCACAAAAAGTCTCTCCATCCCCTCAAACCTGAAAAGATCACAACAGGACAAAACCACCACAGGAACAACTACAAGACTACCAGCAGAAAATCAGACAGCCCCATACCCACCACCTACCCAACCCCCCCAAAGACCCACGCCTGTACCGCCACGAGCAGCTAGCCAATAAATCCCAAACCGATCACCCTCAGTAGACCGTTTTATCAGAGAAACCCTCAAGGAACTGGATTCAATACAGCCCGTCAGACCACCAGGGGGATCCACTGCACCACAAAAGAACAGTCACAGACTACAATAGACCAAAGCACTATAGGAAACACCAGCGCTCGCCTCCCCAATCACCAATCCAACCACCAGCACTAATGCAACAGTAACTCCCCAACCCAACACCTCTGCTGAAACCCAGATCCTAGCAACATTTCTAGACAAAATCCAACAACAATCCACGGAACTCAATAAGAACTTCATATCAGCTCCACTTGCCCACTTCATTCCACAACTCCAAGACACTATTGGACTGATGAGCACAATCCATGTATGGCAAACCTATGGAAACACCCCCCCCCCCTTCCCCCAGTCAGCCACCTTTGAGCGACTGTCAACCAAAACAAGGACAAATACAGTGAATAATTCAGCACCAACCCCAAGAAGAGAACACGAAAGGAACAAAAACACACAGTTTCACCCAAAAGCCCCTCACTCATACCAGTAGTCATAGACAACATCAATTATAGCATCTTTACCACCAACCAATCCATCTATGAAGAACTGATCCGATGCAAACCAGACATTACAATTAAAAAGCTAGTCGGCATGAGGAGAGAAGGCATTCATATGGACGTTTCAGCAGTTCAGTTTATTACACATTAGAACAGTTATTTTTGCATTTCCATTAGCACAAGTTGTGGATGGTACTAATAGAACCACTCCATTCTTGGTATCACCTCGGTCGAGGTTTCAAACGAGCTGAGCCGATACTAGAAGGTGGAGTTAAAACACTGCAGACCACTGATTGGTCCGAGAGAATCGTCACTAGTGCGACACGGGACATCCTGCACAAACCCACCGAAGCTACCGTCAATAGTGGCCGCAATTTTTAATTCACTCGACCCGGATTTAAAAAAAATGGCAGCTCACAAAACTACACTGTACATACACTACGCCGGACACACTACGGTGTACAATTGACAAATTGCAGATCCAGTGTATGCCATTGAAATGATTTGGTGAGTGTCCCGTTGAAGATGATGTCATGGCAGGTTCGGCGATTAACTGAGAACCCCGCCTACACTGAGGGGGTCATATCTGTAGTGGAAACACTGCATAGAGAAAATAATCTGGTACCAAAAGTGGGTTGAGTTGAGCAGAGCCGTACCATGCAGTGGAAACAAGGCTTTATACGACACACACTCCCACTCAACCCATGAACTCCCTTCTTCCCCCTGGTCCAAAGACTCATTTCAGCACTCAAAAATCACTTACCGCCCAGCAAGTAAAGCCCCACCAGCCACCACTCAGCGGCAAACCAAACAGCTGATTATCAAGGGGAAACTGGTGTGGCTGGAAAAACAAAGCATCTCTACCACCAAAGCACTTCGCCTCACCAGCAGAGCCACTCAACAGCCCACCAGCTCCAAATATGCCAACTGTGGCGGCAAGCACCCCTTCCATCTGCAAAAATTGACCCACCTACCTAGCCCTCACGACCACAGCACCAAGAAGCTCCCAACCACAAAATCGTTCAAGGTTCCAGTCCCCCCCCCCCCCATCTCCCACATCCCACTGACCCCCCAGGACCCCAGCACAAACCTCACCAAGATACACAAAGACCTCAAATTAATATGCAAAGACGAGACAAAAGTACAGAAAATTCTGGAAAGTGTCAGAAAGAACACAAACTTTAAAAAGTCCCATCGTTTAAACTGCTCATTTACTAAATATATTTGATTTAAAAATGTAATTAAATATTATATTTCTTAAATAACTTAAACAAAATACTATTATGCACAAAAAACTAAAGCAACTGTAAAAATAACCGGCACTCAAAAGTATCGCGAAAAAAAGAAAACAAATACAAGTGATGAAGTTTTAATCAGTGATTAAATCAACCAGTAATGTGTTCAGGGCCCTAAGGGCTCCACTTCAATTACAAATATTGCGCACAAATGAACAAATTCAAAATCAATTTTTCTGGGAGATGAGCTTGCAGCAAAAGCAATAAAGTATCTTGTTTTTCTCAGAATGCATCAGCCAGCTTTTCTTCATTTTTTTCCCCCATTTATTAGTTTCCTCTTTCCTCTCTTTTAGGAAAAGTAAAATCCTCTTTTAACTCTGTGGGATCTCTGCTGACAAACTGTTCTCACCTTATCTGACAGGGTCAGTAGGTGCTGCCTTAGTGGACTCACCTCTCTCACTGTACATGATGTAGAGGTGGATGTCTCTCCATCGGGAGCTGCTGTAGTCGGTGAACATGGGGCTGGTGGTAAAATTTGTCAACCTGCAGGCGAAAAACAGACATTCATGCACATAGTTATATACCTGTTGTAAATTTCCCTTTTATTTTTGTAATATTCTGGGTTTTATGTTGTTATTTTTAGTCAGGCTCCTTTTGGCCGGCCCAGAGTCCTAGTGTTATTCAGGTGAGAATGGCATGGATGTATAAAGAGAATTGGTGGTTCTAATTGGTAATACATACCAATAATGTGACTTGCAATAATAATAGCTCAACTCTGCCTGGCTGGGCATTTATGCAAAACACATTTTTATAAAATTGCATGAATTAAAACTATAACCCTAACACATAATTTTAATTGATCAAGTCAGAGAGAGGGAAATAGATAACAACAGGTCGATAACAGGTAACTGATTCATCATCAGCAGCAGAAGCTCGGCTGCCATCTCCCCATGCTAGCTAATTTATTGCACCCCTTCACACCGTGACTGAAGCAACGACACGCCGCGGCCGCTGCGTAAAGTTTAATCGGTTCAACTTGTGATGACCCCTGTGGTGTCATCTGGTGTGCTGTGTGTTTCACCTGTGTGTGCTCTCGCTGCAGGGGATCATTAGAGCTGCTGGGAACACCCAGTTCGTTTAGTTCTCTTATGCACCTTTACAACACCCGAACACACATATTTTCCACTCGTGCACCACACACACTACTACTGACACCACTGATTCCCACACTGTAAATATTTAGTTCACCTTTTAATTTGCCTTTATTTGAGGGAGGGGAAGAAAGGCCTATCTTTGGAAATGGTTTCCAACCAAGGTGTGTTTTTAACAATGCACGATTCAACTTTATTGTCGTCGCACAGGGACGAGGAGATGTTCTTAGCATCTAACCAGAAGTGCAAAAGAAACGGTAACGTGCAGTGCAGTGTAATGTTCATATGTATAATATATAGAATGTGGGGGATAGGAAAAAGCTAAGATATATACAGTATGAACAGTATTGCTATAGGGCACGCTTTTTATCCCGACACAGATGCATCACCATTGCTAGCAACAACGAAATGATGATTTAATGTAATCGGTGTGTATTTAGGCATAATTATTATATATCAATACTGCTTGGAACCTAAAATATATCTTGAGGTGTGAATCCCCTCGTGTATGGTTGCCTTTTCAAAGGATATGACCAATCTTATTTTCCTCCTGTCACTTTGCACTGACATTTACACAGGGGCCTAGTGTCCGAGCTTCTAGCAAAGCTGGTACTCATTTCTAATTTATAAGTATTGGCTTGTCCCATCCATCATTTCGACCTGCAGACCACCTTTATAAATATCATATGGAGTCTTCACGCAGCCACTGTTATGCATTCACGTCACCTCTGTCACACCCTTCAGGACCACGCGCATCACGGACATCTGTGATGTCCGATGATGCCACCGTGGTCTTCGCTAGCCTTTGGTTGTGAGACTGGAGCCCCTCAGTGGGGGCTTCTGTTAATGGGAGCCAGTCTAAGATGTCACTCTGTGGGGTGCAAAATGGTGATAAGCTTTGACAAATGATAATTGCTCTAACCTTCATGCTTATTCACTGACCTTCTCCCTGTAGGGAAACATGTTTATTTCAGCAATACAGCATGAACAGGCCTTCAGCCAGTCTGTCACTGAACTCCCCCGAGACACTGAGCTCATCAGCATGCCTCAAATGCAGCTTACACCAGTAAGGTTAGACTCAGAGGCCATAATGTGCCTTTATCTCTATATCAGGGGTGCCCAATCTTTTTCCCTTGGGGGCCAAAACAGCAACTTAATGGTGGGCCACGGGCCAAAAGCAAACACCTATTGTATATTGTTAAGATGCAAAATGGTACTAGGATCCTAAGTTCCCTGAATTGAAATGCCTTTTATCCGTCTTTCACTGTCTCTGCTTCTCCATTTTTTCTTACCTCCCTCGCGCCAAACTAACTTCCTGCACAAAGTGTCATCCTGCCTGCCGTGCTCAGATTATGAAAAATAATTAATAATTAGGGTTCCTACACATTTAAAGAGCATTTTTACCTAAAAAAAGTGAAACAACATAAACAGCAATTTTTCGTTTTTTTTTAAATTAATTTCAATTATTTTTCACTACAAACATCTGGCAGGCTAATTCAAACCTTATGGCGTAAATCAGAGGTTCTCAATATTTTTTCAGCCACGGACCCCTTACAAGATAAAGAATATACCGGAGACACCCTCATGTATGTCCCTTGGAATAATTTGACATATAGCCTATTTTTTTTTACACTTATATAGTCTTGGTTATGTGAAAGAACAACACAAGAGAAATGCACTAGAAAGATATTAGACATGTATTAAACATATTTGCAGAATCAGAGAAGAGTTATAGATTTGTGAGATTAGAATATCATTTATGAACAATTACACTGTAGATTTCAAAATTGAAATAATAATTTGTTGAACTATGATGCCTTTTTAAAAAAAATAAAAATAATATCATGATGATTTAAATGAATGAATCTGAAAACTTTTGAGTGCCACGGACCCCACTCTGAGAATCACTGGCGTAAATGGCCTAAAATCGATGGGTTGTTATATGTGGGGATGGTCCCTGTAGTGCAGTGCATATAGATGGTTGTCACACTGAGTCTCAGACACCAGAGTAATATGGTTTCCTAAATTTCTTTGATATTACAGTAGGTACCGTGTGTGTACTGTATGCTTTCAGCTCTCCACACACAAGAAACGAAACAAGAGTAACTGAGCAGTCTGTGTTTTTGTAACATGACTCTTCATTGTAAAGGTACTCTGCCTATACTGTAGTGTTGAAAAACTGAAAATGCTGAAACACTTTAATTCGGTCAGATTGAATTTCTGATATGTTGCTAGGTCTGTCGAGCTTTTGAATCCGGCATGTCAATACGGAGTTTTCGACAATATCAATGAGAGATATTCAAAAGGAAATAATGGAGCATTTCTGGAATAATTGTTCTGAAATATCAAAGAGAAGTAGACAGAAAGGACTACATTATGCAGTTGAGAGCTACATTCACAGTATAGGCTAATTTGTCGGCGGAGTATAGTGAATGAAGTGGTCCCAATGCAAGCGTCGGACACCCCACGTCTTGACAACTCACATGAAGGACAAACATATACAGGCATTGTTGAAAATTAAGTTAGAAGAAAGGGAAAAATATAAGTCATTGTTTTGTACAGTCACGTAACATTTAAGGAATAGTTTAACATTTTTTTGAAATACGCTTATTCACTTTCATGCCAAGAGTTAGATAAGAAGATTGATACCATTAATGTGTGTATGTGAATGTGAAGTTAGAGTTAGCTTTGCACAAAGACTGGAAACAGCGTGCTTCACAGTGGGGTTTTAAGAGCTTTATTGCTGAAAAACAGCTGCCTACTGAGGCTGCGAGAGTCAACCAAAACAGTAAAATTGTGGGCCAGACTGTAAAGCCGAGGGGAGCTGCAGGTTCAGATGAGTAATTCTCTGTAGGATCATCGCTACGAGCGAGCCCTTTCGCACCGTCGCATTGTTTTCACATTGATACATTGTTTCTGTAAAATTACAATGATAGCCACTTTACTCCACATTAGCCCCTCCTGTAAGGTGTGAGTCCTAGTGGAATAGCAGTTCCCCAAACTGTAAGGAGCGCTGCTTTAACACTGTTAGAATGGGAACGCCTGCGAGAGCCAGCTGTCAATCTGCTCTTTCGACAGAGCATCAGGAAAATAGGTTTATAGAGGAGGTGACATTCATTACAAACAGCTAAAGGCAGAGGGAGGATGGGCTTTTCTTCTGATCCAGGCAGATCTCCACCTACATAGTATTCCAAAGGGCTGAGATTCTGGTGACGTGAGGTTTTTCTCAACAAGATCTTCAGTTTGTGAGAATTGAATGTGGAAGGGGTGCTTATACTTTTTACAGACATACAATAACTCCAGAGAAATATTTATCTTTCGGGTAATGGACAGACTACTGAGATATGACTAGAAACAAAGTAGGGATGCACTGATCCGACTTTTACAGTCCCGATACCGATAGCGATACCTGGGCTTTGGGTATCGTCCGATACCGAGTACCGATCCGACACTAGTGTTTAATTAATAAGCTGTAGGCCTCACTGTGTGGAAGTGACTGGGATCATTCTTTTATGTGTAAGGCAACATCAGACTTGACTTAAACCTCGTTTTTCTAACTTTGTAAAGCAAAATGTGACCGATAAATCCATAGATATACATTTTATGAATTGTTCTTTATTATTAAAATGACAAATCCTACACCAGGGACTTGGTGGAAAATCTTTAAAATTAACACAAATTTCAATGCAAGTGAAAATCGTTTTATTGCAGCAACAGATTGGTCAAAATTTACAGTAAACAGGAATTAAGATTACAGTGAATAATGTACAGTATATAGTATATAAACATAAAATTAAGATGAATGGATCGGCCCCGTTGTCAGCGATATCCAATCCAGCTATTTGAATCGGTATCAGCCCGATATTCGATCCAGTATCGGTGCATCCTTAAAACAAAGTATAAAGAGAAAAGCAGAATGTGCAGATGCCATTTTTCTTACTGTTAAGTTCCAAATCCTTTGATATGCCATAGGCATCGCTGGATGGATAAAAAAAGGTCTTATTTAAACTTTACTTACCACTTAATTGCTCTTCCGGGATAACAGGACATTTAAATATAAATAGCAGGTAATCTCAAGGCTTTTTCCTGTAAGGCATTTTATAATCCATGATGCATTAGTCTCTAACCAGCTAACAGTGAGTGACAGCCAATTAAATCTTCCCGCCCTCTATAGAAATAGATATTAACGATTAGCTGTTGCTGCCTGTACCGAACTTAGTAAATATTCGTACGGAGCTGGTTAATTTCTCATTTGAGGAATAGTCTGGCAAGGTGAAGTAATTAAGACTGACCCAACACGATAATATAAGCTTGTATAATTGGATACATCAGAGATGTGGGCCACCTGACAATTTCATTACCTCTATCTGAGATGTTACCTGTCCAAACTAACCCCCTCTCTGGCTTCATGATGGTCCCCCTGCAACAGCAGCGCACTTAGTCTTCCGTTTCGTTCCTCTCAGCTCGAGACAAGAAAAATATGTTTTTCATCCTCTGCTGTTGTACAATCACAGGATGACAGTGTACACCCTGCAGCCTCGTCAGATAACTGAAAGGAAAAACTGCAAGGCCCATGCAATATAGCAATAAACCGTTTGTCTGCTTTGTTTAGTTTACTGTAAACCAGTAGCACTCCAGGTCACAGCAGGGCTCTCTGAGCTGAGATTTATTTCATCACTAGGGATGATGGGATCAGGGCCCAGGAGGGAGACACAGCCTGGCTCACCCAGCTTGCCCCAGTTAAATACAGCTATTGGTAGACACCACAAGGCGTGCATTTAGTTCGTACTGTAAACGGGAAAGAAACTGTTTGTGTGTGTGTGTGAAGCGGAGAAGTCCAGCCTTATTATTGGATATTTTATGTGAATTTTTGGATTGTGGACACCCCACTTCCTGTCAATGCTTTACATCTACATGCTTTAAACCTCCCAGGATTAAGCATTGAGTCACCTTTTTTTTTCTTTTTTCGGACATGAATAGAAATAATGGGTTTGTGAGTGCAGTCAACATCAGCGTACTGTATTATATCGAACCAGAAGATTATAGAGAGGTTAAAATTGATTATCTTCTCAGATGTTTACTGTATACAACAGACCGTAGAAATCAATGCTTGTAGAACATGAATTCAATTCTTTGTGTGTCACAGTAGCCTCGGAGAGGTCTAATCTAAGCGCCCACTCTCCTCTCCCGCTGGGATAAGACGCCCCACAGCTCAGTACAGCATGTAAACATTTACACGGCTCACCCAGGATTTAGTGCACAGTGGATCATAGAGAAGAGTTGTTGGACTGTTACCAGTGTAAGAAAAGCCTGTTTTATAAGTCAGAGGTAAAAAGACCCACATCAAATTTTCTTCTTCAAAGTATCTGGAAGCTTCTTTTCAAGATTTATATTTTTTAGGGCAAAACAACTGATCCGAGAGGGGGTCTCGGACCGTTTCCAAGCGAACCAAAACGCAGGCTGCCTGTGCGGGCATTCAATTGGACTCATTGGATCCACAAGAGTCTAAGCTTTCCACTCATACCCAACTTATGCAATTCCAAGACTGTTTAGGGACCCCAGTATGCAGAAATATTCAAATAGGCCCACATCATTTTAGAATAGGTGAAAATAACACATTTGTACCGCGTGCATAAAACTGCATGGTTTTTGCCCAAAACTTCATGGAATTAGCATAAAGTGGGCATGTCTGTAAAGGGGAGACTCGTGGGTAGCCATAGAACCCGTTTTCATTCACATATATTGAGGTCAGAGGTCAAGGGACCCCTTCGAGAATAGCCATGCTAGTCCAGCCAGCCATCCTCGCCAAAATTTATCGTAACTTTGGAGTGTCATTTAGCCCATTTTGCGACATTCAATTATGACATGGTACCAATTGATTCCTCAGGTCAGCACACAGCTGTTTTCATTGAAAAAGCTGTGATAACCACTCTGTGCGCTACCTGCCCTGCTACAGCACACAGACAAATTTAGCAACCAATCGAACATAGTGAAGCATTTAGCTGCTAAAAAGCCAGATATTTCCCTCAGGAGTCAAAAAGGAGAGAGAACACTGGACTTGCATTTGTCATGTGGATAGATACACAACTTCAAATAAATGATAATATTGCTCCATGTCTGCTGGATGTGTACATAAGCAACCGTTTGCTTTAACGTTCGCCATAACAACTTTATAGAGTGACAACATCAGTGTCAATATTTAATTTTAAATCAGTGGGACGGTTGAAATCTTTTGTGCCACACTGTTGGAAGGTGCATTATACTGCACAGTATATCACATACTTTACTTTTTAATAAAGTGTAATTACATTTTGGTGGACAAGCGCTGCAGACTTTAAGTTAATTTACAGCTGAGGCCGAATACATCAGAGTCATTAAAGAAAAGTTAATTGCATTTTTAAAAAGTTTGACAGTCTAATGAGAGTTTTTTTTCTCCTAGTAAAGGTTAGACAAGTGAATCCCCAACAGACGTCTTATAAGTTGAGAGCTGACATTTTCTCTCCAAAGGGCATCTCCTCTCCACAGTCTGCATCACTGCAGTTGTTTCCCTCCCGTTCGCTCAAGTGGCATCATGAAGTGTAGTTCTGCCAGATATGCGGGGCTGTGCATCCTGTCATCTTTCCTATGGGCTATGCTTTGTATGAGGCATACACATACAGTATGTCTGTGTGTTTCTGGAGTGTAAAAGTCAGAGATCCTTTATGATGTGTGATGGTGGTGACCTTCATCAACACAACACACTGCTCTTAGTTTTAATAATAAGCCCAGGAGGATGATGACTACACTGTTTGTCAGATTTTTTTTACATTGAACGGATCACATTCGAGGAGTACTTTGTATCAAACAGGATATGGTACTTTAAACCAGAACACATAAAAAATCAGGCAATGGTATTTTCCAGGAATGATGATTTACAATCTAAGGTTATCTTGAATGACTCAAGTGCACTTTGCTGTTGCTGTTGCAGAAAAACACTGAAAAAGACCATGTTTAAAAGCAGCTTCCATAAATCTAGCAGGCTTTGATAAATATATAGCCTCTGAGGCATTTTGTAAAGAAAACACCGTGTAATGGAAATGAGACAACAATCTAGATGACTAACAGCATCCATACTAATGCACTCGTGTTTGGCTATTTGTCTTCTCTGCACCCATGGAGTCTATATTCACTTCATAGTTGTGATGACAGAAACAAAAAAAAAAACAGGAGAAAAAAACAAAAGAAACAAAAAAAAAACACAGTTTCCTACATTCCTACTGTAAGTTTGAAGATGTTTTCTGTATTGGCCTCATAATCAGCTGATCATTTTGTACTTCACACATCATGGCAACGACTGGGAACAAAGCCAACTCAATTCTTGAGTTTATCACATCTATTAAAGCAGCGACACCCTTGACCAAAGTTACTTCTAAGACAAGAGAGGAGGTGCCACTTAAAAGCAGTCCCCTGTTGTAAACATACAGTAAGTTCATCTACGGAGGCGACCACAGTGAGAGTTGCCTAACAAGAATTATGATTTTGTATGATTTTTGTAAAAGCAAAAGTGAAACAATCAATCCCATGTACTTCAACATACACTCCTTTATTACTGTTTATTACTGTTTTTTGTTAGGAAGTTAAACAGGTCATAATTCCCTCTCTGTTATCTATTTAACATTGCTGTGAAAACATCTCCTTCAAACAACGATGTTTATTCCAGTTTCTCGCTAAAAACTACATTTTACAAGATTATATTTGAACACATCATGATAATATTAGAATTTACCTTTGTCCAATTTTTACTGAATAGAGCCTGAACGCATCATACTGTATGGAACCTCCGGTGTTGAAATTGGCAGGACGAGAGCTAGTTAACGTTAGCTGTTAGCAGCCAGCAGCCAGTAAGCAGCACAGTCCTGCACGGAGCTAACAGCTAACGTTAGCTAGCTCTCCTCCTGCCAATTTTAACATGGATTTGTTGTTCGCAATGTAGCATTATCAGGGAAAAAAATTGGGTGCGTCCCCTGGACGTGTCGATAGTGAGTTTACTGCGTCCCATACACATTTTCTATTTACCCTGGGACGACGGGACAACGTTAGTCTCGAGCACTGATGGTACCTGCGGTAGCTGTGAGTACCATCGGAACTTTGGCATCGACTTGGTACCGAAGTATCGGTTCTTGTGGCATCCCTAATCTATCTATTCAGTAACATTGCTATTTAGAGATACATGTATATTTCACAAATTCACCATTTGCATTCACAGCATAACATACTGTTATTGCGTATTTAATGCAGCCTTTAATTCATAGAGACTTTTCACTCCGTCTTACTTTAAGGAAACATATTATGTATGAAGAAATGCATCACTTAACTCTTATACTAAGCTGTCACATTCAAAGCATTCCCTTAAGCCTATACCATATTTCCTACAAGCACTGTAACTCATTGTTATTTTGCATTTAAATGATAATCATCACTGCTTGCAGGAATTCTTAATGAGAGTATGATGCGCATCCACTTGTTCCGTGGAGCATCGGCTTTACTTCTTTTTTCTTCGTTTATCATTAACCATGTCTGAAGCTTTGATGTAGTTCTTTTGTGGGTGTTCTGACTGCAGGAAACCAGGTGGAGCTACCTGTTTACCTTCATGGCGGTGCCGGCAATACTGCAACTGTGTGTGCTGCCCTTCCTCCCCGAGAGTCCTCGCTACCTGCTGATAGAGAGGAGGGATGAGGCTGGAGCAGAAAGAGGTATTGTATGCACCACACAAGGCTTTCATGTCTCAAATACATTTGTGTTTTAAGAGCAACTTTATGGTCTGCAGTGTACACCAATCACATCCACACACTTCTGGAGCCTGAACAAATTATTCTACAGGGGTGAAAGTGTCATGGTACCATTGCATTAATTACCATAGTATATCAGTAGGGTATTGATAGAGTTGTTTACCAAGACCACAGTCTCATTGATTACTTTTCCCATTGCTGAGATTTGTGGCTTTTACAGTAATTCACGATTGCTTTGGCTCAGTTTTCACAAGATTCTCTGTTGCAAAACTCTTAAAGGACTTGAAACATTGTGAACCTATCCACCTCACACAGTATATTTGCTTCATGTCCTTATGTGATATAGATGTTTTCATTTTGTGTGCTATGTGAATTGAACTCATTGGATCCACAAGAGTCTCAGCTTTACAGTCATACCCAATTTATGCAATTCCAAGACTCTTTAGGGACCCCAGGATGCAGGTGATATTCAAATAGGCCCACATGAATACTGTAGGTGAAAATAACACATTTGTACTGCATGCATAAAAACTGCATGGTTTTTGCCCAAAACTGCATGTGATTATCATAAAGTGGGCATGTCTGTACAGGGGAGACTCGTGGGAACCCATAGAACCCATTTTCATTCACATATCTTGAGGTCAGAGGTCAAGGGACCCCTTTGAAAATGGCCATGCCAGTTTTTCCTCACTAAAATTTAGTGTAACTTTGGAGCGTTATTTAACCTCCTAGGCGACAAGCCAGTATGACATGGTTGGTACCAATGGATTCTTTAGGTTTTCTAGTTTCATATTATGCTTTCACCTTCACTCACCCATCGGATTTTTAAGATGTTAAAGGGGCTATATGTAAGAATCAGAAATTGCTTGTTCACAGCGACACCTGTGGCCGCAATGTCAACGAAAGTCAGCGTTCTGTTGCTCGCGCACGCGCGCTACATTGACATGAACGAGCACCGGTCTAAACAGTGAGGCGACACACGTCAGCTAACACACAATATCACTCTATATTTCACCTGCTTGGCAGTAATGTTAGCTGACCAGAGGAAGGTCTCTCCATGAATCAATGCTGATCCTGGTGTTGGCTTTTCCTCCCGATACGGAGGGAACGGGGGGGGGGGGGAGACCGACACCCGGTCGGGGGGGGGGGGGGGGAGAGACCGACACCCGGTCGGGACGATAACGTAACTCGCTGCTGAGCCCCGTCACTTCACAAGACACGGGAAACCTCTGTTGGTCTGGAGGAGCTGCAGCAGTTATTTCTGCAAAAACGTCGACTGCACATTCACTAGAGATTTTCAGAGCTAAACTAACTCTACTGCAGTGTGTAGTGTGCGCGTGTTGGAGGTGGAGCGAGCCGAGCTGGTGAGAACGAGCGCGGTGTGCAAACAGGCAGGAGCAGAGCTGCTGCGCGCTCGCGTACCCACACGCGAGCGCGCATGGGAATCCGACCCGTTAAGATTTATGCGCGTGATAAGTTACAAATAGTCCCTTTAATTAAAAATCGATACAGTGTTTTTTAGAATCGATACAGTATCACAACACATAATATTGCGACACTCAAGTGTATTGATATTTTCTTACACCCCCAGTTGCTAGGCACTCCAGATACCCAAATGTATGGGCACAACAATATTCCATTATTTAGAAATGCTATGAAATCACCTCCCACTCTTATTTCGCTAGTGAAAGAGCTTTCATTTAGCAAAGCAGATGGGAATCTGCTCATCTTCAACAACACCTTAACCTTAATGAATATGCCATCACCACATTCTTTCCCAAACCAAATTATTTTAGTAGTTACAGTAAAGTGTAACCATACCTTAACCATACTGTAGCTTCCATGAGCAGATATTGAAGGACTAATCGGGTGTTTTATGACTTTTAATTTCAGGTCTTACAGTCTCCTTAAATACAGGGAAGTCTTGAAATGATGATGGTTTAGGTACTTACTCTCAACTCTCAACTGATCTGTACATCCTCTCGCCCAACCAACATTTTTAGACTTCAGAGACTTTATGGGAGAAACTATAGTGTGATCTTGGTGAATGTTAAAATGCTGTGACAGGAGAAGGAACAGCAGGGGGTAGAGGCATAGCTCAAACTGCATGTGTTAACGATGCATGTAGAAAAATGTGACGTCAGATAGGACTTTGATCGGTTTTGTCTCTGGGGTGGTTTGAACCCTTTGATGTCTCTGTCCATTCATTATAAAGGGTGCTGAAGGTTTGGTAGCTTGTGCTCTTTGTAATGCAAAACTGGCTTCTTTACCTTTAAACACGAAATGTTGTCCTTACATACAAAATGTAAGTGCATTAAATTTTAAATGTAAGTCTATTGTAAATAGGAAAAAGAAATGCAATTTCATTTAAATTACTGTCAAAATGTTGCAGTGTATTCAGTGGCTGTTAAAGTAGCATCAATTACAGTTTAATGTTATATGTTTTGCAGCATTGCAGTATAACTGTAGCTTACTCTCAGGGTTGGAAATTAACTTTTTTGTCCACCTGCCACTGTAGCTGGTGGATTCCAAAACCCCACGCAATAGATTACCATTGTTTTTTTGGCTGGTAGGTGAAGCAAATCTAGCAGAAAGTTGCATATTTTACCAGCATTTGGCTGCTTACCCAGCTAACCCTGCTTACTCTATTTTAGATGATTAAAGGCTCTGCACACCCACACAGGTGTTAGGGCATAGTCACATATGCGCGAATGCGGGTGAGTGACCATCGCCTGCCGCGGCGATATTCGTGCTGAAAGTGGGCATTGCCAAGTGGGATCAACCACGCACACGTCTTTGCTGTTGGTTGAGGCTGCGTCTTTGCCGGTCAAAGTTCCTCAAAAGTTGAAATCCACGCGATACGAAGATGCAAATTTGCTTTGCCACTGGATGCGAATGGTCTATACGGCCCTTCACTCGCGTAATGCAATGCAATGCGGAAAATTGGCATGCGAATTTTCCTCATTGACAACTATGCACACCAGGTTCGGTGCGAATTATTCGCTCTGCCGTTCCCTATTTTCGCAAGGAGTTTCCTCCTAAATCGTGCCCGTGTCCACTCCACACAACAAAAACCTATCCAGACAGAGAATGTCTAAGGGACTAACGTTAACTACACAATACATAAACTAATCGGACCCCAAATATGATGCTAACGTTAGCTGTTTTGGCTAGCCCCATTCCGTGACCAACATATAACGTCAGCAAATGCATATCAGCTACATTACCATCTTCATCGTATCCCAGCTGCTGGCCGATCTCAAGCCATATATTGTCCTTTATATGGTTGTTGAGGTAGTAGTGTTTTTATCAAACTATGTTCCATTGGACCAAAAAAAAAAACATTTCTCTGACAGTTCGTTACCCCCAAAACAAACGGCCATTGTTCCAAGACCCCGAAAATACACACTCTCCGTGAAACAAACAGAAGAACATGGCTAATTATTATGCAGAATGACGACGATCAGTTGGAACCAAGGATTTCATTGGTCAAACATCTATTTCCGCAGGCATAAATCAGTTAAAGTCGAGATTCAAATATTTTTTCCCCTGCACGAATGTTCAGCAGGGGTGTTAAAGCATTCGTTAAAGCTCATCAAATTGGCTCTTGTAATATCAGCTACATGTTCTCTTTTGAATCCTGTTTTTTGGCAAATGGCAGCATTAACAGTATGCCAAATTATCTATCAGTAGTTCCTGTTTCTAATGTTCCCGTGTATGTACAGACAACTATCACCCAATTACTTTGATACTGGAAAAAGCTTATAAACCTGATGATTCACAGACATGCTCTGAAGCGTATTTTTTTTGGCTAAGCAGATTTATGGATGTGTACCTGATGGACATCGGAGATAATGATATTTTCAGAAGTTGTCACACTGAATGATATCATGTGTCTCATGTATGTGTGTTATAAATACCTTAACCATAATGTACAGTGTATGCCATCACCACAATCTTTCCCAAACCAAATTATTTTAGTAGCTAAAGTGTAACCATGCCTTATAGGGGTGTTAGGAGTAGATTCTCCAAATCCATGTTTCGATTTAAGTTTTGATTTTAAGGTCATGATTTGATAAAATTTTAAATGTAAACCTTTTTTCAGCACTATGCTATGGAGTCTTGATTCGTAAAGATCAACAGATCCTTGGTTTTTCGAATTCTGCTTTAAAAAGATTTAGATAAGCTATAATCAAGCATGATATTTTTTGGGAATTTACCACAATAAAACCGTATGTTCAAATTTCAATAATTAATTTAATATGTAATAGAAATAACTTATTTCGCCAGTTGGGAACAAACTGTTAAACAACAAAAAAAAGTTCCGCTACATGACAGGAGGGTACTTTAGCACAACAGCTTGAGTATAAAAGAGTTACGAGCTACACCTGAATGCACCATGTAAGTACAAACTTACTTCGAAGGTCGAAATCGATTTTTGATTCAGAATCGAAATCGTGACAACTCTAATACCTTAAACATAATGTAGCTTCTATGAGCAGATATTGAAGGACCAATCAGCTGCACATGTTTTATGACTTTTACTTACAGTTCTTACAGTCTTCTTAAAGACAGAGATGTCTTGAAACTCAAGAATTGCAAACAATGCAATGTCCATGTAGCATGTGTGAGATGATTTAGGTACGTGCTCTCATCTCTCAATATGCATCCTCTCGCCAAACCAACATTTCTAGACTTCAGATACTTTATGGGAGAAACTATAGTGTGATCTTGTTGAGTGTTAAAATGCTGTGACAGGAGAAGGGACAGCAGGGGGCAGAGGCAGAGCTCAAACTGCATGTGTTAATGAAGCATATAGAAAAATGTGACATTAGATAAGACTTTTGTCTTATACGTTTTGTCTCTGTGGTGGTTTGAACTCTTTGATGTCTCTGTCTATACATTATAGATGGGCACCCTCTGAAGATTTGGTTGCTTGTGTTCTTTGAAATGTGGAACATCCTGTTTATTATTTCATAACATACATAAAGTCCATGATACAATTATGAGATCAAGGGAACAATGAGTTTTATTCTGCGGTATCATTTTAGAATATAAATTGGACTTCTTATGTATGTACTGTAACTTTCTGGAGATACCAGAAATGCTACAAATTCATCCAAAATACAGTGTACATATGGAATAGACTGGCTTGCTATTCATAAAACAACATTAACAAAAAGGGGAAACATTATGTTTTTTTCATGACATTTAAATATAGTTGATGAAATTGTCACCACTGCACATGTACAGCACCTCTCTCATTCATTTTAACATAATAACGTATTAAACAATATCTCATATAAACTAAGGCTGTCAAGGTTACCGCAATAATAACAGATTAACGCAACTTGCGATTTTTAGTTAACCTCTAAAAAAACTGACGGGGTCCCTTGACTTCTGACCTCAAGATATGTGAATGAAAATGGGTTCTATGGGTACCCACGAGTCTCCCCTTTACAGACATGCCCACCTTATGATAATCACATGCAGTTTGGGGCAAGTCATAGTCAAGTCAGCACACTGACACACTGACAGCTGTTGTTGTTGTCTGTTGGGCTTGAATTTGCCATGTTATGATTTGAGCATATTTTTTATGCTAAATACAGTACCTGTGTGGGTTTCTGGACAATATTTGTCATGGTTTTGTGTTGTTAATCGATTTTCAGTATTAATTATATACAAATATTTGAATAAAGCAAGTATATTTGCCCACTCCTATGTTGATAAGAGTATTGAATACTTGACCTATCTTCCCTCCTTTTTGAACAGCTAAAAAATGTGCGATTAATTTGCGATTAATCACGATTAACTACGGACAATCATGCGATCAATCGCGATTAAATATTTTAATTGATTGACAGCCCTAGTATAAAAATAATAAAATATCAAGAGTAATACATGATGATTACACCACAAGCAGATTTTGGCACAACAGCCCTAAAACTATGCAAGGGTCTGTGTTGGTGGGGATGTGTTGCTTCAGGTAGCAGTGAGATGCTAAATAACATCCACAAAATCCAGTTTGAGTTTATCAGACGCCAAAACACTGTACAGTAATTTATTATACTACGAGACGTCGAGACGCAATTTTACAACGGTTTGAAGTTATCGCGCACATTGTTTTTGCTTATTAATGCTTTTTTATGCAAATACTTGTAATGGTGTCTCTTTGAAAACGTGTTCTTAACTTTGTGCAGTGCAGTTAAACTTCCAACTTTATTGTTAAAGTGTTTGGAATTCAAGGACGGTGCTTGTAATTCTCTTGATGGAGCACTTTTATTTTTAGCTCACTCTTGTTTTACCATCTGTCTTTGTTTATAGCTGCTCTTGCCAAATAAATAATTCCAACCTTGAGACTGTTCAACAAATTGGAATCAGGAAATGAGCTTTTTTTTTTTTTTTTTTCTGTCTTTTTAAGTGACACAACAGATAAAAGATGAAATGAGCAAGAAGAGAACTTAAAAAAAATCAACCACCTGTTGGTTAGCAACTGAAACAAAAGTATTCTGTTTATTCTGAATCTATTTAACTGCTCTTGTGTTGCGTTCATGTGTGCTTGCAAAGACGCGTTCCTCCGCGGTGCTTTTCCAAGCGCTAAACAACTGATGGTAATGACTGGCTGATGTGCTGGCATGAGTCTGAACAGCGCTGCAAATCAATGTTGTTGGCTTGTGTTACAAGTGTGTGTTGACAACAATTGATGTCGGCACACACAAATCTGGAGGGGTGGGCCTGTAGTGTTGTATTATCATCATACAGTGTCAGACAGGGACAGCACGTTCACTTGCTCCCGTCTCGTCTCTTGTCATGTCGTATATCTGCAGTGGTCCTGCCCTCCATTTAAAGGGTACAGAGGTTGAAGATGAGATCATTTTATATACTAAAGGCTGTCAGTGCGATTGCCAAACTGCATTTAATTTCCGCATCCTTGACTCCTCTGCATTCAGCATTTTTCTGACAGTTTATCTCATTTTTCATCTCTGAGCTTACCAATGAATACAAGGCATGAATGTACTTTGTACCGTGCCGAGACTAAACTAAAAGATATGACATGAGGTCTCACCTTCTCAACGCACCAATTTAATCACAACTCTTCATGTGTTTCAGTGTGTGCTTGTTTCTTGTCTTTTTCTCTGCTCTCTGTAGTTGTTGTCAGAGTGGCTGAAGGCAAGATGTCAAGGTCGCTGGTCTCTGATTTACAGCAAGGCGTGGGATTGAATCCAGCAGTTTTATTTTTATGCCTCCACTCCGCCGACAGCCGCGGCCGGAGACATTATGTTTTCGGGTTGTACGTCCGTCTGTCCGTCCGTCCGTCCGTACCATTCTCATGAACGCGATATCACCTGGAGGGAATTTCTTCATATTTGGCACAAACATCCACTTGGACTCAAGGATGAACTGATTAGAATTTTGGTGGTCAAAGGTCAAGGTCAGTGTGACCTAATGTCCGTTCCATTCTGGTGATAACTTGGGAACGCCTTGATCGAATTCCTTAAGATTTGTTGCAAACGTCCACTTGGATTCAAGGTGTGACCTCACAAAACACCTTTTTTGGCCTTAACTGGGGCTGTCCCGAATGCCATTTATTGGGCTTCGAAGTTTCGGTAAGGAATGTTCGAAGGTATTCGAAGCTTCATGGCGTGGCGCAGTGCATCAGGCTGTTTCAGTGCCGCTGCCGCACTACTTTACACACACGCATCTCTCATTTTTTTTTTTTCATTTCAAATTTTATTTCGAACATGTAAAATAATATTAATAATTAAAAAAAAGAGAATCATCATACAACAAATGGACTGCCAGAAAAAAAGCAGTATCCACATACAATGAAAATCATAAGCAAAAGAAATTGTCAAACACTTGCCTTGGTTTACATATTCGAAAAGGAGTTAGAAGAAGTACAAACTTATTTAATCCCACCCCTTCTCCATAACTCATTCATTAATGAGTAACCAGCGTCCTTATTGAGCTAAACATATAATCCAAGTTATTTTTCCTAAACTTGTTTAACCATAATTATTACCTTTCATCTCTGTCATATAGAAATATAAATTAATTACTGATATAATTATCCTTAGCAAAATATGAATTCATTATCAGTCAAGAATACCAAATCATTACTTAATATTGAGCAAACCAGTTAAATAAATAAACAGTAATATATAAATAAACAGTAATAAATAAATAAACAGTAATAAATAAATAAACAGTGACCCCCTGTAAACACCTCTACACACAACAAAGAGCGATATCCGTCTCAGAATAACTAACAATAATTAATAATAATGTTGGGGGATTATTCCTTATTTCATGGGCTATTTTGGGATTTATTATTACATATTTATATAAAAAAATACAAAAAACGAAGCATTCGAATACTGATTTGGAGGTGGATTACCATGGCAGTGGTCGAAGCTTTGAAGCATTTGGTTCAGCTCTATCCATGACTCAAGAATTCATATACTAATTATAACAAATTCACACAAACGTGTAACAGGATAAAATCATGAAGTGATGACATTTTGGACAGACGCAGATGTAAATTGCGACTTGACTGGTTGGTGGAGGCATACAACCGCGAGGCGGTATTTCTAGTTTGTTTTTGTTTTGCAGTTTCAGACACATCAGACTCCCTGTGACACTTATTTTGCTTACACTTCCATTTTTGCACCAACAAATAACCTTACCAATCAAATGTTATCCTTTTTACACGTTTGTAGAAACACTTTTTGAGAGCCATTGTGCAGAAATGAATGGTCCATCCAGTTAAATTAGAGGATAAGTTTGGTGAGGTATCACTCGGTTGGAGTTGTTGAAACTGCAAACAGTCAGTCCTCTTGTGATTGTAACAGGGTTTTCCCTTCCCAAACGATACTTGGCTGAGTACAGACACCGGCTGCAGAGCACTTTAACAAGACAACAGCCAATTTTAATTTTGGCCTGCCATCAAGTTACTCATAGAATCACCACTAAGCACCGGCTTTATGACCCGCTGCCGGCGACGTTTGTCATTTTAAGCGTCGAAAGAAGTGACGGTTTGCGCCGGCTAAAAGGGAGAAGCTGTGACCTGAATGTTTTGTACACTGCTCTGTGCTAATGATTCAGATTCAGATCCATTCTTTATTGTCCTCTATAGAGGACATTTGCTTTCACAGTCTGTACACAATCAAACACAGGGGGTGGAAGGGGTCATGTGCGATGGTCAGTGCTCTGTGAGTGGTGGCGGTGTCAATGAGGGCTGGCAGGTTGGGAGTGGGGAAGCCAATTATTTTAGAAGATATGTTTCTATTGCTGAGGGTGAGTACAGCGAAATAGCAAGTGGCGCAGTACAGGAGGATGGGTTGAATAATGCTACGATACAGAAGCAGCAGGAGGTGGTTTTGACCGAGAGCCTTCAGTTTGCGGATGGCAGAGAGTCTTTGTTGGCAGCGTTTATAGATGTTTCTGGTGATCAAAGCTCAGTATATTGTCCAGGATGATGACGAGGTACTTAAACTCCCCACCATCTCCACCATCTCCACTGGTTGGCCGTTTGAAATGTCAAAGATGAGCTCCTCTGTCTTGGTGACGTTGAGGAATAGGTGACTGTCTGTACACTGCTGGATGAAGTGAGTGATAATATGTAGCATCTGAGTTTAGCAAATCCTTTCAAATTTTTTTAATTTGCCAAATATTTTTTCTCAGGTGTGTGCCTCAGGACATCTCTATTAAAAACACATAGATAAGACGCACCATAACACCGGTTGATACGTTCCTTCATTACCATCAACATGAGCACTGTAGTTTAGTATGAGTCAATCCCAGATACACCGTCCAGGTGCCCTTAACAACTCACTAGTGCACAAAATGTGTATTAATCCGCAGCTGATGCACTCCCCAACAAATACACTACTCATCGGTATTCCTGTTTGAGTAACTTGAGCCTTTTTCAAACTCAAAGTGATATTTTTGACCTATATACTATGAAGACTTACATGCATTACATTCATGCAAAAATGCCTCCACACTAACCCTCTTGTCAGTCCCTTTCAGACCCTCTTTAAATTTTGAACACCTGTCTCAATACTTTTTTTTATTGCCACAGCAATGTTTGTAGAATCGTTTCAGAATCAGTCAGACTTTTTTGTGCGCGCTGCGAGTGCTCTGGCATCAACAGTGACATGGAGTGGAGCCCAACTGTCCTCGTGCAGGGAAAATAAAATAGGTTGCCACACATCAATATCATGTCATGCCATAGCCAGGCCACTGACACTAACAGCCCCAGTATGATTCTGGATTAAAGCAGGTTTCCATAGTTTCTGTCAGCAGGGAGAGACTATTGTTACTACTATATGTACTCAGCTGGATGATAATGACGTTGAGGTAAGACCTCATGGTGGGCAACTTATTCTGGTAGCAGAGGATCATTTCAGCATGATGGGTCTTTTGTTTTCTGTCATTTCCTTCATTTTCTTATGGGTTTTACATCACTGTAGATTTTTTAAATAATGGTTTTTAGATAGTTGCCATTTTCAATGTACTTATAGGTGTGTGTAAAGTAAATAAAATAGATATGTGTTAGGGCTGTCAATCGATTAAAGTATTTAATCGCGATTAATCGCATGATTGTCCATAGTTAATCGCGAATTAATCGCACATTTTTTATAAGTTCATAATATACTTTAAAGGGAGATTTGTCATGTATTTAATACTCTTATCAACATGGGAGTGGGCAAATATGCTTGCTTAATGCAAATGTATGTATATATTTATTATTGGAAATCAAATAACAACACAGAACAATGAAAAATATTATCCAGAAACCCTCACAGGTACTGCATTTAGCATAAAAAATATGCTCAAATCATAACATGGCAAACTCAAGGCCAACAGGCAACAACAGCTGTCAGTGTGTCAGAGTGCTGACTTGACACACACAGACACACACAGTGTTTAAATGCTGCACCATGACACCCTGGAGACCCTGGACCAGGCTTTAGTTTGTCAGGTCTTCTTGCCTCCTGTGTGGTCACTGTTCACACTGTGCGCCGTTCCACTCGCACATCCTAATGACCTGCTTTTAGTCTCTGTTGGTGTGTAGAGATTTGCTATTCTGGGTCGCGTCCTTAGCCTGTACCCACCTCGAATTCCCATAACCCCAGGGATAGGAGAGAGGATTAAAGTGAGGAAAGAGGTTTCTTTACACCCACCCACCCATCCCCTCCAGTCCATCACATTCAAGTAGCACAAGTTCAGACAACCTTCAACCAGCCGTGCTAGAAACCCGGTCAGCTCTGCACACACAAATATAAAGGTGTGTGTATTTCTGTTTTCCTGCCTTTTGACAGATAAGAAGAACATAACAAAAGAATATAACAAATGACATTAATCGTCATTATTTATATAATCTTGTATTAGGCTCGACATAAAATAAGTGCATTAACTTGTTGCACTACAAGTAGGGCAGAGGGTATTAATACAAGTCATTGTTTTCATCATGAAGTTTGGCATAAATTATACATATAGATTGCTGATATTTAGTATATGATATCGGTGGTGTCTGTGACCAAAACACAAAGAAGACAACTAAAGACAACTTCATCTGAGGATAATACAACATATTTGAACGTTTACTTATTTAAATCACTGTGGTTGGCAGATAGAGTGTCGCTGCATTGCAGTAATATGTATTATTGTGTTTATGAATTATGTATCCCATAGGAAGCATTTAAAGATGACCTATTATGCTTTTATAGTTTTTTTGTGCATCTAAAAGATCTGCGAAGTTACAAAGCCCAGAGTCCAGGCCAAAGGGAGTTACTCTCCCCCACAGAAACACTGCTCCTGAACTGCCTGAAACGTCTTGCTTGAAGTCCTGCCTTTTCTCCCGTAACGCGGTGATGTCACAGAGTAACACATTTGCATAATACCTGCCCAGCGGCTAGTTTGACACGCCCTTAAACAGAGCTAGTTAGAGCGAAGCTGGAGCGGGATCCGAAGTGTTTGGTTCGGTTTACCAATCACAGCACAGATTTTTTTTTTTTAACATTAAAGCATGTAAACATGTTTTAATAATGCATAAGCATAATAGGTCCTCTTTAAAATGAGAACATGACGGACCCAGAATGTAGCCTCGGGGTATGTCACAAATCTGTTTGACTACAGAGGTATCCTGTGCAGTTTTCTTGTTAACAGTCAGTTATGTTTACATTCATTTTTCTCATCAACATGCATTGTGTGCACTGTATCCCTAAGGCCTAACACATGCGTTGAATGCATTTCCATTCTCATTACAGTTGCAAAACACACAGATGGTTTTATAGTGAAAAAATAAAAGGTGAGATTGAAAACGGCAAATATTTTTGCCGCTCAGACACATCAGCTTGAAAGCGTGTAAATAAACAAAGCCGGGAATTGCAATCAATAAGTCTGCTGATTCTGTTTTCCACAAAAGGTTCTCTACCTCGAGGAGTCAACGGCTCCACTGGGTACTTTAAACAGCAGCGATCACGCACCACCTGGGGGCTGCCATTTGATTTTATTTATTTAATAGCACATAAAAAAGAACATAGAATAGAATAGAAAGCTTTATTGTCATTGTACATGGTACAACGAAATTTGGAGGGCTTCTCCTGATCAGTGCAGTTAAAAATAGATAAATAGAAACAGACAGCTACAATACGCATTCATACCACCATTTTACACATAACATTCACAGTACACATTCGTTCCCTACATAATACATATATATTTGGAGTGCTACTCCAGATCAGTGCAATTGAAAACTGTGTATAAATAATGTAGCTATTTCACTAAAAAAATAATTATTGCACAAGTATGAGGTGTTTACTGTTTGACAGTGTTTAAAGTTCTTATGGCCCAGGGAAAGAAACTGTGTCTGGTGGTGCGACAACCGACATTAACAAAACCATATAAATAATAATAGAATATGCTTGTCACGGGTCTCCCCCAGTTTCGACTAAAACAATCAAATAAAATTACTTAACTAATTACAATATTGAATAAAAATAATTAGTTTCAAAACATAAAGTCATTATCCTATAAAAAACAACAACTCGGACACAGATAAGAAAAGTAATAATAGAAAATAGAAAAAACGAATCACTCCAAGAAAATAATTAAGGCTAAACCTTGACTAAATGCCAGTTCTAGGTGTTTTTTTAAACACTGACAGAAACTGACCTGGGAGCTGATTAACATTGAGTCTGCGTAACCCTATTCTCCCTTTATGGAGGCCAAACGAGCCAAAAAAAAACAGGCATGATACAGATTACACATTACAAAGATACATGAGTGGGACCCAGTTTACTCTAATCATGGACACTTGATAAAGTGACAGAAAACCAATTTCAGTTTAGTCTGAGTGGGTGTTCAGCTGCTAACAAATTAATCCATTTATGAGGATACGTCTTCATATGCTGTGGAGTAAATCCTCAACTTCTTTGAACTCAGCATGATGGTTGATTTTATTTGTGGATATTTTTTAACACTGTGTGTGTATATATGTCTGTGTGTGTGTCAGCCTTCCAGAGGTTTTTGGGGAAGAAAGATGTGTCCCAGGAGCTGGAGGAGGTCCACGCAGAGGCTCGGGCTCAGGACAACCTACACAACGCCTCTGTGTTACAGCTGCTGAGGACCCCAGCTGTTCGCTGGCAGCTCATCACCATCATCATCAGCATGGCTTGCTATCAGCTCTGTGGCCTCAATGCTGTAAGATTATTATTTCACTTTTCTCCCATTGTTCTTATTAGTATCTTACAGTGCGGTGTATTTAGGACACTTTTTTTTCTACTTTAAAAAATCAGCAATGTCTTCGGTATGTATGTAATTATAAACATAAACTTATAATTATATACATATACCTTCTTTCAACACCGTTTGCCTGACAAAAATGCTGCATATCAGCCGGAGACTTTCTTGGAAGATGCTCTATCACACCTCCGGTAACACCTCAAAATTGTCAGAGATTTGTGCCAGGAAAGTGAAAAGTGTTTCCTCTTACTGGAGTGACTCAGACAAGAGAAAGAGCCATTCTGCTTTATTCTTACCAGACCATGCAGAACACTCCCAGTTAAATCCTGGTTCCCTGATTTTAGCAAGTGCTAAAAGGCAGCAAAGCAAGTTGAAAACACAACACTGACATATTGTGACCTTATACAGTTGTTAGTAAACCGCCTCCTATTTACACATTCAGCAGACATGGAGCAACAAGTAGCATTTATTTGGAGTCGACGAGTGTAAGCTTAATATTCACTGTTCTTTTAGATCTGTTTTGGTCTCCACAAACTCATTTGCTGCTGGGTAGGTAGTGAACAGTGGGTTTATCAGAGCCATTTTGCCGAAAACAGCTGCCTGCTGAGGCTTGAAATTAGGTTGCTGATAGTGAACCAAAGCAGTCAAGTTGTGGGCCAGAAAATGAAAACAGTGAGCTGAAAGACACTAAAACGCTATGTAGTAGGCGTGTCAAGATTCTCCATATCCACGATAAGATTTTACTTTTAATTTTAAGGCCACGATTCGATTTGATTTTCGATTTAAACATGCCATTGTTAGACTAGGGAGTCTTGATCCGTAAAGATCAGCAGATCATTGGTTTTGTGCCCTGACAGCTGTCATTTTCATTTTCAAATTCTTCTTTAAAAAGAGAGGCTACATGGTATCAAGGGTGATATTTTTTGGAATGTACCATACTAGGCCATATCGTCAAATTTAAATAATTTATTTAATATGTAATAACAATAACTTCTTTCACCAGTCTGTTAAACAACAGAATGAAGGTCCTGTAGATGGCAGGAAGGAACTTTACAAGAAGAGCTCAAGTTTCTCAGAGTTTACGAAGTACACCTGAATGCACCATGAAATCCCTGTCGGCGCCCACATGCTGTACCTTACAAAGCGATGTTGACACGCAATCAATGTTTTCCTTGGTTGCTGCGGTCTCTAAATCTTCTGCAGCTGTAGTTTTTGTCAAATCAAACAACGCTTCCTTTTACTGCTCCACATGGCTTTTATTGAGCTGAGAAACAACTCCTGCTCGCTGTAGCCGTAGCCAGGTTGACATGTGACTGCAAAAGTCCTATCACAGTCCTATCAGTGACAAAGTGACTGTGGATCAGGTGTAGCAGCACATTGCAGTGCCCCGTGGGTCTGTGCATGCACAGGTGTGACCCCGTATTTGTTTGTCTTTTAAAAATAAGTTATTTTTTTATTGGCAAAGGTTATGTTTGAAAATCACATTCTGCATGCGTAAACATTTTTTTTTTCATTTGCTTTTTGTTATAAAAGGTTAAAAAGTGTAGACATATTTATCATAAAATAGGAGGTCTTATGAAGCCAGTTTCTTGCCCCAGTTAGAGTGGATCAGTCTCTATTTTAGGTTGCATACTCCACTGTGTTTGGGAACCCGTTGGCATGGAGAAATCACTTTGAGTCACTCTGTTGTGCACTTTGTTGATGGGAAGAGATGTTTAACCATCCTCCACCTGACGTGTTGCAGTGCAGTTGGTGGGTGGTAATGATATGTTGGGCATATAGATGCCAGCGTTTACCAGGAATACTCCTGCATGAGGAGAAGAGTTGCTGCTTATTGCTGCCATCTGGCACTTAAAATAAAGAGGATGACAACAGATAACCGAGAAAAACTGACTTTAGATTATGTAAATTCCATCTCCATGAGGAATAATGTAGAGGAACCTCAATGATTGGCAAAAACTTAAAATTGGAAAAGTTATTACCTTTAAAGAATGACAGTGTTTTGTATTTAAAATGTGCAGCAGACAAGCGAGCTCCTGTTTATTGAAAAAGATGCAGTTTCAAACTTCCACGTGTCTGTTAAGGCTCATATATATTGTAGGCGGTATGCGATGCATGCAAATGGATTCTTAGCTTGTCCCCATTTCATATTCAGGATGAATATCATAAAGACTAAAAGTTGTGCTCAATTTCTCATATTTTCACATTTGATTGGTTGATGGGCTTTTGAGTGATATAACGCGAAGCTAGAAATCACTAAGCTCCTCTGAATTATCATAGATATGAACATGACTTCATTTACATACATTTTCATTCCAAGAAGAAAGGAATTTAATTTAGATCACTCTGGAGGTCTTTATTTTGATTCGCCATCACCATCAGAGCTGTCAAATGACTCCAGTAAATATTATAGTCTGAGAGTGACTTGGTGATGATGTTACAGAGGCTGATTTTGCTGCAATGAAACTGATTTGCAGCATCAGTGCTTCAGCTCATCAAAATCCAAAATTTCTGACAATTGCCTATATATATATATATATATATATATATATACTGTATTTATATATTTGTATCTATGAGGGCTTTCAAAGTTAACGCAAATTTGTTTTAACGCCACTAATTTCTTTAACGCATTAACGCAACTTGTGATTTTTAGGTTGTAGCTGGCTCAGTTTTAAAGCTAGAGTGAAGATACTGGTATCACATGAAACTAGAAAACCTAAGAAATCCATTGGTACCAACCATGTTGCGCTTCAAAACCTGCGCTAAATTTCAGCAAGGAAAAACTGGCATGGCAATTTTCAAAGGGATCCCTTGATCTGAAAATGGGTTCTACCACAATTCTGCCCTTTACAGACATGCCCACTTTATGCTGCAGTTTGGGACAAGTCATAGTCAAGTCAGCACACTGACACACTGACAGATGTTGTTGTCTGTTGGGCTTGAGTTTGCCATATTATGATTTGAGCATATTTTTTATGCTAAATGCAGTACCTGTGAGGGACAATATTTGTCATTGTTTTGTGTTGTTAATTGATCTCCAATAATAAATATATACATACATTTGCATAAAGCAGCATATTTTCCCACTCCCATGTTGATAAGAGTATTAAATACTTGACAAATCTCCCTTTAAGGTACATTTCGAACAGATAAAAAATGTGCGATTAATCGCGATTAAATATTTCAATTGATTGAAAGCTCTAGTATCTATATATTTTTAATATATATAATTTTTCGTAGATCTGGTACTACACCAGTGGGATCCTTCGGGAAGCAGGCTTTGGCGAGAACATCATCCCCTACATCACACTGAGCACCGGGGCCATAGAGACTCTGGCTGCCATCATCTCGGTGAGTATTTCTGCTTTGAATCAACCAAACATGTCTGATATTGGGCATGCGGCTGTTCTTGATATATATAATCACATGGTACATTTTGTTTTACTTCAGGGGTGGTCTTTAACTTTATCTGTCGTTAAAATCCTCTCCAATCTTCGTGCCATTTGAAGTTTTCTTTCATTACCTAAGCTTTCAGAGGTTTGATTTTATCATCAGCCTCTTTTTGATATTGGATTATTGTCTGTATTTTAATTGAAAGGACCTCTATGTCAGCCATATCTACTGTATGTCCCAGTTTGTCTTTATACACAATTGATTAAAAATACGTCACAAAGCACCTTTAAAGTCCCAGGAGTATTCCCCAGTGAAACAGAATATTTTAGCGGTGTGCAGTTACAAGAGGGATTTAAATCAAATCCTTCGCATTTGATTGGACTGCTAAAATGTGGGCGGGCTTAGAATGTAGCGCGATATGAGCTACAGCACACACACCTCCCTGCAGATTAATTGATGGATGGATGATATTGGTTGAAACTGGTTGGTACTAGCTTAGGTCATATTTTGTTATAAAGGAAGAAAAGATGATGAAAAAAGATGAAGAAATTGATATTGTTAAATAGGTGCACAATATGACAGGGGATGGTACCTAAAAGGGTTAAAAAGGCATTTTTCATTTCATCTTGACTTTAAGGAAATGTCTCTTCTCATAATCTTGATATAATAATCTTGATATAAAGTAAGTTGTCTTCCAACTTCACAGTACATGAATGTAAATCTGTACCTCTGGCAGTTCACTTCTGCACTAAAGATTTGTTTTACTGTCCATTTGCTGCATTTGTAATCCTGATGTTTTTCGATTAGTCTCTCAAAGACTTCCCAAATGGGACACATGAAAAAACAAAGATTTGCAGAAAAACGATAAAGCGGTGTGTTTATCCACCATTTAATTATCATGTAGAGGATAAAGAACTACATATAGTCTGTTGTTGACACTGAAATAGCGTTGTGAGTGTGCTGGTTGTGGTATATGGACATTATTTCCTACAGTAAATACTCTACAAAGACTGTCATTTGGCAATTTTAGAGAAGTTTTGCTAATTTGAGTCCAAAATTATCCACTCATCAAATTTCATTTTTCGCAAGCCAAAATTCTAATTGCCCAGCCGTGAATCTAAAGTTCTTGACGAAAGCTCTGTTATCGTTGGTTGATGTGGAGGAACCTCACCACTGCAAAGATGCTCCACCATCGCCAGCTAAGTTGACGTGAAAAGGCTCTGCTGTCAGCAGGAGCACATTCCTGATCTGGCAGCAGATCTGTCGCTAAAGGATGGAGCACAGAGCACTTTGCATCAAACAGCTTAGCTGAGTAATTACTTATTCATTAGGTGGGAGTGTCTCTGTTGGCAGCTTGTTCGGCAGATAATGCAGCATTACACTCCAGAGCAATATGTGATGATTTCCATGCAATAATTACTGCACACAACAAACTAATAAAAATGTGAAACATGCAAGAAATCAACGATAATAACCCGTAATAGAATATAACCACTAACAGAGCTGCTTTCCTGACAGTTACTGTACATCCTGACATACGCATAGCAGCATTATGCACCCTCGAGACGAGTCCCACTGCAGCGTAGTCTTTTCTCCATCACATCTTCCTTTCCCCAAGCAACTAACTGCTTTGACACGAGGTGTCCACACAAGAGAAAAGGAGTCGATAGTCTGCTGTATTCAATTTAAATCCAGTTAACTGTTGCTGTAGGAATACTGACCTACTGATGGCAGTATGCTATTGATTCAGATTACACTGAATGAGGTAGAACTGTGCAGGCTGTTATCGACACACAATAACTACCTTACAGACTGGTTGATTTCCTCATGGCCGACGAACCTTTTTGACCACAGAAATACATATTTTTCAGGAACCTTTCTTGCATTTTGAAGAATATACTGTAGATACAATTTAGATTCCTGGGCTGTAGTTCCACATTCAAAAATGTCCCTTCAAATCCCACCCAGGAACTATGTTAAACCTGCATCAATAGATATTTTTGGCAGCGCAACAAGCTGTAAACACAGCATTGACCTTATAGAGTAGCTAATGTTTTAGCAAACAGTCACCTTTTTACTAGTGCTGTCAAAGTTAACGCAAATTTGTTTCATCACCACTAATTTATTTAACGTATTAACACAACTTCCTCTTAAAAATCCGACGGGCCGCCGTCAGGCCCGGCCACTATTCAATCTTTCGGAGGTTGTAGCAGGCTCAGTTTTAAAGCTAGATTGAATATATGCAGTACCTGGGAGGGTTTTCTGGACAATATTTGTCATTGTTTTGTGTTAATTGATTTCCAATAATAAATATATACATACAGTACATTTGCATAAAGCAAGCATATTTGCCCATGTTGATCATTAGGATGCACTAAAGTTACTTTTCAAATAAGAAAATAATACAAAATGCATTGGGAAAAGCACACCGTCATCTCTCTTCATTTAATTAGTGGGTTAACCCTGTATGGGTTTCTTTCTATTTCCTTGATTCCTCTCAGCAAAAGCAGATTAAAGCGGATCTTTCATCTACAGCAGTGAGACGACCCCACTGAGTGACTTAAACACCAGCATGTACCCTTCAGTTATCAGTTTTCTCTCCAGCCCTACAGCATCACCCCCAACCAGCCTTTACTGAACACCACCCTACTTATGTTGCTCATCATAATGAGCCACCGGCTGTTTGACTGGCATACACAAAGAAGTCGCAAGTGATCATAATTAAACTTGCATACCATCAATAAAACTGAACAATTAATCTAACAAATGACTCACTAATTAACAAATTGACTTTTGCTTATTTTTGTTTGTGGTGATATACAAGCTGCTGTCACCATAAACAGTAAAAGCCTTAATTTATAACAGTATTTCAGCCACTGTCAGCAAACACAGACGGACGGAATTTCCTTTGGGAAAATGCAGTATTGAGTATTTGACATCTTTCTTTCTGAGAGCAACCTCAAGAGTTTTACAGACCTGTGTTAATATTTAATCGCCATTGAACGGATACCATTTGTATGAGCCTCATGTTCACAATCACTTTGACATCCTTTGAGAAAGATTAATTTGATTCATTGTTTTGGGAGCTTCAAATATTTGATATTCAAATCAAAGTCTACACCTGTCTTTAAAATGTGACCTTTTTCATTTTAGTGGCAAACATTCAAAGGTGCGGTTTAATCCCCAAATCCTGGGATATATGTTTCTTAATACACCACAGTGTGCATTTAGCTGAGGCTCCAACTTTTATTCCATTAGTAATGCCTTTACTTCACACACAGCTGCCAACACACAAACAATCATTTCTGACATATACATACATACAATTTTCATATTCCCAGATCAAGAAGGGGAATAGAAAGCTCAGTGTATGCACTGCACCTGTCACCTGCAAAATCTGAGGAAAGATTACTTTTACTTTTTACATTCTGTAGTTTGGTGGTAATGGCTTTTAGGAGTACCCAGGTATCGTGTCCACCCAGGAGACACAATTTTACCTGGTTGTTTTATAAAGAAATTAAGATTAGCTCTAAGATTACAGACAAGACAGAAGAAGAAGAAGAAGAAGAAGAAGAAGAAGGCTGTCGTAAATGGATTGTTGCGTGAAAATGAGAATGTTAATGTGACATATTGTTATGTATATTATTTGGAAGTAAGGATCCTATGTGGTCCGATTACCTTTACTTCATACATAATGAGATTGAGGTTTAAAGCCATACCAAATTATGTATTCTACATAATATAATACAAGTATGTCCATTCAGCAGTGTAAGTGAACATGTTATCCATCGTAATTATTAATTAATTATTATTTGTGATTTCTAGTTAAAGCTGGGGTCTGCGATTTATCCAGTATACACTTTTTGTTATATTGGTTGAAATGGTCTTTACACCCCGACAGCAATCCGTTTCTTATGAGCACTGAAAATAGACCGGAAAAGATCCGTCATCTGTAGCTGCTGTAATCCTGTAAAAACGTCTACCAGTCAGTAAAAATGGTCCCGGTTGTAAGGAACCAATCAGATGCCTCCCTGCCTCCCTGCTCGTACTCTAGCCTCAGCGTGCACCAGCGTGAACTCAAAGCGCGTCTCCGCCGCACGTTCACTGGAGAGTGGAAGAGAAAACTCAGCTCTTAAAACACCGACAACGAGAACGAACTCGTACCACTATTACCATATTATCGAAAAATACAACTTTGATTTAGTTGTTTATGTTCTGTTAGTTTACTTTATAAAATACTGCAGATTTAAACTATTTATTCTAACAGCTCAAAGTGAAGTCAGACAAACAGGATTATCAACGAGGGGAGACGGCGGATAGAAAACATTGCCGAACAAAATTTACGTTACTCAAACTGCTTTTTCAGTTACAGAAACAAACGAGTGGACTGATCTCCCTCCAGATATTAGAGTAATGTTAAAAAGGGTCGTGTTGTCTCAGCAGGTATCGCTCTCTTTCCCTCCCCTCTCTGCTGCTCTGTGGCCGGCTCTCCAGCGAGCTGCTGCCCCCCTCCCCTCCCCTCTCCGTCAACAAGGAAATAAAGCCCCTCGTCTACGAGACCGGGGTCTTGAGAGCGCTCCAGCTCATAGCGGGGTCTGTGTGAGTGAATGCCCGGGTGGAGAGGTGGCGATCCCGGCAGGAGCTAGCTAGCTGTGCCGGCAGTTTGTGGAGCTTCTAAACTCCGACAACAGTTGAGAAAATGTTTGATTCGCCATCTAACATCGTAAAACTGTCAATATTCTAAATCTACACCGTTGATTTCTCGCCTCAACATTTTTCAGAAGTGAATTTAGTGATGAAATAGCTACGAAAAATGTGAAGTAGTTAAGATGCGGCGGTGCTCGTGCATGTGTGTGGGGGGCGTTGCCTTATAAGGAGTTTCGAGGGGAGGGGGGGGGTTTAGACGGAGCTCCTGAGGCGATGCGACTTTCAAATTATGCTAGTTTTCCAAGATCGCAGACCCCAGCTTTAATGTAGCTGACAGTACTTGGCCCACTATTGTTGTGCATCGTGTCATAGATTGTATTGCATGTACTTGCTCACATTCAGTACTTGCATGGCGTGTTCAGCCACCCCTCCATGCTAGTCATGAGATCCCATTTGATTGGTTGTAGCAATATTAGCGAATTTTGGTGATTTAAGGCCTTAAATACCTTAAACACTTAAACATTAGTACGATTACTTCACGTCTATATTAGTACGATTAATTCACGTCTATATTTTTTTTCAAACCGTTGTTTTTCGGCGAAAAAGCGGCGTAATTCTTTTTCGGAACAAGGTTAATTTTTCTGAGCTGTCGCACCGCGAATAAAGGCATCAACCAATCACGTTGTGCAGAATAGACATATTCAAAATGTGCACTATATTGTGCAACACCATGGAGGCTCTGCAGTCCGAACCGAGATGGCAAACTTTATTATTCCTTTCAACCTTGACAAAGGCAAGAATGGTTAAATGAGGAGATGTCACGCGTCATCATCGCGTCATATCATTGGGGTACTACACGTGCGCGGTAAAATCTGGTCTGCACTCGCCGAAATTGAGCCAATAGCGACGCACGACAGCAGCTGCAGTTACACTGCGCATGTGTCATACCCATCTTTCAATAAGCCTTGGACAAGGCAGTGCATACCAGATCCACTCCTTCCGTTCATACCTTTCACAATAAAAGCCCTAGATATACAGTATATTCCGCATAACTGTTTACAAGAGGCAAATTCACTCAGAGCATTTCGCTTAAAGGAAACTCAATAAAATAGCTTACAGTAGTTTAGGCTATACAACAATTTACCTCAGACAAACTGGCAGATGCTGCTCTGGGTCAATAGGATCCCGGTAGTTCGTCCTCTGCCTGCGTGAAGCTATTCAAATTTTTTATTGAAAAATTACAACTGTTGCAAATTCGCATCGCTGCTGGTATGAATAGTTGATGCAAATTATTAGCAGGCGAGTATTTCGCATTTTCGTGTTGTGTATTCGTCACGTCCGCGGTGTGTAAAGGCCTTTACCGTGGAATTGAGGTCATTTTTATGAGGATTTTCCCTTTCTTTACATGTCAAAAAAGGATAAAAGTGCACATCCTTTATTCAACAGATGTGACTGATGCCATCCAGGTCTGTCGCTTACTCCATGATCACAGAGAGCAACATTAAACAGAATATCTGACTGACATTAACAGGCCGTAATGAGAAAAAAAAAAAAGTCCTTCACAGGTCTTTGCAGTAATTGGTTTATGTGATAATTGATTGAAAGTTATGCTTTAATTCAATAATCACCTACCCGGAGTGTAACATCATTAAACTGTACGTACGGGCGATGGTTCGTCCTCGGACCAGGACAAACAAATGTGTTATCTCCTTCCGAGCTAATTTAACACCTTCTGTCTTCAGCAGCTTATTAAGGGAATCTTATTTGCTTGTGGCCATTTTGCACCTCCACTACAAGGACATCAGTTTCTTGTTGCGGTACGTTAAAATATAAATTAAATCTCAACATTATCAGAGGACGATATCATGGCATGCACAGGTTTTTAAGTGAAGGAAACCTGTTCGTAATAGAAAAATGTTTGATAATTTTGACTACAGTATGTGTGCTAGCACTGTGACATACCGGCAACCGGTTCCTGTCTCTCCAACAATGCATGCTGGGATGGGCTTTGGCAACACTGAACAAAATAAGTGGGTGTAGAAAAATATACAGGATGGATGGACGAGTTAGTCCAGCTTTTTTATTGAATTACTTTATTTTTCATTAATGTGAACAACTGTGAACAGAAGGTCACCGATAAAACCTGTAATTTATTGAAAAAATTGAAGCTACAGAAAACTACCTTAGAAACAGTGATTTCTGAATCCTAAAGCACATACTGTACCAAATAACCCCATTCAGATCCACACCGGACACTTTTCCATGTCAGCATTTCTCCCTCTCTTGCTTCATATTTCCTGTCAAATCTCAAGTAAACTTAAAAGACCCCAAAAAATATTTTTTGATCATTACTATAGCCTCTTACACATGCCACACTTATCAACAGCAAGGAAAGGTGATATTTCACACATTTTCAGTATTGATCCTAGAGTACCTATGGGGTTTTGCATAACTAGACCTTCATATACTGTGTAACAGAATTTCTTTCTCTCATATCTACTGGACCCTCAGATCTTTGAAAAAAAAAAATCATAGACTGTATATAAGAAGTGGACGTAGTCACCGTGACGTCACCCATTGGTTTGTGGACTGCCGTTTTGAAGCATCGAGATCAGCATTTTGGCCGTTGCCGTCTTGGTTTTTGGCCGTTGCCATCTTGGCTTTTTGCAACCAGAAGTGTAACGAGAGTGAAAACTTTCATGAGCTGAAAACACACTGTGAAAGGGTTAAAGTTGTAAGACGAAAACACGGACAGCTCCCAGACCGGACAACGCCGTTGTAGCGACCTGTCAATCACAAAGTAGCCACGCCCTTAAGCATACCCTGCATTATGGTCTATTTGACTCTAAATGGGACCATAATTTACTAAATGGACATCATGCTGTATTGAAGAAGACTTGAAACTAAAGATTGAGACCATAAACTCATGTTTACAATGTTTACTGAGGTAATAAATCAAGTGAGAAGTAGGCTCATTTTCTCATAGACTTCTATACAATCAGACGACTTTTTGCAACCAGAGGAGTCTGGTTGCAAAGAGTCTGGTTGCCCCCTGCTGGCTGTTAGAAAGAATGCAAGTTTAAGGCACTTTCGCATTGGCTTCACTTCTCAGACCCGGAGGTTGCCCACTGGTAAAACTGCTGCTGGTAATCCTCCCTGACAGACTCAGGACAAGATTCTGAGCCACAGTAGGGCCGAGGCTTTGTAATAATCTCCCTCCTTATTTGAGATTGGCTGAGCTCTTGAGGTCCGCACAGACTCGACACAAAGCATACTATATGCCTTGCTGTATTTGTGCCAATTTTACCGCTTCGTTATGTTAGCCTGAAGTACAAAGTTTTGCTACCGACTGACTTTAAAACTTACCACCAATTCCAGGGTCAAGATGTATAAACAATATGTACACGCAAAAAACCATGCACACACATGACACAATCGGTCGACAATCTTTGCCGTTCTTCACATTGACAGGTCTAATCAGTGGTGGAGTGGGAACACACAATTATCGATATGCAAGCAGGTGTTTAAGGGTGTTTCTACATCCATTTATGGCTACCTGTGGGAGTGGAAATAAGGCCAATGCACGTGCGCCCAGTTCCACAATGATTTAGATATATAAAACAGAACCAGGCGAACGTGCAGCTTTATAAATCTGACGAAAAGGTTGCTTATGCATATTTCTGTCTGAGTTTTAATTGTGAATCTGCACAGAGTTTTATGCATCTGGCCCCAGTTGTTTCTTTTATTTTTCCTCCAGGCCCTCTGTCAAGTCATACTGTACGACTCAATGAATTTTTTCTTGGTGTTAAGATGTTTACAAGTTGAGCATCTTCACCACAATTCACGCCGCCTGGGGGGAAATTTTATCCGCTCATGTCTCTTTGCATCTGTTCACGTTTCCATTGGCCTTGTGTGCATTTATGCTGCCTTTTGAATTTTGCATCTCATCATATCTGAATGCATCATTAAGCACCAACCAAAGACTTGTTTATTCTGCTCTTATTAAGCTCTGTTTAACTCATTTTCTCTATTTTATATTCTCTTTTGTTGCCCAGAATATTCTGACCCCCAACGCAGCTGTTGCAGCATCTTTGTGAAACGCATTATGGAAAAACAAAGCAGTCACTATGTATGATTACTTAATGCAATCCACTGACCTCCTGCCCCCCTTTTCCAGTGCCCTACTGGGCCGTCGCCCTTTCACTGCGGCACACTTGTCACTATACGGCTGGCTAACCCACAAGAACTGTGGAGTGTGTGCCACCCCACATTAAATCTCACACATCCGGCCGTGTCGTCACACTCTGTAGCCCTTCAGCGAGTTAAAGTCTAAACGCAAACATATTACAAAAACTGACTTTACAGTTGCAAGAAAATGAAAGAATAGTGACACTCACACTGACAAAACTAAATGAATGCTTCATGTTTATTGTAATGGATTTTCTAGCCTGACTAATTCTGCCTGTGGGAGTTGTTTCTTTGCCATGCTCTACAAATACGATTATCTGCAAATGACTTTCTGCGCAGGCAGGACGACAAGCCCTCATATCTCCAGCTATGCTCGGACTGCAGACGTACTCAGAGCGGCAGCCTACATAGATGGTTGGACACAATCTAAGGAGAAAACATGTCGTTATTCTCCTTTAATATCTTTGCCCTCCAAGGTAATTTGCGCGTTGATTGTCACCAGTGTGAAAAAAAGCTTCATTGTCAGTGCGTGTTTATTCGACAGTCACCAGTCTGACCTCTGTGGAGTCTGCCCAGAAGTGGGATGTGTTTATTATAGTGCTAGAGCGGTCATTTATTCAAGTTTCATCAGTAGTCCATAGTGTTATTTATTTGCCCAAAATGAACAAAACATGGAAACACATTTTGCATATTGTAGTTGCAAGTCATTAAAGCCAAAGTTTCTATTTTTTGTCAGAAGGTGGTTTGACTTACTCACAGTAATGTTATTGATACATAGACATTAGCAGAAGATTTTCCGTAATAGGAGATCTTTTAACCACCCCATGCCAGTCAAACCAGTGGGCCTACTGGGAAACCAGTGGGCAACCTCCAGGCCAATGCGGAAGCACCTAAAGGCCCTGACGCACCGAGCCGTCGGTCGGCCGTCGGTCGGCCGTCGGTCGGCCATCGGTTGGCCGTCGGACAGTTTGGGGCCGTCGGCGAGCGTCTGTCGGCCTAGTTTTTCTGGTGTTTCCCGCACCGTCGGCTCTAGCCTGCCTGTGTCGGAGTTTTTCCGGCCAATTCGGCATGTTGAATCGGCGAGAACAATCACTCTGACTTTGAGGCGAATCGGTGCAAGAGAAGAGAAACGGACGTGAGGAAAGCAAGCCAACGAGTAAAGTCAAGAGGAAAAACAGTTTTTCACTCAGTTTTCAATTCACGAAAGACAACTGTAACATCTTTTGGTCGCCTAAACACGTCCTATTCAGCGTTCTGTTGTACTTGGCTCCACCCTGTCGTGTCGCTTCTGGTTGCAAAGAAACAAGGTGGCGACGGCCAAAATGCCAAACTCGAGGCTTCAAAACCGTAGTCCACGAACCAATGGGTGACGTCAAGGTGACTACGTCCACTTCTTATATACAGTCTGTGGACCAAACTCATGGAAGCAGTGTATTTGGACATTCTGTCATGACACAATGACTGATTAAAACACCCATTCAAGCCTTGGGTCTCTTCTCTTATTGGAAATAACATACACATTACTACAGTCGACAGACACTTCACTTCTGTCCCCACTCTTTTCCTACAGACTCATTATGCACACATACACACACACACACACACACACACAAAGGCTCATAAATATTCAGCCTCTTATACCTTCAGAGACCTTAATGAGCTGCGGCTTCGCTGGTGTGTGTGTGTGTGTGTGTGTGTGTGTGTGTGTGTGTGTGTGTGTGTGTGGCTGCAGAGAACATCTTATGCCTTTAGGGAACAATGATATTCATGCAGATCCCCCCCCCCCCACACACACACAGTGAATTCCAATGCCTTTGGAGGCTGTCCAAATCTAAACCAGACTCATTCTGGGACATAACATGCTGGCAACGGGGAAACTCTTCAAAATAAGAAAATAATGGCCAAAGTAAACTTTGGAACGGTGGAAATGCCTATGTTGATCCTGTTGTCTTCTGGTGCGACAGCCCTGCACCTCTCCTACACCAAACATACAGTACATACACATGAAAAAACACCTCATCTTCTCCGCCCTGTCTCCACTCAGAAGCCCAACGGTGCAGGTATACATACCGTACAAATACCAGTGACCTTTTTCCACGACTTGGTGGAATCCCTTAGGTGAGGTCGAGGGCAGTGTCATGAATACTTTAATGCTCTGAGGCAACGATGGAGAAGGCCTGCAGCTGTGGCGAGGGCTTTGCTCGGGGCTCAGTCTGGGCTCGAGTGTGGCCGTGAATGAGTCCAGCTTCCTCCTCGTGTCTCACAGTGCATCCACGACCCCAGTAGAAAGACATCTGGGTGGAGAGAGAGGAGTGTCTGTGGAATTATTGATGAGCCACATGCAGTATCGTGTATGAGTAAACCTGTCACTGAATGATGCATTATGTATAGGGTATTCTCCACCTCCAACTTTCAGTAGAATTCACTGGCGGTTTGAAGGGTTAAGCAAATAAATGTGATACGCTTCCTCTTCCTTCAGCAAATCTTTGCTTTCAAATTCGTTTTTATTTTTGTGTCATGGACTGCCATGATGTCCAAGAATGTTACCATAAGGCGCACACAGTAGGTTTCAGAAAGCTGAGAAAATGCACAAACTCTAAAATAGATTGTAACGCACGGATCACACATCTTCGTGTTTCATCTGCTATGAGAAAACAGTTCAGTATGTTGTTACAAGACTGAGTGGGCGTTCAGACCAAAAAGAGCCCTGCATTACAACAAGGCAAGGGGCTGTGTTGGTGTGTTGGTGTGTTGGTGTGTTGGTGTGTTGGTGTGTTGGTGGGGGCGTATCTTCAGATACCGGTGAGACACTGAAATACGATCCAGGAAGAAGTCCAGTTGGTGTAACAGATTAATGTGTTTTAAGGTTTATCAGATGGCACTATATGTACTATAGAAAGGATTTTACAACTCTCTCAAATCTGGTGATACGATACGTATCACGATACAGGAGTAACGATTCAATATATTGCGATACTGTAAGCAAGGCGATATATTGCGTTTTTTTCAAATCTAATTTTAGGAAAACTGTCATAGTATAAAGACACACCACCATATCTATAAAATCCGAGTAAAAAATGTCACTAGACTAGACTCATTAGATCCACAAGAGTCTCAGCTTTCCAGTGATAGCCAATTTATGTAATTCCAAGACTGTTTAGGGACCCCAGTGTGTATGTAGAAATATTCAAATACACCATTTTAGAATAGGTAAGAATAACACATTTGTATTGCATGCAAAAAAATGCATGGTTTTTGCCCCAAATTGTATGTGATTATAATAAAGTGCGCATGTCTGTAAAGGGGAGACACGTGGGTACCCGTAAAACCCATTTTCATTCACATATCTTGAGGTCAGAAGTCAAGAGACCCCTTTTGAAAATGGCCTAGACAGTTTTTCCTCGCCAAAATTTAGCATAAATTTAGGGCGTCATTTAGCCTCTTTTGCTACATGTAAGTATGACATGGTTGATATCAATGGTTTCATTAGGTTTCCTAGTTTCATATGATGATTCACTCTGGCTTTAAAACTGAGCCCGGTACAACCTCCGAAAGACAGAATAGTGTCCGGGTCTGCCGTCGGATTTTTAATATGTTAATTAAAAATCGATACGGCGCTTTGGAGAATCGATTCAGTATCGCAAAACACAATATCGCGATACTCATGTGTATCAGTACTTTCTTACACCCCTAGCTTTTGCTCATATTTGATTTACCAACAAAGTGCCTTGCTGGATGACATTGTGTTGCAGCAAAAGTTGAGCTTTGTTCAACTTTTTTGCCAGAGCCCCCTGCATTTGCACACCCGCTGCATCACTGGACTGAATGAGAGCGCTGCATTTTTTCATGCAGGGCTAAAGTCGGTCTGAGCGCGGCCTAAGAGTCTACAGCCATGCTAGCAGCTCTGTGAGGCTGTATTTACTTACTGTAGGCATAGCGGTGCTTTGAGGAAAATGCTAATGTCAGCATATAAACATGTTCAGAGTGATGATGGCGCCAGATGAAAAGCTTATGTGATCACCAGAGTCATTAGGATTCATCCTCTGGGCATCATGAACATCTGTACCAAATTTCCAATCAATAGTTGTCAAGATATTTCCCCCCCCCAAAAAAAAAAGTCAACCTCATAGTGGCGCTACAGGTAAAGTCAGGGGGGATCACCAAAGTCAGTAGGATTCATCCTCTGGGCGACTTGAATGTCTGTACAAAATTCTATGAGAATCCATCTAGTAGTTGTTGAGATATTTCAGTCTGGACCAAAGTGGTGCACCGACCTACAGACCGACATTGCCATCCCTAGAGCCACGCCGCTAGGTTTATAATCACACAGCCATCGTACAGACACCCCCTGAAATACTTCTAATGTTATACTGTTTTTTTTTCTGTTCCCAGGGCTTAGTGATAGAGCGAATCGGGAGGAAGCCCCTCCTCATCTTTGGTTTCTCAGCCATGGCCGTATTCTTCAGCCTACTCACAGTGTTCCTCAATTTCCAGGTAAGCCACTCTTCTTCACTGACCTCATTCCAGGCAGACTGTAAGTGACAAGGTGTCTCAATACACACAGGGGCTCTGTACTGCGGTCCAATTATACCGTGAACAAATTGCCCTCAGCTTTCCTACTCTGAGGAAATTAGGTTATTATACATCATGTCTGCATGTAAATTATATTATATGTAATATCGTTAACCTCATGTTATGCTCCATTCAAAAGGATCAATGCCTTGCTTAATTAGCACTGATCCGCGGAACTTGCACAAGACAAAGAAGTAATGTAATATACAAATGTATTGATTACATTTTCCTGCTTTTATCTGGTTATGTTGGCTGCTTAAAGGATAAAATATAGAATGTGGCAGCTATTAATTATCCTGATATATTTTCTGTGATATTTCTCCTTAGAGATTTTTCATAATGATTGTGGTCATTACAACATCCTCTCTCTCGCTCTTTTATCCAGGACAGTCTGTCATGGATGCCCTACCTCAGTTACATCTGTATACTTGCTGTGATTGCATCCTTCTGCTCTGGGCCAGGTAAAACTACTGACCTACATTACACTTTTTTCTTCTTCTCTTTCTTGATTTTTTTTTTTCATTTTCTACTCTACAATCTGTCCTCAGTGCTCCACTTCGCTTGAAACTGCACTTAAAAGAGATTGAGTAAATACCCTGCAGATAGTTATCAGATTGTGTTATTCATAGTGTATGTGGCTGTAAATCAGTGAAGTATGCTGAATAATATATGTGAGTGACCCAACTCGGTCCTCACTTTTAAAACTGGCAAAGAGACACGGAGCTGTATTTGCAGTGCTTTTTAAGGCTAGTTCACACCACACGACTTTCAAACTCGTCAGATCGCTGTACTGTTCACACTACACAACTTGCTGTCTTGTAATCTGGAGTCTTTAAGTCGTTGTGGTTTTCAAACTCCATGACTGACCGGAGACAGGGGGTCAAACACTAAAAGATCTTTCACTGGGAGGAATCCCAGTAGAATCCAAAATAGCCTGTTTCCACCGGTTTCCACACTCTTTTTTACTATTTATTCCTCTAGGTACAAAAACAACTTTGCTCCGTGTTGCAAAGCAACACATACAGTAAGTTCCTATTGTTACAGGCGACCCTCCCCCAGGTTTCCCCTCAACCCGTGTCTTGCGCAATCATTGGCTGTAGCTCGAGGCCGGAGTCCCCAACAGGTCCAGATATTTAGCACACTAGATATCTGGAACATGTCTACGAGGCATCGGCGAGCCTCTCAGCTCGCGTCTTTGAGCAGTTCACAAATGACGCTCGAGCGCCGATGTGCGAGCGGCAAGCCAACGCCGATTTGCATCTGACCTGAGGCTTTTGTCAGGAAGCTCCAAAAACTTGCTTTGAGCGGGAAATCAGGTCTAAAGTCGTGTAGTGTGAACTAGGCCTTAGACTTAAACCCTTGGAATAATTAGCCAACTATATGTCATATGTTAACAGCTGCTATATGTTAGCATACTAAATACTAGGGGTGCAACGATGCATCGATCTGGATCGATATATCGATTCAATGATCAACGATCCGATATCATCAAAGCAAAGTGAAAACATCAATACATATCATCATCTTTAAGATACGCCTTTATTTTGAAATTCCCATGGCTCGTCTGTGTCACCAGCCCAGTAATAAAATTGTCAAGTTGCTTTTTGAGCTGATATACATGTAACTGATTGTGTGAAATGGGCAGATGATATTGATTCATATCAATCACAGGCCCCTGAATTGAATTGAATCAAAATCGTATTGTGGCAGACTTTGTGATATCAGCAAATATCGTGTCGTTGTCCAAAGTATCTATATAATATCGTATCGTGATGAAACTTGTGATTTACGTCCCGACAAAATACAGTATATATATATGGCTCGGCACTGCAGATGTGGGGACAGTGTGAGTGTGCACAGTGGGTCTCGGTGGGAGGTTGACTTTGAGTTTCAAGGTGAGGCTATCGCTGTCATCACACATATACATCCCCTCTGAATAATAATGTCTCCAGGGAGCGTTAAATCGAATGAAATGCCTCAGTGTATCAGGATGAGATGAGAACAGTGGGGCGGTAGGAAGTCTGGAAAAATGGAGACATTTCACAACTACCTCACACAGAAGAGGAAGCACATTTGATTCTCCTCATCTTAGGGAACGTGTTCTTTGATGAAGAGAAGAAAAAGAAGACATAAATCGTCGAGACATCCACACAACTACAAGCTGCACAGCGCCGCTACTGTCCCCTATTACTGCACAACACCAGATTTGTATCGTTCAGTCAGTGCCTTGCTCAGGTGCACTGCTGTGGTAATCGTTGAGGGAACTTTCTTGTTTATTTCCACCTCACAGCGATGATTTATGGCCTATTGAAACAAATGAAGCTCTCATTGCTTAGGGATGGTGAATGACTGGAAGGGGAAGAGGAGAAAATTCACATAAAGGATGACCCCAGTGGTGCTTTGAGCTTGCGAGTGGATAAATGAGGAGCCACGATTCCTCTGAAGAAATTTTACCATGGGAACAGTGGCCCAGATATATCAAAGTTTGACAAAAACACCAAGATTATTAAAGCGATCGGGGGCGAATTAAAGGCCATAACTACAGTATGTTTTTTAGTCATAGTGCTTAGTCAAATCAGACACTGACTATTTCATACCTTGTAAAAGGTGTATGTTTTGTATGACACATTACAGTTAGATATTCACCTGCAACTATGCATTTTCATCTCCCTGCCCGTCCTGGAGGGATGTGATGACCTGTGTGTTTAACTCCAAATAACCCAAGAGATAAAACACTTTCAATAATGTGATGTGTGAGCAGCAAATCCCACGTTTTTATAATTGTATTCAGAGAAGGCAGCCTGTGAATAATCAGTCAGGTGTAACACTCAATGAAAATTGAAATGTTGCTTTCAATATGTGCAACCTGCAATTCAGAACCATTAGAATCATTTAGCATTTATTTTAATAACAACAATTATACCTTTCTTACTTCCTTTCCGTCTTTTTTGAGACTCTCCAGCAACCCAACAAACCCTTTTACTCCCACTCTCTCTTTCTCCCCGGCCTCTATGTTTATTATAAGTTGTAGCCACACCATACCTGACCATTGGGCCCTCTCATTCAGTTTCCTCCCCTGTCACCTGACTGCCCATGTAATCAGCCCCCTGCCTGCACAGCTGCTCCTTTAGGTCTCCAATATAGATCATCAAGTCTTGTTTGCCAGACTGTTATATGCTGTGGAGTTCCATCAATGTCTTTTTTTGTCATCAATTTTTTATGCATAATTATATAGGGTGGGGTTACAAGTTGATAGATCACCAACAAAGTAAAAGAATACAATCACAAATTGGCAAGCAGCTACAGAGAAAGAAAAAAAAAAAACAGGAAGAAGAAAAAACAAACAACAACAAAAAGCCATTTAAATAAAAACTTATGCGCCACACTCCCTCCAACCCCCATATCCCTCCCTTTGGGTCCCTCCCATCCCGCCCACCCTAGACCTTGGGGACACGGAGAACAATTATATGAAGGTTTTGATTATAGTGATTGCTTGTTTCCAATGTGATATATTTTCTCTCTTTGCCCAGTACATGTTGGCAGCCCAGTGTTCCATACCTGCTATATCTATGAAATCAAGAAGCCATCTTTGTATATTGACAGAATGTGGAGCTTTCCATCTGCAAGCTATTAGTCGCTTTGCATCTGTAAGGCCAGCTAACCAGAGACGTCTCTGCTTAACACAGAGTTCCAGGTTGGAGCTGTCGATAAGGAATTGTTTTAGACAATATGTTTGATAGCATCTCTGCAACCTTCTTCCAGAACTCTGCAACCCTTGGACACCCCCACACCATATGAAAAAAAGTACCTAATGAGCCTTTGAGTGGAATGTTCGAGTATATCAAGTCTTGAAACTTGTGAGGGTGTTCTATCAATTTCTGTTACCTTCATCCCTGATTTGACTATGTGTTATAGACGTTCTGTCAGCTTGTTGATTTTTAAGTTGGCCTGATCCGACCTAGCCGTCAATAGTCTGGCTATTGAACAAAGTAAATTGCCTTTTACTCCACCTATCATTTACCTTGTGCCCAATTGCTATTATGGCAAATTTTGCAGAACAACACCAAGAGAACATAAAATGAAGTCAGATTTAAAACTAGAACCACCAGGGGTCGCTTTATACCTCAAACCGCCAAAGGGTAACATTTACCCGCTCTTAGAATGCATTGATTTTCAAGGTACAATGTGCATTTATTCATCATTCTACAACACAGGGTTGTATAACGAAATGCTATAGTTGTAGTCCCTTTATGCTACTCACAACAACAGTCACAATCAAGCCAGGACACATCGCTCAGTCCTGAAACCTTCACCGCCATCAGACTCTTCTTCGCTCAATGCATTGAATAAGTCTAATGCCTTATGTACATTCACAAATCTCTCTCTTGTCCATAGTGAGGGTTAGCCTATGACTCATGATGCAGCTCTATTACGCACAGTATAGACAAAAGGGGTTGCCATAGCAACATAGAATGTTTATCTAAACGTGCAAAATGAATAGTGCTATAGGGGGCGTACATATTAACAGGTTAGAGCAGCCTCGTAGCCCGCGTGAGCAGCACAGCTGAGGCGTTTCTTCTAGAGATTCAAGGTCTCGCCTATTTTTTCCACGTGTCGCGTGCGGTTTGCAGCAAAGATAGACAGTGAAAATGACCTTTTGACCGTATATTGACATCATACTTGCAACATTACTACAGTTTCAATGTTTATATCTGTAGAATGTCACAGACGGTGAAAGTGATGTTTTGACAGTATATTGACATCATACCAGCAACATTACTAAAGTTTGAATGTCTGTATCTGTAGAATATGTCACACAAATGGAAAAAAGTAAGTATTTATTTTTAACTCAACACTTCCTGTTTCTGTCTCAAAATAAAAGCCCTCTAGCATTTTTTTTTTTCTGTGGACAGAATTCCTTCATTTGTTAACACAAGGTTTTTATTCTGAAATATTTCCAGGACAGTGTCGGGGAAAATGCAGTGACTTGAAGGACTCCATAAATTAATACCAGCTTTTAATCATGGATTATTATTATTATTATTATTATTTACAAATGAGCACACGTTTCTTAATCTTTTTCTGTCTAAGATAAATATAAATGACATTTATAATGAAGTGAAACGGCCATTATGAAAGGCAAACTCTATGTAGAAAGAAACGGCTGACACCACACGTATGAGAGACGCAGCAATTAGCCGTCACGCACTGCTCAAGCGCCCAGTATGTCCCGACCGTATAAAAGGCAATTTTTTTCAAATATGGCTTTACCTTGACTATTTTTACCTATAGGGGGTGCTACATGACACACATTATGGAAAAGTTACAGACTGGGGAACTTGAATATTTTATTGAAACAACGTTGTATACAATTGAAAAACAGCCGTGGGTAAATTTCACTCGTTGACCGTTGTAGTGTTACGTCCTTGATTCTATAGTAGAAATATAAACAGAGCAGATGTACTTTGTCCATAAAAAACTCATAATGAAATATGAATCTTACTGTATAATGTCTATTTTGGTATTGTGCTCTGTAGGTCTAGCTATGTCTATACATTGTGTTGTGGTGGTTTTCTCATATGGTATCAGCGACTTTCTATCCTCCTGGCTTGTATTGTACTTCATCTCACCAGCTCTGTCCACCTAATCCAGCCTACGCCTCTCCAAAACAAGTAAGAGGTACATCATTTTTGTTTGGATATGGCTGTCATGAGCAGTAGTGCCGTTGTCAAACTTGTGCTCTGTCAGCAGAATATTCTCAACACCTTCACATCAGGAATAAGGAACATACTGGGGAGGTTGGTAATAGGATATTCTACTAGAGCCTGTATAAATCTCAAATAACGCACTTCCAGTGCATTGGAAGAGCACACCAGTTTACCACCCTCAAATTAGAGGCCACAGTGTGTGTGTTTGCATGGTTGTGTGGCAGCAAAACAGCCAATTAAAAAAGGGTCTATCATAACTACCAGCTGCTAGTGACATGAATCACAATCTATTAGCAAATTAGTTGGCTAGATTTGGATAAATAGTTCTGTTTGCATGATGCTCACATGGATAAAAACACTGTGTGCAGAATGTATGGTTTACAGTAGTGTGCGACACACTGTATAGTCGGGCTTACTGGAGGCTGTTATCCACTGTATATTATGCATAATGATGAGCCATTTGAGATCTGCTTTCATCAAACATCCTTCTATTTATCCTGTGAAGCTTCACACGGAGATACATTAGGTGTTAGATCAAGGTGTTTGGGCTTCATCAGCTCCACTGATAGCAGTTTTCCAGAAATGAATGTCTAAAGGACAAACGGACAATTTGGAATCAGAATTAATGTATTTGCTGCGTCTGAGGTCTCTCCATTGAAGAGCAATGCCAGTGTTCCCTTTCTTCCCCTCTAACACAGTTTGGTGGGTTTACTGCAGGTCTTTGGATTTGTGACTGGCCGCTTTGTCACCTGCTGAGATGATTATAGGCCAGAGTGGAAACGGTTAGATTAAAATCGTGAAGCTGGAAAGTGTAATTTTCTGCAGGTTCGTGCCCTCTGCAGCAGTCAGGTCGGCAGCAAAGATTGGGAAGTTGTTTTGGGTTGTGTGAAAGCCGGTTGCTTATTTGAATCGTTGGAAAAATACACCAGCTTGTGTTTAGGTTTGAGCATATGGTTGATTTTAATGCTGGAATATACCAACGTTAAGTGAAATGTCGAGCTTCCACAGAGATGGCTGTGTTTTAATGATCTTTATTTGCTTTATTGCCAGCAACTAAACCGTGCAAGTTTGTGTGCTTACACTCCACCACGCAGAAGGATATATATTATATAATGGATTTATTAATTCAATGTAAGCTTTAAAGGAACAGTGATCTGTTTGCAGAAATTGAATATCATATTCATAACTGTGTTTTCATCAGTGTATAATAACCTGAAACTAAGAATCGTTGTGTTTTCGTTAGCTTAGAATGAGCCCTTCATATCTACATAGGGAGCGGGTCCTCTTCATGGAGTCCGCCATGTTGCTCTGCCATGTTTCTACAGTAGCTCCGAACGGACAAACCAAACACTGGCTCTAGAGCAGGGTTGCCAAACATACGGCCCGAGGGCCAGAACTGGCCCTTCAAAGGCCGCCAGCCGCCCTCTGACTTCCATTGCTCCTAAAGTATAGTGTTATTATGGTAAAGATGGCCTCTGAGCGAGGCCAACGGCGTTACCACGGTTTTGCACTCGGCGGCTCACATTATGGCAGTCTTGGAAAGGGAGGACTGAGCGGAGGGTTACTCAGTTGGTTTACAATCTGCAACCACACCACTAGATGTCGCAAAATCCTACATACTGTCCCTTTAAAGGACCAGTGTCTAACTGAACAAACACCTCGCAGGTCAGGTATAATCTGTCCTTCAAGATATAATATGTCCAGGATAATAGAGCAGGGTTTGAATAGTTAATTTTACGAATATCCAAAAGAATTGTTAGCATGTGGTGTGGTTGCTTATGGTCAAACACAATGTTCCACTGCCTCCATTCATCCTTCTTGACAGTGTGTTACTGTGAGTGCTGGGCGTGAACAGCTGTAAAACACCTGTCCTCTATGAAATCTCACATTTTGACAACCTGCTGTTAGAGCTGCCACGTCTGAATAAATCTACGCATATCTGTTATTACCTGCTCTGCCTACATATTATTACCTACACATTACTATTATTTTCGTAGACTCCCCTTTCATAAACATTCTAAATGGGCCCCCTCCTGTTCCAATGGTGGTTATTGCAGTAGCTGCAGGAAGTAAACTTAGACCAAAGCTGTTGCCCTAGCAAATGAATGGTAATTAAAAGGTTTATATGGACCCACATGCAATAAAGAACAGGGTTTATAATGTGCGATTCAGTTCTTGGAACACTTACAGGTGATGAGCTTCAGTGCTTGCGTTAGACTTTCTCTTTTCTCATTATTTTGACGGACAGGGTTGTAAAAATCCCGTCATAATCTATTAATGCCCATCATTTTGTATTTTCATTTTTAATGATAATAAGAAATATGCCTATTTAAAGGTGGGGTCTGTGCTTCTTATCCAGTACACTTTCTGTCAAATTCAGCAAATCTCTCCTTACGATCCGCTGTCTGTCTGTTTTGTGTGCGCTGAAAAAAAATCTGATGTTCATACACAGCCCTGGCTTTGTAAATGGCAAACATACAAAGTGGATCAGACTGATCAACAAAGGTTGTAAGGCTACCAAATGTCTTTTTTTTTTTTTACATTCAAAGCTTCAATTGAGGTTTTTTTTCGAATGAAACCTTGAAACCTTGTCTGTTGATGCAGGTGCGAGCCGTCCTTTGTGTGTTTGCAAGCGGGAGGGCAAACAGTTTTTGACTGCAGTGAAAATGTTGTTATGAAAGGTCAAACATCAACAAACATGGATTGAAGCAGAATCTTTAGTTTGATAAAAACACGGTATGAAGTTTGGAAGTGAGTACATCTATCTTTTTTCAATAAATGAAAAAAAGATAGAAAGGACTGAGACAGCACACTTGGCAGTGGCGCCCGCTATGTGTGTATTTTTGTTTTTTTAAATAATTCATAGTTTATAGGCTACAGAATAAATTTATAGATTATGCATTTATAAAGGAATGGAGAGAAAGATGAACGTGACACCGTCCGTGCTGTCACTTTTCATGTCAATACACACAAAGCAGATGAATGAGTTTTTCCCGTAGTCTTTGCCTCAGACAGACGTCTTCTCATGGCCTTTTTCATTTTGTTCTGAAGGCTGAACCCGCTGAAACCCCTGAGCTCTGCTGCCACTCCGGAGACTGGAATTACCAGACTCTCTGAACGTGGGATTTCCCGATCCGATTCACCGGGAGGAAATCCAGCAGCATGCGCTCCTTTTGCACCAGTGGTGCAGCTGCACCAGCACCACTCTGTGACCCGTAGTCACAGACGCGCGCAAACGCCAATCTGAAGGCCGTCAAAATGACTGACGGCCTTCAGATTTTTCCGTCATTGTTCAAAAAATTCAGTCAGTGACGGAAAACATTGGGTTAACGCGACCTGTGATGAGCTTTATTTTCTCCTAGTAATAACAGTTACAGTTTTACATATATTGTTACATAATGAAAGCCTTACATAGATTGGGCCAGGAGTGTACAGAATATTTCTCCTTTTTCTGAAGGAATTTTGGAGGCATTTGATGACTGGTTATCACAAATATTCAGGGGGACTTGATGCCCCGTCCCCCGTGGCGATTATGTACTTGTTTCACATGAGCTCACACACAACTACTTGTAATGATACGTGCCGTAATTACAGAACCCTACACCTTTTGAAATGTATGCCTCTTGAAAATAAAAGATAACACTCATCATTCAGCACCTCTAATTGTTTGTGGTGAAAAGCCTCCCTCACTGTGTCAATCTCACGTTTGATTCTAGGGCTGGGCGATATGGCTTATAAATAATATCTCAATATTTTAAGGCTTAAGACTTTCGTAGTGGCCAAACAGCGGTACTGCAACTTCTGTGTCAGTCACGTGATGTCATTGGGCCCAAAAATACTTTTTCCCATAGACTTACATTGGGAAAGAGACGTCTGTAACTCAGCGGATAATTTTTTTTGAGGTGAGTCAACTTCCCAGTACGAACACTCTAATAGCCCTTATTTAAAAAATTAAGTTTTTAAAATTGTAAAACGCACTAATAGCCGAATTCAGAGTTATTTCCCTTACTCCGTTCATGTTAGTGAAACCCAGACCGAGGCTGGAGCGCAAGCCGTGACGACGGCGTGACGTTGGGACCCCGTGACCGAGTCATGTGACCGAGCGGACGCTACTCCGGCAATCATCTCGGACGCTAATCCGCCAAGATCCGGGTACTTTTCCAGACGGAAGTCGAGCCGTTTAGGCTTCATGCGCCAATGAGCGACTCTCATAGGAATGACCGTGGAAATGCTGTATCCAGTTCTTTTAATACATCCATGGTATAAACTCGCTTTGGTGCTTAACTTGTTCCGCTCTCTCCAGGCTCTTTCCCTGTTCCCTGCTTCCCTCCCTCCCGGATACAAAAACACACGCCCCATGCGTACATCCATGCTCATGCAGTGTTTGATTTTTCTTCAAAATTATATGTAACAGTAGTGGGATGAGATAAAAAAAATATACCTCTGGCTGGACGAGCTCCGTTAAAGGCCTCTGCACCCGAGGGAGCATAATATCACAGGCGGCCACAGCAGTCACTTGGTGATGGATGATGCCGAAACCGGGGAGTGTGAGCAAACCGCTCAGATGGTAGAGCTGTTATGAAGCAAACTAGCAGACTCATTTAGATAATGGTGGATCGAAATGCAACAAGATGTAAGGCAAAATGGAAAATAGACTACTCATAAAACTGCAATGTGAAAGGTTTAATGGAATCTATAAGTCGTAAGAAATGGGTTTTTCAGCAGTAATTTCTCGATGTGATTTTAAATTACAAGCTACAGTTTATTTGTTGGGCTGATTGCTATTTGAAATACTGTTTAGGTGGAATGATAGTGAGCGTAAACCCTTTAAAAATCCAGCACAGAATGCATTTATACAGCACCACTGCAACAAATTACTGCAGTCAGATAAAATCCATGTATCATAGGGTCAGCTATTGAAAACATAAAGGATAAAGCTGTGTTATTTTACATTTTTATTATCAACAAAACCAGCAGTAAATGTATCCTGAGTAGCCTTGTCCCTCTGTGCAATAGAAGTCCACTGTTAATATAATAAAGCAATTCCATAGTAATAAAAAACTCTTCAAAGTCATAGCATTGCATCAGGTGACATTTTCCTTCATTATAATGCAGTCGCAGTGTTGTTTCAGAATAAAGTACACTAGCTCTACTCATTGTAATGAAGGTTTATGGCACCAAAATTAAAGTATATGGCTCTTTAATGTGTTCTCAAGAGTTTTTAGAGACTTTGGGCATTATCTTTCAAGAAAACAGCCTTATTGTCAGTTTGATAACTGCACATATGTGAATGATTTTTATTGTTTTGAAGTAGGTTTCTCCCAATAAATGTACATTTATTTTAAAATACAGTATAAAGGAGCACATAAACCCTCCAAGTGATACTCAAACAGTCACCAACTGCTTGAAAGGTGGCTCTCTTTCTTGCCAAAATATTCCCTTTGAGCTTTGGAGCTTCAACAATATAAGCAATAGTGTGATATGGACACATTATATGAAAGAAGCAGAGTGGGGGTTTCTGGCACAACTTCACTTCCAAGGTGCATGGAGAAGAGAAAAAGTCTGAAGAGGTCAAAACTCCAGCAACACTTGCACACTACTATATAGAACAACTTTATTGTAAGACCAACCCGTTCCAGCTTGTGGCCTTCATCAAGGTCATGGTCATGGGTAACACATTATATTATATTATACATATTATTATACACATTATATTAAAGCTGCAGTTACTTTGAGCAAATATGATAGAATTTGTTACAAACAAGATAAAACGAAAGTCAGTCTGTTTCAATATTCTGTTACTGTAATGCCTATTTCTCACCTCAAATGTTTTCAGAATCATCTCGTAGTGTACTGTTAAGCTGTAAAATGAGAAAGTTTGCTCCGGCCGGTGGGCGCTGTTTGGTTTTGGCTCGACTGTTTTCAACATGGCGGCCGGGTCGCAAACTTTCTCCTTTTACAGCTAAACAGTACACTACAAGATGTTACTGAAAACATTTGAGGCGTGAAATAAGCAATGCTGTAACAGTATATTGATTCATATTTGATCATTACTGCCTAGTTTGACAGTTTGATCGGAGTTTGATTGACAGCTGCTCAGAGACTCCTCTGCTCTGATTGGTTGTTTTCCTTCAGGTGCGGTGAATTCTTGCAGATGCCATTAGGAGAACTAGGAGGACACAGAGGAACATGATTTTTTTTCACAGATTATCTGTCTCATGCACTACTGCCAGGATATAGAGACAGTTTTATACAAATAACTTTTTATCATATTTGCTCAAAGTTACCCACTGCCAAAGCTTTAAAGCCTTTAATCCTTTAAAGCCAAATTTTGATGAACTTACAAGTGTAATACACAAATGGAGAGCAGAGAAGTAGACCATGCTGCTGCAGTGCTTTGAGAAATGTCTTTTTCCACATTGGAATCTATTGTAACTAACATGAAATCAAGCTAGCATATAGCAAGGGGGGATTGATACTCAAAACATAGAGGTTGAGTGGAGAATCACTTTTAATTCAAGTAAGTCGCTGTCTTTTCAACTAGCAGTGAAATTCTGATTTGTGCCTACACCTGCCCTGTTATACCTAATGCATTTTTTCTCACATCTTTCTCTCATTTGTAAGCGCAGGTCCGTAAACTGCGGTATGTGCTGTTTTTGACATGCACCACACTTTTAATTGGCGTGGGCAGCTGCTGGAGCTCCTGGTGAGAAATCGTAAGCAAATCTTTCACAGGTTGACAGATTTTCAGATGGTTTGAGTCAGATGATTGACAAGCGGAACTGCCGTCTGCTGAGGCAAATCCATAATTCTGCCAAACACCAGAACGAGTGAGGAGTACATGGGGCAGATATACGTATGTCTATTCGTGGTTAATTGGGTCCTTTCGCTGCTGGGGGCTGTAGCAGGGAGTCACTGTATAGGTTCCTGAAGCTAACCAGTTGTTGGCAAGTGGTATGGAGATCATACTTTAATGTTTTAGAGCATGGCAATAGTTATTAATTGTTAATAGTCATTTTTGCGGAATAGTTCCATTCCTGTATTTCCATTTTCCTAATTAAGTCACCCGATTTGAGTGTTATCAGGCCATTAAAAAGGCGTTATCAGTCGCTATAAGCAACATAGATGTGGGTCAGTAGGGGTCTACTACACCTACTACGTTTTAAAAGTGAAAGCGATACTTAAAAGCAACACGTTCTAACATATTGTAAAACTGAATGAAACGTTACATTTTGAACACATACAAAAAGGCTTCTTTAGGTTTAGGCAACGAAACCACTTTGTTGGGTTTAGGGAAACACATCGTGTTTTGGCTTAAAATAACTGTTTCAAAACTGAAAGTGAAACTTAACGCTTGTGAACACAAAGACAATACGATGTTGGTTTCACATGGGATCCGAATTCCGGCCTCCGCCAATACTGCAGCGCCTGACTTCCGCTTGTGCTATTGTCATAATTGGTACGGTTGCTAGAGCTCGCTGTCGTGTTCTTTTATACCTTCTTTCTGCGTGCGACCGTGTGAATAGATGATAAAACCTAATATTGGGTGTAGCAGGGCCCTACTGACCCATATCTATGGGGGCTTATAACGACCGATAATGTCTATTTAATGGCCTGATAACAGTCTAGTCGGATGATTTAGTGGATCAAAAATGTGCTTTCTGAAGTTCTTATACAGTATTCTTTTAAAAGCTGACATTTAGACTTTATTTTAGTGCATTGCCATTTAAAAAAAAAAAACAGTTTGGGATTTGAACTCAAATCGAAGGTTCGTGCCTCTTTTTCGGCTTCTTCTAGCAGGCATCTCATTAACTGGAAATTGTTGATTCTCTCTTTGTGACTCTCCTGTTGAATGTGTCAGATTCTGCCACCTTGTCAAACCAGAGAAAACAACTCTCCCCGAGCTGTTTCACAACCCCTGGTGCCCATATATGAAAAACTAACAAGACCAGATTTAACAAACTTACTAACAAGATCAGATTCGGCTCTGTTTCTGCATTCTGCATGGGGAATGGGATGACAGCTGGCATTTTGATGAGCGCTGTATACATTCTGACAACTGGAGCTGTCGATGTAGAATGAATCACACTGGGAAGAAGTCAATAAATATGAACCTCCTGAGAAGTGAGAAGTGCATATTGCTATTGGATTATAGTCCTCAGAGGGCTGTTTCTTCTATCCTGTCGATAGGTGAATAGTTTCAACACTGAGCAGGTTGTCACTGTTCCCATGTGCGACAGCAGAGACCGACACTTCCCCAAAGATGCACTGATGTGTTCATCAGCTTTTCCCCGTGGTACTGATGTTTCCTTAAGTGGTTGTGACATACTGTGTATGAGCCTTTAAAATCAAGCAACTTTAATTCAACATCTTGCGCAGCGAGGGTTTGTGATGACAGACATCTGCAGCGTGAACTCCTTTCATATGTTCAGTTTTACTTTAATTATTGACAAACGAAAGTCCTTTTATGCTTTCTTTGGTGTCATTTTGCTCTGGAGATTTTGAAGCTGGGGGCTCTAGTTTTCCTAATGTGATGTTTCTGTGGCAGTGGCATTGCGTAAAATCACAATAATTAACATCCTGTGAATGTTTCTCCCATTTTTGAGGTGATTGAGTGTCATTATGTGGAATAGTTGCAGTTAAAAGCGGCTGCTTCTGAACGTTTGATGCATCCAGCGTGAGTTCAAATTTGATGTGGAAATGTATTCACAAATTATGATTATGTCATTAATGAGTTCTATTTGATTTACACTGTATGCAGTCGTCATTCTGTGATAGCCATCTCATCAAGGGAAACAATATTCTCGGCTTGTGTCTCACTCAACATTTGGTGCAGCTACATTATACTTTACGGTCCTGCAGCTCCTGGTGACAGCAGTGACTCAGCAGCAGTCGCAGTAGTTGTTACTCCACTGTGTGAATTACTCAGATTTAAAGCTCAGTCCTTGTTCTTCCTCTGTAGACATCATTTGCATGGCTTTTTTTCTCCGTAAGCAGGCATTCACGCCAAAAAACGCCCTGTGTTAAAATCGGCAAAGGCGGTGCTGCATTGGTGTTTAAGTTACAGGTGGGTGAATGAAATACGAACCAGGAATTCCAGTTAAAGTAACAGATTAATGTGTTGAGGCTTATCAGATGCCAAAACACTGTGTTTATAATACAGACAGGATTTTACAACTCTGGAAAGTTATCACAGTGGTAACTATTTCATGTTTTGTCATGACAATTGTGAGGTAAACAGTAGAAATACGATTTTTAGGTCTGACTGGAGCCTAATGTGGCAAAACATGACAAAATCTTTGGTTGTCCGTCCAAAGCGGTTGTCCGAGATCACACTGTGAGTCCACCCACGGCTGAGCTTTGGCAACCAAAAGCATCCCAAAATTCTGACAGTGTCAGTCAGAGATTTAGGACCAAATTCTTACAATGTGACTGCTGCTACGACCCACATCTACAAACCGACCAATCAGAATACGACATGAAATGAAGCAGAATACACTGGCCGGCAAGACATTTCTGAAGTGCCATTTTTATCCCTCTGCACGACAGCCGTGGCCTGAGGCATTATGTTTTTCGGGTTGTCCGTCCGTCCGACCTATTCTCGTGAACGCGATATCATGCCTTGAGGGAATTTCTTCAAATTTGGCACAAACATCCACTTGTACTCGAGGATGAACTGATTACAATTTGGTAGTCAAAGGTCAAGGTCACTGTGACCTCACAAAACACGTTTTTGGCCATAACTCAAGAATTCATATGCTAATTATGACAATTTCCCAAACATGTCTAAAAGGATAAAATGATGATGTGATGACATTTTGGACAGACATGGATATAAACTGCAACTTGACTGGTTGGTGGAGGCATACACCCGCGAGGCGGTAATTCTACTTCAATACATTTTTGGAAGAAAAATCACGCACAAACCAAAATGATGGAGGCGAAACGAAACATAAATGCAGCTCGGATGGATGACGCGAGCTGATGACGTACGTGCCTCTGCTCTCATATACTTATTTCTGTTTACATCATAGGGCTATAGGATTCACCAAACATTCATCAAACGATCTGATGGCCTCAAATTGATATTGTACAATCTGATACAGATTAAGATTTTATTCGATCCATCTCACACAGTGAGACATGTAATAAATGTCCACGATCATCGTTGTCACACAGTCTAAGGGAGCCTTAAGACATGCAAGATGTGATTCTGTACGTTGTCTAGTGGGGAGATAGGTCTGGCAATGTGAGACCAACCCCACGGACACTCAGCACAGTGGCCCTCGTTCATCATGGTATCGCATTTACAGATCTGATCCTAATGTGTAATTGCTGTGTGCTCATTTCACAGATGAAAAATTGTATTAATTAATCCTGCTGACTCACTTGTCATATAAAACAGAGATTAGGCTGTTGACTCTTGCCTAGGATGAAAATAAACATCACACCCATGCCGCCGCCCTGCACGCTGAATACCTAAATCTGTGTGTTGCTGGTTTGTCGTGTAACTCCAGGGAGCATGTGCAGTTTGATTATCCAGCATTACAAAAGCTCATATCCTCCCTCACTTTGTGTATGGTACAAACTCATCTCTCCTCCTTTTTTCACCTTGTCCCACTCCCTTTATGTCTTCCCATTTAGTGAGTCCATTTTGTGATATAAAGCGAGCAGGGGGTGAGGATGAAATGAAAATGAAAGCTGCAATCGAAAGGCCTTCACAGCCAAAAAAGAAAGTGTTGTCACAATAAAGTTTTCTCACTTTGAGCAGATGACAGCAAAGATCGATCCCTAAAGAAAGAGGCGCTAATAAAGTGCTTTAAAAGGACTGACGGCGGAGTCAGATAACAATACATGTGTGACCCAGCATTCTTTGAGCTCATTTATTCTGAGAAGCACTCCTCATTTTCCTTATCAATTAGAGCTGATGCTTTTCATCTGTCCCTGATTAGAATAATAGAAACGCTTTAAGCTTGTCTTTATTTGACGACTAGGGCAAGACTGTAAACCAACAATGAAACAATGAAAGCAGAAGATCCGCAAGCAGAAAACTTTTTAGATTTAATCATCAAAGTAATTTTGATGTCAGTTTTTTCTTTTGCTATAGAGCACCTACAGTGTCTGACCCAGGCAACCTCCCACTCACTGCAGTGAAGAGTGGGATACACAAAAGCACGCAAGCTTTTTGCACAGTAACCTTGCTGGCAAGGACTAAAAACTAGACATAATATTTCTTCCATGGGTTTATATAAAGCGGAACTGAATTTAAATTACTTTTGCCACCATTTTAGGGATTTCATTCCCGATTTTAGGGAAGGTGACATCAAGGGGGGAACATTTTACTTGAAACCGTACTGTATATAGTCACCGTGACATCACCCATTAGTTTGTGGACTGCCGTTTTGAAGCCTTGAGTTCTGTATATTGGCCGTCCCCATCTTGGTTTTTGGCCGTCGCCACCTTGGTCTTATGCAACCAGAAGTGACACGAGAGGGTGGAGCTAAGTAAAACCGAATGCTGGATAAAACATTTTTAGGCGACCAAAAAGGTTATAATTAACTTTCATGAAGTGAAAACCACCTGTGAAAGGTAGCGACACCCTAAATCATACCCTGCTTTATGGTCTATTTGACTCTAAATTGGACCATAATTTACGAAATGAACATCATGCTGTATTGAAGAAGATTTGAAACTAGCGATTGAGACCATAAACTCATGTTTACAATGTTTACTGAGGTAATAAATCAAGTGAGAAGTAGGGTCATTTTGTCATAGACTTCTATACAATCAGACTTCTTTTGCAACCAGAGGAGTCGCCCCCTGCTGGCTTTTAGAAAGAATGCAAGTTTAAGGTACTTCTGCATCGGCTTCACTTTTCAGACCCGGAGTTGCCCTCTGCTTGATACTGAATACACACCAAACTATTCCCTCTCGTGTTTTCCCTTTGATCTGTCCGGTCTGATCTGTATGCTCTGGGTGCTTTACGGTGCTGAAGGGGTGCAACTTAGAGAAAGAAGGGAAAAAAACAATGCAGTGATGCATGCAAAATTTGAAGGCATAAACGCTTTTCATGTTGTCAATAGATAGCTTTTACTTGTGTTTTCGTTTGCTCGGACCACCTATCGAGCAATTGTTACGCACAGCACGCACAGTTGGTACCTTCATTAATTATTAAAATCTTGCGACACACTGAGAACTAACAGTAATTGACTTTCTGTTCCTTTTCTACTCAGTTATGTTCTGTTTCACACATATTTCAGGTTTATACAGTGAGATTGTTTGTGAAGCTGCAGCTCTCTTTAATTTTTAAACAAAACTTCAAACCCCATATCCTCTGGATAATCAAAATCTGTCGTGTCAGCATATTTCGGATCTCACCTGGGGCGCCACCTAGGCTCGAGCCGGCGCTATGCTAGATGAAGCTCCTGTATGGGTATTGTTTAGTCTCACATAATCAGTTCAACAAAACAGGCAACATACTGCATTTGCACTGTTGAAAAAAACAGATTTTACCTTGGCCTCCTCTGAGAGGTCAGGCTCAGCAACGCACACAATGTTCTGTTTCCAATAACTGTCCGACTAACTAACTAACTTCTTTCCTAACTTGAATAGAAGTCAGTGGAGGGCAGGAGCGTCTTTTGTATGTGCCTTGACATTAGGGCTTTTTAGCTGAAGCCTCTAACTGTAGCCTTCATTCCTTTTGTGCATCAAATAAACTGTTTCACCAAAAGCTGTGGGACACATTCTTCCTCATTCAAGGTGAGGAGTCTCTTCATCCTTACAATTGCATGATCTGGTCAGGATTTAAACAATAAAAAAACATTTGCTAACTTCAGTAGCAAACTAATAAGCCCAACTGGTGTTTTCTAAATTTTATTCATGAGGTAAAATGCAGATGATATTCTTTTGTGCACTATGGTGAGACGCTGCCTGGAGTTAAATATGGAAAAAGTAACTGAGGTAGTCACTATAGATACACATTGTTCAATGATAATTGTTGTTCCCTGTCAAATCACACTGAACCCTTCATTGTCATAATGTAAATTGTGCGTCAACAGTAGAAAATTGCTTGGTCCTCGCCGTTTACAGGCAGATCACAAGATACAAATGCTCCGCTGGTTTTGTTTTCCTTTTCCTCTTCCTCTTCTTAAATAAAATGCGTGTGCACTAACATTAAAACACTTAATTGGTTTTGACAGTTAATTGATGTTTGATAATTAATTCAAGAAACAGCTTAGCTAAGCAAATCAATTACTGCTGCCTCTCACTCACCTAACAGTAAAGGGTATGCCATGTTGAGCATTTTCAAATAGCTCTTAAAGCTGCATTAAGCAGCAGTTTGTAGGATCTGCAGTATTTTAGCATCTCTTAAACATTACAGGGAGACATTTGACATTTCATTAAGAAATTGCAACTTTAAGCTATTTCTTACTTCCTATTTTTATTATGTAGGTCTCACATACGCATAAGTCACGTACTGTACAGTTCACTTAGAGTACTCTATATACAGTAAGAAGTGGTGAAGTGTAATTCAGTGCATTAAAGGGACTATTTGTAACTTATCACGCGCATAAATCATAACGGGTCGGAATGACCCGCAAGACGTAAGAGTTAAGTGTGGAACTTCCTACTCTCTCTCTCAGCTAGTAGTACAGTAGCAGTCCTCTTTTGAGAGTGAAGGACACCGCTGTTTTACAACACTCTGATCCATAAAATGAAATGAGAGCCACATTTGGCCACAACATCAAGGACCATCCGTGGGTTGAATCTGTTTTCTCTAATCATGGCTGTGGGAAATGTTTTAATATGGATGTTATCAGAGCTTTGATGGGCAACAAATGAAATCAAAGGTGTTGTGTCACAAATAATCTGTATTGTAGAGTTAATTCAATTGTAAAACTTATGTATGCACCACTCTGAAAACATTGTGCCTGCTCGGACTATGAGGTGATAAATACGGGTAGTGATGTAAATAGGGATGCACCATTCCCACTTTTTTCAGACCAAGTACTGTGGTAGTAAGTGCTTACATTTGGGTACTTGCCGATACCGAGCACCGATATGAGTACTTAATAATACCATTACAGTTCTAACAATGACTTTGAAAACATGTTTTACTTTGTCATACTCTTGACTCACTTTCTGACTGTAACAAATTAAATAGACAACACGATACTGTTGCTGATATTTTAACATTCAACTTTGTGTTTTTCTGATACAAACAGAGCCTAGTTTGCAGTAGGGATGTTAATAATTAACGATTTAAATATAAAAAAAATAAGAAATAGAAAGCTGAACAGAACACAGAGGAGTGGATTGTCACTACAATGAGAATAGCTGTTCCACCTTAAAGGTCAGCCCACCTTAAGTGCGTCTGAGCCAGAGTTGTTGCTAGCTTTGGGGCTAACCCCCTTCTCTTTAATCAGCAGGTGGCAAGCAAGACACGGAAACATGGCTTAGGTCTTGAGGAGTTGTAGCATTCATTCAGCCAGAAATAAACTGTACACACACTGCACTGCTACGTTCACAGCTGTAATGTTACTGATGACTTAACACACACACGCTCTGTCTCTCGGCGGGACACTCGCTAACGTTACGCCGGGCTTGCATTACACTGGATGAAACCCTGACAGAGTACGCCAGGCAGACACACAGCTGAAAACCTCGCAGCTAAACTAATGATGCGGTGGAGACTAAAGTGGCCCGCGCGTCAACAACAATGCACGCAACATTGTGGCTGCTAACTCTCCCGGACGGGTGAACTGGGGACTCAGTTGCCTGTTTTGCGCAGCCACTGCAGCTGGCGGGAAATGAGGGATTTAACCTGTTAGTGCATCGCTTTATCGTTAGAGCTGGGCGGCTTGTTAGGCACTTCAGCCACAGCACCCCGCATGCAACGCACTAATCTTGTCGGTTAACGTCACATAGCCGTGAAGTGGTATTGGGTGCGGTTGTATCGGATGTATGAGTACATGAGCACAGTCTCTGACCTGATACCCGATACTGGTAACGGTATCAGTGCATCTCTCGGTGTAAACCTAAATTAAGTAGTTACGTTTTTACAACAATTTTGTGCTTGGGTTTGCATTTAGAAGCATAAAGGTAGGATGAATTCATCAATTGTGCCACGAATTAGAGTTTCCCCTTTTGAAAAAGTCAATTTTTGCTTCAGAGCTATGGACTTGTTTTCAGTCGTTGTATACACAGCTTGGTGGAGTGGACCCTGTGGTCTCATCATATACAGCTGGACAGTGTGTTCACTCAATTCTCCAGGGAAGAGAAAAGACCATATAGGTGGAAGAAAGATAGAGAGGGGATTACAGAGTGCTGACAGACAGGCCATAGAGGATGAGACAGAAGACCATTGAACAAGATGAATCACCTTTCACCTGGGAGTGTGGAAACAATCACATGTTGGGCAGCCACACTACTCTGAGAGTTCTGAGAGTTAGCAGGCAATAAGAGATACCAGAGGTGAGACGTGAACACGCCCTGACAAGAGTGACATCCGCTGCTTTTTAGGAACCACAAGCAGAATAAACAGGGACAGAAGTGATGAGCGGAGACTGAACTCAAGCCAAGGTGAAACTTAATGATGCGTGGCAGCCAGTATTAGATCAAGATTCAATTGGAAGAGAAAAATAAATGACGGAAGACACAAAGGCTGATAGATTATGAGTTTGTGAGGCAGAATTGGTCTCTGAACACCTGAATTTATATGTGTGTGGGTGTGTATTTGGGTGTTTGGTGGCTCTAATCATCTTTGTGTTTATCACCCCGTTTGGTTAATGTCTTGTTGTATATCTTTTCTTTATAGTACACCGACATGCAATTGCTACTATTTAATATTCCTGTCTGGCCATACTGTATGTGGTTTGCCATTTAGATTTATGAGTGAAAACATCAAGCACCTACTTTAATGTGTGTTTGCCACATTAACATTTAGCACAAAAACATAAATCCTCATCATAAATCTCAAGAATTCCCTGTAATTCTCAGTTGTCCCACTTTGATCGCATCCCATATATATATGGAGCCTCCTGGGAAGCAGAGTCCTGATTGTTGTCATTCCTCGCCTAGTTTCCCCCCAAAATATAGCGGTGCTTCCCAAGGCTGATGTCTCCTGTCAGACTGACTTATATAATATTCCCCTCGTGTACACAGACCCCTGAGAGGTGTTTACTAAAAAGCAGGAAACAAGGTTTTCTGCACACATTTTTTATGACCGTGACATTGATCTTCTGCCAGGAGCCTCCCCTCTGCAGGGAAGGATTGATTCTCCTTGGGGTCCTGAAACATTCGCTATGGAAGAGTACACTAGAGATGTCCTCACTCGTGGATTCATCCCTCGCTCCACTTCAGCAGCGGGAGCAAGTTTTTCTTTTGTTGGAAAGAAAGACTGAGGGCTCTGCCCTTGTATCGACTATCGGCTTTTACACAACATCACAGTCAAGAACTGTTATCCCCAAATACTACTACTACTACTACTACTATAATACTTCATCCCCAAAATGATCATTTATATATCAGTTACTCACCTCGTGTTACTTTTCTTGCATGCCTCCACGGTGAATGAAGAATCAAAAAACGGAGAAAAGCCGCTTTTAACAATAGCAAATCTATATCAAAACGTCTGTTTTAGGGCTGTCAATCGATTTAAATATTTAATCGCAATTATTCGCATAATTGTACATAGTTAATCACGATTAATCGCAAATTAATCACACATTTTTTATCCGTTCAAAATGTTTTGATTATCATAAATTGGGCATGTCTGTAAAGGGGAGACTCGTGGGTACCCATAGAACCCATTTTCAATCACATGTATCTTGAGGTCAGAGGTCAAAGAACCCCTTTGAAAAAGGCCATGCCAGTTTTTCCTTGGAGCACCATGGTTTATACCAATGGATTCCTTTGGTTTTCTAGTGTCATGTGATGCTTTAAAACTGAGCCCGCTACAACCTAAAAATCGCAAGTTGTGTTAACGCGTTAAAGAAATTAGTGGCGTTAAAAGGAATTTGCGTTAACGCGTTGTTATTGCGTTAACTTTGACAGCCCTAATCTCTTTACAAACGACTGAATAAACAAGGCTTGGATTATACTGCACAATTTGTGTGAGAATTTGTAAAGTTTGATATACTTGTGCTGTTGTTAAACGTGGCCCCCATTTACTTCAGTTCAATTTCACTTTAATTTTACTTCAATACTTTTCTCCATTTCTTGATTCTTTGTTCGCCATGGATGCATGTGAGAAAAAACAAGTTTGCTTCAAGAATTCAAGGTGACACGGGTTGAGTAAATGATATACAAATGGTCATTCATTGCATATCTTTCAAATTTTCAGTTTGCAGTAACTTAACAAAACTCCATCGGTAAACAGCAAAACAAGGCTGATATCTGAAAGTCCGAACATGAACGTAGGAGTGCAACTAAACTCCAAACCAGCCCAACACACAGCCCAAACCACAACAGTATGGGTTTGCATGATGATCTCCTGTTGTGAGGCGGCAGTATGTGTTCACGGCAGAACTCTGCCCGGTAATGCGGTAATTGCTCAAAAAGTCTGGACCGTTAAGCAGAAACAATTTGAGATTTTTCAGATTAATTTCAGCTGCACCAATGCTCTCACTAGCAAGAGGACTACTATTATAAATTCACACAGAGTTCAAAGGCTGAACAGGCATATTGAAGAATTAAGGTGCAGCTTTATTTTTATCCCAGTAGCTACTGAGTATCTCTGACCCTAACCATTTATAGTGGAGGACACCTCTGAGTTGGTACATTTATTCCTTTGTGACTGCAAGCTCCACATGTGCTCAATTAAAGTCCTCCAAACGGTATCCTTCTGACTTTCTGTATCCAACCCCAGGAAACCGTGGCCTTCCTCCCTCCCTCCACAGTTAATTCCACTATCATGGTTGATGCTGACAGGATCTTGAAGGCTGCTCTTTTTATCCCACAGCCCAAATGACCAGCAACAAGTCAGACAACCAGCGTGATTAATCATCGTGTTTTCTGCCTCCGTGGACCGCCATGTGATATTGTTTCTAATCAGGGCCACCAATGTGCGTCACGGCTCTGCTCTCTCCTGGGCAACATGACAACAACCTCTGGTTTATGTCTGCAATCTATAGTCCAAGCTGAGAGAGCAAATGCAGTGTTTTACTTTAGCCAGTGTTTTTTTCTGTTGAGGGCAGAATGTGAGCTTAACTCCCTGCAGTTTTCTGTCACAGACCTCAGAGAAAACAGGGTGGATTGGGTCATCCAGGAGCTGAGAAGTTTAAGTGCTGCTGTTTAGCCTCGGTGAGGGCACTGCCAGTTTTTGTCTCCGCCAGGATAGGTCAGGTACATCATGTTAGTGAAGGTATCGCTATCGCCATGGGATCTTCCTCTCAGTGTTACCGTTTTGTGTAAAAATGTTGTTGTAAAATTTAGTTTGATAATGATAAAGTTGAACTGTTATTTAAATTCTATAAAACATTGACCTAAATGAGCTAAAATTTGACTTTCATTCTCCATGACTGAGCCAAGAAGAATGTTGAAAAAAAAAGAATAAACCTTCTGGCTAACAAAAGCTACCCTATCACACTTTTTATGCTCATTGGATTTTGGGTCTAGCACTCCACCGTGAAACTTATTGTTGAAGCGCAACCTTAGTGAGAAAGAAGTTTTCATCTCCGGCCCACTCCCCGCTGTCGGCCGTGGCGGTGGTCGTTTTAGTAGACTTTTGCAGCTTCACACCTGGCTTTAGTCACATTGCTGCCGTTTACAATTTGGTTTTATCAACAATTTTAATCTGTCCTGGGAACGCTCTTCTATGTTTAAACCTGTTGGACTCCATCCAAATCGAGCAGGCTTACGAAGGCTCGCTGCAAATGTGTTTTATTCCAGCCTCTCCGACTCCTGTGCCTGTGCTATTGGCATCCGCACACATGTGCCGACAGTCCTGGCAACTAATTGACGTCCACAGGGGCAGAGTGCTTTCAGTTTTTGCAGTTTTGGCACCTCAGCAACCTAAGGAGCTTTTAAAGTACCCATTTTTTTAATTATCTGTTTTATTTAGGCTAATAGCAGGTCTCATGCTCCCTGTGCTTTTAATAGCCATGTTTCTAATACTCATGTTGGCTGATGCAAATCATATTTTGGCCACTCTCGTAACTTTGGTCTGCTCAATATAAGGTCCCTCTCCAATAAATATTTTATTTGCTAGGATTTTATCATCTCTAACAAAATTGACTTTTTTATGTGTAATGTTGGTGACTCTATCCCCCTGATAGAATCCTCACCCTCCCAGTTTCTCCTTTTTCAACCGGCCCAGGTTATCTGGTAGAGGGGGAGACTTTCAGTGATTAACACATCAATTACTCACTCGTCTCCTTGGGTGACTTTTCATCCTCTGAGTCACTGTGTTTCACTATCAGAGGGAATCTTAATACTGCATTTTAATTGACAGACCCCCTAAATCTGTGTCTGGCTTTCTTGAACAGTTCTCTGAACTCCTCTCTATTGTAATGTATAACTGTGATGGAGTTCTGATTGTGGGAGATTTTAATACACATATTTGTTCTGATAATCTTTTAGCCATAGAGTTTTTAAACATTGTTGAGTCTTTTAATTTTTAGTAGAATTGTCACAGGGTCTACTCACAACAAGAATCGCACCCTTGATCTTGTCCTTTCACATGATGCTTCATTAAACAATATACTATGCAAAGATGTTAATGAATGTGACCACAAATGTTCACATCTGTGGTACAAAATAATCTAAGCCAAACCCTGTATGCTCCCGGATTTTTAATACCTCCTCTCCGGCCAACTTCACAGACGCTCTCCTGTCTTCCTCAGTTGACAGTGGCTCAAGTCAAGTAATTTTAATAATACCAGCGCCCAGATCCTGGACAAAATTGCACCATATAAGCAGGAAAAACCCTCTAAAGTTTTCCTGCCTTGGCTAACTGACAGGATACGTGCCCTAAAGAGGGACTGTCGTAGGGCAGAGTGGAAGTGGGAAACCTCTAAACCAGGGGTGCCCAATACGTCGATCGCGATCTACCGGTCGATCGCGAAGGTAGTGTGGGTAGATCGCATGGCATTAAAAAAAAAAAAAAATTTTTAAAAATAAATAGACGTCAGCCTATCATCCATCCTCCCTATGAAATTTGTCACTTGATTGACATACACAGAGCAGATTGAGAACTGTCTGTCAGAGTTTGACAGACGCTTTCAAGACTTTGTTTTACTGGAGCCAGTCGCTACATTCATGTGCTACCCTTTTCGGGAAGATGCTGAGGTTGATTCACTCGCATCAAAAATTGCAACACTGTTTCACCTGAACTCATCTGGAGTGGAGGATGAGATTTTGACACTACAAACTGACATTCAGCTTAAGTCCAGGGCTCATGGACAGTTCTGGAACTTACTCACAGAGGAAAAGTACCCCAACATGAGGAAATGTGCTACCTCCATGACTGCATTATTCGGCTCCACTTATTTATGCGAGTCAGCCTTTTCCCACATGAAGATTATTAAGTCCAAATACCGTTCCACCTTGACTGATGATCATTTGGAAGTGTGCTTGAGGCTGGCTATCAGCAGCTACTGTCCGGACTATGCATCCCTAGCTGATTCCATTCAGTGCAAGTCATCAGAGTAAGGTAATGACAAAAAATGTACAGAGTTATATTGTACAATATGGGTTCATGCAGTTATGCAAGGTACACCAACATATATTGTACATATAAAGAATACTCAATATATTTATAAATAAATATATGTTTTGCATTTTTATAGTAGGTAGATCATTTTGACTTGGTCATTTTATAAGTAGCTCGCATGCTGAAAAAGTGTGGGCACCCCTGCTCTAAACTAACAGTGCACTTCAACATTTTAAGAGATTCTATGAGAAATTAAAGAGAGAAGTTAAAAATGCCAGAGCTTCGCATTTTTTTAGACATTATTGAAAAGAACCGACACAACTTTAGGGTTTTGTTCAATGTAATGAACTGTGTCACATGGCTTCTCCAAGTCAGTAAGGACCTCCCCTTAGAAATGGGGAGAAATTTTAACCTTCCTTGTCAACAAAGTTATTGCACAGGACACTATTTCTTTTAAAACTATTGTCTGCTTTGAGTCCTTTCACACAATATCTAAGGACACTCTCACTGAGGTGATTAATAAAATGAAGCCCTCTTTGTGTGCTCTCTACATCCTGCCTGTGAGATTTCTAAAGGAAGCATATGGATCGGTCAGCTCCTATATTCTCTCCATAATTAGCGTGTCATTATTGACTGGTTCTGTCCCTGCTTATTTTAAGAATGCAATTGCTCAACCTCTTCTGAAAAAAAACCTCTTTAGACCCATAATCCCTGGATAATGTCAGACCAATTAGCCAACTGCCCTTTCTCTCTAAAAAAAAGTTGTTTCTGAACAATTGATTGCTTTTTTAAAGGAAACAGACTTCAGTTTTAGTTCTGTTCGATATAAGTGCTGCATTTAATACTGTTGACCATTGTATTTTATTGGAACGTCTCAAACATTGGGTTCAGCCATCCTCTGTGAAGATGACCTCTTGCTCTCTCTCAACATATTACCCTTGGGACATATCATCTGAAGGCATGTGAGCTTCCATTTCTACGCAGATGACACTCAATTGTACCTCTCTTTGAACCACAATGATATTTATCAAATTAATATACTCAACAACTGCATCCTTGACCTCAAATGCCGGATGGCCCAGAACTTCCTGCAGCTAGATATCAGAATTAACAGGTAATTATTATTGGCCCTGACACAGTTAAGAAGAAGAAGAAGAAGAAAGGCACTTAATTAATCCCCAAGGGGAAATTCAATTTTTTCACTCTGTTATTTACACATACATAGTACACACTGGCCCGAAATACACACACATGCACAAACAGGACCTATATACATGCATTAATGGAGAGATGTCAGAGCGAGGGGGCTGCCCCTGACAGGCGCACCGAGCAGTTGGGGGTTTGGTGCCTTGCTCAAGGGCACCTCGGCAGTGCCCATGAGGCAAACTGGCATCTCTCCAGCTACCAGTTCACCCTCAGTACTTGGTCCATGCGGGGACCTGAACCGGCGACTCTCTGGTTCCCAAGCCAAGTCCCTATGGACTGAGCTACTGCCGCCCAATCCTATGCTTATACTGCAAAACATCTGGGCTTTCTGTCCCAAAATATAGCTCAAAACTGTAAAAAATCTTGGTGTCATCTTTAAACCGGTTGAGAAACATACACATGCGTGACCTGAAGCTGCCGCCTTTGCACTCCAGGACTGGTTCGACACCACTGACTGGGCCATGTCCAAGCAAGCAGCTACATACAACCAAGACACTGACATACAGGAGTACACATCACCAAATGCATTGACGACATGACTGTCACTCGTAGATTTCCAATAAAAGGGTGCGTCTGTCCAATAAAAGACCTCCGCATAGGAATCCTCTTTACTCCTCAGTCCTCAGGGCAACATTAGGAGAACTGAGATGTCCTTATGATGGTGGATTTCAATCAAAAATCAAGACACACGGAAGCCTACTCATCACTACCCAAATAAGTGTCAGCACTTATGAATGTGATGCAGTTGAAATAATGTTTTCTAATCTGTCATTTGTCATTTGCTAGTTCATAAACCTCATAAATAGAACTGATTACACTCGTCTGTTACAGTGCTAAAGATATTTTCTAAACAAACAGTGTTAAACTGCTTATTTGAGGGAATTGTATAGTTGTAAGTTATTCCTGAAGACATGATGGATAATAAGCTTGCGTTTACTACAACCAGCTGATGCTGTATAAAATGAGAGTTTCTCTAAAGCAAACACTTGATTTATCCACCAGTCTTTATACATAGCTCCACATTCAGCTGCAGCTTTGCTATAACTATATCTATTTGTCTGAGGGTGATTTATGACTCTGTTGTAATGACGATATTTATCTGCTGATATGAGAGCAGCAACACCCTAATATTTTGCTATCGAACCTGGCCTGTCAACACAGTTTCTTAAATGTTATGTACCCCACTCTTATCATTGTCAGTGTGCAACAGTTCACACCATGTTCTGCTTATCACACTTTGTCACATCAAAATAAAAAACTGTCTGTTTCCCTCTGGTTGTATTTCGATCGCTGCAGGCGGTTGTTGCATCAAAGTAGCATCGTACCTGTGACATAAATACTCTGATAACTGTTGACTTACATTGTCAGTGTGTTTTTTTACTCTACACGTCCCCTTAAATAGTATGACTCATCACCTACTAATAGGTATGACTCATCGCATAGCTCATTATTACACCTGCTCTTCGTTCTTTAGTTCTACTGTGCATTGGTTATAATTTCGATTCCTTTCTGAGTGAAAAGTTGCCTTTATTTACTATTTTTTGCAATTTACAGAGAAAAAATCTGACTTAGTTTACTTTATTTTGCACCTGTGAAAACTTAAACCCCGTCATATAGTCCTCAGCAGCATAGCAAGTTAATTATTGGTGCAGCACACACTGCTTAAGCCATTTCTGATCCTGCTGTTATGTCTAAATATTAATGCTGTCAATCAATTTAAATATTGAATCGTGATTAATCCCATGATTGTCCATAGTTAATCGTGATTAATCGCAAATTAATCACACATTTTTTATCTCCAAAAAATGTACCTTAAAGGGAGATTTGTCAAGTATTTAATACTCTTATCAACATGGGAGCGGACAAATATGCTGCTTTATGCAAATGTATGTATATATTTATTATTGTAAATGAATTAACAACACAAAACAATGATAAATATTGTCCAGAAACCCTCACAGGTACTGCATTTAGCATAAAAAAATATGCTCAAATCATAACATGGCAAACTGAAGCCCAACAGGCAACAACAGCTGTCAGTGTGTCAGTGTGCTGACTTGACTGTGACTTGCCCCAAACTGCATGTGATTATCATAAAGTGGGCATATCTGTAAAGGGGAGACTCGTGGGTACCCATAGAACCCATTTTCCTTCACATATCTTGAGGTCAGAGGTCAAGGGACCCCTTTGAAAATGGCCATGCCAGTTTTTCCTCGACAAAATGTAGTGCAAGTTTGGAGCGTTATTTAGAATCCTTCTTGACAAGCTAGTATGATGGTTGGGTACCAATGGGTTCCTTAGGTTTTCTAGTTTCATATGATTCAAGTATCTTCACTCTAGCTATAAAACTGAGCCCGCTACAACCTAAAAGTTGCAAGTTGACTGTATGCCAAATCGTACATGCTTGTTGTGTGTCTGCACGCATACACACACTGCATGTGCATGTTTTGTGCATGAATGTCCAAGTGTTTGTCACTCTGCTCATGCCGCTGTATATGTGGCATGGGTGTTTCGTGTGCTTGTGTGGGAGGGCAGTATTCTGCTAGTGTGACATTATTATCCTATTATATAATTAGTCTTTATTTATAGCGTGTTGTTGGATAATATCACAAGCATACATCTGTGAGCAGTGGAGCAAACCACATGAGTCACTGCAAGGGCAAAGGTAGTGCAACTACAAAATCCTCTTAGATTTAGTCAAACAAACATCAACCATTCATTGCTGTTAGAAAAATGTGCCAGAAAATGAAAATCGAATCGTTTATATTTCTGTATTTATAATTGAAGGGTATTAAAAATATGTTTTTTTTTTTATTCTAACCTTCTCTCAGCCATGTAATAGGATTGCTGGTACACTGATAGACTATACAGATGAGCTGGTTAAAACCCCTGTCAGAACCAATTGCGTGTGAAAAAAGCAGTAGCCTCTGGTGCTGCCTTCTCACCGCTGTCCTGTCATCTGTGGCTCTCTGCCTGAGGCACAACAGATCAAGGCTCTGGCACTGGTCGAGTGTGGCCGACCCCCCGGAAATGTGATGTCTCAAGAGGTCAAGCTGAAACAGAAGGCAGCGCACAAGCTCTTGTCACAAACCCAAACCAAAAAGAATCATTTCTGTCTGATCAACTTCGTGGTATTATGTCTTTCAGGGTTGCTGATGTTGTTTAGATCTTCTCTAATTGGGTTGTTAAATCTGTCACCACCAATAATTATCTGTTAAATTGTCCTTTAATCCAGATCTAGTCCTCTTTTTTTTACTATTTTTGGCTGGACCGTAGAGGGCCAGCCCTACAAACGCAAAAGTCTGTCACTGAGTGACTGACTGAGTGATGAAGTTACAGAATTGGTCGGCCGAGTGTTGGAGCTTCCTCATTGGCCGTTGCTCTTTCAAAATGAAATGGCGGGAACAGTCCTTTGTTTACATTTTCAGGGGGGCGTGTCAGTGGTTCCACTCACCTACACGGGTGATCGCCTCTCTTCCCAGCATTGGACACAAGGCATTAGGCACCTGATTGGACGAACGCTTTCCCTCGTGGCAAAGACTCTCAATACGTTCTTTGCTCGTGGGCTGCTGCTCCGAGCTTTCAAACCGGAAGCAACATGGCGGTTGGTTTGGAAACTTTCTTATATTAACGAAAATAGTTCACCGGAATGTATTTCTGGAAACAGGTTATGCGAGAAATAAGCCATGCAATTGCTAAATCTGTCTTTATTTTGGATTGAGGGTTAGTTTAAAAGTTTCTAGGGAGTTTCCAGAGGCGGCGAGTTGCGCCGGCAGGTGACTGGAGAAGGCAGAGAGTGTGGCAGTCACCGCCATGTTCACTGCAGCGATTTTACACACAAAAGCTACTTGAAAACTAAAATCGTACTTGGTGATATATGCACAGTATTAGAAAATATCATTGAAAACTACTGACGCTCTGTTCTACAATTTTTAATGCTATTTGATGTTATCTTTGATTTCTACAACCGATGATGATAATTTCATCAGCTGCAGAGCGCTCCGAGCAACACACATCCGTACATGAACACTATTTTTTTAGCCACATATTCACATGCTGACCATACACAGTCCAGCCATGTGCACGGTTTTGACAGAGTCTTGTTGTGATATGGATGTCAGAACTTTGTATCAGCAAAGGACCATTTGTATGTTTGAGCCGTCATGAACTTGAATATGTTGTTTGGGATTGTGGGAATTGATGCATGCATTGCCCACCTGCTCTGTGTTTCACATGCAGTGTGAACAGATTCTAATCTGAAAATCTCCAGCTGTTTTACTAGATGATACATTAGCCAGTTTGACTTTGATGTGAATCCCTCCAGCAGGAAAAAACATACAACATTTCTCAGTGTTTTTACACATGTGGCTTTGGAGGAAATTAATCTACGAACAGGCCATAAAGTAGAACCACAATATCATTTGTTTAAGATGAATGGTTTGTAGAACAAGTATGTAGGCAAATCTCCAGTAGGCCTTCGCGATAGAGTGCTACAGGAATGAGTCCTAAAATCTGGAAATTAGTTAGCATTTTAGCACTTCCGGTTTCATCGTCTGGAAGTCAATGGGTTTTTTTAATGTTTTTTTAGTTAGATGCCTGAAATAAGGTCTGTGGTTCCTGGGAACCAGGGCAATGCTAACTTCTTGGTCGGCCTCCAAAAATACATCATCCCTGGAGCACTTTATTCCTACTAAAAAGTGGTGGTTATTATTGGTTTAATAGGGAGCTGTTAAATTAAAATAGCCATTTACTCTCTGCTTGAATGTACGTCAGGGTTCCGCTGTGGTGTTTGGCTGCAGGCAAACCTGCGTACTTTCATGATTCAACACATGCTGTTTCCTCTGAGGCCCTCCACGGACATATGCTGGCCAAATAACATACATGGTCTAATTAGTTTACAGTCCCTGGGCTCATCACAGCCAGATACATTTGGCTTGACATGGAACATGCTGTGGTAACAAGTGCACTCAGTTTTAAGGCTGGAAATACCCCAACACAACATTATGGATCAGAAGTGTGTGAACTATGACAAATACAGTATGCAGCTGACATAGATTTCTAATGCTAGCAGAGGCCCGATTTATCAGTGTTTATCCCATCAGTTTATTTTTCACCTGACCTTTTTCTCTTCACTCCTCCGTCTCCCTCTCGCACACACAGGCTTCACACATTATTAGGTGCACAAGTCCCTGGAAAACACTATTTTGTACTGAGCGGATTATCTCGGAACAGATCTAAACTGAACACTCACAAACCAAACAGACACACACACACACACACGGACACAAAATGCCCATGTTGGCTAACCGGCCCACCCTCCCTGCATCATGTGTGAAGCGGATTTGTCCTCCTGGCAGAAATGAGATCAGTTTTGTCGTGGTTGCATCCAGAAAAATTATCTTCCTGTAATGTTTCCTGTTGCTTGCTTGTCCCGCTCTTGTCATTAGAAACGAATCGCATGTGATTAAAGTTGCATTCCCTTTGTTACAGGGATTTCTACTAGTCGAGACAAGCAGGATGTAGCTACTAACATGTCACAGATAGTGCCCACGCACTTTGTGATCCCACTTGACGTGCAGATTTGTAGTCAGTAGTGCATGTATTACTGTATAATTGGTGCACACAATGTAAAAAATGACCATTAGAGCAGTACTGTGTCAACGACTGCACTTAGCATTTATACTTTGCGCCAGATTTATTTGATTGTATGTATATTATACAATCGGATGCAGCTGTTAATTAACCACATTCTCTGTGATCAGAGTAACTGGAGTAAACACTGTCCTATAATGCACAATTCTATATGCACAATATTATACTATTACATTGCACTACTGTATCATACACTATAATATACATTACTATATTCAGTACTCTTGCACTATTTGCACTACCATTGGCACACTGTCACTTCACTGCTGTATTTATGTTATCTTATTTTTATTTTATTTTACTTTATTCTATTCGATTGTATCTCTTTTTAAGGTGTATTGGTGTTGGGATGGGTGTTGTTTAAGCTACTGGATGCCTAAATTTCCTTCGGGATCAATAAAGTATCTATCTATCTATCTACTGTATCTGGGGTTTGCTAAAAGAAAAAAAGTGGAAAAAGAAACAAATAGCCATTTTCACATTGCTTTGGTATTTTACTGTGGAAGAACTTTTCAGAAAAGACCCTAAAAACGCTAGTGTGGACACAACATGTCTCCACATTTATCCTCCTCAGTGTGGATGTACTGTACTACCAAGGGAACCCGGGCATGTGCACCTTTTGTTAGTGACCATTAATTATTTAAAGTAAAGTATTTTTTATGATGGGTCTTTAATATGCACATGATTGAAGTGTGCAATCTGACCAACTCTGTGCACGCATGAACACACATACAGTCACTTGTAATCAGCTGGTCACATTTGCTAAACAGCGAGGCATTTTATTCAAATAATGAGATGGTTTATTATCGCAAGCAATTAAATGTAAGAGGATGCTGAGGGCTAATGTGAGCCATACCTCCCTTTATTCAGCTCTAAATGAAGGGGCTTCTGTGTCTTGTATAGCTCATTAACGGGCTTCTCGTAGGCAATTATGTGATAACAAATAACCTGCTGTGTGGATAAGTGCAACATCCTCAGATTTAGAAGTATACGGCGCTCAATTCTATAACCTTAGTTGTTGTTTTTGTGAGTTTTTCAGATGCCTGCAGCCACATGTACAGTACAGTACATAGTGTTACAGAATTAATGTCTTAAGTCATTTGTACCATTAACAATGAGGTTAATGTACTCAAACAGGCAGCAATATAACTCAGTATAGCAAGGAACAGTGGGCCTGAAAATGCTTACATACTGTACACCATTTCACAGCATGCTTTGCCCTACAATGAACACTATCTACACCCATATACAAATATTCTTTCAGCCTGCAGCTTATTCAGAATACACAACTACAGATAACAATGTAGTCCAGATAAGACATAACTTATAATTTTATCGAGTGTGTCTGCCGTGAATAATAATGTTTACTTCCGTTCATGTCTCTCTTCCATCACTTTTATCTTGTTGCTTGTGCAGTTTCTAAAACATTACTGTTCGTGCGTGAATTCGAACTTTCAAATGTTATCAGTCACAAGCAAAAACTTCACAACAACACGTAATCGTGTTTTGTTGAACAAAATACTGTAAGCACGCCACAAGTCACTAGCAGCACGGACCTCTCTTACACCTTCACCTTTTTCTTTTTTTCTTAATTGTTACAAAAATGTAATTTCAACATTAAACAGATCATGAACAGTATGTTAAATTGAAAGATAATGAGTATTTTTGGGACAAAAAGTAATGACTTGCTGCTTATGCTGTTCTGATCTAAAACTGCCAGGAGAAAAAAATTGGAATCGATAAGCAGTAATTGAGCTCTCAGTTCCTGCTGTAAAAGTTAATTTTCATGGACAGTGTTAGCTGATTGAGCATACAAACAATTCTTGAGGCAGGAAGCTCTCCTGATTGAATCATTAGAACAAATTATCTGTTGAACAATTTGTTGGGGAAAAAAATCTGATTGATTGAAAATGATCACTGATACACCCTGCCACTCTTCCTGATAGAGCCCGCAGATCTAAAAAATACTAAAAAGTCAAAGTTTTCGTCCACAGTCCTTTCAAACCCTAAAACCTCCCTCCCAGTTATTACTGTTGCTTTGAGACTGTGAACTGTGTTGAGATACAAAGGACATTTTGGAAAAATATATCTATAAAAGTTTGTTTCACCTGCACAGTTATAATTTGACCGTTATAGAACTTGTCGAGCTTGTACAGGTATCAGTCATTTTGAATATCGGATCACTTTGGATCTTGAATATAGTACACCCCTTTCTCGCATCTCTGAAGCAAACGTTGATGTGTCAACTGTTGAATTCAGTACCATTTGACATACCAAACTCAAACAAACTAACCTGGAATGTTAAAATTGCATTATCTAGTCGACTCTTTGGTTTGTGTTGAAAAAAAAATGAAGTTACTGTCAAAAGTAAACTTCCAAATACAAATTTAGGGGGAAGATGAAAATATATCCACCACAGCTTAATGAGACTAACTCTGCAACAGCATCATTTTTCCTTTAACCTTACTCCTAAATTGAGACTATGTGTTTTGAATTGCTCCCCAGTGCTCTCCTCTGAGTTTGCAATAATCTGTCAGGATGAATTACTACCTTTTACATTTGGACTCAGTGGGCAAGGTTTTTCGATTCCAGCCTCCTAGTTTGACGTCATTGCCCACCAAAACATCCAAATGTCAACATCTGCTCTCGGAGGTTTGGAAATGTTGGTTGCACATTGTACTCGGGGAGAGGCTGGAGGAATTTCCGACTTTCAACAACCATATTAAACATGTTTAAAATGATTGTTGTATGTCAAGACAAAGGCAAAATCATTGTTTTTCATGCACAGGTCAATTTTGAGAGTTTGGGCTATTTTGCTATGTCTTCTTTTGGACTAGTGGAAAGAAAAAATCCAAAATACACATTTAGGTGTTTATTTTACTACTTTGTCTTTTTGCATCCCCTAGCTTTCTTCTAAATTCACCAAAAGTTAGCATTAGATAATGCCTCCTTTGGTGCTTTTTTTGTTTGTTTTTTGCTTCAGAAAACTTGTCACAAAAAAATCATTGTCTTAATTTAAGTAATCAACTGGTGATATGGTGATGACATGGTGATATCTATTAGTTAAACCTGTAGTGTCTTGCAAAATGTATGGAATTTTATGTTTTCTCTCAGACTCTGAGCCAGAAATCTCCACTTCAGTAGCACTTACATACGCCAAACTTACTTACAAAACTGAAGGTTTATACAGAGGGGTTTGTTCATATATCATTCATAGCCTGATTTATAGAACATTTTTTTCCTGAAAACATTGCGAAAATGTATTTTGTTTATCACTGTTGACCGTATTTTCGGATTAATGGAGTAATAAAAAGAGATATCCAAAATTCTCTCTGTAAAAAACGTTCACTCTAATATGTCAACAAAATGAAACAAGAATTTTGATCCTGGCTTTATCCAATGTTCAGATTTGTGGTCTGGAAACATATGCAATTTAGTACATATTTAATAAGATAATGCCTAATTTGCATATTTAAACATACAATTTGAAAAGTAAATAATCAACTGGGGAAGTTTCATGGTGATATCTATTAGTTAACACCTTTACCCTGTTCACTTGTAGTAACTCCCCTTAAAACACAGTAACATCACTCATGGCTTTACAAACTGAATTGTTTAATTCTCTTTTATAAATGATCATTTTTACGCTCAGGCTTGTGGCATCTTAAAGACTTTTTTACATGCAATTTTTGTGTATTAAGTTGTTTTTTTTCTGGACTGAACAACAGATGTATTCTAACAATCAAAGAAAGTTTGAAAAGTGTTTATTTTCATTTTACAAGTCAAACTCCTATATACCCAAGACTTCAGGGAAGTCAAATAAATTGCTGATTGTATCTTCATTGTGACCGTGAAACGGTAATATGAGCTTTATCTGAGTTTTTCTGAAAAACAGGGTTATGTGATTATTGGAACTGAACAGGAGGATGGTATATGGTGGTATAGGGGTGAAAATATTTCTTCCTCCAAAGGGGGGAATGACAGAAAAAGTTTGAGAACCACTGCACTATAGTATGTGGTAATAGGGCAGGAAAAACACTCAAATATCACTTAATATTGACACCCCCTTTCTCCTATTTTAACTTTTTGCGATCATTGTGCCTTTTCTGAATTAAACGAATGTTCTCCCTGCAGTAGGAGCAAACAATGAGCAATCTTTTTCCACTTTGTGTGGTTTGTAAGCACAGAACGAGGCTCAGAGCAAAGCTGTTTGTTTCTGTTATTTGCTGTCAGTGGTGTGTTGTAACTAAAGGTCTTCTCCCTTCTCTGTCAGGTGGCATCCCCTTTGTCCTGACCGGAGAGCTGTTCGAACAGTCCTACCGACCTGCCGCCTTCATGATCGCTGGCACAGTTAACTGGCTGTGCAACTTTGCTGTGGGCCTCCTGTTCCCGTTTATTCAAGTAAGTCACCTCATCTAAATGTGTGCATGTGTACACACTGCATCAGGGTCGGGGTCAGGTTTTGGAGCTCAGTCAGTTCGGGGTTACTATTTGAGATTGTGAGTTTGTAAAGAATGATGCTGAGACCACATCAGTCACAACAGCAACTCCGTAAAAACAGCAACAATTTCAATAGAGACAAGTGGCACTTTTCTCAGAGAGCACAAACCTCCGCTAAGGCCATTTCCATAAGTGAAAAATAATGTGTGTAACTGCCCCGTGATTCGGATCCAGTCCAAAATGTAATGGGTTCTTTCTTGGCCCATGCTACACCCTTCCACCAGGTTTCACGAAAATCAGGCCGGTACTTTTTCCGTAATCCTGCTGACAATCAAACCAACAAACCAAACTGAAAACATAACCTCTTTGGCCGAGGTAATAAAGCGTTACTCACAATAAGTCATCAAATGATTGTCAGCTAAACCAAACGAACACCTACTATGTTTGTCACTTGAGCCGTTGGCAGTCCATTAAAGTTGTCAGCCCCTCATTAATCCCTGCAGTGGCCGCCTTTCACACCATGTTGTCGAGTGGTTGTTCTCCACCAGCACCTCCACCTCCTTGCTGGACTCTCATTAGTCAGCATACTGGCTATTAGATATTTCTGTAATCCTATCACATAACATTGTGTATTATATATTCTAATTATATGCATGCTGAGCTCTAATGGTTGTCCTTGGGAGGGTCAGTGACTAATTTACAAGCTTTTCACAATAACGGTATTAATGATCAGAGCGTTCCTGAGTGAACATGAGCTGTACTTTTTGTTCCTTTTTAGCAAATGGAATATCGATACTGGATTATACAGACAAGCTGTTACAGATGCTCTTCACTGAATCATACTTGATAACCTACCTGTAATAGAAATGCTCTGGTCCTCCTCATGGAAATACTACTCCCTTTACTGTGAGATAGTGTGATCTCCGAACAGCAGCTAAGCCACGAAGGATGTTCCGCCGGGCATTTGCTTTTATTACTCAACAATGATTACGAAGCACAGTTTTTATTTCCCTTGTTAATGTGACAGTCTGTGAGATTTTCACCACATACCTGTAAGATATTGGCAGTAAAACATACTGTAAAGGGGCACTCTACGCATTTTATACATTATGTTCAGTTAAGTCATCTTGAGAGTAGGGATGTCACGATACCAGAAATTTAGTAGTCGATACCAATACCAGTGAAATTCCACGATTCTCGATATCACAGGAAAAAGCAAAAACAAAACAATAAATCCCACGTACTTCAACAAACACTCCTTTATTACTGTTTGCATACTGGTTTTTACGTATTTATTATTAATTAATGATGAACCGCCTCAAGCTTCTCGCCAAACTTTAACAAGATTACATTTGAACACATCATGATAACCTTATAATGTGCCTTCGCCCGATACTCATATTTAATGAACTGTAACTCAATGCAACCTCCTTACGTTAGCTGTTAGCTCTGTTATTAAGCCAAGCAGGGCTGTGTCCATCGGATGCCGATTTCAACACAGATTTGCTGTTCACAATGGAGCATTATCAAGGACATTTTCTATTGTGGCTTTGGAGTGAGTCTTACAAAGTTTAGAAAATAAACCTGGTGATGTCATCATTGTTATTACCATTGAGGTGCATTAAGGCACAGTCACACATGCGCAAAATTAACATTCGCCTCCTGTTCTCTTCCATTCTATGCAAGACGAAGGGGCGAAAAAACATTTGCTTCCTGTTGCGAAGAAGCTTTGCTCATATTAGGGAATTATATTCAGGATGTTGTGGCCTCTGCTGCTTCAATTTTGACTTTTTCTTTTTCAAATCTATCTCTTATTGGACCTATTGTGACTTATAAAAAGTGTAATGTTAAATCACTGGAGTTTTGAACCTCGTCTACATCATGTTACATGTTTACATGTTTCAGATGCGTTTTTTAAGTCAGTTTTTTTAACCTCTTATGCAGATTGATTTAGGTACACGATTTTGTACTTGGCTGTGAGCTCTGTCAGAGTGCCCAGCAGTACTGAACAGATCCAGCGTGGACACCGACTGATGTGATGCTGACGTGCTGCTTTCGCTGCTCGGCCTTGTAAGCGAGGTGTTATGGGTGAAACTTGAGACATGACAGGAGAGCTGAATATTAAGTCTTAGACACAGAAGCACTTCCAAAGCCTTAAAGGAGCTGAAGTTGTTGGTTGCTATCAAAACAATAGAGTTGTTGTTTATTTTGGTTTAAATAAGGAGGTGTTCAGGTGTATTTCCAGCCAGTACAGAAGTAGATACCTGTGGACAGGAAAAAAAATGATCATGTTTTTAGCTTTTCAAAAAGACCTGACAAAAGAAACTTTCTATAAGATAACACACTGAGCAATGAAAAGCAGTGATACGGAGGATAACGCGGTGGTGGGCCAGGCGTTGGCCTCCTATTGTAGAATCCTTTAATGTTCCTTTTTTGGTATTAGATTGCTAAAATGAGCATCTTTGAAGTGCTTCATATGGGACCCGCGAGACAACTCCACTTTAAGGAGGGTTAATGTGTTTTTTTTTTAATAAGCAAGTACAACAGTTTCAGACAGAAGAGCCTATTAGTGTCTGACACTGGAATGTTTTTCCTGGAAACTGCAGGGTCCTCTTTCAACTTCTAAAACCTGACTGTTGCTCCAGGTGGCTCCGCATCACTGCCTCCTCTCATTTTACCTCCTCTGTTTCTTCCCCTCTCGCTTTCTTTGGCCCCACGCAGCTTATTTTTTCTCTTTCTCTGACTCTTACCTCCACTCTCATTCTTATACTTTTAACTTTCATGTTTTTTTCACTTTACAATCTCTTCACTGAAGCACCTTCCTAAGAAAACATAGAGTTTGTACAATTTAGAATTGGGTTTGGTGGTGTTAGAGGATATTGGTACCTTGGTACCTGTTTTGGCCACTTGATGGATTGGTTGTATATTGTTTCAAGTTCAAGTTTCAAGTCTTTGTTGGTCATATGCACAGCAATTACGTTGGCAATGCAGTTCTTGTTCTCAGGCTCCCTCCAGCAATACTACTACAAAATGTATAAAGGAAAAACTTGCAAGTAAAAATGAGAATTCAAGACGTAAAACATAAAACAGTGCAGAGGTTAAACTATAGGAATAAAATACAGGAACTACCGCATTAGGAATGTCACGGCGAGGAAATTTTCCCACCGGTTAATAAACTTGTGACAACACCAGTGTTACCGATTACACCGGACATTTTACAAAAAAAGATGACGCTCACTATATGTAGAGTGCTTACGTTGATCTCTACCATCGGCCTCGCCGGTCCAGCTTTCGCTGCGAGGCTGCAGGTTTTCACCTGGAGCCGCTGCGCCGCACACACCGGCTGTGACCGCTCCGTCCTCTGCACTGCGATTGCCTCATTAACGTTATGGTTCCCGAATAGCGTTGGGTTTAGATCTGAGGTATTGCCAAATAGGAGCTTTTGCTATTCGCTTTGACACCAAATCCTCCGCCATCGTCTTGTCTGTCAACGCTCTCTCGTCCCGTGTGTGTGAAATCTGACTCCTGCTACTCTGAGCTGACACTCCATATGGAGCAGACACTTTCACTTTCAGTTTGTAGCGTCCATCGTCCGGCTATATATTGATAACACGCCACTGACACGCCACTGACACGCCTAAATGAACTACACGGGTTTTATTTCTATAAAAAAAAAAACGTTGGGGGCGATGGGCAAGTAATGTAATCGGTGTATGCCCGAGCACTGTGTAACTTCCGTGGCAAGCCTATACCTCATTGCATTGTGGGATATTTATGCCGCCGTAGTGTCTAGCGTTAGCACACTGTAATATTTCATCGGAAATAGTTTGCAATTCACAAACTATTGGTTTCATACTAAAGTTTCGGACATACAAAAAAATCTCACATACTGTTTTAGCGTACTAAATTGCATGTTAGTATGATATTTAAGATGCAACCGATATATTTAGAATAATATAATATAAAATCTAATACTGGGGCACAATGAGTAAACTGTAGATGTAAATATAGATGTAAACTGCGGCGTGTGCAGCTATAAACAGGTAGTAGATATAGTATAAAGGTAAAGTACCAGTATGGTGTGAGTAAAGTGTCAAGTGATGAGTTGAAGAGCTCAAGAGTTGAGCAGTCTTATGGCCGGTGGGATGCAGCTGTCTCTGAGCCTGATGGTGCGGTACCGTCTGCCAGACGGCAGCAGGAGTTTGTGGCTGCGGTGATTGGGTTCTTTGATGATCCTATTTGCCTTTTTCCTGCACCGCTGCGTGTAGAGGTTTTCACTTTTCATTCGGGCAGTTCACTCATGTGTGAACATGTGTCTGAAACCACTCCCAGTTTCCTGCACTCAAAAAAGTAGTTCCCGTGGCACGTACACTACTTTCTGCTAATAGAGTGTGTCACATTTCATAGAAAATGAACATTGTGTGACCATGCGTGTCTCTCCTTAGAGATTATGATGTTTCATAAGTGTGAACTATTCAGTCTCTATTACTGTATGCACTAGGGAGTAGTGGATGAGTAAATTTTCCAACATCAGTTCTTCAGGTTGTGTGCTGTTGTGTGGAGGAGTGATAATAGAAAATGATACATAGGAGGGCGGCAAAGAGAAATTTGGGAAAAGGCATGTTGGATAAATTAACCTTGGGCGAAAGATGTGAAAGTTCAAACCACTACAGACAGAGATCATTTTTTACCATGTTGTGTCTTTGTGTTTTAAGTTTAGTCTTAGGGGCTCTATTAGATACAAATACTACAGATGATGAGCACTAAATATTGGTATACAGTTTTATAAGGAAATTAGCACAGTCACTGCATTTTAAAGCAAAAGAGGTATAATATCTTTACCACATTCTAATACAGTAAATTGTGTATGTTACTTATCCGTAGCCACTAACTGCAATATCCTACAAACTAATATGAAAATACATATAACAGTTTGTTTAATGTATTGATTTAGCAGCATAGTTTTCTTCTCAAGTGAGAGAAACTCAACTATAACAGAAAAGGTGCCAAGAAGCATAAATATTCATCACATTTCTCTGTCATCCCCTTATTTCATTTCCTGAATATCATATTTTTAATTAGAATGTATTTTCCTTAAAGTAGCTGGAATCAATACAAAGATGTCAGTGATTGAAAATATATTTATCAGGAAATTATTTATTGTGCGTCACTGTATTTATCACTGTCTACAATAGCTAAAGACACAAACTTGTCTGTGATGGTACGATGATGATTGTCTTTAAGTAGTGCTGGAGCTGTGGCTCTATGCCACAGCAGTGGTTGTGCCACTGATAGTGAGACCTGTCTGATGTATTGTTCAGTTTTTCCTCTTGCTCTACAGGACTTAAACCCACCTCCAGGCAAATGTCCTGAGCCAGTAGTGCTGTCTTCTTATCCCATTAATGCTCCCCAGGTCTCTGATGCCTTTTTTGCATTTGACTGATGTGACAAAACATTACAGAACACTCTGAGAAAAAGACATAGCTGACTGCTTCATCCAAAGCACTTTTTAGTTTATTCATGCCTCCGTGTCTTATCAGTTAGCAGATTTCAAAGCGTGTAGAGTATAAAAAAGTACAAAGGGAACTGCTGCCGTGTTGAAATTAATTCAGTGTAAATAGGAGATAGGGACAGCTGTCCTCCCAAGCCAACCTGACTATCCAGACAGACAAGCCCAAAGAGATTCAGTACCCCAGCAGGTAATCTGCTCTGAGTCTGATGGGTCTTCTCTGATGGGTCAAATGGCCTGAATTGACGCCCCCTTTAATAAGGCCTGTGATGTGGCAGTGCCCTCTGTAAAATAGGATCTGTGGCCCATGAGGACATTCACCCTTTTACACCTATACCTCCCACAAACCAATGGATGGGGCACTGAGTTTCTAGGGCAAGACTATAATCAGTGAGAGGGAGGTGCACGTCAGGCTACGGCGTAGGGCACACATCTACGCAGAGCCTACGCCGTACCTTCGACACGGAAGTATAAAGCAGCCTTAAAAGTACAGTGTGTAGGATTTGGCGGCATCTAGCAGCTTGGTTGCAGATTGCAACCAACTGAGTACCTCTCCACTCACTCCTCCCTTTACAAGACTGCGGTAATGTGAACCGCCAAGTGCAAAGCTATGTCGTTCGCCTCGCTCAGAGGCCATCCTTACCATAATTATACTACTTTAGGAGCAACGGAGGGATTGTTTTTTGCACTCACTTTACCACAGTTTCACAAGCGTGTCAGAGAACTACGGTGGCCTTCAGATAACGTTAAACGTCTCTCTCTAGAGCCGGTGTTTGGTTTGTCCGTTCTGGGCTACTGTAGAAACATGGCGGAGCAACATGGCGGACTCCGTGAAGAGGACCTGCTCCCTATGTAAACACAACGATTCTTAGTTTCAGGTGAAAATACACTAATGAAAACATAGTTCTGAATATTATATTCCATTTCTGCTAATAGATCCCCCGAAATGTTACCCACTGTTCCTTTAACACAAACACACTGGACAGACAGAAGCTCATTTACATTCCTCTTAAGAAGATAATTGAGATTAGTTGAGCACCACCAGCTCTGTTGACACGCAGAGATGGGGGGAACTCATCACAGCGGGTACTAAAGCGGGCTTAGCTTGCAGGCACATCCCGGTCAGCGATGAGACAAACTGCTGGACTGAAACGATCGGCAGTTTGCCGGCCAAGGCCAACAGCAGCAGAGCTGCCTTCAGCAACAACACTTTGTTTTGCACTTTCTCAAAAGGATGTTGAGTGAGGGTGTCCATCAACGCCAAGGTCGGATGCCCCCACGCCCCCCACCCTACATAGAGTAGCACTGCAGATTAGACTTTTCCTTCATCTAACATATCCTGCGGGAAGAACAACACATCAGAACAATGATTTGCCTGCTGTTTCACCAATTAGAAATGTGTGCCACTTTGTGCAGCAAGTGTGAATCGATCCCATCACGCTGGTGGTCAGACTCCTGACTTAGCCCCTCACAGGCCAGGGCCCAGAGGGCTAGCCACACAGTGAGAATGTTAAATTATTCTGTGTGCCTTGAATGCAAACTCAGTCAGTCTGGCTGTGCTGGGGGCATCAGGCTGAGAGGGGAGTCATACAGCAGTGTGTCTGGCCACCGATGGAATCATTTTCTGCCACACAGAGGGGTGTCGAGTGTTCCCTTGTGAGGAAAAAAGTTATCCACAGCGGCCTGCAGCCAGAGTATCTCTGCTGAACCCGGATGACAGCCTGTGGGTTCAGAGGATTCTCCCTGAACAGGTGGTCTGCCCCCGTGTTGCTGGAGATGTGTGCTGCTCCACACTCTGAACCTGGGTGCCTGCTCCTCAGGATGGGTGATACAAGCTACCAGAGTGATGTAATCTGTTGTCTGGACTCATTGTTTTGGGATTTATTTTTCCTCGAAATCTGGGACTTAATATGTATGATTATTGAATCAAAATGTGACGATCAGATTGAAACTCTGTGTGGAAATCTGATTACAGAAATGCAATTTACAGCACAAACACCCCAGTACTAGTTGTGTCACGGTTTGCTTTTTAAATTACTTTGAGGCACTCTGGTGCATAATCAGCAGTTTTATCTTTATTTTCCTCTTCATTTTCTATTATTATAAGCATGTTCTGAGCTGTGCTCGTCACAAGAGGACCTTGGTAACGGTAAACTAGAGCTGCAACTAACAATTATTTTCATTGTCCATTAATCTGACGATTATTCTCTCAATTAATCAATCAGTTGTTTGGTCTATAAAATGTCAAAAATGTTGAAAAATGGCGATCAGTGTTTCCAAAAGCCCAAGCTGACGTCCTCAGATGTTTTGTTTTGTACACAGCTCAAAGATATTCAGTTTACTGTCATAGAGGAGTAAAGAAACCAGAAAATAATCACATTTAAATATACAGTGGGTAGGATTCGGCGGCATCTAGTGGTGTGGCTCACGTTACTGCAATTTCACAAGCGTGTTGGAGAACTACGGTGGCCTGAAGGTAACGTAAAAACTCAAAAGTCTCTCTCTACAGCCAGTGTTTGGTTTGTCCTTTCTGGGCTACTGTAGAAACATGGCGGAGCAACATGGCGGACTCCGTGAAGAGGACCCACTCCCTATGTAGATATGAAGAGCTCACTCTAAGCTAACAAAAACACAACGATTCTTAGTTTCAGGTGATTATACACAAAACATAGTTATTAATATTTTATTCCATTTCTGCCAATAGATCCCCCCCAAAAAAATGTTCTTAAAAAATTACTCAAACTGATTGTTGACATTGACAATGAATCGATTAATCAATTATTTTTTGCAGCTCTACAGTAAACTGCAGAGAATAGTGTCTTCATGTGGCAAGAAACAACTTTTGAATGTAAAACACAAAAACAATGCGCTTCACCTGTTCTTACCAGAATATGACAACTGAGAATCCAGCAGCAGCTCTGTCGTGTCTCCTTATGGCTGAACCCAGACTGAACTCAGCAGTTCATTTCTTCTGGCATGTCCACCCACAAAGAGAGCAAATCCTGCTTGGTTTCCGAGCCATCTGGTTGACTGCAGCAGTGTGCTACTGTGTAACCAGCCATAGATGGATGCAGAGCTCTCCTGTGTTTCACAATCACAAAGTACCAGGATTGAAAACTATTTTGCTTGCTGCAGTGCGATTGCTCACCATAACTCTGAATTGACAAACACTTCCTGAGCAAAGATTTTTTTCATTAATAATTCCTATATGATGTGCCTTTTATGTACTGTATGTCCAGTACATTACAATTCTAGAGCTGCAACTGGTCAGCACAAATTAGTTGTCAACTATGAAATTAATCGCCAACTATTTTGATAATCGATTAATCTATTTGAGTAAATTCTCTGATTTCAGCTTCTTAAATGTGAATATTTTCTGGTTTCTTTGCTCCTCTATGACAGTAAACTGAATGTTTTTGAGTTGTGGGCAAAACAAGAGAGTTGAGAACGTCATCTCGGGCTTTGGGAAATACTGATCCACAGTTATCACCATTTTCTGACATTTTATAGACCAAACAACTAATCGATTAATCGAGAAAATAATCGACAGATTAATCGAAAATGAAACTAATCATCAGTAGCAGATACAATTCCCTCATGCCATTTATGCAATAACTCAATGCCACACATATTGAGATACTGCAAATTCATTTCAGCTACCTAAATACATGCCCTGTCTTTGTATTGACGAAAATCTAAATCAGCAGATTTACTTTGTCAATACTCAATACCACTATTCCCAAGACACGTTGAGGGACTCGACCTCGTTAAGTGCTGCTTATGAGAGAAACTAAAACAATGGCTCTTTTTATTGAGCTACTGTGAATTAATTAGACGAGCTGTGGAGAAGGATAGAAGAAGAAGGGACAAAAGCAAAGTGAAGGAACTACTAGCAACAAACAGCCCGGAGGATTTATCTGATCTGCAGTGAGAATGTGTGGACAAGATAATGAGCCTGATTATGTTGCTCGTTACTGAAGGTTTTTATTGGGCTGAAGAAGAGGAGAATGAGAAAGGAGTTTTAATGGGGGAAAAAGTGCACCATAAGCTGTGTGTGTATTTATTGTCACTCTCGGCCTTGTGCATCCTTTCCCTCTCTCTTTGATGTTTTGTAGGCATCTTAAATGAGCACACCTTTTCATCCTAACTGCAGCAAGTTGGATCCAACTGGCTGCGATGTACTTCGACGCGTCATTAATCTGTTTCATCTCTGCACGTCAAACCTTTACACTCATCTCGACCAGGAGGTGATGAATACGGGTCACATACCTGTAAAATGATCCGATGACTCATCGCTCTATGTGACATTTTTATGGATACCTTATAGTATTCATTAGCTCTATCAGTTATAAAGTAAATGCCACCATAGACAAGCATAGAGGTTTGGATTGAATTGCGTTGAGGAGAAATCAATGTGACATTTTAGTTTGAAGTGGTGGCATCTGGTCTGGCTCTTTATTTTAATGCCCACGCTCCTGTGCACCCGCCCTGTGCTCCTTTTTCACGGAGTGGCACATCCTCCTCCTTTCTGTTCCTCTGCAGTACACTCAAATCTTTCTCCCAAGGACTTTAGCTAAGTGATTCACTCACTAGACTTCATCTGCAGTTTGAACTCCTTTACATATTTCTACATATCTCTTGGACTTTTTCCTTTTCACTCTCTGTACGGAAGAGGATTAAGGCCACATGTGAAAGATTTATTTGAGTGCTTACCAAATGTGGAAAATGTATTTGAGTTCTGACCAATTGTGAAAAATTTATTTGAGTTTTGATTAAGGATGCTAATTTTGCACATTTATTTTAACCAATAACCGACCCTCGTTAACCAATTATTAACCGTTAACTAACAAGATTAGTGCGTCGCATGCAGCGGTGCTGATTTTAGTGCCTAACAAGCCGCCCAGCTGTAACGAAAAGCCGATGCACAAACAGGTTAAACCATCATTTATCACCAGCTGCAGTGTATTCGCAAAACAGACAACTGAGTCCCCAGTTCAACCGTCCAGGAGAGTTACTGTGGCAGCCACAAAACTCTCTCCACCGCATTATTTAGTTTAGCTGCGAGGTTGTTAGCAGTGTGTCTGCCCGGAGTAACGATAGCGGATGTCCGACAGACCGTGTCGGTTTGGTTTGTGCTGCATTCACAGCTGTAGCGTTGCTGGTGGCTTCATGCTCGCCGTTGTCCCACACATAAGGTCTGTCAGCACGGCGTTACGTTAGCGAGGGTCCGACAGACTGTATTTGTCAGTAAATTAATGCTCCAAGCTCCTTCCAGCCAACTTCCTGTATCTTGCAACACCAGCTCAGACTTTCTTAAGGTGGACCAGCTATTCTCCTTTAAGTGACAAACCGCTCCTATGAGTTTTGCTCAGCTTTTTAGCTATTTTTTAATATTTCTTTTAACCGTTTAACCGGTAGCATTAATCGGTTAAAATTCTTAATGTCGGTTAACGGTTAAACGGTAAATTATTAACATCCCAGTTAAAAATTTTGAGAATAAAGTCAGAATTCTGAGATTTCTGACTTTAAACTCAGAACTCAAATAAATCGTTCACGCGGCCCTGATCCTCTTCCGTTCACATCAGTCTCCCAAGGTCCCAAATAAAATAGTTTGGTGTTTGAGCTGTTTGCGTTATAAATCAAACATGTAATTTAGTGATTATCTGCCTCCTTTCCAGGTTGCATGTTTATGTTAAGTTTTTCTCCTGAGCTACCCTAGAGCTTACACATGCATTGGTTTTATATGAATGTAAGGTGTTGCTTAGGTTGTTGCTATGTTCTCAGGGTGTAACCTGCAATAACACATTTTTTTGGCCACTTGGGGGCAGTGGAAACAAGCTGTGAACACAAAGCTGACATATCATCACATTTTAAGTTGAAATAGCAGATTTGTTAGAAAACAGTTCCCCGTTTACACATCTAGCAGATATGGAGCGACGTTAGCATTCATTTGGAGTCACGTTTGTGTGACTGTAAGTTAAATTATTCACTCTCCTTTTAGCTCTGTTTTTGGTCCCCACCAACTCCTGAGGGAAATATCTGACTCTTTAGTCACTAAATGCTTCACTATGTTCACCAGCTAGTTGCTGACTTTGTCTGTCTGACTTTTGGTCTGTGCAGGTAGAGTACAGTAGGTATTTAGGGCTTTTTTTTTTTTTTTCTGGAAAAAGCTTCCTGCCAAAAATGATGCTGATGATGAGAGCGGTGAGAGTCAATCACAACAGTAAAGTTGAGGGCTGTAAAACCAAATCATTGAGCTGAAAGTTGCTAAAACACTTTGTTGAGCTGCAGAGTCAGGTGATAAAAACTAAACTAAACACAATGTGCCATTATCTGGAAACAGTCTGAAAAAGTCTTAGAGAAACATTTTTAAAAATGGCAGATTATAATTCTTTATAATAATTTATTCAATGTTATATTTCATGGTATGAGTGAAGTCCCACTGTCTGCCTTATAATTACCCTCTGTGCCGAGGACATAGTTCAGCTCTGCTTTTTATAGAGGCAGAACTTTGCCCTCGGTCATAATGTCCCACTTGTCCCTCATTAGATCCTAATGGCATTTGACATTTCAATCTTCGTGAGCTGAAAAAAATATAGATATGTATGCTGAAGTCCATGCCCTCTTAAACCTACAGTGTTCTCAACTTATTCAAGCACTTCTTCACTTTTCCATTCCGGCCTTCCTTTGCAGAAAGTGCCGGGGGCTTGTTTTTAAACAATAATTTACTGTTAATGGAGGGTGCGGGTTGAGAGGTTTTGCCTAAGGCTTTCATCTTTCAGAGAGATTTTATTGAAGAGAGATTTTGTTGTTTTTTATGTCGTTATTTCAAAGCCTATAGTATACAAAATGTTTTGCATAAAAAAATACTCTACGAGGGATAGAAAGTAGCTTCATATTAGTAAATTTATGATTGAATGAATACATACAGTAAGGTACACAAATAGTTTACTTCATATGGAAGCTTGCCTTATTACATACCTGATTAAAATCCCAACCTTGGGAACAGTAGATTGCTCTTTTGAAAAGCAATTGCGTCTTCAATACTCCCCTCAGAACATTGGCTGACTTAAACTGAATGCAGATATCCAAAGCTTCAAAAGCTCTGAGAGGCAGGGCAGTTAGTACCTGCGAATCTACACATGTCTCTGCTTAAGAAATGCACCTTGAATGATTGCATGTAATTTGCTGCAATTCGGTACTGAGGCAGCTGATAACATTATAGAATATATAATGCATGAAGGTTTATCTTCTCTTAAACCATCCTTACTGCTGGGAATGTGTTTAACCCAGAAGCTTTTTCCCTTTTCTATGCCTTATCTGCATCTTCAGTCTCATATTGAATTTTTCAAACACTCCTCTGTGCCTAGAAATAGTGTGCATGCGTGAGCATCATGGCTGTGTACAGTAAGTCAGGAATGAGTGTGACCTCCAGTCAGTGCTGCTGGATGCAGGCGTTTAGCCCCAGGCATTCATCAGGACCTCTGCGAGCAGGATTCAGTTACAGTCACACTCTGCTGAGGATAAGCACAAACGACACGAGCACAGGACGTAACCTTATTAAGTTCTGAAAACAGGAGCAGGCTCTCAGAAATTCATTAACATATCATTGTGCTGTTTCCAGCAATAAAGCTAATGTGACGGAACTATACAGGAAATTCTAATTACGTTGCATTACAGCACACCAATCTCCGACCGTTACAGCGTGACTTTATGGGGTGAACAGTATGTCTCAATTCTGTTCTTACACATGCAAAGTTTTCACATTACAGCTCATGCCATTAAAGCCCCCATCCAGTGTATTTTGGCATTTCTATGATATTTCATATTTATTTGAGTCATTTCCTGACTTAATTGATTAGCCACACTGTTTTCCAACATTTTTTTTGACAAATAACTTAATTTTGTGCTCAAAGAAGGGTGTTGCTAAAACGGGAATATGACGTATGACTATAGTAGAAGCTGCAGGTCATACGTCATCATCCAAGCTTGCGCAGGGGCACTCATGCTCGTTTGCATCTGAGCAGCAGCAAACCGTAAAATCTGTTTATCTGTCTGTCAGTTTGTCTTTCTAGTTAGTTAACTTCATCACTCACTCAGTCAATCACTCAGTGACAGACTTTTGCGTTTGTAGGGCTGGCCCTCTGTGGTCCAGCCAAAAATGCTAAATGACTTTAGTTATACTTTGTCAAACTACAGATACAGTTTGAGACAGTTCATGGTGAGGAAAACACTAGAAGATGTCATTGAGTTAAGGAAAAGGCTTACACAAGTTTGAGGGAGGGAGGGTGAGGAGTTCACAATTAATAGTTACATTTAGTACTGTACTTTAGTACTGTACTGGCGATAGACCTGCTCCTCTTGCAGTACAAACAATGTCCTGCCCACTGCTGCTGCTGCAACCTTTACTTTTTTAACTAATAAAATGCATTATTCCAGCCAAAAACACACCCACATGCATGCTCACACAGGCAATGTTACTCTTACTGTAACTTGAAGGACATGTTCATAGAGAGAAACAGAAAGAGTTAGACAAAAGTCAGCGCAGAAGTTTCAAAATAGTGAGTGAATCTTTGCTCGCGGCATGCCGGACATCGCACTGACGTTGGGATGACCTTCCATCAAATGTTTTCTGCCTGTTTTCTCTGCAGCCCCTGCAGACAAACCTAATTTTGTCCTTTCAGCCAGCTGCACCAGTGTGTCATCTGTGGGAGGAAGAGAGCGAACTAAAATAGCTGAAAAGGGCATATCAAACACACAGATAGTGGTTTCTCAGAGGAAGAAGTTGTTAAAACAAGATCAGTCGTTTGTCGAAGATGAAACAGAAAAAGGGCACAAAAAAGAAAACAAGGGCAACACATACCAGGTTCCTGTATGTGTTGGGTGAGCTCCCCATCGTTCACAGGAGATGTGTGGTTAGTTTTGAGATGATCACAGATGTGTGTGTTATCTCTAAATGTCAAGATACAAACACGTATAGGTACCCTCTTTGACCACTAGTGGTGCTGTAGAACTGTGTTTTGATGAGCATGTCCTGTATTGTTTGTAACCGACGTTCTGCTACCAGCACGTGATGCACATTTCTGCCGACTGCAGAGGCTATAACAGTGGACATGTACAGTGGACATTGGTTGCAGACAGCACATGGGACCGTACATGGGACCGTACATCCATCGGGCTCCACCCACGGTACCCATAAAGTCCAGTAGAGGGCTCCACCTGTGTTTATAGAACTAGGGTTACAACATCGTAACCTTCGTTTTCCACTGTGTGTTTATGTAGGTTGGGTTTTGAGACTTCTTCCTGTTTTCATTCTCGTAGCGTGTACTTGCCCTTTTGTGCCCAATTAACATTCTAACACCATAACCTGGTATGAGATACGTATCTGTTGCCACGAGTCTAGAAAAGTGGAATTGTGGAAGTCACTTTGAAACATTCACAGAAATGTGTTGAATTCCAGCGTGTCAGGGACGTGCGGTATACGTGTAATCCTATAAGCTACTTTATCAGTGTTCATTAGTTTTAATGATCAGAGGAGACTCGCTGTGTTGTCAGGAAGGTGCCAGATCTACATTGGCATGTGGAACCTCATCCGGAGAGTGTCAGCAGATCCACAGGACACTAATTATACACCTCACCATTGTCTCTCTATGCTGTCAACTCATTCCCTAATGCCTGATTGGAACCGGTGAGCTTATATATTTATTTATATTTGAGCATATGAGCATTTCAGCCTGACTGTGTCTTGAAAGTGACGCAGAGAGGTGCGATGTGAAGTGATGATAAAATAGATGGCTCCTTCAATTTGATAGATGAGACTGGTGGCAATAGATGTCAGTCAGTGGAAGGGCAAGCAGAAGTGGAACTGAATATATAATAAGAGAGAGAATAGAGGCATACAGCAAAGAGGTAGTGATGCCAGAGGAGCATGGAGAAATGGAATGGGAGAGGCGAAGAAAAGAGTGGGGGGGAGATAAGGCTGACCAAGGCGAGGAAGGAGCGGACAAGTGTGAGAGAGACAAAAGCGACAGAGGGTTATTTTTAGCCACCCAGTGCCACAAATATTGCTGATTTGGTTTTGTTGGTTGGGGTTGGATCACAGCAGTGACTCACTGGTTACAGACCTGAAACCAGCTCATAATGTAATGCACAGCAGACTACATGGCAGTTAAATTTTTTTTCTTAAAATATTCTGACTTTATTCTTATTAAATTACAACTTTATTCTTGTAATATTGCTTTTTTTCTCAAAATATTGCAACTTCTCAGAGAGCACAGATATGTGGGATTTGTTTTGAATGTGCAGAAAGTTTTGAACAAGAAATCTTGCTGAAACACATATGGAGCTATTAAAGTCCAGCGGTTTATAAATTCATTAAAATAAATATATCATTGAGGGTGCCACATGCACATTTAAAGAGGTTACTTTCCCAAACAAAAGACGCAAAAGAGGACAGAAGAATAAATCATGCCTACATGTGTGCTGACTCCGTAGGGATAACGTTAAATAAGAAAAGCTGAGCTATAAGAGAATAGATATTTGAAAGCAATACAGAATGACTGAGAGCCCTACTGCATTATATCCCATTATATTTTGAATTGTCACTTTGCACCTGAATGTTGTGTTTTCCTTTGCATAAATAAGACATTTCCATCATAAATTGGTGCATTAAAATTCACCAGAATGCAGGAAATTAAGTGAAAAAAAGGAAGGCAATCCTGGCACTCCAAACTATTAGAACAACGAGGCAACGAGGAAGGAAGTATTAAAAAGCCATTATTGTGGCTAAATCATTAAAAAAGCCAACATGTTTGGACCACTGTTGGTCTTCGTCATGGCATTTAACCAAACAAAAACCTACAGTGGTTGAAACATGTGTGGTTTTTTTAATGATTTTGCCATTAAAATAAAGGCTTTTCAATATTTCCTTCCTCGTTGCCACTTGTTCTAATATTTGAGTGACTGGATTGCCTCCCTGTTCATCCAGATTTGTCCCCATTTTCCAAGAGCACCCGACATGTTTTGGATTTACGGTTGAGTACACAGGGCATATCTATCTCTCTTTCGCAGTAAATGAAATGTTTGACGCTCAAAGTTTCCTGGGGGAGGACCCCCAAACCCATAGCTTAATATGTGGGACACATATTAAGCTATGGGTTCCACATCCCCAACGTTGAACCGAAACCTACGCCCTTGGTTATGCTCCAGGTTTGCAAGGAAATCCCAGGGTCTCCATTTAAAAGAGCAGCTGTTTGCTCTGCTTTATATCAAACACAGTTTTGAAAGGACTAATGGTGCCTTCAAATGAAACTCGTGAGCTTGTGTTAACAACATGGGAGGCCGTGTACACAATATGCTTGGCTTTCAAGTGGTTAAGTCGTGAGAACACCGCTGCTAAGCAACGGCAACATTAACGTTGCTGTCGGCGTCTAGAGGCCACAGAGACTAACAATTTAGCAACCTAGCAAGTGGGTAACATAATGCAGTAAATGCAAAAGCATAATGATGGAGGAAAAAGATGAAGCCGCTGGGAATTTCTCCATTTTCCTCAGACCTATTATGAAATTACTCAGAGCTTTCAGAAACTTTCCACTTATGAGGTCGTGAATATCACAAAAGGTTCATATGAACTCCTTCCGTGAACACGGTAAACTCGACCCCATTTGAAGGCAGCATAATTATAAATTTAGATAACTAAATTAAAGCAAAGGTGAAGCAAAACCACAAAATTCACTGTAACAGGATGAAACACATTTTTCTTTTTTTATTCATAGCGTTGTTGTGATAGTCATATCTACAATACAACATAATTTCTTTGTTGGCACAGTAAAGTCTTACATTTTTCCCATAAGGAAATCACCAAGTGTTATTAAACAGACCTCTTTTAACTATTGTTGCAGCAGATTTTAATGTCATTGCACTCTGTTGAATATCAAGCGCCATCAGTTGGTTTCAGTTGACACAGTGTCTGCAGACCGTTGCAGTTTGTCACACTGGTTTCCACATAGATCTCTTATTCAGCCTGCCCTTTCCTTGACTTTCTCTTGGCTCTTTGTTTCATTCGATGGGCACAAATCCACATTAGGAGGAAGTAGGCTGGAAATAATAGAAACAGAGGACTGTTGTGCGCAGTCGATGAGCTCACTTGTTGCAATTTAAGACATAATTGATGGCACCTTTCACATGTCATGACAGATTTATGTACGTCAATAGAGCAAAAAAAAAATAAAGAAAGATGAGAACAGTGACAATCAAGTGAAAATGCCATTAGCCTTCACTCTACTTTATAATCCAGACAGGTATTGATCATGAAAATGAACAGTGATGCATTACAATCATCTCAAAGGCATCTAAATTACTATCACGTAGGACTGTTGATAACCACACTACTGGGATACGCATGTGGGATTGTTTCAGCTTTGATTGTTTCCATGAAAAAGACGACCTTCTCTGAATCCACAAGCTGTAAACCTTTGGATGGGTTGTCCCTTTGGGTTGAAATAGAGATTACATTGATTGACGAAACAATCTCCGAATCAGTTACTAAATAGATCTTGTGATGAGATTGTCAACTACTGTTTACAAAATCAAGAATGAGCTTCGAATTTCAGCGAGTTTCTGACTTGTCTTGATGCTGTTTCACAATAATTTATTGCTGTGACATCACAATCCAGCTTTTTACGACGCAGTGAGCTGTCCTGTGAAACCATCAATCTCTAATTATTATTAGGGCTGTCAAATTTAACGTGATAATAACGCGTTAACACACATTTCTTTTAACGCTGCTAATTTCTTCAACACATTAATGCAACTTGCGTTTTTTAGGTTAAAGCGGGCTCAGATATCATAAGGAACTAGAAAACCCGAGGAATCCAATGGTACCAGCCATGTCATACTGTACTAGCTTGACTAGCTTAACTAAATAACGCTCCAGAGTTGCGCTAAATTTTTGCGAGGAAAACCTGTCATGGCCATTTTCAAAGGGGTCCCTTGACCTCTGACCTCTAGATATGTGAATGAAAATGGGTTCTATGGGTACCCACGAGTCTCCCCTTTATAGACATGCTCACTTTATGATTATCACATGCAGTTTGGGGCAAGTCATAGTCAAGTCAGCACACTGACACACTGACAGCTGTTGTTGCCTGTTGGGCTTCAGTTTGCCATGTTATGATTTGAGCATATATTTTTTTATACTAAATTCAGTACCTGTGAGGGTTTCTGGACAATATCTGTTATTGTTTTGTGTTGTTAATTGATTTCCAATAATAAATATATACATACATTTGCATAAAACAGCATATTTTTCCACTCACATGTTGATAAGAGACTTGACAAATCTCCCTTTAAGGTACATTTTGAACAGATAAAAAAAAAGTGAGATTAATTTGCGATTATCACGATTAACTATGGACAATCATGCCATTAATTGCGATTAAATATTTCAATCGATTGAACCAATTGGATTATCTATTAAAAATGCACGAAAACAGTTGATGTTTTCGACATGCACTTTTTTTTTACAGGACGGCAGTGATATGAAATGAATGTATTGAAAATTATCTGTTGTAACGTATTGATCAGTGTGGAGGGTCATTGTTATCGATTTAGCGTTTTGTATGCATTTATTGAGCTTCTCCACTTACTTTCAAACATTGAACTAAATGCAGTTGATGATTTATTGACATTATGGAATATAAAACAGGGCAATAACAACAGGCCCTTGTAATAGTAAAGACTAATGGGCCATCAAACCCAATCACATTCATTAGTATACTAAATTTGTACGCATTTGTATCTGTTGCTAATGAGTTAGAATTATCTATGATCCATAACTATGATGCAAAATGATTGTGTTGTGCTCCAATGTGACAGCTTTGACATATGGTAATCCATAAAGGCTCTAAACAGCCCAGGGTTGACATTTGCAGTGTGATCTTATGTACAGCTCAGTCTCTTATGCACCGCAGACACTGACCCTGAGTGTGCCTCCCATTGGGAAGAATCTATAAAAGCCAACACACATGCAAATAACCTCCCACCACCACAGCACTCAGTTCACACCCCTACCACTGATGATGACTCACTACTGCCCCAGAAACCAGTGACCGTGACAGTATATCTCCCAGCTACGGACAGTCTCTGGACTAGGACATTTTTTCAACGTCTCTCTGTCAGATTTATACCCACAGTGGGTGTTTAATCATTCTCCTCTCCTCTACATCTGCCCTGTCCTGTCCTATTTCATACCCTTGTGCTCTGTCCTATCCCATTCTGTCCTATTTTGCACTGTTCTGTCCTGTGTCGTCCGGTCCTGTTCTGTCCCTATCTTAGGCTGTCCTGTCATACACGGTTCTGTCCTATCCTGCCCCTTCTCGTCCTGTCCGGTACCATCTTTTAGTGTCCTGCTCTGGCCTGTCCTATTTGGCTCATCTTGCACTGTTTTGTCCTAGACTGTCCCTTCCTGACCTTTCTTGCACTGTTCTATCCTATCCCTTTCCGTTCTGGCTTGTCCTTCACTCGCATGTCCTATTCCATCCTGAATTATACTCTACCGTAGGCTGTCCTGTCCTACACTTTTCTGTCCTATCCTGTCTTGCTCTGTCCTGGCCTGAACTGTCCTTTCCTTTGCTTTCAACACTGTTCTGTTCTGTCTTCTCCTGTACCATTCTGTCCTTTTCTGTCCTTTTTCCCATCCAGCACTGTCCTGTCCTATCCGGTCCTGTCTTGCATTGTTTTGTCCAAGACTGTCCTGTTCTGTCCTTTTCTGCCTAGTCCTGTCGTATCTTGTCTATTCCTGCACGGGCGTGGCCTATCCTGTTCTGCCTTGCGTTGTTCTGTCTCAGACTGTCCCTCTCTGTGCTGTTCTGTTCTGTCCTATCCCATCTTGTCCTGTCTTGCACTGTCCTGTCCCATCCCTTCTAGGGAATCACCAGAAGCCCCGCAATACGATCTTATTGCAATTTGAAACATTTTGTGATATGCTGAGTATTGCGATAAGATATATTGCAATTTATTAACTTTTTTTCAACTGCAAATTATCCAGTTTGTCAACATCTGTTTTATCTAATAAGATACAGTTTTCACTCTGTTCCTCTCACAGTTTTCATTCACATATCTTGAGATCAGAGGTCAAGGGACCCCTTTGAAAATGGCCATGCCAGTTTTTCATCACCAAAATTTAGCGTAAATTTGGAGAACTATTTAGCGTTCTTTCGGATAAACTAACATAACATGGTTGGTACCAATCGATTCATTAGGTTTTCTAGTTTCATATGATGATACTTCAGCTTTAACACTGAGTCCACTATAAACTCTGAGAGACAGAATAGCAGCCGGGGGGGCTGTCGGATTGTTAAGAGCGTAATAGTTTATATAATGAGATTGATGTAACGATACGATACCGCCACACAAAATATCACGATACATTGCTGTATCGATTTTTTTCCCCACGTCCTTTCCTGTCCTAGCCTGCACTTTTCTGTCCTATCCCATCCCGCCCTGTCCTAGACTGTCCTTTTCTGTGGTTCTGTCCCATCCTGCACTGGTTTGTCCTATCCAGTCTTTTCTTGTATTACTCTGTTCTATTGTGTCCCATCATACTCTGTTCTGTCCTAACCTGTTCCATCGTGTCTTGTCCTGACCTATCCCATCCCACTCGTCATTTCCAGTCTAGTACTGTCTCATTCTGTGCTGTTCATTTCTGTCCTATCTCGTCCCATCCTGTCCTGCACTGTTCTGTCCTGTCTTGTCCCATCCTACACTGACCTGGCCTCTTCCAACATGACTTGCATAGCTCTGACCTAGACTGTGTCATTCTGCGCTGTCCTGCTCAGTCTTGTTCTGTCCTATCTTGTCACCCGTCCCATCCTGCGCCGGGCTGTCCGGTAATATACTATCCTGTGCTGTCCCATGTTGTCCTATTCCATCCAGTCCTGCACTGTTCCGTTCTGTCCCCCCTCCCCACTCAGGGTTCCCCCATCACTGCAAGTGCCATCTCCTCTCTTTTACGTCACTCTGGGTGCAACATGCGTTCGAACATGAAAATATACTTCCCGTTTGTGTTTGTCTGCAGCCACTCAGTCTTCATGAGTCCGTATGTGCACGCCTAATTGTTTGTGTGTGAACCAAACTGAACCCAGCTGAGCCCCCCCCCCCCACAGCAGATCAAAGGCTTATCCCTGCGTCAAAGATGGGACCGTTTCATTCTCCTCAATCCACGGGGCTTGCTCAAATTCGATTAATGACAGACGGAGTGGAAGCGGAAATGTCCGGTTTGTGGCATGACTCATCTCGTATGACAACTGGGTGAGGAAGGCAGCGTTTTCCGAGGAACCTGCTAACTTTGCGGATGAGCGTTACGTCACAGAGGCGGCATTGGAAAGTGGGTCAGGGCCTTTGCACGATGCTCTGTTGTTTTTTTTTTAGTGCTGTTATGAAATACTCACTCAACAGAGACTAACAGCAGTGATGATATAACAGCTGAAATCAAAGCAGTAAGTAGTTCTTCATTGAGGTCACGGTTGTTTGGACACTGCATTTCTAATACCAGTTACATAGCACCGCATTTGAGTTCTGTCCCCTCATGAGTAAGGTATTATAGCTCAGTGACACACTGTGTGAGGGTCAGTCAAGTGTGTCTCATGCAAAGTCGCTCTCTCTTCCCCTCTTTCTCTCTCTCTCTCTCTCTCACACACACACACACACACACACACACACACACACACACACACCCTCTCTCCAACTCTAAATCTCCCTCTGGGTAATCAGTCAGTGTGTATTTTTAAATCTGTCACTAATCTCTATTATTGGCATAACACACTGGACAAGGTTATCTTTCAGACTTATATTGTTCAAAAATCTCAAGCGGACATGTCCTCTGACTTGCGCATACCCTCATACACAAGCCTGTGGGACCTTTTAAGTGGAAAATCGTGGGTACGTCATGCCGTCCCCCAGCATGACACACACACAGATGACAAAACAGATGTCACAGACGACGTCTCTCTGGAGTTGGCAAGAGTTTAGGATGGCTGGAAAATGGCAGGATTTGAGGGGAGAACAGTAATCATCAAATGGTTTGAATGCTTAAAAAAAGGAAATTAATGGAATGAAATTGCATGCTCAGTTCATTTTACTCCTGGAGTTATGTTAATCCTTGGTGCTTGATTAATATATTTTCATTCCTTTTTCAGAGTTCTTTCAGAAAATGTGCGCTGTATCTGGACACAGATGAATTCCTGTCCTGTGTGCTTTCTGTTTGTGTAGGAGAAACTGCAATCCTTTGCCTTCCTGGTGTTTGTGGTGGTCTGCGTCTTGGGATCTATCTACCTCTATGTCGTCCTCCCCGAGACCAAAAATAAAACATTTATGGACATCAGTCAGAGCTTTGCCAAAATCAACAAAATCCCCGTCCCCTCTCCCGGCCATGAAATGGAGCTGGTTCTATCCTGTAAGCCTGACATGAATGGAAAAGTCCAAGATATCGTTAAGATGGAGAGTTCCTTCTAGGTGAACAAACTAAATTGCAAATTGTGGAGAAGCAGGGTTAATGTTGTTTATACATATTTATTTAATGACTGTAGTAAATTAAATGAAAATCAATGCTTTTGTTGCAATGCATTTTGATATTTTGTATATGTTTTATATGACTGGAATATTTAGGAATATTAGTTTACAGCAATTATTTGTTTATGTCTTTCATGTACCGTTTACAAGTCAATATACAGTATAAAATAATCCTAAATTGCAGAAACCCTATATTGTTGAGGTCATTCAACAGTTACAAAAGGGATAATAATGTGACTTAAACCTGCATTTACTGATTTTTTTGGCCATTTGCGGGTGGCGAAAACATGCGGTTAACACCGAAATATCACCTCATGGAGTAGAGTAGCGATATGGCTAACGTGTTCGCAAACAGTGGCTTATTTACACATCCGGTAGATACGGAAACATTAGAATTCGTTTGAAGTCTTGTTTGTGTCCACCAACAAATATAAGTCCAATATTCACTCTCTTTTTAGCTCTTTTTTGCTCTCCACCAACTTGTGAAGGAAATATCTGGCTCTTTAGTTGCTAAATTCTTCAGTTTACCAGCTAGTCGCTAACATCAGGTGTTTAGTTTTGAGCAGGTAACATTCAAAACAGCTGTTTGCTGTGGCCAAAAACGACTCTGATGAGAGCAGTGAGACTCAACCAAAGCAATAAAGTTGTGGGTCAGAAAACTAAAATAATGAGCTGAAAGAAGCTGAAACGTCCGTAGAACTGAGGGGAACTGCAAAGTTGGATGATAATTCTCTATAAGTCTTACTTGCCAGCCTCTACTGTTTTTTCCCGCATGCCCTCCTGTTTTTCATTGCCTTCTTCCTGGTTTCCTCCCGGGGTCACAATTCTCCCATATTTCTCACGATTAATGAAAAATGTTCACAATTTTTTTTTTCCTTTTCATTATCACAACCTGTTCCTGGCACTGTACAGTGTGTATAAGCTCTACTGTTTACACCTGGACAACAGTTCAGCTACACCTAATGTTGTTTCCTGGCAGAAGGGAGCTGTTTGAGACACAGCACGGCGGTTCAGCGCACTTCACAGCGCGCAGTGCCCAAAGTTGGGCTTTGCAAAAAGAGCGCAGTGGTGCTCTTGTGTTGTGTCGACAGACGGAGAGAGAAATGCTCAAGCAGGGGCAAAAAATGAATGAATGAAAACTGATGAATATTAGTTCACGCCAGAGATTCACGCAAGTTCACGCCAGGGGGGGCGAATTACTCTGTATTTTTTCCAGAGAATTAAAAGTATTTAAGACAAAAAAGCTGTTGCACTGTACTTTTGTTCTTTAAAAGTCACCAGAATGCAGGAAACAAAGTCTCTGAAACGTATTAATGAGCGCCAACTTTCACATTACAGATAGTCATTTGACCTATTGTTAATATCAAAATATTGGTTATAGCACCTTTAATGAAGCACTAAACTTCCTATAAGACCAGACCGAGGCTGTGGCAGCATTCAACATCGTCTTGGTAAGATTTCTGCTTAGGT